>CM038680.1:513408681-514008681 GCA_021605205.1 Aegilops longissima
TCTTCGGCGATGCCGAGACGGTGCTCCCGCCCGTTGTCGCGACGATCTTCGCCGGTGCTAAGCCGCGCAGAGGCGCGAGCCTGCGCCCGCCTCCCACGCTTCGCACGCTGGGGAAGTTCAATGTTCTATGAGGCCACCGAGTCGCCACGCCACCGCCGCCGCAGACGGGCGGTCTCGCATGGCGTCGAAATTGCCGAGGCCGAGGCGCATCCTGCGGAATCGATCTCGCGAGAAGCTTAGGAGGGCGCGCGACGCCGCTGCGTATCCCCAAGTTTCTCGGTGACGCGCGGGATGGTGGCGCATGGGGCGAGGCGAAATGAGGGGGAGAGAGGCAAGGCACATAGCAGTGAGGGCGTTGATTTACAAAGGCTGCGACGCCGACGTGGCCAAAACTAGTGCACGCCTCGCTTCATTCCGCTTTCAGCGATCCTTTCCGACGCCTCTCGCTATCTCTACTCTCTTCTTCATCGTTATTATAAGAGGCCCATATGTTGTATGGAACATCAAGATGCATTTATACAAGTTGTTTATCTTGTGGAGACGAAGATGAACGAGGGAAGTCCTTATCTGCAAATGTAGAGAGGGCGCGGTATCTTTTAGCAAAATTGTCATAGTTTGCTTTCATCCGCTCAAATAGATCGACGGTCCATATTGCAGACGGCAGGCACACCATCATCACTAACTCGGTTTTTATAAGAGTAGAGATATTTATTTAATATTTAATATTTAATATTTATCTCTAGTTCCTTTACTCGCTCTACTTTTTTTCTCTATACTTTTTTCTTGCAATATAGGTCGTCCGATTTATATCTCCGATAGATAGGAAGGAAACAAATGGGAATTTTGCAAAAGATACCCATACCCTCTCCAGATTTGCAAATAAGGCCTTCCCTCGCTCATCCTTTTCTCCCACAAGATAAACTACTCATACAAATGCATCTTGATGTATGCAACGATGGGCATCTTGCTAGTTCTAAAACCTTTCCATCATTTGCCACACTACTGGTTGCGATGAAAACCTACCAAGCACTAAAATAATGACAGTGAGCGACGACAATTACAAGCTGATATTCTGTTGGACAATGGAGGCTATAACCAATTACTTTTACGGGAACAATAGCACCAGGAAATTTGAAGGGTAGGTATGAACAAAATTGAACTGCACATGTATCGCTAAGGATTCAATACACATTACCAATCGAGGAGGAGAACGATGGTCGCGCGGCCTTTGTGAGTCATGGTCGCAACGGAGTCGCTTCATTGTCCACGAAGGTGGTACTTCATGCTTGGCGCCGGCTTCCGGAAGCAGATCCGAGACCGTGGAAGACGATGACGGGGAAGAGGCTCCGTGTACGACGACGACGGTGGACCGGCTCCAGTGCGGCATACGAGGTCATCGATGAGGCAGATGCATTGCGGTGGACGAAAAGGCCGATGTAAAGGGAGGAGCACGAAGGCTGCATGCCGTGGAGAAGTCTATTTTTGTGGGGATAGAAAATGGGAGTATTCAGTGTACTACTCTGGTGCCGGGTGGGGTTGGCTGGGTAGGGTGAACCTAAAGTTACGAAACAGCCCCTACCAAGCGCCATCCGAGGCCTGTCTCAAGGCTATGATGGTAACTTCCCACTGTCAATCAGTGGTCGGGAGATTTTCCCACGACCTCAAAATTTTGTGACACTCGACTCCCGTGTGGCGTGTTGAGTGATTCGCTAAGCAACTAGCGAGTAGTAGTAGTAAACTCTGCATATTAGGTTTGACCAAGTCAAACTTCCTAAAGTTTGACTAAGTTTATAGAAAATATAAACATTTACCATAACAAATATGTATGATGTGAAAGTACATTCAATAATGAATCTAATGGTATTTATTTGTTATTGTATATGTTAATATTTTTTGTTATAAGCTTTCTGAGAGTTTACAAAACTTGACTTTGACCAATGCTAATACGCGGACTTAAATAAAAACGAAGGGAGTACACATTTGTTTTCTTAGTTTGTAGTGAACTAATCATTTGTTGAAATTGTGAAATAAATATATTAGGCTATTGACTTCGAATGTAATGGTCTATACAATTCAATAGTTACAATCATTGTTTAATCCCAAGATGTATACAAGGTCTATAGTACTTCACAACATGCTCAAACTCACATAATCCCAAATAAATGAGAATCTAAATGCATTTCATAGTTATTACTTTGTAGGATGCAACAAAACAACCATAACTCTACATCAGCCATTGGCCCTGTTTGGATACTCTAACACGCTTAGAGTTAGAGTTATTTTCAACCCACTCTAACCCAAATAAGCACCTCTCCACCGGATAGTTGGGTTAGATGGAACTAACCCACTCTAACCCTCCCCGTTAGGATATTTTTGTTATTTGAGCCCCCAACTATCCCAAACTAGCTCTAACCCCATGATCCAAACAGGGCCATTATAGAAGCATCATTTTGACATATCCCAATGTGTGAATGAAACATGGAGAGAGAGATTTTGAAGATGGAGCAGATAGGGCGGGAAAGATTGTATGTATGTGGACGAGAGAGTAGGAGACAAACCTAACGAAACAGAGGGAGAGAGATAGAGAGAGAGAAAGAGAGAGGAAGAAGTTAGGTCTGTGAGAAAGATGGAGACATGTAATATACGTGAGATGCGTGTGCATCCAGATTCTATATACGTGGAAGGAGAAGAGACAACATGTTTGATGAGACAGCTGGAAAAAATGGACGAGAGGGGAAGGATCTCATGGGTTGAGGGATTGACAATTTTAAAGGGGGAGAGAGGGATTGGTAATTTTGTGCAGAGAGAGAGAGAGAGTGGGGAGGAGTCACCACAGTCATAACAACACCCTCGCTTCCAAATGACCCCGATTCTCTAGCATGCTGTGTAGTCGCTGCCTTCGATCTGCTCGATGCCCCTTTGAAGATTGAGGTGTTGTGCATGTTGGGGTGCAAAGAAGCACAAGCTAGAGTGGCAGCAGATAACCTTGGATGGGGATGAATTGTGTGCTCGGGGAGTGTGTGTGTGTGTGTGTGTGTGTGTGTGTCTATGTGTGTGTGTGTGTGTGAGAGAGAGAGAGAGATATTGAGATAAAACAAACCTAAGGAGAGAAATGGGTATTCACAAAGAGATTAAAGGGCCTTGAGGTGGGCAGGGCCGGGTGAGGGTGTCAAAAATGTGCTGTTGATGCATGTGTTGCATGAACGCATGAGGGATCTGATGAATCGAGAGAGATGGTTGTTGTGTTACGGATGCTCTCTCTCTCTCTCTCTCTCTCTCACACACACACACACACAAGTAAACTAGAAGACCGTCTCATGTATACACAACGATGGCATATTTGTCATGTCTCACTCATGCATGATCATTTGCACATTCACACTCTCTATGTCTATATCACACGCACACCGCCTCCACATTGCCTTCCGCCACAACACACATATGGACACATACACACGCTCTCTCACCACCACACACAAAATCAATATTAAAAAACTAGGGCGCACCTAAACGCCCAAATCCAAATAAACACGAACTCGAGCTAAATTCAAATATATGGAAATATTGCAGCGCCAAGAACTTTCCCAGAAAAAGTTGAGTAATATTCGAGGATTGTTTTCACACACACAAAAGGTTCGTGGATGTCCTTCGAGCGACATGGTGACGCACTGTCGATCGATCAGGCGGCCGCAGGGTTCACGCGCTTGCACATGATTCCGTGATCGTGGCTGTGGTACTAACTAATAAAAGCGCTGCCTAAGTCTAATGTTTACGTACTAGTACAGTTTTCTTTTAAGTTTGACCAACCTTATATAAAACTAAAGTAAGACCCCACAAGCGCACTCATCTATATGCCGCTGCCGCTTTTGTGCATGCCGGGCGCTCACCGCTTTTCGCCAACAATTTCGCCCATCACCGCCGTGTCGCCGCCATCCCCTGTGTTATGAAGTCAAGGCTCACCCGCCACGTCCGTCGCCGCAGTCCTCGCAATGCCCTTGCGGAGGACGTGCCATCTATGCACGCAGCGATTTAAGAGGAGGACGAGCACGTGCTCCAAGACGCCGCGAGGAGGAACTAGCGTGTCATTGTCGCTCGCCACCGCCGAGGAGGCGCTGATGGTGGCTGTCGCGCAGTTTGTCGCTGCTGCCGAGCCCGCAAACCGGTGCGGACGCTGAATCTACCTTCGAGACCTTGAATGCCCCGTGGATCCTGCAATCTGATTGAGCAATTTGGGTCAGTCGACTCATGTGAGCCGCTTGATGCAACACGGATGGCTAGAAGGGCTTCTTCCACCTCTTCTCGCCGCCTTCTTCCTTCGCTCCGTCCGAACTTCTTTCACAATTCGACTAACCCAAATTATACTACTAGTACTAACATATTAAGTACAAGAGGAACATGAAGATACGAGCAAGAGTACCAACTGCAAGAAGAATAGTAGTAAGACATAGTACTAGTACTACTGCACGTACTAAAGAGTTCAAATAACGAGAAAGAACATATTAAACATAGTTCTGCCGGGGCCTCAAAGACAACACACCCTTTAAAATAAACTAAGCAACTAGTCCGCTTGACACCGCAGAGAGAACCAAAGCATGAGTGACGGCAGATCGCCACCTACCGGAGTCCGAGTCCACGCCCCGACTTCGCCCTCGCCCTCTTCCTCTTCCTCTCGCCGACGCTTCTTTGCTTGAACCGACATCGGCCTCTCGCTTCTTCATCCAACCCTTGTAGATATTTAAACAAAGGTAGGCATCCATTGCTGCGCATGTGATGTGATCTTCATCTAATGTCTTCGACTCCCATGCATGATGAAACTCGTGATGAGGTTTCTTTAGTTTAGTGTACAAGGATCAATCATGGCTGCCGTGGTCAGCATTGAAGGTTGAGAGGAGGACACCAGCTTGCCTTCTCGAGATCAAGGGCTGGCCTAGAATGAGACCTATCCGACGCAGACATCCCTCGCTGCTCTTAAAGCCTACAAGAACGAATTTCACTCTTTTGTCCTTGAGGAAGTTCTTAAATCCTCGCACTCAACGCCGGCATGGCATATGTGGTAGACCAAGCAAACGTTATGTACGCAAACCTGGATCACGGCGGGCTTCTTCCTCTCTTCGCCCTTAGATCCTTCTCTCGCCCCGTGGCTGTGGTGTACTCAACATCTAGCCCAGCGTAACCCACTCATCCGCTGAACTGCTGAACGCGAGAGAAGCGTAGCAAGCCATGCTTTCATCGTCATGATCCATGTGTGTAGATGATGATCAACTAATCGCCGGTGATGGCTCTAACCTGGTACTCAGCGGTGACCATGGAGATTTGGGAGGACATGGATTTTGGAGGAGGGTTAGGAAAAGTTGAACTGTTGTACCCCGCAAAAACTGGGAGCAAACTAATGTGAAAGGACGGGATGACTGGGAGCAAACTGTTGTAAGGTAGTAGAAGACGGGGACAAGTAGGGCGTGCGAACGGCATGGGGTTGCTGGCTTGCCCGGTGGATAAACGGCTACAAGCCCCCAAAGTGTTCTCGAGAACTATGCGGGACCCACTAGATGTCATGTCTACTAGACCCATATCGTAGGCCCGACAAGATAGCTTCGCTTCGTTCACACGCCATGCCGCGCTGCGTGGATGTAACTTCACTTAATTCCGCCAACCGCGCCTCCCACGACCTTTCGCTTTCCCTCGCCGGGTCGGGCCTTTGAGACTTCGACCGCTATAAATGAGCAATTTTTTGCCTACTCCGCATGCATGATACTCCCTCCGTCCTTTTACTCCCACAACCGCTTGCAAAGTTTTTGACCAAATTTATACTTTTTTAACACCACCTTATATTAATTAACCAGCCACACCAAGACACTCATTAGATACAATATTCACCACATGTAGGTATGTTATTTACAAGAATACCATCTAATCTATTGTCAAAGCTATACTTAGCGATTAAGTGTGCCACCTTATTGGCCGAACGGCTAATCTTTTGACAATTGAAGTTTGTTGATCAACTTCGAGATGCTCAACACTTTCATCTTCGTGTCACGATAGCAGACCTGCATAGTCCCCTCGATGCAAGAGACGCTACCACAAAAGCGCAATCAGTCTCTAAAATTACAGGATTATGAAGAGAAATACCTATGTAGAGACCGCAATGCAAGCCCTAAGCTCGCTTCCTCCATGCTTTGACAGCATCAATGAAATCCCACCACCAAATTTATACTAAAAATATCAATATCTACAACATCGATTATAATGAGTATAAGAACTACGCTTTATAATGAGTGTAAAATATTGATTTGACATTGTGAATGTTGATACATTTTTCTATAAGTCCGTGAAAGTAGAGGTACATTGACTTCGCATTAAAACTTAAATGCACAATGCACTAGTTCCTCCCGTCAAAAGCGTGCATGTCCTATCTTTTTCATCACAACAAGGTTAGCTATTAGAGTACCACTACCTCCCTTCTAGTTTAGAGCAAGTACAATAGAGCTGAGTCAAGAGGCTATAAGAAATAAACTATTATATTTCGCTTAGTTGGAGGAAAGAGAAGAGGAGAGAGAAGGTAAGCGGGCTCTTCGTGAAGAGACATCTCTAGCACGTGCTCCTAGGCACTTTGTGAGAATGAAATGTGGGCCACATAATAATAAAGTAGTACACTTTTTACATCTACTATTGTACATATTGACTATAAGATGGGTTGTAGATGACATGGCACTGGCTTATAGCCAGCAGCTGGCTATACTATTAACCATGCTCTTAAAGGGCTCGATTCAAAAATTTCACCTACTCTTAGCAAGATAGTAGAGGCGGTGGAATAGTTTTTGAAGTCTGCAAAAGTACTCAACTTGTGCTGTCGTTCTTCACAAAAATGTGTTTACCAATGCATGTATGAACACTAGTTACTCTAACCCCCCTCTCTTCTTTAATTCTTTTGCCACATCAAGATGTTTGCTACTATTCCCTGGTGCATGATACCAGCTAAGATACCACCATTATGGCCAGCCTTAATCATCGTGATGCAATAATTTAGTGCACCTTGAAATACTAACATGTGTGGGGCGGTATGTTTTAATGACTTGAGACTATACCTAGCCCGCATGCAAGATGACTTATTACGCACTGCTCCCTATATCTCGCAGGAAGCCCGCTCGTCTCCAAATCTTTTCCTCTCCATGTGTGGAAACAATATGCCCGCCAAACTCTCTCGCCGGTGTCAAACCGCGGATCTCGGTAGGGGGTCCCGAACTGCAAGGCCTAGGCGATGGTAACAGGAGACAAGGGACACGATGTTTTTACCTGTGTTCTGCCCTCTTGATGGAGGTAATACCCTACCCTACTTGATTAATATTGATGATATGGGTAGTACAAGAGTAGATCTACCACGAGATCAAGGAGGCTAAACCCTAGAAGCTAGCCTATGGTATGATTGTTGTTCATCCCATGGACTAAAACCCTCCGGTTTATATAGACACCGGATAGGTTAGGGTTACACGTAGTCGGTTACAATGGTAGGAGATCTACATATCCAGATCGCCAAGCTTGCCTTCCACGCCAAGGAAAGTCCCATCCGGACACGGGACGAAGTCTTCAATCTTGTATCTTCATAGTCTTGGAGTCCGCCGTGACGATAGTCCGCTATCCGACACCCCTAGTCCGGACTCCTCAAGAGTTCCCTAACCAGGCTTCAATGACGATTGAGTCCGGCTGATTGTCTTCAGCATTATGGGCGGGTTCTTCTCCAAATTCCATATACTTGCTTTAATAGTGTCCGCTTCGATAAATGCTGCGCCTCGCTTCGCGCCTAATAATGGTCATCTTCCATGTGTTTGAATGAATGCTAAAAGCCGTGGTATTTTTACAATTACCCCCTAGCCACGCAAAGGAGCCGCTTATAAAGGGGCAAGGATCTAGATCCGAGTCACACCATCCCCTTTATGAAGCTTTCATCGGAGCGCCTCGACCAAAGCCCATTCCATCATGGACAACGACGCGCCTCCTCTCAAGGCCCCAGCCCCCACCAGAAATTGGGAGAGATGTCACCCAAGATAGCGAGCTAGTTATACTCCAAGCCAAGGGATTTCTCCTCCGCCTTCATGGTTCCGGTTCGAGCCGGACTTGCCACCTACAAGGGCGGAAAGTAAGCGGAGAGCATCCCGATCCTCTAAAGGAGAGCGGTGTGCTTCATCTCTTATCTAGTAAGAGGACTCGGATTTCCAATCCATCCGCTTTCTCCGGGCTCTTGGAGTTCTACGGCTCCAATCGCACCATCTTACTCCTGCGCCCATCTTGCACATCGGGCTTTGTGGCCCTTTGCTAACTGTACCGGGCGCCGAGGCTCATTTCGGGTTGTGGAAGAGAATATTCTACCTAGTACCCCTGCTATCATGAGGGGTCAATATATCAAGTGGGCGGAGCGAGCTATGGCGATCGCCTGACCGGATACCTATCCGAACCCCAAAGAAGGCGTCCAAGACTGCCTTCGGAATGGTTTTACACGGAGGACGCCCCGCTGCCGGATCCTGTTCGGATCGGCCTTCCGGAGTTCAGCAATGCTCTCTCAAGAAGCGCCTTTAGCCGGGCGCCTCGAGCCCCGGAGAGAAGATGACCGGATGTCCGCTATTTGATGAGCCAATAAGGTTATCGGTTTCATGCCGGATTGACCATGACAGAGTCATGGCACCTGATTATGAGGGGAGTGCAGCCGCCCAATACAGGGGCCACCCATGTGGGACTTCAACGGGAGGACGACGCCACCCGCCATGGCCGCAAAGGGCTGTGGATCGGTCACCGAACTGGTGAAGATCTTGTCTGCTATGTACAAAGGAGAGGAGGAGGATTCGTGTCAACCCATCAAGGAGTTTTCTTCAATAATCCTCGCTGGGTAAGCAAACATCCTTGTGACCTGTCCGATCCATGTTCCCGTAGTTAAATATCTCATTTCATGGTTATTATGCGAGAACTGCGCCGACTATGGAGAAGATACATAGCCCGCTTCACAACCCGAGGATCCGGAGGTCCTCGATCCGACCTCCAAGAGGATCCGGATATAACGTGGAGTTGATCGACGGGTGTTCTACCAACTTAGCATCGACAATGCTTTGGTAGTCATTACGCCGATTACCCCGAATACTTCCAGCCCTATGTAATCGTGACCAAGATCCCAAAACCCCGATAATTACCCATCCGTGCTTATTGTTGATCACCGTATACCAATGGTGTTTCGCAGGGGGTACCCTCGAGGCGGGAAGCCGAGCCCGCGGCGGCTGGCCAACAAGGGGCAGCGCGGTCCCGTAGGTTAAAAAGAAGTGCGGTCCGGATTGAAACTCCGCCGCAGCGGTATGGCATGTCACCATACTCCCAGTATTGATTCCCGAAGGCGATTAACACCGATGCTCTTTTCAGAAAAAGAGCACCGCCAGATCGAGTCCCGAGAGGCTGCCGATCGAACCTTCACCGACAAGCTTCAAAGCCGGGTCCGAGGCCGAGGCGAGCACGAGACGCAAGGCCGGATGCTCCTCCAATAGAGGATGCCGACAGGTTGTCCGCCACCAACTCCGAGGTGGAGAGCGCCTTGAATCATAGGCACCGCCGGACAGTTCTTCGTGATGCGTGTTTCTCCCAAGAGGCCTTAAATGCCTTTGATTCGGGAGATGCGCACCTCCGTGCCGCTCAAGATGGTCTAGCCAGAGCCACGGAGCAGTATGTGAAGGACATACTGTAAGGAAATTTGACAGCTTATATATCCCAAGAGTTCCCGAGACTTAAAATAGTTAGAATAACTAATTTAAGGATCATTTTGTTATGCAGGATCTTACGTAAAAGAATACCCGACGTCCCAGAGCCGGAAGAGTGCAGGCCCAACTTGAGGCAAGACTAGCCGCTACGGGGAGCCACAGAGACCCCTCCGGTAATATACGCCCAGAATATAAATAGTTTATGAAGTGTGGCGGTGTATAACCTGACAAAAACATTGCAGATGGCGCCGGACTAGATCCGGACAAGCAAAAGCTCTTACGCCAGTTAAAGGCCAGCAAGAGTGTGCTTACGAGGGTGCGGCAGGAGAAGAATAACCTCCATTACGCCAACACCAAGCTGGGTGAGGAACTAAAGGACGCTCGCTCTCAGCTTATCCGACCAGAAGGAGAATCGACGGCTTCGCCGCGCATTTTCAAGAAGTGCTTGAGCGAACTTTGAAAAGAGTTCGCGAGGAAGGCCACTAACATAAACATGTTTGTAGGTTGGCTCACGAGTCGCCCCGAGGAGCAGATGCCCATTCTTCGGGTGATCTTCTTCCCGAATTAAGGCTACCCGCACTAACGAGTCCGGCAGGTGATGAAAGGCATCGCCAAGCCTTGTGGCTATTTATCTCCCCGCCTCAAGGCATTGGGGAGTCGGGCGGAGCGGCTTCAAGGAGCACGGCAGCTCCGCTATGGAAGATATGGGCCTGCCACAAGGCGCCAGGAGGCCTAGGCCATGGTGAAGACGCTGTACACGGTTGTTGACCCAAACCACATGGCCGAGGTCGCACTGTGGGGGTAATGGATGGGATGGAGATCCTCAGAAGTTAGTGTACGGCCAAGTAGAATTGGCCGCCAAGTATTCCCAAAGAAGATTGTAAATTAGATAGCCTATTAGATGGCATTGAGGAGGAATACAATGAGTCGAGTTGACTATGTAAAAAGATGACATGAAAGAATGTCTTCTAGCCCAATTGTAGACCGTTTGTCATAGCGGACCTTTTCTTCGACCTCCGGACCCAATAGTCCGGAGTGTGTCCAATACCGCTGTGGTTATATAAGAACCGTGGTATGCATGGAGACCAGCGAGGGGTCATTGTTGTCAGATCGCATAAGTGCCCAACTAGTTATGTTATATTACATGGGTAGTAAGAAACATCTTCCGTGGAGAATAGTTCCGCTAAGGGTTCCTTTCGCTGGGATGCATGCCCTAAAGTGCATGTCAAAGCTGCTATAAAGCGTAAAATCATCCGGGGCAGATGTAAATAGTTAAAATCATCTTTCAGTTCACCGACCGAATATTCCTTAAGAACGCTTAGCTTTGGCTTCACCCACCGAGGTACACATCCGCTGACCCGGCAAGAATAATCGCAGAGGTGCTCCTTTACCTCCTAGCCAACAATCGGGAACGAGGGGTAAGCACAGAGCCAGCAACCCAGCTTGGCCAAAACTTAAGTCATATCGATGCATATAATGGTGAATAAAAGGTACATGCGGAAGGTTAACGCATGTGTTGGGCATGAAAGCCCGTATAAATAAGCTTCTGTTAAAGAAACCCCCAGGTATAATGAGCGCGGACAACGCGTCAAGTGTGTGCGAAAAAAGCGTAAACGAGCCTCTAGAGGCTACGAGAAGAAGAAGGGGGAAGGAGAGAAATAGAAGACATCAAAAAGCAAAAATAAAGAATGCGGACGGAGGAAGGAGACGAACTTGGAGTCCGCACTTAGGCGAGAATCTTGTAGACGGGCTGCGCTCCATGGGTTCGCTCGAGTCGGTTATCCGATGCGCTTTCATGGACTGTGCTCCGCCGTCGACCTGGTCGATGATGAAGGGACCTTCCCATTTGGGCTTGAGTTTGTCCTTTTTCTTGTCCGCAGCGAGAACTAGTTCGCCAACGCTATAAGCTTTGGCCCGCATTTCCTCGCTTTGATATCTTCGAGCTCGCTGTTGATAGAATGCGGAACGAGCTTTTGCCACGCCCGCCCTCCTCCAATGCATCCAACTGTCCCGCCGATCGAGCTCGGCTTCTTTCTTCATACATGCGCACGCGAGGTGAGTCGTATTATGTCGCAGGCAATACTGCCTCGCCGCCAGACACCATGAAGAATGGCTTGAACCGTAGTACGATTCGGCGGGTCTACAGCCCTAAGAGTACGGAGTCGAGCTCCTCGACCCAAAGGCGTGTTAGATTCCTTGAGGGACCACACTAGTCTGGGTTTAATGCCGCCATGATTAGACCGCTTGCCTGCTCGACTTGGCCGCTGGTTTGAGGGTGATAGATCGAGGCGTAATCGAGCTTGATGCCCATGTTTTGCACCATGATTTGACCTCATCGCCGTGAAGTTGGTGCCATTGTCGTGATGATATCTGGGGACACCGTAACGGTGCACTACCCCCGATATGAAGTCTATCATCGTCCGGATTCGCCGCTTTAACTGGTTTGGCCTCTATCCATTTGGTGAATTTGTCCACCATGACCAATAGGTATTTTTGCTTGTGGGTTCCTCCCTTGAGGGGTCCAACCATGTCAAGCCCCCGCACCGCCGAACAGCCGTGATGGGTATAGTTTTAAGGGCGGTGGTGGCATGTGGCTTTGGTTAGCAAAAGCTGGCAACCGACGATCGCTGGACTAAGTCCTGTCTGTCTGTCGCCGCCGCCGGCCAATAAAATCTCTGTACGGAAGGCCTTGCCTACAAGGGCTGGGGCAAGGTGGTGCCCACCCAGTCCGGCATGAATTTCAGCCAGGAGGTTTCGCCTTCCTCTTCGGAGATACACCTTTGAAGGACTCCGTAGTGCTTTTCTTATAAAGCTCTCCTCATGGACTTTATAGGCTTTAGAGCGCCTGACTATGCAGCGAGCCTCATTTTGGTCTTCGGGAGTTCCTGCCTAGTTAGGTAGGCTAGGAATGGTTCCGCCCACGGGCGATAACCGCCATTATTTCGTGAGCAGAGGGTGTTATCTCGGTGCGGAGCCTCCGGTTGTGTCGTGAGTGTTCGGCGTCAGCGGTGCGGTTGGGTCCGGATTGTTATTGCCGGACTTCTTACCATAGTACGGATGGCTTGAACAGCCGCTCCAAAAGATATTGTGGACGCATCGCTGCTTTTGCACCAATGCGCCAATATATCCGCCGCCGGTTGTTATCCCGCTATATGATGAAATTCGAGCCCTTCGAACTGGCCGACATTTTTAGGACCGATGACAGGTATGCTGCCATTTTGGATCTTTGGCGCCAAAGTCTCCGCTTATTTGAGATATTGCAGGTTTGAATCTCGCAAGCACCTCTAGGCGTTGAATGCCCATGGAGACAGCCATCCGGAGGCCGTGCGTATGGGCCTCAGATTCGCCGCGTTGTTGGAGTCTCAGATACATTATCTCAAGGACGATGGACCGTGTCCCCGCTGGGGACGCCAGACGACGCCAAAGCCCCTGTGCCAGCCAACATTTTGGAGCCGCAAAGTGCATGATCCATTGAGTATGCGCTGCATTTTAGGGAGTTCGCTTCAGTCCATTCGCCACAAGTCGGCCAAAACCTGCGACTTAATAGCTCGTCATGGCTTATAAGTTACGCCGAATGGAGGAGCTCTATGGCCCATTTAGCAATCCGCCCGTCGCCGTCATGTTGTTTATAATGTCATTACGAGGTACTTCGAGGCTATCGTCAACTTGATGTGTTGCGCGATGTATAATAGCATTGGTTCGCCCATTACGGGGCGCGCCAGACCGGATTTTTGCCAAATGGCTTTTTATTTCTTCGAAGTCCGTGGTAAGTTTAAGATCCGCCCACTCAAGTGTTCGGTGCAAGGAGGAGGCGGTAAAGAGGTAATGCCTTTTTCTCCTAAACGGAGATAAAGCGGTTTAGAGCCGCCACGCATCCCGCCAATTTTTGTATTTGTTTGAGGTCTTTGAATATCCAATTGTGACAGAGCTCAATCTTGGCTGGGTTTGCTTCAATTCCTCTACCGGACACGATGAAGCCCAGAGCTTTCCTACCGGAACGCCAAGACGATTTTTCCGGATTGAGCTTTATGTCATATTTTCAAGATTGTCGAATGTGAGCCTCAAGTCGCTTACTAGAGTTTCTACGCGGTTGGTTTTGACGACCACGCCATCTACATATGCTTCCACCGCTTTGCCGATCCGTTTGCCGATATGTCCGAATCATGCTACCGATATGTTGCGCTGCATTTTTAAGCCCAAAGGGCATTGTGTTGAAGCGGAACGGGCCAGATGGAGTGATGAATGCTGTTGTAACTTGGTTCTGCCCGCCATCTTGATTTGGTGGTAGCCGGAGTACGCTACGAGGAAGCACAATGAGTCGTGGTCCCGCTGTAGCATCAATGATTTGATCAATTCGAGGTAGGGAAGGGATCCTTTGGGCAAGCCTTATTAAGGTCTTTGAAATCAACACATAGGCGCCAAGATTTATCCTTCATTGGTACCATCACCAGTTCGCTAGCCAGCCCGGATGTTTTATATCTCCGATGAATCGTGCCTCCAAAAGTTTGGCTAGCTCCTCTCCCATGGCCTATCTCTTGGGTTCTAAAAGTGTCAAGAGCCTGTTTGATCGCTTGAACTTTTAGGATATTTAGGCTGTGCTCGCCAATGACGTGGGATTCTCGGCATGTCCGAAGGGTGCCCGCAAAGATGTCCCGCTTTTCTTGTAGAAATTTCGAAAAGGGCGCCTACATCGTGGTTTAATTGTACCCGATGGAGGCCGCTTTGCAGGTGGTCCGCTGGGTGGACATGGAATTTGACTATTTCATCCGCTGGTTTATAAGAGGTGGACTTGGATCTTTTATCAAGTATCACATCGCCCCTGTTCACCGTGGAGCGATCAAGGTGAGTTCCTCGCCCCGCTAGGGCTTTGATAGTGCCTCGAGGGCTAGTGCAGCTGTCTTATTTTCGGGCGCCGGAGTGCTATGTTCAGATCATGTAGCGACCAGATCCCGAATGGATCAAGTCTCTGCGTGTTTCAATGTCATCCTCGGATCAATAATGCCGACACCACACAAGATTTCAAGGATTTATAGCAGAGTAGCAATCACACACTTATTACATCGTTGTCCACAAGGGAACTTATTACAATAATATGGCTTAAGGCCATCTAATAATAACAGCGAAGGCTTGGAAGATAAGTGAGTCCATCAACTCCATCGGCATCATCGAGTATAGAACCACGACCTAACACCTTACTCGTCGTTCGAAAAGTCTCGAACGTGAAAGTTGCAGCCCAAAACGGTCAAGACATGGAATATGCCGCAATGTAACACATAGAGAGTAATGAAACAAAAGCCTATACTACATGCATATATGGCTGGTGGTAAGGCTCTACGGTTACATTTTTGCATAAAGCTAGTTTTTCCCTACAACAAAGGAATAATTTTATTTAACTATCATGGTGGTTGTTAAACATTGAGAATGGTTGACAGATCCTCAATCCCAATTAAAAAGTACTCATCAAATCCCAATAACTTTTATTAGAAGTAACATGTTGAGATTCACATGATATTCAATTACCTGATACTCAAAACGTCCATAACCGGGACACGGCTAATCATGATTAGTTTATACACTCGCAGAGGTTTGCACACTTTTCCCCACAAGACTCGACGCCTCCGCTTGGTTCTCGTGACTACATGGTGTTTGAGAAACGGATGACCGAGACATAGTCTTTCGTAAGCGCTTAGCACCTTACATGTGGGTAGACCGCATCAACCTACATCCCCTACATCAGCTAGCCTACCCGTAAGAGTTCGCACAACTTAGTCAACTACGCCAGAGCCCATAATTGGCTTGTGGCTGCACACGGAAGTTTCCAGCTTGAATAATCTTATGATCCCTTAGAGCCCGGTGGCGGTCCAAGAAATACAGCAAGTCCTCGATAGAAACCAGTGCCTCAATCCACCCAGATGTGTGTTTAGGTTGCCACCTTAGATAAACCATTAATTAACAATCTCACATCTGTCATGGATATTCACTCACCCAATCCACGCCTACTAGCATAGCATGGCATAGCAAGCAAACGAGAAGTAACTCCCAAGGTTTCATAAGTAAACAGTAATAGGTACTACCTCAATCTACTTCCCAATCCCACAATTTAATTAGATCCTAAACATGCAAGTGTTTGAGGATTTGATCTAATGCATAAAACTGGGTAGTAGAAAAGGTATGATCAATGTTACTTGCCTTGTTGATGATCCGCGAGACCTAGAGATTCAAGTAACAAGCGGCGACCGGTGATCTAACGCACAAACAACAAGCATACAATAAGTACTCATCTAATGCACAGGAAATCTCGAATAAAAGATCTAACCAGAAAGTTCAACTTAAGAACCCTGGTTGCAAAAGAATCGAATCAAATAAAGCATCGAAAGTCGAAACTCGAGAGAGAACGACTCGTTTAGCAATCTGAAACTAAGTCAAAATTTTACAGTAGCAAAACTCTGTGTAAGTAGGTTAGTTGAACGGCGGTTTCATAACTAAACCTGTGCGCTTGAATCACCTGATTCCGATAAACGAGCGAGAAAATAAACAGATTTGAAAATCGAATCCAAATCGAATCGAAAAATAACGGATTAAATCCGATTAAAAGAAAACGGCTAACAGATTAAACAACGGACGCTCATATCAGAACTAATCCAACGAACACGTTTCATTGAAACGAACGGTTCGGTGAACGCTCACTAAATAAGAAAACCAAAAATAAAATAAACCAATCTAGGTTTTTGAAAAAACCGAACGTCATGAGAAAACCGGATCGGGTTTTTCTAAAAAAACCGACCGGGGGTAGTGGCGGCGGCTACCCCGTGGCTCGCCAAGGGCTCCGGCCCGGGCGGGGTGGCGGCGTGGTCGGGCGAGGGGCGGTGAGGTCGGCTGGGTGGCGGGTGGCGACGCTGGCTGGGGTGAGGGCGGGCGGGCAAGGGATGAGGAGAGGGGGGGGGCTGGGTTATATAGGGGGGTTGCCTTTGGGGAGGGGGCAAGCTGTGGGCGGCGGCGGGTCCGAGCCGGACACGGCGGCGGGCGGGCGGGGCGGCGGCGGCGGGACTCTCTCCAAGGCGAGGGGAGGGGGAGATGGGGCGGGCGGTGGCCGGGTTGGCCTTTGGCCCAAAGCGGGCGGCGCGGGGTTTTTTTTAAAACAAAACTAAACGAAAATAAAATCAAACCAAACGGACTCTGAATTTAATAAAATTAATTTTCCCGACTCCTAAAATGAGTCTAACAAAATGAACTTTAAAAACGGGCAAATATGCATATTTTTTTAATGCTCATTTTTGCCTAAAGCAAATAAATCCTCAAAACCAAAATTTGATTTATTTATAATATCTTCATTTTTCCTAAATGTTGGGAAAGTCATATTATTCCTCTCTTAAATTTTTGTATCGGAAAACTTTTGAAGATAAATAAATAAACTAAATGATCCTATTTTCAAAATTTGAGAAATCTCAAATATGAAAATAATGAAATTCCAACTTTCTCCGAGGGTCCTTGAGTTGCGTGAAATTTTCTAGGATCGGAAAATGCAGAAAATATGATATGCATGATGACCTAATGTATAACATTCCAAATTGAAAATTTGGGATGTTACAAACCTACCTCTTAAGATGAATCTCGCCTCTAGATTCGGGTTGGCTAGAAAATAGGTGAGGGTGGTCCTAGCAAAACTTCTCTCTTTCCTGTGTGGCTTCATCTTCAAAGGTGGTGGCTCCAATCGAACTTTGCAAAACTTGATAACCTTGCATGGTAACTCGCTAGCATAATCGAGAATCTTAACCGTTTTTCCTCATATGTTAAATCATCCTTCAACTGAATTGCTTCCAAGGGCACTGTGGTCTCTTAACGGTACCTCTCGCTATCTCGGGTGACATTTCTTCAATCGAGAAACATGGAATACATCATGAACTCCCGACAGTCCTTCCGCAATTCCAACTTATAAGCAACTCTCCCATGCGTTGTAAAATCTTATATGGTCCAACGTAAACGTGGGGCTAACTTTCCTTTAACTCCAAAACGCTTAACTCCTCAAGCGGGATACTCTAAGATATACTCTATCTCCAACTTCATACTCAATCGCTGGCGCTTTGAATCGGCATAGCTCTTTTGTCTCGGACTCGGGCTACCTTGAGCCTGCCTCAATCAACTTAACCTTTCGCTCGCACTCTTAATCAAATCTGGTCCAAACAACGACGATCTCTCGGCCATTCCCATGACAACGGTGTCCTGCACCTTCTTCCATACAGAGCCTCAAAAGGTGCCATCTTCAAGCTGGTTTGGTAACTGTTGTTGTAGGAAAATTCTGCATACGGCAAATTATCATCCCAACTAGATCCATAATCTAGTGCACAAGCTCTCAGCATATCCTCCAAAATCTGATTGACTCTCTCTCACCATCCATCGGTCTGTGGGTGGAAAGTCTGATCAATTCCAATCTAGTTCCCAATGTTTCGTGCAACTGGTTCCAAAATTTTGAGGTAAACTGGTTCTCTATCCGATACGATGCTCCTCGAACTCCGTAAACACACAATTCTGGTCATGTATATCTTTGCCAACTTAGCACCGCTATAGGTAGTCTTGATCGAATGAAATGAGCTACCTTCGTCAAGCGGTCGACTATGACCCAAATCGAGTCATAACCTGAACGAGTCTTTGGCAAACCTGTGATGAAATCCATGCCTAGTTTATCCCACTTCCATTCGGTATCGCAATGGTTGTAATAACCGCTGGCTTCGATGCTCGCTTTTACTTTCTCGACATACATCGCAAACTGCTACATACTCCGCAATATCCTTCTTCATTCCGTCCACCGTAAAGTATTCTTCAAATCCAAATACATCTTGGTATTTCCGGTGAATCGAATAGGTGAATCATGAGCTTCTTGTAAAATCAACTTCCCGATCTCCGGGTTATTGGGCACATAAACACGGTCTTCAAACCATAGGGTATCGTGCTCATCCTCACGAAATCCTTTAGCTTTTCCTTTGCTCATTTTCTCCTTTATAGAGGCAACTTCCTTATCCGCCTTTTGGGCTTCTCCGATTTTGTCCATCGCTGTTGAATGAATCTCCAATGCTGCTACATAGCCTCTCGAACTATTTCCAAACATAGCTCTCAAGGTCCTCGCTAACTCATTGGGTATCCCTCCCATCATTAGGGTATTGACGTGGCTTTTACGGCTCAATGCGCCTGCTACGACATTAGCCTTCCGGGTGATAATGCAATCTCATATCATAATCCTTGATAAGCTCTAACCATCTCCTCCGTCTCGAGATTCATTCCTTTGTGTGAAGATGTACTTCAAACTCTTGTGATCCGATATACTTCACAATGATTTCCAATGAGAAAATGTCTCCATGTCTTCAAGGCATGCACAACGGCTTTAACTCCAAATCATGTGTGGCATAATTCAACTCATGGGGCTTAAGTTGTCGTGGAAGCATACGAAACAACTCTTCCTTCCCTGCATAAGCACCGCTCCAAGTCCTCGACGGAAGCGCCGCAATACACCTCATAATCCTTGGTTTGATCCGCAATATCAAACCGTGAGGTAACCAATCTTTTCTTCAACTCCTGAAAACTTGCCTCACAGTCCTCATCCATATGAATTTGTTATCCTTCTTCAACAATTCAGTCATAGGCTTAGCAATCCTTGAGAAATTCTCAATGAATCTTCGGTAGTATCCTCGCGAGTCCAAGGAAACTCAATCTCTCCAACTGTCGCTGGTGCTTCCCATTTGGTTACGGTCTCAATCTTTGTGGGGTCAACTGCTATTCCTTCTCCGGATATAACATGTCCGAGAAATCCAACTTCCTTTAGCCAAAACTCACATTTGCTGAACTTGGCATACAACTAGTGTTCCTCGCTTCTCCAAAACCAATCGCAAATGTTCCTTGTGTTCCTCTTCATTCTTCGAGAAAATCAAAATGTCATCAATGAACACCACGATTTAACTTATCCAAAAACTCCATAAACACTTTGTTCATCGTGTTCATGAAATAGGCTGGTGCGTTAGTCAGTCCAAATGACATAACGGTATACTCATACAGTCCATATCTCGTGGTAAATGTTGTCTTGGGTATGTCTTGCTCCTAATCTTCAATCGATGGTACCGATCAGAATCGATCTTGAAAACACCTTAGCTCCTTGCAAACGATCAAATAGATCATTTATCATTGGTAGTGGGTACTTGTTCTTGATTGTTACTTCATTCAATCCACGATAATCAACAACCATTCTTAACGATCCATCCTTCTTCTCCACTAACAAAACGGGTGATCCCCAAGGTGAAGAACTTGGGCTTAATAAAACCTTTATCCAATAGTTCCTTAATCTGCTTCTTGATTTCGCCAAACTCGCGGGCATCCTGTATGGTCGCTTCGATATCGGGCCTGTTCTCGCAACACTCGATCAAAACTCAATGTCTCTATCCGTGGCATTCCCTGCAACTCTTCCGAAATACATCAGAAAATCCTTCACCATCGGTACTTCTTCCCGCACCACTCTCGATAAGCAATTAACTTGTGCTCTCCTCGCTCGTGCCGTGATACATACTTGATCCTTCTTCCTTCGTGTGGTGAGCAAATTGACTTAGTGGAGCAATCTATGTTTCCTCCATACCTTGATAACCAATCCATTCCTAATATCACATCCAATCCTTGGGATTCCGTAACTATTAGGTCCGAGGGGAAAACATAGTGTCCAATCCTTAATGGCAATCGATCACACCATTTACTAGCCATGTATTCTCGCCTCCCGTGAGGTTACTAGCATGGGTGACCTAAGGGCTTGGGTTGGTAACTTGTACTTATCCACAAATCCCTTGATATGTATGAATGCGATGCACCAAGATCGAAAAGAACAACTGCAGTAAATGACTTAACCAAAAACTTACCGACATCGATCGGGCTGATCTTCAACCTCCTCCACATCAATGTGGTTCACCCGTCCCCTATTGAAAGGGTTGGGCTTCTTTCCGTAGCTTCCATTGCCATTTCCATTCGCCTTCTCGACAGTCATTGGCATAATGCCCGCCTTGCGGCACTTAAAGCAAGTAATGTGACTCAGTCTACTTTGGATGGTGTTGACGGTTGGTGCGGTTCTGTCCATTGCTTCCTCCATTCCCTGCTCCCATTCTTAGTGCCATTATGGTTGTGCGAATTACCTCCTCCATGGGTATGCTGAAACTGAATTCCTGATTTAGGGTATAACGAGGCTTCATTGGCTCCGAGTTATACTTCCCTTGCCCATACTTTCTCTTGCGGTTCTCAATTTGTGCTGCTTTCCTTCAATCATGAGGGCTCGGTCTACCAACCCCGGTAGTTGTTGAAACTTGCTACCATCAACGGCATGCTGAACTCATCATTCAGTCCTTCTAGAAACTTCTCCCGCTTAGTCTGCATCCGTAGCAACGCTATCCGGGGCATAACGTGCTAACTTACTAAAATCATCCACATATCGCCAACAGTCCTTCCTCCTAGGCGAAGTTATAAACTCACGCTTCTTCATGGCCATGGCTCTCGCTGAAACATGGGCAAGGAAAAGCTTGCTGAAACTCGATCCCATGTGATGTTGTTCACGGGTAAGTGGCTGTAAAATTCTCCCACCATGCTGCAGCGGGTCCTTCAAGCCGATGTGCGCAAACTTCACTCTTTCACCATCCTGCATCCCGCAGTGGTCAACTCCTTCCTATCTTATGGAGCCAATCATCTGCTACAATCGGCTCGGTGCTATCGAATACACCGCGGATTCAGTCTAAGGAAACGAGTCAAGTGGTCCGCAGTGGTGGTGGTGGGTTGTTATTTTGTTGTTGTTGTTGTTGCCTCGGTTCTCGCACCAATGTTTGAATCAGGTATTCTCGCTGGATCAATTGGGTGATCTTCTGGCGGGAAAACGAACCCGGGTCACGCCTCTCGAGGCATCCGATGGGTTTAGAAAAGATGAGAATTTAGAATAGATTGAGGTCTAAGGGGAATCACTACCCAAATGCACATGAGCAAATGCACACAAAATCACTTCATTCAATCAAACAAGGGCTTACAACGATCTAACTATCGCAAAGTGCGGTACTAGAATGTTTACATGGAGGGAATACTACTAATATGTGGGGACTTCTACTAATTTGAACCGTGGAAGACTCCATGATGTCCGCTCCAGCTTCGCCTTCAAAGTCGGGTTCACTTGGATCCGAATCGGTGTCGCCGATGTTGATGTAGTCGCTGGGCAATCGACATAATGGTCTTCATTCCCGAGCGCCAACTTCTTCTTGAGTTCTTCGATCTCGCACTTAAGATCGTTATTGTGTCTCGCCAGAGCTACGATCTCGCCCATGTAGTCCTTGCGTAGTCTTTAGTTCTCCTTCCGCTCGATGATCCTTCCTTTGCATTCTCGCAACTCCAACATATCATTGCACATTTGGTTCTCCGGCCGAATGTGCTGATTTAACTCCCGGATGAAAGCTGCAATGGACCTATCCTTCTTGGTGCCGACTATGTCCCATTTGTCATCTCGGCGTCCGCAAATCTGGTAGATAGTGTCCTTGAGGTCTTCTTGATAAACTTCTCCAATGCGCCCCATGGTGATGTGAGCTGCCATGCTCTTCCTGCACTCCAAGTTGGTGCAATCAAAACACTATCTATAGGCTTGGTGATTGGGGCTAATGTCCTTCCCGAACGTGAGCTTGAATCTTCCAGCCCTCTTCAGCAGAGTGGCGTTGAAAGTTCCGTGAAGCTGGGTAGTCCAATGTTCGTGTACTTGGTAACTTCCTTCAAGTGAAATCCAAAAGGTGTGCCTTCATCTGGTTGGGTGTACTTGATCTTCGCGTCCGTCATCCTAAAGAGAGTAGAAAAGATGAGGAGTTAGAAATGGGAAGAGAGTAGTGATCTATGGTTTTAACTTAGTGGTCGTGGTCCTACAACAACAACAGGTGCTCGATACCATTCTCTCAGAGCGACCAGCATCTCAATGGATCAAGTCTCGTGCTCGTTGTCATCCCCGGATCAAGAATGCCGACACCACACAAGATTTCAAGGATTTATAGCAGAGTAGCAATCACACACTTATTACATCGTTGTCCACAAGGGAACTTATTACAATAATATGGCTTAAGGCCATCTAATAATAATAGCGAAGGCTTGGAAGATAAGTGAGTCCATCAACTCCATCGGCATCATCGAGTATAGAACCACCACCTAACACCTTACTCGTCGTTCGAAAAGTCTCGAACGTGAAAGTTGCAGACCAAAACGGGTCAGACATGGAATATGCCGCAATGTAACACATAGAGAGTAATGAAACAATAAGCCTATACTACATGCATATATGGCTGGTGGTAAGGCTCTACGGTTACATTTTTGCATAAAGCTAGTTTTTCCCTACAACAAAGGAATAATTTTATTTAACTATCATGGTGGTTGTTAAACATTGAGAATGGTTGACAACATCCTCAATCCCAATTAAAAAGTACTCATCAAATCCCAATAACTTTTATTAGAAGTAACATGTTGAGATTCACATGATATTCAATTACCAGATACTCAAAACGTCCATAACCGGGGACACGGCTAATCATGATTAGTTTATACACTCGCAGAGGTTTATGACTTTTCCCCACAAGACTCGATCGCTTCCGCTTGGTTCTCGTGACTACATGGTGTTTGAGAAACGGATGACCGAGACATAGTCTTCGTAAGCGCTTAGCACCTTACATGTGGGTAGACCGCACCAACCTACATCCCCTACATCAGCTAGCCTACCCGTAAGAGTTCGCACAACTTAGTCAACTACGCCAGAGCCCATAATTGGCTTGTGGCTGCACACGAAAGTTTCCAGCTTGAATAATCTTATGATCCCTTAGAGCCCGGGTGGCGGTCCAAGAAATACAGCAAGTCCTCGATAGAAACCAGTGCCTCAATCCACCCAGATGTGTGTTTAGGTTGCCACCTTAGATAAACCATTAATTAACAATCTCACATCTGTCATGGATATTCACTCACCCAATCCACGCCTACTAGCATAGCATGGCATAGCAAGCAAACGAGAAGTAACTCCCAAGGTTTCATAAGTAAACAGTAATAGGTACTACCTCAATCTACTTCCCAATCCCACAATTTAATTAGATCCTAAACATGCAAGTGTTTGAGGATTTGATCTAATGCATAAAACTGGGTAGTAGAAAAGGTATGATCAAGTGTTACTTGCCTTGTCGATGATCCGCGAGACCTAGAGATTCAAGTAACAAGCGGGCGACCGGTGATCTAACGCAGACAAACAACAAGCATACAATAAGTACTCATCTAATGCACGGGAAATCTCGAATAAAAGATCTAACCGAAAGTTCAACTTAAGAACCCTGGTTGCAAAAGAATCGAATCAAATAAAGCATCGAAGGTCGAAACTCGAGAGAGAACGACTCGGTTTAGCAATCTGAAACTAAGTCAAAATTTTACAGAGCAAAACTCTGTGTAAGTAGGTTAGTCGAACGGCGGTTTCAGAACTAAACCTGTGAGCTTGAATCACCGATTCGATAAACGAGCAAGAAAATAAACAGATTTGAAAATCGAATCGAAATCGAATAAGAAAAATAACGGATTAAATCCGATTAAAAGAAAACGACAAACAGATTAAACAGCGGACGCTCATAACAGAACTAATCCAACGAACACGATCATTGAAACGAACGGTTCGTGAACGCTCACTAAATAAGAAAACCAAAAATAAAAATAAACCAATCTAGGTTTTTGAAAAAAAACGAACGTCATGAGAAAACTGGATCGGTTTTTCTAAAAACCGGACCGGGGTAGTGGCGGCGGCTACTCTCGTGGCTCGCCAAGGGGTCTGCTCCCATGGGTGGCGGCGGGTCGGGCGAGGGGCGTGAGGTCGGCGGGTGGCGGGTGGCGAAGTCGGGCTCGGGTGAGGGCGGCGGGCAAGTGGATGAGGAGAGGAGGGGGTGGCCGGGTTATATAGGAGGGGGGTGCCTTGGGGAGGGGGCAAGCTGGGCGGCGGCGGGTCCGAGCCGGACACTCGGGCGGGCGGCGGGCGGCGGCGGGACTCCTCCTGCCAGGCGAGGGAGGGGGAGATGGGCGGGCGGCGGCGGGTCAGGTTGGCCTTGGCTCAAAGGGCAGCGCTGGGTTTTGTTATTTTTTTTTAAACAAAACTAAACGAAAATAAAATCAAACCAAACGGACTCTAATTTAATAAAATTAATTTTCCCCGACTCCTAAAAATGAGTCGAACAAAATGAACTTTAAAAACGGGGCAGATATGCATATTTTTTTTAATGCTCATTTATGCCTAAAGCAAATAAATCCTCAAAACCAAAATTTGATTTATTTATAATATCTTCATTTTTCCTAAATGTTGGGAAAGTCATATTATTCCCTCTCTTAAATTTTTGTATCGGAAAACTTTTGAAGACAAATAAATAAACTAAATGATCCTATTTTCAAAATTTGAGAAATCTCAAATATGAAAATAATGAAATTCCAACTTCTCCGAGGGTCCTTGAGTTGCGTGAAATTTTCTAGGATCGGAAAATGCGAGAAAATATGATATGCATGATGGCTAATGTATAACATTCCAAATTGAAAATTTGGGATGTTACGATCACTAGCGAGAGTGATGATTCCGTTGGGACCGGCATTTTAAGCTTCATGTACCCATAATGGGGTATAGCTTGAAAAATTGTGAATGCCTCTCGGCCCTAATAAAGCATGATATCCGCTGTTGAACGGGCTACTTGAATGTGACCTCCTCGGACCTGTAATTGTCCCATGAGCCAAACACTACGCCCAGCCGTGATTTTTCCCAGGCAAGATGCTTCCGGCAGGGGATTATTCCTCTAAAGGTTGTGCTGCTTCGCTCAATGCGGTTCGAGTCTATTTCCATTTTTCAAGGGTTTCATAGATGAGGTTTAGTCCGCTGCCGCCATCCATGAGTACCTTAGTAAGGCTAAAGCCATCTACTATCGGGCCGAGGACCAATGCGCCGGTGCCCGGCAGTTCGAATTTAGGTTCACAACGGCATTGAAGGTAATAGCCGTGTCACCCATGGATTTATTGTTGCTACTTGGTAGACTTCGCAAGGTTGCAGAGTTGTCGCTTTGCATGTTATTTGATGCGAAAGTCTCAAGACTGTTAACACTGCATCGGGTGTTGCTGGGCTGGGATTCTGCTAGAAGCTCTTTCGCCACTTTTGGCCACCTGCCTTAGTATCCAACATGCTCAAGGCTATGAGTTGGAGTGGCGCCTTTGTGCTATGAATTTTGCAGGTCCGCTTAGCCAACCCTCCAAGACGGTTCCGCACTCCATTAGGGGTTTTGGTTTTTGGTATTCAACCCAGGTGCTTGATAATGATGCACCCTTTTGTTCCAACTAGGATGTATTCAGTACGGATTATCCCAAAATTTACTTTCGGTTTTCAGCGCCACCATCGCACAAGATTTTTGTACGATGGTCACCAAGTTAGCAAAGCGTAATTTCACGATTTACTTATGGCGCTTAGGACTTGTCCGCAATTATTGCAGAAGAATGGTATTGCGCCCTCCTCTCGGCAGTCCTTTACCCCTGCTCATAACCAGGAGGAATCGCCCAAGAATGATGTAATTGCTTCGCGGGCTCTTGCCGAATTCGAGAGATCGCTAATGTTTGGGTGGGCGGGTGGCACTAATCCGAACCCCGCCCAGTTTAGGACTTAAGGGTCGGGAAGTTTCCAAACTCGGAAGTTTGGATTTTTGAGTGCTATCCAATGAGTCCGACCCGCCGCCTGCCTTTAAGTTCGTGGCTTGATCGACATCCGCCCCTCCGCAGGAATCCGCATGGAGGGATCGGGAATCCGGACGTAGCTAGTCCTTAAGATAGGAGAAGAGTCGCCGGATTGCTCCTCTATCACAGCAACATGATGGGTAGCCTCGGGAGAGTTGATCTCTCTCAGATCGGTTTTAGGCCCGATCCAATCGTAATCTATGGCGACTCCTGGGAGCGGCGATGCGATCCAAGAGCTCGCTTACTTGAGGAGAGCTCGATCGATCTAACTGTTCGGCAAGTTCAACTAACATGGAGATTGGTTTCGATGACTCGAGAGGTCATCGCCGGCGCTGACGGCCGAATTAGCGGTCATGAGAAACCGCCAGTCAAGAGTCCACCAGGGCCAAGGCTTCTTTATGGCGATGGTATCGCTTTCAAAGACGAGATGAGGCATCCTACCGATGGCGATGGCACGTAGGAACTCTCAATGAAAGCACCAATGTCGGTGTCAAACCAGCGGATCTCGGTAGGGGGTCCCGAATCAGGCTAGGCCGATGGTAACAGGAGACAAGGGACACGATGTTTTTACCCAGGTTCGCC
The DNA here is from genome assembly GCA_021605205.1 of Aegilops longissima. Lineage (NCBI taxonomy): Eukaryota > Viridiplantae > Streptophyta > Magnoliopsida > Poales > Poaceae > Aegilops > Aegilops longissima. Next base: position 513,435,747 of record CM038680.1, read on the forward strand.
CTCTCGATGGAGGTAATACCCTACCCTGCTTGATTAATATTGATGATATGGGTAGTACAAGAGTAGATCTACCACGAGATCAAGGAGGCTAAACCCTAGAAGCTAGCCTATGGTATGATTGTTGTTCGTCCTATGGACTAAAACCTCCGGTTTATATAGACACCGGATAGGTTAGGGTTACACAGAGTCGGTTACAATGGTAGGAGATCTACATATCCAGACGCCAAGCTTGCCTTCCACGCCAAGGAAAGTCCCATCCGGACACGGACGAAGTCTTCAATCTTGTATCTTCACAGTCTTGGAGTCCGCCATGACGATAGTCCGCTATCCGGACACCCCCTAGTCCGGGACTCCTCACTCTCCTTCTCCTCCGGTGGTCCCACCGCCCACCCGTGTGAAAAAATCTGCATGCATAACTCTCCTCCCCACGCATTCAACTACAGACCAGCAATATTTCCACCCCTTCGCCTCCCCGTAATTTACTCCAACAAATATGCCTACGAGCTGTTACTTAACTGCAGGTGATTGGGTCATCGACATATGGGCCCAACAGTGTTCGCCCACATGTCGCTGACGAACCGACCTGCAGATTAAGTCCTGCAGCTCAGTCCATATCTTACGAAGGTGTGCCATTGCTCGCTATAAATACTGCGCCTCCGAGGACATCGCTATCTCCTCCCCCTCAGGTTCACGTTCATCTCTATCTCCTGCCCCTCCCTCTCATGTCGACCACCATGGCATCGCCCCTCCCAAGCCCTAGGAGTCCATCGCTGCACCGCGCGCACGGTCACGCGTCGTTGTTCCGTTCCTCGCCGCCACTAGTCGAGGAGGACGCTGCCGGTGTTCCGCCTCGCCGCTAAGCGACGCTGCCGCCGCCCGCTCTCGCCGCCACTAGTCGAGGAGGACGCATCGGCGTTCCGCTCCTCGCTGCGACGCGATGCATCGCCATTCCGTTCCTCGCCGCCACTAGTCGATGAGGACGCGTCGGCGTTCCGCTGCTCGCCACGACGCGTCGAGGTGGACGCGTCGGCGTTCCCAATCTCGCTAGCACGCGCGTCAGAGGACGCGTCGGCTCCCCGCTACGAGGAGAACGTAGCGCCGCCCGTCGAGCCCCCTAGCCTTGAGGAGCTTTGGAAAGAAATGGATGTCACCTTGTGGGAGGCTTTGCCTCCAGCAGATCGCGCCAAAATAGAGGCAGAGAATAAGGCCGAGGAAGAGAAGCGCACCGCGGAACAAGCTGCCTGGAAGGCCTATGTCGCATCCGAGAGAGTCAGGCAATTGGCTCTTTGGCAGAAGGCTCGTGCGAGGGCCGTGAGGGTGGCGGAGGACGCCCGTGCCGACGCCCTGCATGCAATCGGGCCCAAGTGCCTCATCTATGCTTGGCGGTACATGGACCGGGTGCATGCTTCCAGCGAGGCGGAGTACGTGTTTGCGCCGGATCACCACACCGGTGAGATCGCGCTCGCCCACCGGCAAGCCGCCAATCAGCACCTCGCGAGTTGCGAGGCTGAGAAAGAGGCGTTGTGTCGGTGCGCTGGGAAACGGCCGCGCACCAGGGCACTCGTGGCGCGCCGCAAGCGCTCCTGCGAGCGCCGTGGATTTTAGGAGGAGTATAATTTTGTTTCGTAAATTATCTCATTAGTTTTGGGACGCAAATGATAAATCCCTTAACGCTCAGGAATTTTAGCATCCTTAATTAAGTATGTAAAAGGAAAGTTTGGAAACCTTGTGTATTCGTGACGCATTTTGCAAGTACGCGCATATAGCACAAACTTTACTATATACTTTCACACTACACGCCTCTCTCGATATATGCTTGCAGATCGTGTATACTCCCTCCGTCCAGGTCAATAAGTCATCTTTGGTTGTGCACCGTGACCAAGGAGGGAAGACTTGTACACCTAGACGGAGGGAGTACTACTATTACTTATGTGCGCAAATGCACGCTTTAACATTACGATGCGGTTTTTGTAAAAGTAGAAAACATCACTAGTCAAGCTTGTGAAACGATTCAATGCAAAACAAATGCAAAATGCTCGCTTGATTGTTAACTTTAGCTTCCTTCCATGTCATACTTTGTACGGAGTATCTCACCGCTTGGAAAGGCATGCAAATTCCCAAACCGCTTCCTACACCCTCAGACGATTTTTTTGCCTAACAAGTTGTGTCGGCAATTGAATTCCAACTTGAGTACTACTACTAGTAGGAGTACCAGGGCCAGTTCTTTTAGGCTTCTAGATTAGTAATCCCATAACTACTATTACCTCCGTCCTGGTTTATTGGTCCCCATTGTAATCTATGTCAAATTTTGATCATAAATTTAACTAATGAAATGTTAGTGCATGTCACATGCACTACTCCATCCGTCTAGGTGAGTAAGTCATCTTAGGTTGTGCACCGTGACCAAGGAGGAGGAGAAAACGAGAAACGTTGATGTTTATTTGCTAATTAATAGTATTGCATGCAATGAACTAACCATTGCATGTCGTGTTTGATATCTCAAGTCATTAAAAGCATGCACACTCTTTATCTCTTATTGGTTGATATGTCAAGAAACAAGAAACGAGGTAGAAGTTAATGCACCATGCCTAAGTATTTTGGGATTATTTGGTTTTCGTAAGATGACTTACACACCTAGACGGAGGAGTAACATTTTATCAGTTAAATATTTGGTCAAAATTTAGCACAAATTATAATGGTGAGGAATAAACCAGGACGAAGTAGTAGTTTAGAAGCCCAAATAAATGAGTGAGGCGCCTTCTTGTTACTCTCCACTGTGACTAGTCTTGTGGGAAAAGTGGGAAGCCGCCAAAAGAACTCGCCCTAGGAGTAGTAGTTAGGGATCGAAAAGTAGATGAACCGGAGAAAGTAAATGCAGAGATGAAATGCAAAAAGATGGAGGGATGTGATGGTTGCTTGTCCGCTTATTTTACTACGCCACTTATTACTGGGAGTGGTTGGGTTTTGTGATATGACGGCTTTATCGCCGTGCCATGAGCTGGGTGAGAGGTGAGACTCCCTGCAGCGCCGCCTCTACACTTGTACTACATCGGTCGTGGTTTATTAGTCCCCATTGAATTTGACTTAAGATTTAACTGAAAAATGTTAGTGCATGTGAACAAAACTATATTGTTGGATTCAGATTTGAACATAGTTTTGAATGATATAATTTTAGGTGACATGCATCAGTATTTATCGTACTATATATAATGTTAGTTCAATTTTTGGTCGTACTAATCTATAGTAGTAAGGTGCTCGTGCATTGCACCGAAGAGTGAAATGCATTGATCGGGGAGTTGTTTATTTTGACAAAGGATGTGGGGGTCATCTCATGTGTAACGGGTATCGATAGGTTTCTTCGGATATTATCTCATCTCTAGAGCTCACAAACATCCGGGTGAAATAGATAAAAAGGTATCTTTTGCAAACAAAAGTGTTCAACTGTTCAACCTGCATCCAAAACTTATGAAGAAATAACACTTATTGTGATTTGCAAGAAATGATCTTTAAGAATTAGTTTTTGAGTATCGATTGTTATACATGTTGGCTACAAATGACATGGCACTTTCTTATAGTGAACAGTTGGCTATACTATTAAGTAATATTAACCATGCCCTTATACACCTAGACGGAGGGATTAAATCAGGATGACTTGCAAGGGGGCAGAGGAGATGTAAGAAATGGTTCATCGTAAGTCTTTCACCAGTACTGTAGTAAAAATTCATACATGGAAGATTCTAGACTAAACCATAAACGGATACACTTTTATTCATGCGCGATACTCCAATAGAGCAAGATCCTGCATGGAAGTATCCACATGCTTAGATAGCGGATTACATTGAGCGAAGACTAATGAACAACATTTAACTTGATAATGCGTAATTTTTTTTAGAAGAACAGGGAGGCTCCTCCCGGTTCCATTATCAAATGAAACCCAAGTGTCTTACATCAGCTCACCGAGAGGAGCAGTTCAAAGGAAGGACTCATGTGAAAGCCACTCAAGTTTAACGACAAGCCTTCAGTAATCAAAAGCGGCAAAGACACGGGCCATAAGCGCCCACACACACTACATGTTTTCTAAGTGCACTTGATAATGCGATGTCCAGTGAACCTCCTTGAGTCCCCATGCACCGCATCGGCGGGTAAAGGATAGAACGGATGCCATGGGTTTTCCAAGTCCACATTGGCGGGATAGTCCCAGCTCCCCAGAGTCCAAGTCCGTTCGATGAGGCCGGTGTCGCCGCCCATGCGACCCGGAGGGGTAGTAACACTGACCACGCACCCGTACATCTGCCTCGTGTCAGTGTAAGCATCAGCGGTATCGCCCCTGACGCACACTACAGAGACGGGGCGGCGGCCTGCGCGGGCCTCGCCGGTGCCCACGATCAAGAGGAAGACGCTGTCGTCCTCCTCCGAGACTAGCAGGCGGCGGTGATCCTCCAGCGACTCTGGCATGGTGAACCAGTAGAACGTCTCGTACTTGATGTTCTCTGCCAAGGGCCAGCGGTGACCGCTGCACGCATCCGTGAGGTGATGCACCATGTCCGCCGGCAAGACACAAAACGGCATAGGGCACTCATAGCAGTGGACGAAGGGCTCCTTGGAGGCATCGACCAGGCCGTCCATGAAATGGGAGTGGCTTTAGGGGACGTTGCGCCAGTTGAATATATGAGCAAGTTACTACGAGATTTAATCCGAAAAGCACAAAATAAATCATGACGGCTATAACAGAGATGAAACTAATCATGTGGACTAGCATAGTAGTAGGATATGAGTAGAAACATGAATTCTACCACGATTTTAACAGAAGGATAGAAACACATACTGCAACCGAGCAGCATCACATGCTGAGGTTGTCGCCCATGTCATTGAGGAAGAGGTTGCCGAGGTCGGGAAGAAGTCGCTGCGTCGGTGAAGTCGTGGCTGCCAAGCAATGCAAGAGTGTGCTCCCAGATTTCAACAAATACCACGAATGGAGCGCAGGAGGGAGTGGCGGTAGGGGACGCTATGCCGCCGAATGGAGCGAAGGAGTAGCACACGAAGCAGTAGATGGTGTCCTTACTAGTACTCCCTAGTCTCTATCTATCTATGTCTATACATATCTACTCTTATAGAAAACCGAGTTGGTGATGATGGTATGCCTGCCATCTTGTAATATAGACCGTCCGATCTATATCTGAAGGATAGAAAGCCAACTATGACAATTTTACAAAAGATACCCGCACCTCTCTCCACATTTACAGATAAGGCCTTGCCTCGTTCATCCTTATCTCCCACAACCTCGTGCTCCTCCCTATGTCTCTATCTCTACTACTCTTCTTTGTTTTTATAACAAATTGAATAGTGTTGCGCCGTCCGCTGCACGCCCGGCTGAACACGCCTCCATCACCACCAACTGAATCTTTTATAGGAGTAGGAGTAGAGAAAAAACCGAGTTGGTGATGATGGTGTGTCGTGCAATGCACGGGCATCTTGCTATTTTTTTGCATATAAGTCCAAACACCACGTAGACACGGTCTTTGAGCATGGTTCGTAGTCGTTCCACGCTCGGGCATTGAAGTTTGTAACTATTTTAGATTAGAATATACTACTACTCCTCCGGTGCTAGTACTAGAGCAGAGTCCTACTCTACTATTCTACTCTAGCAAGCTAGGGCATAGTACTGTAGTAGGTACTGTAGGGAGTACCCGTACTGTGATCACTCAAGCAAGTTGTTTGGCATCGATATGACCCTACGCTGCTGGTATGTGTCTCATAAGTCAAGAGGCGTGCTGTAGTCATCATCGCCTGTCCACTTCCAGCAGCACATATTCGCTTCTCCATCTTTGTCCGCACATAATCTTGTCCAAGCTTCCATCCCCGCTAAGTCGCCTCCCCCCTCGTCCGAAACCCAAGCACTAACAATGGCGAACCGAGCAGCGCCCCCGAAAGAGTGGCTGGAATTCGCCCCACAGAGGTAATCAAGCTCATTGTTTCGCGGTGGACAATCTCAAGATTATGCCGCCGCCGCAGGCTCGCTGGGCTGTACCGCTTACTCAAAGCCCTCAGCCGAGCTTTTAAGCCAGCTCCTTGCTTGCCGATGCCGCCGATCTTCGTAAACGGCGGTCACGCAGCATAACGATACTAGGGTGGCGAGCATCAACCCCATTCATCGCGATCCGATCCCCGCCACCTCAGCTACATTAACGATATGTACGGGTCGGCATGAACACGCTTTGATGGTGCTCACGACGATCGCGCAGCTGGATGCTCTTGGAGGTCTACACCCGCCATTGATCCCCTTCCTTCGATTAACATCGCACTACTTTGGCATCGCGGGCCCGAATACTCGGAATCTTACAAGAGCCAACATGATACCAAGTTTGATTTGCTCAAGGATGTAATCTGCCAAATGCCCACAAGATCTCGCGAATTGTAAAGACTTCAAAGCTAATTATGCTTCTTCAACCGCGGTCTCACCTATCCGACAGTCACTGCGGTAAGTGGATAAATCTGCACGCCCATCGCAGGATCATACATCCTCCATGGTTCTCTCGATGCCATTGAACACAAGGGCTTCATTTACACCGTCGACTTCTTCTATGGCTGGACGATTGCTGGCCTACTCCAATCATCGCTACAAACGGCTGTTACAAAGAGTATGTTACTTTCCTATGATATCATGATGGCTTTCTTATATTATCACAACATTTACTGAAAAAATATTCATGCTCATAACATGCTGTTCTTAAGATTGACTAAATCAAGAGCCCTTTTTATTTGACTCAACTTGATATGATGTTGTAGGTCACCGGTGTCTCTACCCTTCCTAATCCCGTAACCTTTCAAAGAAAAGCGGCATGGCTTTTGTGTGGTTCCCTGCTCGATCGACGACGGTGGAAGATTGATGATCGCTCACACATACCGGATGTGTTGTTTCCCGGAATACAATCACAGTCACTGCAAGGTCTTTGAGTAGGATCACAGCTTCTCCGTCCTTCAGAATTTTTGACCGAGGCTGGTAAGTAGCCTTGGTGCACGCCTCGCTTGTCGGACTGAATTATTCGATTAACCGTGAGATAACCGACGACAAGGATCATGATGGCAGCGCGGTTTCGTTCATCAGCAAAAACTGTGTACACAGCGCACCATGCGCTCTCGCATGCACCATACCCCGATATGTGCCGCCACGCCCGCAGCCCAAAGTAGGAGAGAGGGTCGCAAGTATCGATTTCGACCGCTGGCTGGAGTTTCAAGCCGCCACCAATCTCCACAGCTTTAATAAATAGTAACGCCATGCGACACTTGGTGTAGTAGGATCTTTATTTAGTTTGATGCATACACTTGTTCTTTTTGGTAGCCCTTTTGTAATGATGGCTGATGTTTGGTTTGGAAGAGAGAGTTGCGTCTTCACTCTTCTGGCCTGCTTACTGCTTCTGTTGCACCCCCAGCCCTGGTTGTTGCTGCTGTTGTTTTCAATGTACAATCAGTAGTATATTTCGTCTGTTGGTTGAATAAATGTGTTGTTAGAATGACAAACACAATGTTTTGGAAGTCATTGCACGGTTCGATCCTTTAGTGCCCCGTACCGTACGTAGCTCATACTATTTTTCGTACGGAACACATTTTCCACTTGTTGATAAGATGCAGCCCATGATGAAGGCCCAATATAGAAGCCCATAATTAACTCGGAAGGGAGGCTCACATGAATCCGCCCTGTACATGCTCATGGTCCCCTAAACATAAATAAGTAAATAAATAAATAAAGCTAAATGCTCATGCACCAGTTCTTTGGGAAAATAGGCAGCCAAGTATTTCTTTTTGAAGAATACCCAAGCTAGGCCTATTTGTTTTCTCCAAATTACTTGGCTGCAAATCTTTCAAGACGAGGAGGGATGCATTCTGTCCTGGCCAAAGATTATGGTCAATGTCCGTTAAAAGTATTATCAAAAGGGGTTGAAAATTCCAAAAAATTTATAGCAATTGGGATATTAGTTTTTTTTTGTTTTTGTTCTTCACTGATATCTTATACGTATTTCATTGGATTTAACATGACATAGTACTAATTTATTTTTAAATTATGGCTATTAATTTTTGGATTAAGAATATTTCGTTCTCCAGCAAAAATTTATGAATTTTCAAAATTTCCCACATATTTAGTTAATTTTTGACATCGGTAATCGACGAAAATGGCCAGCAATTCTAAAATGGAAAACGGGCTGCAATAAATTCCATATGAATTAGAAAATGAGTAAAAATTATAAAAATAATACCAAATGGTTGACTTGTTTACGCAAGGCTTTGTCGTTGAACACACGATTCTAGCAGGAGGATCGTTGGATGTCCATCCAACGGCCGACGTGCTTCTTCAATCTCTCGATCTTCCATACACAACCGCTTAAACTAGCGCCAAGCTGGACTGCTCGCTTCCTCCTCTTGTGGTTCACAGATGTCGCTGCAGCTTCCCCGCCCACCATACTCCCTTCGCTGGCCTGGCCGCACGCAATCAACTGCCTCCTTATTACGCGAAAAAAAATGATTCCTCCCACTGACATCTAGGGCGCACCGGTAGGGAGGCTGACCTGTGGGCCAACAATGTTGACGCGTACGCAGGGCTTGTCAACTTAGTCAACAAACGTTTCTAGCAGTAGTAACCGCTGGATTTGAATCGAACGGTCCTGCTGCTTCTTCAATCGCTGCTCTTCTAGCACCAGCCGCCCAAACCAGCACCGGGGAGACCGCCTGCTCCTCCCTCCAAAGGGCCGACAGCTGCCGCTGAGGCCTCATCGCCTCTACTACTCCCACCGCTAGCCAGGCCTCTGCGGCGACGGCAGCCTCACACCACAGCCAAACCAGTGAACCTCAGATTCTCTCCGTGGGCATCCATCGCCAGATCTTCCCTGCTCCACGCCGCCCCTTCCTAGGCTCGCCGTCGCCCACCGCCTTTGGTACTCTCGGCGTGGCTTGGTCAATGTGGTCAACGACCGACTTCCATCAGAAGAGTACTGTACGTGGAGAGGCTGACAGCTGGGTCCACGACCACACCCTAGTTTTTTTGTGATTTGCCAAGTAGGTTGCTTTGTCAGGCCAGTTGGGCTGCAAATCTTTCAAGACGAGGAGAGCTTTCATTTGGCTGGCCGAGAAAATGGCCCATCAGTAATGAGAAATGGGCTGTACATTTTTAAAACACATCAAACCGGCAATAGTTTCAAATATCTTTTTTTCATTTCAAGATTTTAAATTACATTAATTTTTATGCGTGGAGAATTTGTTGGATTTTATACTGATATACATTTATTTTTAAAATCAGTTTGAATGTGAGTCAAAATTTCGGGATTAAAAACAGTTCGAACCGCACCGAAATATGCAACATTTCGTATAATTTTTTAACTGTGGCCATAATATGGGCTGTAATGCTAACAAAAAGAATATGGGCTCCAAAAAAAACCTTAAGAATTAGCAAATGGGCTGTAAATTATTAGAAATAATGGCAGATGGGTTGTATGCTGTTTTCCACAGATTTGAGGCTTTGCTAAAAAAAGGTTGATGCACAAGCAGTGACTGTTGCATGGCCATCCAACGGCCGTCGTGCTTCTTCAACCTCCGCTCTTCCTGCTCCAGCCGCTCAAACAAGCGCCAAGGGACTGCTGCTCCTCCTCCTCATGACCGGCAGGCATCAAGCAGCCTCACCGCCCCACCGTGCTCCCATTGCTGGCCTAGCCATCCTCTACTCACCCACACCGCTGTTATTCTCCGGCGACGGCAGACGTAAACCTCAGACAGTCATACTCCTCCGCTGGGAAACAACCGCCGAAGTCTTCCTCGCATCCGTGTCGCCCCTTCCTAGGCTCGCGTCGTCCACCGCCGTGGTGCTCTCGGCGCGGCGTGGTCAATGTGGTCAACGACCGACTTCCATCGGAAGAGTATCAGCGCGGAGACGCTGACAGCTGGGTCCACGGCCGCAGCAAGGAAGGGCCTTCTTATTACATGCAAAATAATTATTCCTCCACCTGACAGCGGGGACACACCGGACGGGCCACCGTATTTTGGGAAAAAAATGTTTCCCCCCTGACTGGTGGGACCCACCAGCTACACCTTCGCACGCAAGGAAGTGTGTCCGGGCAAAAAAAAACAAAACGATTCGCCCCCCTGACTACTGGGACCCACCAGCTACATCTTCGCACACAAGGATGTGCGTCCGGGCAAAAAAAACGATTCTCCCCTGCCGGTGTCAAACCGCGGATCTCGGTAGGGGGTCCCGAATCATGCGTCTAGGCGGATGGTAACAGGAGACAAGGGACACGATGTTTTACCCAGGTTCGGGCCCTCTCGATGGAGGTAATACCCTACTCCTTCTTGATTAATATTGATGATATGGGTAGTACAAGAGTAGATCTACCACGAGATCAACGAGGCTAAACCCTAGAAGCTAGCCTATGTATGATTGTTGTTCGCCCACGGACTAAAACCTCCGGTTTATATAGACACCGGATAGGTTAGGGTTACAGAGTCGGTTACAATGGTACGAGATCTACATATCCAGACGCCAAGCTTGCCTTCCACGCCAAGGAAAGTCCCATCCGGACACGAGACGAAGTCTTCAATCTTGTATCTTCATAGTCTTGGAGTCCGCCGTGATGATAGTTCGCTATCCGACACCCCTAGTCCAGACTCCTCAAGAGCCCTCGAACCATGCTTCAATGACGACGAGTCCGGCGCATATTGTCTTCGCATTGCAAGGCGGGTTCCTCCTCCGAATACTTCATAGAAGGTTTTGAACACCAGGATAGTGTCCGCTCGCAAAACAAGTTCCACATAACACCGTAGAGAGAATAATTTTTGCACAGATCTGCCGACCTATTCCGCGGCTTGACATCACACCACGGCCAGGCCTTTATATGAATTGTTTTTACCATTCCACCTTAGCACGCTTAGCGAGGCGGTTTCCTTGGCACGCCTTATCAAAGCATAGATCGTGCCCCTTATTCCAGGATTCTCATCAATACGGACATGGTAACCCAACCGCGCCCGCTGGCACGCCTCTATCAAAGGCGAGTCCTAATCGACCACGGGTGGGCTCTTGGTATTCGACCTCTTTATAATGAGACCAAGGCCCTCTTCTTTTACACCTCCATCGAAGTTCGCCTGCGCTCGAAGTTCTAACACCCAAAGCTTCAGATTTAGGCGCTTCGGACCTTCAACGATGTCCGGCTCCGACCAGCACGGCCGATGGATGTCTTCCTCCGTCATGGAAGAAGATGTGCTAAAGCTGCAAGACGCCAGGTATCTAACCGCGAGATCTCGATAGGCTACCTGCTCCTGTGGCAGGTCATTCCCACTCCCGAGCCTGGCGAGAACGTGGTGTTCGTGGTCTCACTTCCTTCGGGTTTAGGCTTCCGACGGATCCCTTTGTGCGGGGCTCATGTTTTATTATGGGCTGCATTTCCATGACTTGAATCCGGAGTCCATCCTCCATATCTCGTCATTCATTGTCGTATGTGAGGCCTTCCTCCATATTACCCCTCACTTTGGATTGTGGCTCAAGACCTTCAAGGTGGAGCCAAAGATGATCGAGGGGCAACAAGCAGAGTGCAGAGGGGCGGTCATAAGCAAATGTGCTGATGCTCCATGGCCCGAGGGCTCTTTTCAAGAGGAGCTTGGTTTGTGGCAACGGTAGTGGTTTTATATCACCGCCCCCAGGGGCACCAAATGGGTGGCGCCCCGCCTTCCGCCAGGTCCACCACAGCGGCTGGCGCATGGGTCAACAAGGGCTCGACTGGGGCCGCCCAAGGATGTTCCTTCGCTGCAGGCCGATTCGAGACCTCCAAGAAAGGGAGATCAATCTGCTGCAAAGTGGCGCAGTTATGCTGATCCGCGCCTTCGCCTGCAAACATCGCCTCCGCCTGTGGGAATTTAATCCGAGGGACCACGAGCTCCAAAATTTTATGGGCACGACGCCTGTGGAGATGTATAAACTGTTCTTCGGATCACAAGAGAGGTGTCCGAACTCGACCGAGGACGCAGGTCTAAGCTGCAATCGCCAGATACTCAAGTAAGTAGTCCCAGAATCGGACAAGCTGTTCATTCATTTATATATATATATATATATATATATATATATATATATATATATATATATATATATATATATATATATATATATATATATATATATGCCCTTTAAAGGAGCCATTTCTTGAACAGGAGTGGATAGCCAAGGCAAAGTTAATAAGGTGTCCGCCCTCCCGGAGACCACGCCGGATCCCATGTTGACCAAGATGTTGAAGGTCGCGCTTTTGAAGAAGGCGAAGGGGGAGCGGGAAGCAACCGCCTCACGAAGAAGGCTATCAAGGAAGGAGGGATTAAAAGTCCCATCTTTCGAGGAGAGAAGAGGACCGCTGTAAGATCCGGAGGTCAAGGCCTCAAAGAGGGAAAGGAATCTTCGCTGAGAGTCCGCGCTGGGAAGTAACCCAGCCGCACTATTTCCCCAAGGGGTCAGCCTCCAATGAGCCGTAAGTAAAAAGAAGGGGTCTTGTAAATAAGGAACATCCCTGCATTTATTTATGAAGATAACCAAATTGTACCTTATAGTTCGGACCTCAGCCCTTCTCAAGAGAGCTCGTCTCGGGGATCTTCTTCCGAGATGATGGAGAGCTAAACGCCTCCACCTGTCGCAGACTCATGCGAGGCGGACGACCCCGAGGTGTCGCCGCGAGGGTTCCCCTGCGCGTGGGGCGGAAGGTCCGCGCCAAGTGGTGTGCGGTCGGAGGAGCTGAAGGATCTGCTCGGGCGAGCGGCTATCTCAGAAGATCACCGCGCTCTAATGGGTACGGTGATTGAAAGAATTGCATCCGCGAAGAGCGGATTGCATGAAGCCGTCAGAAGCTTACTGACGGGATTCGAGGTACGCAAAAATGATGTACCTTCTGACAGTTATGCATATAGAATGCGCCATGTATAGATAGTAGCCCCTGAGACTCGGTATGTTGTCAAAATTGACAGTGTGCCGAGGATCAAAATCTCAGTTATAACATATCGCTGCTCCTAAACAGGTGGCGGGGCTTCCGGTGGCCAGCCGGACTGATGAATATGCCGAACTAAAGCGGCAACTTGACGAGGCGGATGCGGACATCGCGTTGGTCAATAAACGGTTTGACGAGTCACAAGGTATGCGACTTCTACGCGGACACCTGGTAAGGGAGCTTGACGCCCATGTCTTACTATTTGTATGCTTAATGCAGATGGTGCCGCTGCTGTCGAGGAGCTGCGGGCGGAACTCGCCCGAGCGAAAGAGCAAGCCAGAAATAGTAATGCGGCCGCTTTAAGGGCGGCCGAAGAGCTAAAAGCTGAACGGGCTGCTCACTGCCGAAGTAAAGAGGAAATGGCCGATATGGCCAGAAAGTTGAAGAATACTACCGATTGCTGCGAGATTCTTGAAAAAGAACGTCAAGAGAAGCAAGAGGGCCTGAAAAAGGCCGCCGCCGAATCCAAGGATGCCCGTTCGGCTTTGAGAGCTGCCAAGGAGGAGCTAAGTCAGGCCGGGGCAATTGCGGCTGGAAAACCGTTTCCGCTGCGGAATATACGGATCCAAAGTATGCTCAATTGGACAAGTTGTGGAGTTCGGAGGATGCTTATCTGGACTTAGCGGCGAGCGCTGCGGACGCGATTGAGCACTTTCGAGGCCAGAAGGGGCACAGAAGGGAAGAGCTATATTGGTCGCAATTCCATAGTCTGGAGCGTCTTCTTCCATTGACCGATCGTTTGGCCGAATGGGCCGAGCTGAATCGACTATCCGGACTTGCCATGAAGTATGTCATGACTCATTTGTGGCCGGGCGGACCCCAGCCTAAGAGTTATTTTGGTTTAGTGCAGCAGTTCCTTGGTGCGGTACCGCGTATCGACGCAATGAAGCGGTCGGCGTGTATTGAGGGAGCGCGGATGGCTCTGGCCCGTGTCAAGACATACTGGGCAGATATGAAGGCCACCGACGTTGCATCCCAAGATTCGGACAGAAGCCGAGTACTTGCCGAGCACTACTTTGAGGATGTCCTGCAGGGCGCTCGTTTAATAGAGACGCAGTGCTCGAAGGATATTATGTTTAAATGACATGTATGATTTCTGAAAATAATGTTTGAATATGATATAAGAGCTTCTTATACTTGTGCGTTCAAGTAGTAAACTACTCCCTATGCGGTCGTTTATGTATATGTATATATAACCTGAAAGATGGCAGTCCTTGGCTTCAGCCCCCACGCACATAGTGCGGGGGTGTTTGCAAAGAAGGCGCTTTTTCACACTTAATCCAACATCTTGGTCCTGTTAAGGAGGTGGTAGCGTAGCAAACTAGGCAACCGGACTATAATGCTTTATCACGTTCACTTAGCCATAGGAGTTCGAGGGTGGGGCTACTATATAGCCCCTCGGGGTACCGCACTCTCCGAATTCGGGTGCGATGTGCCCGACCGAAAACCGTCCTTCGTTAATGCGGAGTAATTCTAAACATTCCGATGAGTCATCGAGTGGTTGACCAGTCTCTCGCTATATCATGACAGTCAGTTTCGCTTTCATCGAGGTGCTCGCCCGCCGAACCGGGCACAATCGCAGAGTTCTCCGGTGCCGCGTTAGCCGATAAAACGGAACGTAAGGCAGGAAAACACAGGAGCCGGGCAAACCCAACATTTGACCAAAGACATGATTCGAGCTGATGCATATAAGGCCTAACTCGAGACGCCGAATACTCCCTAAGGTATTCGGTCTTTATAAAACGGGCAGAATAATGCCCTAAGCCCCCGTGTCAGTGTACGCATAAAAATTCTGGTGCGGCCAATGCCAAAACACCAGCCTCCTCCTCGGTAATAGTAAGGAACCGGGGATGTATATCAACAAGAGACAGAAAGAAGGTTTACGCAGGGTCTTAATCAAAAGAATCCTTGCAACGGGTCCCTACCGCACGCTCCGCGCCGTGTCTCCGCAGCCGATCCTCGACGGGTGTAGCACGTTGTTCATCCGTATAAGAGAGGAACTTAGTTTAAAAAAAAAGATCGTGCGAAAGATGTACTTTATATTAAATAAACAGAGAATGATTCGAAGAAGTGAATAAAATTGAGCTTTATTGTCTCCTGTGATACATGCATGCAGCCCCTTGTATGGGGGTGTGCCGCTAGTAGGCGCCGGACTCGTCTAGCCGTGTCCGGGGTTTGAATGACCAATTCAGGTTCTTTGACTAGCGTAGCCGGATAGGTGTGGGGCTGTCAAGGCAGTCTCACGTTCCTCCGTGCTCAAGTAACACGTAATACTCCCTTTTAATGAGATGATGTCGTGTGGACTGGGCATTTTAAGTGTAAGAGATGCATAATGCGGTATTGCGTTAAAGCGGGCGAAGCTTGGCGTCCCAATAGTGCTTGATGGCTACTTTTAAACGGGCGATATGGAAGATTAACTTTTCGCGACGGAAGTTGTGGGATGAACCCAACACAACTTCTAGCAAGATGGCGCCTGCATAATGGGCATATGGGCTGGCATTACCCTTTAAAGGAGGTGTTGCTACGGCGAATTTTGGTTGGGTCTATCCCCATCCTCATGGATTGTGTCCTCGATATATCAGGTTTATGTCATCGCCACCATCCATGAGGACTTGTGTAAATTGGAATCCGTCGATTATAGGATCCAATATCAAGGCAGTCCATCCTGCATTCCGGATGCTTTCAGAATAGTCCTGATGGTCAAAGGTGATTGGTTTTGACAACCAGTGTTGGTACTCCGCTAGGTTAGTTTGTGCGGTGTGCATTCTAGTGGGCGCCGCTCTGTTTTTACCTTTGATCACATGAAGTGAGTTTACTGTTTTAACCTCTTGTGGGAAATTCTTTTGTTTTCCGGGGCTCTGCTTGTGGTGCTCGTCATCATCTTCACTTGGTGTGTCGAGCCCCTTATGTTCGGCGTTGAGTCTGCCGGACTGTTTGAAGACCCAACAATCTCTGTGGGTATGGTTTGCAGGCCTCCCGAGAGTACTGTGGATTTGACATATCTTGTCCAAGATTTTCTTTAAGTTGGATAACTCATCGCTATTGTCCTGAAGGGGCAGTTTTTTGTTATTCTGCCGTGAGCTTTTGAATCCGGCGTGGACTGTCGCGCTCTTTGGACCGTTCCTTTTAATCCGGCGCTGGTCCTTGTTGCGTCGTGGTTTCCCATTTCCATCCTTGACTTCGGATGTACTTGGGTCGCTGGTGCTGCATCTTGCTAGCCAGCTATCCTCTCCCGCGGAAAAGCGGGTCATGAGGCTTGTTAATGCGGCCATGGTTCTCGGCTTCTCTTGCCGAGGTGTTTGGAGAGCCATTCGTCTCAGACGTTGTGTTTGAAAGCTGCTAAGGCTTCGGCGTCCGGACAATCGACTATTTGGTTCTTTTTAGTAAGGAACCTGTTCCGCACTTCCGGCTGACTCTCCGGCTGTTGAGTTATGTGACTTAGATCGTCGTGATCCGGAGGGCGGACATAGGTCTCTGAAAATTTGCCCAAACGCATCCTCGAGCTCTCCCCAGCTTCCAATGGCATTTTCGGGAGGCTTTAAAGCCAATGTCGAGCTGGCCCTTTGAGTTTGAGGGTAAGTATTTTATGGCGTGGAGATCATCTCCTCTAGCCATGTGTATGTGGAGGATGTAATCCTCAATCCGCACTGTGGTCTGTTGTTCCGTCAGATGCCTCTATGTTTACGGGTTTGAATCCGCTGGAAATTCATGATCCAAAGACCTCATCGGTGAAACATAGATGTGCGGCACCCTGTATTTGGGTGTGCCGTGATGTTCGGATGTTTGGCGGTTGCATTGCTTTGAAGAGCATGCTTTCGCCCATAGACGGACCTAATCGGGCCATCCTTTGATGTGAATCCTTATGCGGATCGCATATCGGCTTGTGTGCGCGCCATTTGCCGCTCTCTTTTTGCCGTGGGGTCGCCCATCCGACCGGGTGGCCTTCTTACTTTTGATTGTGGTGGCTCTAAGGCCTCCTCGGCAAATTCAGGCAGTAGCTTTTTTTGGTAGTTTTGTTCGCGATCGTCGCCGATTTGTCTGCGGTGTTGAATACTTTGCTCCATCGATCTTGAGTGCATCTTCCGCTGTTTTGAGCTTCGCTTCGCTTTTTCAGCTACACGATGGCGGGCGACGAGCCTTTTCTGGAGGTTATTTTGCTCCAACAATTTGTCCGGCGTGAGATCGTCCGGACTGTTGTCTTCGCCGGGGACGTGTTGTTTATCCAAGTTGTCTTGTTCGGACGATTGCTCGATAGCATGTTCGTCATCCACCGGTTCGCCCTGCTCTATGGCTGGGTCTCTGTTGAGGCGGGACTTTGTTCGGCGTTTACTTTGCCGTTTTGACTGCTTTTCGAGGGATTTATCCTTCGTAGCGTCCCATTTTTCCTCGTCTTCATTTCCTTTAGGTGTATCCACCTTGTATACATCATGGGATGAGGTGGTTGTCCAGCATCTTGTAGGCGCTGGTTCATGGTTGTCTCCTACATCATCGTCCATACCGTCGATGTCTTTGGAGTCGAAATCGAGCACGTCGTGTAAGCTTTCGGCAGTGGCTATGAAGTGGGTGGTGGGTGGACGTTGAATTTCTTCATCGTCTGCATCCCAACCTTCCTGACCGTAGTCCGGCCATGGCTCTCTGAATAAAGAGAGAGACTTTAGTAAATTCAGGATGTCGCCAAAGGGCGAGTGCTGAAAGATGTCCCCGGCAGTGAACTCCATGACCGGCGCCCAATCGGATTCGATTGGGTGGGCACGGAGGGTTCGGAGTCCGGAGAGGAGTCCGCACCGGAGTCGAGGTCTTCGCAGCGACAGGATGGAGTTCAGCTCAATCGCCCTAGAGATTGTAGCCCCGAGGCGGTGTCCAACCGCCGCCCTCGATCGGGAATCCAGCTCCGGATTAAGTGTCGGAGCGGATGTCGGTGCGGCCTCCGTGGCACCTGCTCGCTGCAGAGCTAGATCATGCCCATCGAGACAAGGCGGCACGCTTACGCGGATCGAATCCGTCAAGATCAAGTCTCCATGGATATCGGCCGATAGTTCAAACTTCCAAATCTGACCGATGGCTGGGCGAGCTTTCGATCGCTCCAGATGGCCTGTTAATTGCCCGCAGGCAAAGCTGCCGAATACGAAGATCTGTCCGAGGAGAAAAGTCTCACCCGGACCGCGTCGTTGTTGATGATCGAAGGAGCCATCGGGCCTATCGGTGACGCATACGCAGGAACTCTCAATGAAAGCACCAATGTCGGTGTCAAACCGCGGATCTCGGTAGGGGGTCCCGAATCGTGCGCCTAGGCGGATGGTAACAGAGACAAGGGACACGATGTTTTTACCCAGGTTCGGGCCCTCTCGATGGAGGTAATACCCTACCCTGCTTGATCAATATTGATGATATGGGTAGTACAAGAGTAGATCTACCACGAGATCAAGGAGGCTAAACCCTAGAAGCTAGCCTATGGTATGATTGTTGTTCGTCCTAGGGACTAAAACCCTCCGGTTTGTATAGACACCGGATAGGTTAGGGTTACATGTAGTCGGTTACAATGGTAGGAGATCTACATATCCAGACGCCAAGCTTGCCTTCCACGCCAAGGAAAGTCCCATCCGGACACGAGACGAAGTCTTCAATCTTGTATCTTCATAGTCTTGGAGTCCGCCCATGATGATAGTTCGCTATCCGGACACCCCTAGTCCAGACTCCTCAGCCCCCGATCGCCGGGACCCACCAGCTACATCTTCGCAGCAAGGAAGTGCCCGATAGTCGGGACCCACCTGGTCAAGCGCATATAGCATTGTCATTCTGGTCGCGAACGGTAATGCATATACCGGTCGTTGTAGAGGCGCACACGCGTCGTAGTAGAGGCGCCGCACGTAGCATGTACACGCACGCATAACGCCAGGGTGCAAGAAAGAAAATACGCCACGTATGTGTACATACGGGCGGGTCTCAACGCCTACCGCGATACGTACATGGCTGGGTCGGAACAGAGAAACAGCGTAAGTCGCCGTGTTCATGGGGAGCCAACCGGCTGGGTCGGAACGGAATGCGTGGTCGTGTTCATCGGGAGGGCTTGGACGGAACAGCGATGGAACGAGGTCCGCGTATCGCATAACGGAGGAAACGGACCTCCTACATTTGGAACGGGGTCCTGTTGATCGGGAGGGGTGTGGCACAACGCAAAATGGAGGAAACGGACCTCCTACGGTCGAAACGGGGTCCTGTTGATCGGGAGGTGTGTGGCGCATCGCAAAACGGATGAAACGGACCTCCCTACGGTCGTAAACGGGGTCCCGTTGATCGGAAGGTGTGGCGCATCGCAAAACGGATTTAAACGGACTTGTGTTGGAGCGCTATGGTCGAAACGGGGTCCTGTTCATCGGGAGGTGTGGCGCATCGCAAAACGGACTCCACGGATACCGTTCGCCTCCACCGTCGACCTCCTCCAGCCTCCACAAAGCTACCGTCGACCTCCTCCACCTCCACGGGCTCCTCGCTCATCCAGCCTCCACCACACGCTACTCCACCGCCCTCGTGAAACCACCCTCCACGGGCACCCCTCCACCGCTCATCGCTCATCCACCGCCCACACCACGGGTCCTGTTCAACCACCCTCCACGGCCACCCATCCACCGCTCACTGCTCATGCAGCCCTCCACACCACGGGTCATATTCATCCCAGAGGCAACGCCACCGCCATTGTTCATCCAACCCCCGCAACGCCACCGCTCATCCTGCAGGCAGCATCGATCGGCTTCGATTAGCAGCAGAGCGCGGGATCACTCCATCGGGTTCGATTAACAGCCATCGATCGATCGCTCGGGTTCAGTAACGCGTAGCCTGAAGTGCAATCGCTCGGGTTCAGTTAGAGCCCAACGCCTCGCTCCGGTTCAGTTAGAGCCAACGCCTCGCACACACGCGCATACATGTACGAGAGAAACGCGCATCGTTCGGCCCCCGACCTCCCACCGTAACCAGGAACTCCCTGAAATTTTCCTCCCCCTCGCTTCTACCACGGTTTTTTCCATCATGGACGGCCCAAAGAATGTCATGCAGCTGCGTCTCCGGCCCGCCCAGGATGAAAATCCCATTTCATGTCATGAATTTTTGTCATAGAAGTAGGAGCCCACCACATCTATGATGATACCGGGTTTTGTCACAATTATCGTCATAGAAGTGTCATATGTATGACAGAAAAAAATTTGTTCGGCGCAAAATGTCACGGATGTGTCTTTTTTTGTAGTGCAGGAGCTCCCTGACACGCAAGATGAGCTAGATGGGGATGGTTTTGGTGGCATGGATGCTGGTCTCGACAAGGATGGTGACGATGACATGGAGACTGTGCCACATGACATTGAAGATGTTGAACATCATGAAGTTCGTGTAGGGGGTAAGAACGATGAGGCTGCACCGAAAGTTCCTCCACTGGAGGGAGGCATTTATCCAACTGTTGCGAGTGATACGGGGGTGTTTCGCTCTCAAAGAAGGGAAGGGCTCTAGAGGATGCTGGCAAAGGCTCTGTTGGCAAGAGGAGTAGGACCGATCCTGTAGCTGCTAGGAGGAGGTTCGACGTTTATTTAGCGTTTTATTTGTCCTTCCTTTTTGATAGCCCGACGTTTTTTTCATTTTGCTAAGTGCGCCATGATTTTTGTGTCTCACAAATGGTTTTTTTTTTGTAGTGAGGCGACAGCTGGTGGACTATCAGTTCAGCAGAAATAAACACCCACGCCAACCCGTGTTTCTGCTCGGTTGAACAAGGGGGCTCCCACTGCTGGTGCCACCACTTCCACTAGGTTGTCTCCTTGCACATTGACATCCAACACCGGGGATCCTGTCGTGCTAGAAGACTTGAGGAAGACAATCAGGAGGCTTCACAAGTTATTCTATTTGTCCTAATGCTATTTTGTGTCCTGATGCTAATTTTGGTTGATGCATTCCAAATCATATACAACTTTTTACTTGACCCATTTTTATGGCAACTAGTGTCTGCCTCGCATGGAAACTATCTAACTTGCCACATGGCTACTCCTATCTGTCCAACATGGCAACTGCTGTTTTTTTATGATGTAAATTTGCTGCATGGCAACTTTTGCTTCTTGTGCCATGGCAACTTCTTACTAGACCACATGGCAGTTCTTAGTTTCTCATATGGCAACTGATAGCTTCCACTATCTTCAACCGCTTGCATTTCATGTGTGTTCATCCATACCTGGTTTTCAAATGGCAGCTCTGGCTTATCACACATTTCATTTTATAATGACTACCATGGTAACTACTTTTTTACTGGCGCTCACCTTTTCGTGCTCTTCATGCGTTTTCTTGAGTGGTTGTCTTATCATTTGACACGTTTTTTTGCAGGGTGAAGAAGACTACTGCACGTTTGACCAAACGCACTACCAAAGACCCACTTCAACGCATTCACTCTAAGTTGTCGACAAGTGGTAATGCAGACATTCACGAGCCGCCAGTCGACAAATCTGCTGCTGCACCGTCCACCGTTCCCACTAGATCTGATGCAAGCGGCCACCCATCTCCGCCGGTTGCAGATGTGTAGACTACAACAGCAGGCATCCGTACATCTGGGAGTGACGAGTCAGTATCTGCCAGGACTGCTGAGATATTGCCCACCCTGGTGGCAATGAGAGATGATGTTGTAACCCATGCCACCCGTTCAACAAGTGTTGAAGTGGACGCTCCTGAGCTCAACCTAAACAAGGAAGATTCCTGCTCATCTAATACGGATTCCAAGCGTGTGGTTGGTGGCACTTCTGTGTCCACAAAATAAGGGGTTGCGGCCACATTTCAGAATGAAAGGCCATCCACAGATGAGACACATCGCACAATAGCTCCATTGGCTGGTGGCCCTGAGGCTGCTACTGCATCCGTTGTGCGAGCTGGCCTGCCAACTAGGCGGCGTAGCCCCCGCAAGCATCCTGCACAGATATCCAATGCAGTAGAGGTAGCTAAGAGTAGCAGAGTTGACTCTGGTTACGTGCCTGCTTCCACACCGTTCCCACCTTCTGCCAAAAGCAATGTAGTGAGAAGACGGAAGTTCGGAATACAACAGATGCAGGTGGTGAGTCGTGCACCACTAAAGGAGGTGGACGTTCGGAGCAGACTGCATCTTTTACCGCCATGGAGAACACCAGCTTAAATCTTCACACTTCTAAGCTCCCTATCAACATTGGTGTCCCCTACAGCCCAAACAGGATGATAGGCAAGAAAGTTGTGATTGAGGCCGTTGACAGCACGCCCCGCCCTGCCAATAAGCCTGATGATCCTGCAGCAGACGAGGCAGACATGTTTGTTGATCTATCACCCCTAGATTCTGCCAAACAATTTGTTCGCAATCCGGCTGGTAGGCAGGAGAGGCACCCCATGGCTTTCACCCCACCGAGCTTTAGTCTTGGCATTGATCGCACTCAGGATGAATCAGTGCACGATCATGTGCATGTTTCCTTTGCTTTCCCGGCAGGCACGGTCCCAATGATGGTGCAGCCAATGGCTGATGGTAGGAAGGATGTCAAGTTTGTAGAGCCTATAGTGCAAGGTATATTTTTTTATGTTTATCATTTTGTTTCTACATTTTTCGTGTGACATTGTGTCACAAGCATTTGTTTTCTGAATTGTGATGACAAATCTCATGGGATGCACATGTAGTTGTCATTTCCAGGTTACCTAATTTGGCGGTTGTTGTTCATATATACATGGCAACTGATTTTTTTATTTACGAGATGACAACCGTTGTTTTCTGTAGATGTTGTCGCATGGCGACTGTAGTTAGTTGCACATGACAACTGTAGTTGCTGCCGCCTGCCAACTTAAGTGTATTGTACATGGCAACTGTAGTTGTTGGCATACGGCTACTATAGTTGTTGACACATGGCATCTGTAAGTTGTTGACACATGGCAACTGAAGTTGTTGCCTCATGGCAACTGCAGTGCATTGCACATGGCAACTGCAGTTGTTGCCACATGGCAAGTGTAGTTCATTGCGCATGGCAACTACACTGCACTTATTGATACTGTCTTGCCAGTACATACACTTCACAGTTTGAACTTTTTTTGCACAATAACTTGTTGTGCCCAAGTTTCTTATCCCACTTGTCTTATTCTTCCAGCCACCCATGAGGAGATTTCGTCCCTCGATGAAGCTTACCGTAGGATTGAGCAGGAAGCATTAAATAGGAGGTCATCACAGAATCAGGGGCAATCAAGTTCTGACGTGCCTGCTGAGCTAGTATCTGAGGATATCGTTAGAAGTGCAACCCCTGGTTCTGTGAGGCAAATGAGGGTGGTTCATGCACCACCAGTGGATGACTTTGAGCTTGATGTTAAGGCCACAAAGGAGCAAACCCAACTATATGATATTGTCAAGCATTTCGGAAATGCGAGGTCGAACAGTAAGCACATGAAGGAGCTAAAAGCGTAATGTCCACACCACATAACCCCTCACTTGCTTTTCTTCGATATTTTTTTGCCCTTTTAGCCATGCGTTGTTTATGTTTATTTTTATTTTCTTAGTAGACATGATTCTTTCATGTTATATCATTTTCATATAGCTCATGTTTGGACAGAACCAAAATCATACAATGTGATGCGACATACATCGACCTGGGTGATCTTGCCGAGTCTGTGAGGCCTACTGGTAAAATGTCGAAGAATGTAGTTGCGTGTGGGATTGGCTACATCAACACGCATGTGGACATTTGTCCCAAAAATACAATCATGCATTACAGCGTGACCTGCAAAATATGGGATGGTGACTTCCATCATAAAATCCCGAGGAAGCATTTTGCCGCGCATGGTGATTTCAAGCTCACACTGAAGAAATATGTGAGTGTTTCTTCTCGTTGTACATATTTTCTCCATGGTATGTTTTGCCAGTAGTTATACTTCCTATGTGGGTTACAAACTCTTCGTGACAGATGTTTCATGTGGCAACATCTGCCATGTAAAATAAGAGTGAACTTTTAATGCAACTTATGTGGCAACTCCACTTAAAATATTGGGCAACTTTGTTTATCCATGGATGACAACTTCTTATAATTACACATGGAAAATAAACCTTTTTACATGCATGCACTTGGCCACTTGATGCTTGCTTTTTTCATATATCTCCTACTGCATCTGGCATTTTTTTACATATCATTTTTCCAACTTCATCATTCTGTTTTGATGTGAACTCTGTTTTCCTTTCCTCTTTTATACTTGCAGGTCATGTTCCCAATGTACCAGGAGCTTGCACCAGACAACCCAGATGACAAGTGTGGTCACCACTATGCGACTTGCCTTGACCTGAAAAACCAACGATTTGAGGTGTTTGATTCAATCCTTTCAGCAGATGAAGAAGACCTTACTACACATGCTGAATTCTTCATCAACAACCTGAAAGAGACATGGATCTGTCATTACGACTCAAAGGTCTAGATCAGTCAGTTTCCAATTGAGTATGTCACGATTGAGAAGCAAGGAAATGGGCAATTACTATCTTTTTCATGTGTTCTCCACCTCAATTTTAAAACTTTTCACCTCTTCATCAAAGTTTATCATTTTTCTGTTTGGCATGAGTTCACCTGTTTTGTTTCGTTACAGGCATGACTGCGGTTTTTACATGCTGGAATACCTTGCAAAGTGGGAAGGTCGACGGGTCCCCGTGATCACAGCTGCAATGGTCGTCGAGCTCCATAAAATATATCATGGAACTGGTTGATGAATGAAGATTTCAACAAGCGGGCTTTAGCAAGATAGTTCATAGAGGGAGCTGTCAAATCTGCCAACAAGAAGTACAAGTGATCACGTGATGCTCCATACACATGCCTACCTTACATTCTGTGGCTGAAGAATGTAAGGTATCACCTTTGTTGTTTGAAACTATGTACATGTGCTATGTTATGACTGCATCCCCCGTAGCATAGTACATAGTGGTGGCGTGTATGTGCCATTTGAATATTCTGTAATATAAGTGTGGATCTGAACATGTTTAGGTGTGACAAGAACTACTTTTATTGTTCACTATTATTATGTGCTTGTGACTGTGAGTACGAATCAGTAGTTTGAATGCGTTTATGATGCCTAAAACACGGCAAATATAGTTGATCATACACGGTTAGTGCAAGTAATCACACTACTGGAATCAGGACCTTTGCCATCAGCCAGCTCTTTGTCGTCTGCTAGCTAACGGCAAAGAAGTTTTTTTGCCAGCGGCTTAAATAAAGCTGACGACAAAGAAAGAGCAGATGACAAAGAAGGTGTTTCTTTGCCGTCCACCGCCAGACGGCAAAGAACTTTGCCTCTTTGCCGTCTGCCAGCATACGGCAAAGCGCACCGTTAACCCCCTAACGGCCATAAGCTGCCACGCGTGCCGTCCAGGTCCTTTGCCGTCTGCTGGCGGACGGCAAAGACCATTTCATCTTTGCCGTCCGCCAGCAGACGGCAAAGAGCCCTTCGCCATAGCCTATTCAGCCGGACCTGTTGCCGTCTGTCTTTGCCGTCCGTCAGGCATGCCTTTGCCGTCAGCCATGCCAGACGGCAAAGTGCCTGATTCATGTAATGTCATTTCATTTGTTTTTTGGGATCTTGTAGTGGTAACTATATCGTTTAGCATGGTAGTTCATAAGCAATCGTTCTCTCTCGTGTTTTTGCACGTGATCATTTCTACTAGCTCGTACAGTGTATGTATACAATACAATATGTGTGAAACAGAAATGCGTGTAATGAAAACGGAAATCTACGCAATGGCAGATTCAGTGTCAATTACATGGTAGTTTCCATGGAAGCTGCATGGCAGATTTAGTACCAACTACATGCCAGATTTAGTCATGCATACATGGTATTTTGTTCAATTTATGTTGTCCACCAATAGTCATTCTCATATTTTTTTAAACCTGATCAACTATGTTACAAAATTTTCACCAACACCCCAAGTTATAATCCTCCACAGTTGCTAACGGATTGCCCGCCCCTTTCTTTGCATTCTTGTGCTTTGCTTGAATTTCCAACCCAGATTTGTACCTTATCTCTTTTGGACGCCCTTTTGTGATGGAACAGGGCGGGTTCCTGACCTGAGTCTGTGTGCTTGCTGTTCCCGACCCTACCTCCACGTTCTCAGAGGATGGACCCGTGGACGAAGGCACACTTGAGGTGCGGGGGAACCTGTGTAAGGATTCTTTAGCCTTCCTCTTCTTGATCTCATCAAGCTCTCTTTTCAGGGCCTTCCTATGCTTTTCTGCCACCCTTGCTGTCTTGTCACTCTTGCATGCTTCATCTATTAGTTCAGCATAGTTCTAGGTCAATACAACGTGCCTCACGGAGTCCATGGTTGCCTCTGGTCTATCATCATGTACAGCCAAAACTGCAGTTGATGTTTGTGGCCCCAACGCATATTTAGTGCCCCAAGTCCATCACCATCGTATGAAATGGCGGGGAAATCACGTGACTGCGTCCATGTCCATTACTTTGAGTATGTGACAGCACACAATCCCGCTTCGTTCGAATTTGCAGCATTCGCAGTAGTATTCACCTTCGCTTATTGAGGCCTTCACAAAGTAGTTTCTTCCGTTGTCCGGTTCTTCAGGTTTTGAATCGGACATGCCCATGAGAGTACACACCTTGAAGATATGTTCGTCAACCTAGTAAGCTATGTACATGCTGGCACGTTTTATTTCTTCATGTAATCTGCATGTTTGTGCTCGTTAAATTCATATTTGATTTTTTAGCACTAATACGTCTCCAACGTATCTATAATTTATGAAGTATTCATGCTGTTATTTTATCATTCTTGGATGTTTTACAATAATTTTATAGAAACTTTATATCATTTTTTGGGACTAACCTATTGACCCAGTACCTAGTGCCAGTTGCTGTTTTTTGCTTGTTTTTTCAGGAAATCAATACCAAATGGAGTCCAAATGCAACGAAACTTCACGGAGATTTTTTACGGACCAGAAGACCAACAGTGGGCCAAAGAAGCACTTGGGGGTGCCCCGAGGGAGAGCACAACCCACCAGGGCGCGCCTGGGGGCCCATGCGCACCCAGGTGGGTTGTGCCCACCTCTGTGGCCTCCCGGACCCCCTCTTTGCACTATAAATTCCCAAATATTCCGAAACCCTTTGGGGTTAACCTAGATCAGAAGCTCCGCCGCCGCAAGGCTCTGTAGCCACCAAAAACCAATCTAGACCCCGTTCCGCCACCCTGCCGGAGGGGATCACCGGTGGCCATCTTCATCATCCCGGCGGCCACCACGATGAGGAGGGAGTAGTCCACCCTTGGGGCTGAGGGTTTGTACTAGTAGCTATGTGTTTAATCTCTCTCTCTATATATATATATATATCATGGGCTTTGTTAATATAGATGGATCATATGATGTTTCTCCCCTCTATACTCATGTTGTGATGAATTGAATCTTTACCCTTTGAAGTTTTGTCTTGTCGGATTGAATATTCAGATATGAGATGTATGTTATGGCACTCAACTTGCGGATTCCCGAGGTGACATTGGGGTAATCTATGCATAGGGGTTGATGCACGTTTTATTATCTTTTCTCTAATAGAAACTTTGGGGTCTCTTTGTAGTTCTTTTTGTGGATTGAATATTATGATCATGAAGTTATTTGATGCATATCGTAGAATCAACTCACGAATACTTAGGGTGACATTGGAGTATCTAGGTGACGTTAGAGTTGGTTGATGTGTGTCATATGGTGTTACTTTAGTACGAACTCTTGATTAGATCGATCCGAAAGAATAGCTTGTGTTATTTTAGTATGAACTCTAGGATAGATTGATCGGAAAGAATAGCTTTGAGGTGGTTTGTACCCTACAAACAATTTTTATCTTTTGTTCTCCGCTAATAGGAACTCGAGAGTGATTCTTTATTGCACTTTAAGGGATAATTATATGATCCAACTATGTTAGCATTGTTGAGAGGTTGCACTAGCGAAAGTAAGGACTCTAGGCCTCATTTTCAAGCATTGCAATACCGTTTTTGTGCCCACTTACTATTTTTTACCTTGCTGTTTTTATTTATTCAGATTATAACAATATATTTCTACCATCAATGTAACACTTTTATCACCATCTCTTTGCCGAACTAGTGCACCTATACAATTTGCCATTGTATTGGGTGTGTTGGGGACACAACAGATTTCTTGTATTTGGTTGCAGGGTCGTTTGAGAGAGACCATCTTCATCCTACACCTCTCACGGATTGATAAACCTTAGGTCATCCACTTGAGGGAAAATTGCTACTGTCTTACAAAACTCTGTGCTTGGAGGCCCACCACTTGTCTACAAGAATAAAGTTGCGTAGTATACATCAAGCACCTTCTGTTGAGGTAGGTCACAACATAGCAAACGTATTGAAATCAACGATGGCATGGAAATCCTTTTACTCATTTTTTTTGCATTGTTTGTTTCCACATGGCAACTACATAATATTTACCATGGCAACTTCATAACATTTAACATGGCAAATGCATAACATTTAACATGGCAAATGAAGTTTATTTCACATGGCAACTGCAAAACATTTAACATGACCAATGAATTTTATTTCACATGGCATCTACAGTTTGTTTCACATGGCAACTACACTTCATTTCACATGGCAACTACAGTTTCTGCTTCTAACGTAATCATGGGTTTTTTCAATCAATTAGCATGTCAAAAGATGGAAACTACATTGCATTCTACATGGCAACTACTATCTTCACACCAGCAGATTTTTTTATCATTTTTTTCAATGTTGAATGTGCCGCGTCATACATGGCAAATAAGACCGTAAGATCATCCACTTACTTGTTAAATATCTTGTTGGTGTATGATACGTCTCCAACGTATCTATAATTTATGAAGTATTCATGTTGTTTTATTATCATTCTTGGATGTTTTACAATCATTTTATAGCAACTTTATATCATTTTTAGGACTAACCTATTGACCCATTGCCTAGTGCCACTGGTTGTTTTTGCTTATTTTTTACATCACAGGAAATCAATACCAAACGGAGTCCAAACGCAACGAAACTCCACGGAGATTTTTTATGGACCAGAAGGAACCCAATGGGCCAGAGCTGCACCTGGGGGTTGCCCCGAGGGGGCACAACCCACCGGGGCGCGAGAGGCCCCCCTGGCGCGCCCAGGTGGGTTGTGCCCACCTCGGTGGCCTTCCGCACCCCCTCTTTGCACTATAAATTCACAAATCTTCCGAAACCCCTCGGGGTTAACCTATATCAGAAGTTCCACCGCCGCAAGGCTCTGTAGCCGCCGAAAACATATCTAGACCCGTTCCGGCACCCTGCCGGAGGGGGGAATCATCTTCGGTGGCCATCTTCATCATCTCCAGTATCGGGTCTAGCAATTCTAGCAGCTTCATCACAGAAGTAAATAACATGTCCATCAATATTATCGGCCAAGAGATCTTTAACCATAGCAATACTAGGTTCAACTTTAATTTTCTCAGGGGGTGTAGGTGTTCTAGTATTACTCTTACGAACCACAGTTGAAGCTTTAGCATGATCCTTTATTCTAACAGGGAAAGGTGGTCTCTCAATATAAGCGGTAGGAACAACAGGATCAACATTATAAGTGATAGTCTTTTCTTCAACTTTATAGGTTCAACTACTTTTACTTCAATGGGAGGATGATATTTAAACCACTTCTTCTTAGGGAGATCAAGATGAGTAGCAAATGATTCATAGAAAAAAGCTACTATCTCAGAGTCAAGTCCATATTTAGTGCTAAATTCACGGAAAACATTGGTATCCATAAAAGATTTAGCACAATCAAACTTAGGTGTTATACCTGACTCCTTACCTTCTTCAAGATCCCAATCTTCAGAGTTGCGTTTAACTCTTTCCAATAAATCCCATTTGAATTCAATAGTCTTCAACATAAAAGAGCCAGTACAAGAAGTATCAAGCATGGAGCGATTATTGAGAGAAAGCCGAGCATAAAATTTTTGAATAATAATTTCTCTTGAGATCTCATGATTGGGGCATGAATGTAACATTGACTTAAGCTTCCCCCAAGCTTGAGCGATGCTTTCTCCTTCACGAGGCCAAACATTACATATATAATTACGATCACGATGAACAAGATGCATAGGATAAAACTTCTGATGAAATTCGAATTTCAATCGGTTGTAGTTCCATGATCCCATATCATCACATAGCCTAAACCATGTCAATGCCTTTCCCTTCCAAGATAAAGGGAATACCTTCTTCTTGATAACATCCTCGAGCATACGTGCAAGCTTAAATAATCCACAAACTTCATCTACATAGATTAGGTGCAAATCGGGATGCAATGTTCCATCTCCTGTAAAAGGATTAGCTAGCAATTTCTCTATCATACCCGAAGGAATTTCAAAGTAATCATTTTCAGTAGGTTCACTAGGTTGAGGAGCAACTCTTTGCTCTACTGGTCGGGGTGAAGATACCCCGAACAAGCCTCTCAAAGGATTACTTTAAATAGTAACAAGTGACAGTAAATTTCAGCACACTATATAAATTTTTCCTTACCAAATTCCACTTACCAAAGGTGCTTCACTCCCCAGCAACGGCACCAGAAAAGAGTCTTGATGACCCACAAGTATAGGGGGTCTATCATAGTCCTTTCTATAAGTAAGAGTGTCGAACCCAACGAGGAGCAGAAGGAAATGACAAGCGGTTTTCAGTAAGGTATTCTCTGCAAGCACTGAAATTATCGGTAACAGATAGTTTTGTGATAAGGTAATTCGTAACGGGTAACAAGTAATAAAAGTAAACAAGGTGCAGCAAGGTGTCCCAGTCCTTTTTGTAGCAAAGTACAAGCCTGGACAAACTCTTATATGAAGGAAAACGCTCCCGAGGACACATGGGAATTATCGTCAAGCTAATTTTCATCACGCTCATATGATTCGCGTTCGTTACATTGATAATTTGATATGTGGGTGGACCGGTGATTGGGTACTGCCCTTCCTTGGACAAGCATCCCACTTATGATTAACCCCTATTGCAAGCATCCGCAACTACAAAAGAAGTACTAAGGTAAACCTAACCATAGCATGAAACATGTGGATCCAAATCAGCCCCTTACGAAGCAACACATAAACTAGGGTTTAAGCTTCTGTCACTCGAGCAACCCATCATCTACTTATTACTTCCCCATGCCTTCCTCTAGGCCCAAACAATGGTGAAGTGTCATGTAGTCGACGTTCACATAACACCACTAGAGGAAAGACAACATACATCTCATCAAAATATCGAACAAATACCAAATTCACATGACTACTTATATCAAGACTTCTCCCATGTCCTCAGGAACAAATGTAACTACTCACAAATCATATTAATGTGCATAATCAGAGGGGTATTAATATGCATAAAGGATCTGAACATATGATTTTCCACCAAATAAACCAACTAGCATAAACTACAAGGAGTAATCAACACTACTATCAACCCACAGGTACCAATCTGAGGCTTTGAGACAAAGATTGGATACAAGAGATGAACTAGGGTTTGAGATGAGATGGTGCTGGTGAAGATGTTGATGGAGATTTGACCCCCTCCTGATGAGAGTATTGATGGTGATGACAATGGTGATGATTTCCCCCTCCCGGGGGGATGTTTCCCCGGCAGAACAGCTCCGCCGAAACCCTAGATTGGTTCCGCCTCGAGACGGCAGCGCTTCGTCCTGAAAGCTTCCTTCTGATTTTTTCCTGGATGAAATACTTCATATAGGAAAAGATGGGCACCGGAGGCCTGCCAGGTGGCCCACGAGACAGGGGGCGCGCCCTACCCCTTGGCGCACCCCCCACCCTCGTGGCCAGGGTGTGGGCTCCCTCTGGTTGATTCTTTTGCCATTATTTTTTATTAATTCCAAAATGTGCCTCCGTGAAGTTTCAGGACTTTTGGAGTTGTGCAGAATAGGTCTCTAATATTTGCTCCTTTTCCAGCCCAGAATTCCAGCTCCCGGCATTCTCCCTCTTGATGTGAACCTTGTAAAATAATAGAGAAAAGGCATAAGTATTGTGACATAATGTGTAATAACATCCCATAATGCAATAAATATCGATATAAAAGCATGATGCAAAATGGACGTATCAACTCCCCCAAGCTTAGACCTCGCTTGTCCTCAAGCGGAAGCCGATAACGAAAAATATGTCCACATGTTTAGAGATAGAGGTGTCGATAAAATAAAATACGGACATGAGGGAATCATGATCATTCTTATAACGACAATATATATATATATATATATATATATATATATATATATATATATATATATATATATATATATATATATATATATATATATATATTCATATGATTTCTTATGCTAAAGTAACAATCTATTCACAATGTCAAGTATGAATCAGAAACTTCATTGAGAACTAACAAACTATCATCTCGGTCATTGAAGCAATTGCAATTTATCATAACATCGGAAAGAGTCAACATATGAGCTTTTCAGCAAGTCCAGATACTCAACCATCATTTACTCTTTCACAATTGCTAACACTCAGACAATACTTATGGGTATGAAGTTTTAATCGGACACAGAGAAACATAGGGGCTTATAGTGTTGCTTCCCAACCTTTTACCTCAACGGTAATTGAGGGAGTCCTGGACTAGGGGGTGTCCGGATAGCCGAACTATCATCTTTGGCCGGACTCCTAGACTATGAAGATACAAGATTGAAGACTTCGTCCCGTGTCTGGATGGGACTTTCCTTGGCGTGGAAGGCAAGCTTGGCGATACGGATATGTAAATCTCCTACCATTGTAACCGACTCTGTGTAACCCTAACCCTATCCGATGTCTTTATAAACCGGAGGGTTTTAGTCCGTAGGACGAACAACAATCATACCATAGGCTAGCTTCTAGGGTTTGGCCTCTCTGATCTCGTGGTAGATCTACTCTTGTACTACCCATATCATCAATATTAATCAAGCAGGAGTAGGGTATTACCTCCATCGAGAGGGCTCGAACCTGGGTAAAAACATCGTGTCCCTTGTCTCCTGTTACCATCCGCCTAGACGCACAGTTCGGGACCCCCTACCCGAGATCCGTCGGTTTTGACACCGACATTGGTGCTTTCATTGAGAGTTCCTCTGTGTCCGCTCCGACCCTTAGCTCGGAGCCGACTCCCCCGATCAAGGGCGAGTGGTTGGACACCGCCTCGGGGGCTACGATCTCAACGGCGATTGAGCCAAACTCCATCCCTGTCCTTTGCAAAGACCATGACTCCAAGGTGCCGGACTCATCTACGGACTCCGAACCTTCCGCGCCCCTGCCGATCGAATCCGATTGGGCGCAGGTCATGGAGTTCACTGCCGCGGACATCTTTCAGCACTCGCCCTTTGGCGACATCTTGAAATCACTAAAGTCTCTCTCTTTATCAGGAGAGCCCTGGCCGGACTACGGTCAGGAAGGTTGGGATGCGGACGACGAAGAAATCCAACGCCCACCCACCACCCACTTTGTAGCCACTGTCGAAAGCTTACACGACGTGCTCGATTTCGACTCCGAAGACATCGACGGTATGGACGACGAGACAACCATGAACCAGCACCTATAGGATGCTGGACAACCACCTCATCCCATGATGTATACATGGTGGATACACCTAAACGAAGTGACGACGAGGAACAACGGGACGCTACGAAGGATAAATCCCTCGAAAAATAGTCAAAACGGCAACGTAAACTCCGCATCAAGTTCCGCCTCGACAAAGACCCAGCCATAGAGCAGGGCGAACTGGTGGACGACGAACATGCTATCGAGCAACTGTCCGAACTGGAAAACTTGGCTAAACAACCCGTCCCCGGCGAAGATAACAGTAAGGACGATCTCACGCCGGACAAATTGTTGGAGCAGAAGAACCTCCACAAAAGGCTCGTCACCACTGCACACGTAGCCTGAAAAAGCAGAAGCGGAAGCTCAAAACAGCGGAAGATGCACTCAGAATCAGATGGAGCAAAGTATTCAACACCGCAGACAAATACGGCGACAGTCGCCGAACAAAGAGCTACCCAAAGAGAAAACTACTGCCCGAATTTGATGAGGAGGCCGAAGAGCCCCCACAATCAAAAGGCAAGAAGGCCCCCATAAAAAACTACCCCTTAAGGACAATAGCGATGAGCTATCCAACTTAAACAAAATCTTGGACAAGATATGTCAAATCCACAGTACTCCCGGAAGCCTGCAAACCATACCCACAGAGATTGTTGGGTCTTCAAGCAGTTCGGCAGACTCAACGCCGAACACAAGGGGCTCGACACACCAAGTGAGGATGTGGGGACCCCGACTCATAAGTCGTGATCACCGAATGCACGTGTACAGTGATCCCAGAGATCAATGCTCACTGAACACACAGAAGCTGAATAACAAGAGTCTTACATCCATACATACCGTATTACACAAGTAGGACCATTATGGTCAAGTCTTGAGTATAACATCGCAGCGAAATCTTAAATCGATAACTTGGACCCATACCATCTGCCTTAACCCTACAGGGCATTCGATTTGGGAAGCGCCCTAGCTCGCATGTTCACATCAAGTATTCTTCTTCATATCATGTTCTTTCATGCCTGGCCAATAAAATAACCAGTGGCAAGCCAATGAGTACTTTGAATGTACTCGCAAGCAACCCATCTTTTGGTTCGAGATACAACAATGCATGATATAGGTAAATTTTTGCAGAAAGCTAGTTTTGAATGCAATGACATGTTCAACAACTTGTAAGACGTGCATCAGGAGAATTCAAGTAACCATGAGGACAGGTTACAGATATTAACATAAATAGAGTGGGCACCAACCCAACTCAATCATGTCAAGTCCTTGACTTGACCCAAGTAGTTCTTCCCACACACACACTGGTTGAAAACAAGTGGACGTAGCCCAAGAGCGGTTACCCAACTGTCCTTGATCGTGGACACGGCTATTCGAATACTTTTACACTTTGCAGAGGTTGCACACTTTACCCACAAGATCCGGGGAACTTCCATGTCATCCACGACCCGCGGTACCTCAAGTACCCGGGGTAAGCACCTGATCACTATCTTTCCCTAGACGACACTAACAAAGAGTCCACTCGTTGTTCCGTATCCTCACGATGTACATCATATGAGACTCGCTCGAGATTGTAACATCCGAGAGGGGACACAACGGTGTATCCGGTGCCCTGTAAAAACAGTCATGGCCGCCCTACCTGGCACGACCCCGTCCCGAGAGAGAGCACCAACTCTCCCCCGTCACTAGTAATGCGGGCTCCAAGCTAGTATCGGCCTAGGTAATCAATAATGCCCTTTCCCATACAAGGGTAGAGTGGTTGCGCATGTAAGGTTGGAATAACGGTCGCAACTTAAACCAATCCGTTTTGAAAACAACACACACACTTGCCCCGGTACACCACTTCGTCATCTAGTGGCTACCCAACTCATCATCTCCCCCGGGCATAAGTGGCACCTGATGGGGGTTTTCGAAGTCTTTTGAAAATACTTTGTCTCCATCACCATGCATACTCCCGTCCCTTTTTGTGTAGCACTACTTTAGCATCCTATCTACTCCCACCGGCGTAACCCTCCTAAGAAGGTAGGATTATGCACAATGCAAGTATCAACGAGGAAGTACGGTGGCAAACCATCAAGTGGTTACCACCTCATCATGATTCCGTTGCAACAACAACATGGTGCTATATGGCATGCATAAAAAGGGTTTCATAGACATGGTCAAAGGGCTGCTTGCCTGGTTCATCAGAGTCTTGAGATCTTCTGGTCCTTCTCCAAGTACTCCGTCTACTTCGTCAACTAACATCGAAACAATCACAATAAGCAACACAACAAGGTAGAAAATAAAAGTGCTCTAAAAATGTGACTTGGACTTTTCTTGGATACCTCTGGTCATATGAGGAATGACCAAATTGATTTCAATGGAATTGGATAAGTGAATATTTCTAAACATTTTGATATGATGGAATCAAGGGGTTTATGGATTTGCAAGAAGTGTACAGAAATATATTTTTGGAAAATGAGCAAAGATACCCATTTAACAAAGGATGATTTTAGAAGCATCTAGGATTTGGTTTCACTGAATTTGGAGTTTAAATGAATTTCTTATGAATTTGCAAAGTTGGCTATATATGAAGAAATAGACCATTATTTGAGGTGATACAGAAAGTATTAGTAAAAATGTTCAAAAACTAAGTTTTGAACTTATAGACATCTAGGATTTTGAATCATGGAATTTGGATAAAAAATGGGCTCCCTGTGATTTTCTAAAGTTTATCAAAGAAATGGAAAAATAGGATTTGCTAATTATTTGTGAAAGAAATATTTCTGTAAAAATGTGCAAGTAGCACCATGTGATAGGGAATGAATTTAGAAACTACTAAAAATTTGAATCATCAAATTTGGAGTTAATTTGAATTGTTTATGGATTTTTGAAGTTGACTGGAAAAAGAATAAGGAAAAGGCTATACCACTTATTCTGCGCGCTGGGCGAGGGATAGCTGCTGGGCCGGCCCAGTAGCTCAGCTATGCGGGAGATCGGGCCACGTCGAAGACGTACTGGCGGAGTCCGCTTTCCTGCAGGGGAGACGGTTAACCCGGATCCCGCCTCCACTTAAACGCCGGGGCCTGCCGTCTGAGTCGCTGACCCGCGGGGCCCACCCGCAGGGTCGTCTCCTTCCTCCCGCGTCCGCGATAGAGGGGATTGAGGTCGCGGTTGAGCGCCGGCCGGCGCTTGCCCCTTGTGGCACAGGCCACCCCCGGCCAAGCTCCGGCCACCGGAGGGGTCGCCGGGGAGAGGCGCATCAGGGGGAGCCCTTGGAGACGGCAGGGGATGGTCGGGGTGCATCCGGCAACGGCAGAGGCGGGCGGAAGCCCGGGCGATGATGTGCAGGGAGCGCGGCGCCCCGGAAGCCTGGGAGACAGGGGGATAAGGATCGCCTGACCTTGCCAGTTCTTCTGGTGTGGAGAGGAGGAGGGTAGAAGCCCGCCCTTGCCCGAACCAGAGTGGAGGCCGGCGGCGGCATTCCGGCCATGGGGGGTGCTGCAGGGCACGAGAGGGAGGGGGAGGTTGTCCAGGAGGTGCACGGGAGAGAGAGGGGTCCATCCGAGGCGAGAGAGAGCTCGGGGGATGCATTATATGGAGGAGGCGCCGGTGCTCCGTGGGCAGCGTCCACGGACGCGCTCGGTGAGCTCTGCAGAGGGGGAGGAGAGAGGTCCAGGAGGGGCCCGACACCTTGCCGTGTCTCGGACGCCGAGGCGACCTCGGGGGACACCACCCCGCCGCCCAAGGCCGTCTTATGCCCTTGGCATGGGTGAGCTACAGTGCGGGAGAGCACTGTAGCGTGCTCCAGAGCACGAGCTCTGCATGCCATGGCATTGTTTATGTGCCAGGGGCATGTCCACTAGTGTCTGGGGCTTTGTGGGGTGAGTAAACAAAGGGGAGGTGGCCTGGGATGCCCTGGTGAACCACTAGGAGAGGACAGAGGTTGAGGGAGAGAGAGAAAAGGGTTGTCTAGAGAGATAAAGTGAGGTTTTACCCCTCCAATAATTGAGCTATGGACTTGCCATTGCTAATGGAGGTGAAAGGGGACTCTGAGGGGCTGTGGTAAAAAGTTGAGGTCATGGAGAAGAGTGGAAGTGGTCAAAATGATGATTTTGGAAAAATGGCAGAAGGTGTTTGTTGTTGGTTTGGGCAAGAAAATTAATTCCACTTGCCATGAGAATTAGCAGGATGGAATGGCACATGGAAGTAGGGTGTTCCACCAAGTTTGAGCTCATTTGGGCAAAGTAGCCAATGCAACTTTGGTAAACCCTAGAAATCAGCAGAAATGGCTTTGCCAAGATTTAGTCATGCAAATCTATTCTCCTTGACGCACCACTTTGTGTAGTGTCATCATTTGAGGTTCTGAACATGTCCACAAAAGTTGAGATCAAGAGGAGAAAGTTTACAATGTAGAGTTGTTCAAATTTGGTTCTGGACAGAAAGGGTTTTGGGGGGATTTCATGGGGTTATACTATTCTCCATGACATGATACTTGTCAAGATCATCAAACATGTCATATGTGACATGCTAGAATTTTCTTGGAATTTTTGGGGAATATTCCCTTTGTAAATATTTCAAAAGCTTGAAATATCCAGAAAGGGTTTTTGAGGGATTTGACCAATATTCTGAACATGACCATGTGTTGAAACTCTTTTATATTGGAAATATATGCCCACTGAGGTTTCCTGATTTTTGTCAAATATTTTTAAAACAATAAAATAATGTTTCCCTATTAAAGACCATTTCTGGCTTTAAGAAAAAGCCTTTAAATAAAATAGGAAAATAACATTTAAAAATATATTTTGTGGTTTCTGGGTATCCTATATCTAATAGGAGTCAAAAATATTTTTAGAAAGATTTTTCCAGCCATTAATTAATTACTTGCAGTGCAAACCTCAATTCAGGGGTTTTTGAAAAACTAATTTTTGAAAATACTATTTGGCCAAATTATTTTTGTAATAAATTATTTTTATGTCCTATACACATGGCATGATCATTGGTTCAAGAGTTTGGAGCAAGGAGATTAAGTATAGGAGTTGGAGGATTTATTTGATTTTTAGAGCACTTGCAAACAGTAGACAGAAATCAAATCAAGCAAGGTCCAAAACACTCAAAAGTTTTTGTCAAACCACATTTCATCAAGATTTATCATCTTAAGTGTTGTGCCATGAAAATCAGGGTGTGACAGACCTACCCCCCTTACTGGAATCTCGTCCCCGAGATTCCCAGACTAGGCGCGGAAAGGAATACGGAAACTTGGATTCGGGGTAGTCTTCACGTCCTCATACTGCTTCTGCTTCTGTTTGGTGCTCCATTGAACTTGAAGTACTTGATGGTGTGGCTTCGTGTATGACGTTCTTCTTGATCCAGGTTTCTAATGGGTAGCTCGTGGTAGGTCAGATTGGGCTGTCTCTACTATAGTAAGTCCACCAATTCCATTATCATGGTCAAGTAAACTCCAAGGTCAAGCTTATATCAACTCCGACAATTAATCCAATCTCCTAGTTTATTGTCCTCCAAGAAACATGGTATCATGATCGAGATCATCAGTCTAAATCCAATTTACTCCGATCCATGTAGACTTACTCACCACCTATACTCAATTAGGATCACCTATTTAAATCCAAATCTCATGTCCAACGAGAATTCCTACATGCTTCCCCAAAGACATTATCATAATGTCAACTATCTCCTATCAATATCCCCTGGCTAAGTCAAATCCTCATACTTCCAAGAATTCAGCTTGCAATCTTAATTGTCCCACTAAATCCAATTTATCCAGGGGTAATGAAAGCTATGCTACTCTATATTAATGATCCCAACAAGTTCATCTACCAACATGAAAGCCTCATAATCCACCAAAGTCTCAGATAATTCCTCAAGGTCATTGATATAAACTCACCAAGTCATTTGTCCTCAATTCCTATATCCTCAAACTGGTCTTCCCTATGGCATCGTCAGTCCTGGTGCTATATTAGGATGATAATGTGCTTGTTCACTATGTCCACTAGTTCCTTTAATGAACCCAGTGTTGCGCGAGGTTTACAGAGGCTTAACTGGTTCTCTTGCAATTCTGTGGGTTAAGCACATGGTTAAAGACTGGGGTATCTCATGAAGTCTTGAAGGGTCTAGGAATGGGTTTCTAGTCTGGAGGGTTAAACATAACTCTACGGGGTTTCACTTGGTCGAGGAGGCTGCAACAAAAAGTCTTCAGTGCTAGTTGGTCGCTGTCGGTGTCAAAACCGGCGGATCTCGGGTAGGGGGTCCCGAACTGTGCGTCTAGGCGGATGGTAACAGGAGACAAGGGACACGATGTTTTACCCAGGTTCGGGCCCTCTTGATGGAGGTAAAACCCTATGTCCTGCTCGATTGATATTGATATTGTGGATGTTTACAAGAGTGGATCTACCACGAGATCAAGGAGGCTAAACCCTAGAAGCTAGCCTATGGTATGATTGTAAGGGTTGTTGATGATTCTGATAGTCCTACGGACTAGAGTCATCCGGTTTATATAGACACCGGAGAGGGCTAGGGTTACATAGAGTCGGTTACAATGGTAGGAGATCTACATATCCGTATCGCCAAGCTTGCCTTCCACGCCAAGGAAAGACCCATCCGGACACAGGGAGAAGTCTTCAATCTTGTATCTTCATAGTCTTGGAGTCCGGTCGATGATGATAGTCCGCCAATGATAGTTCGGTGATGATGGTAGTCCGCTATCCGGACACCCCTAATCCGTAACTCCTCAAGAGCTCCCTGAACCAGGCTTCAATGATGATAAGTCCGCGCCAGATATTGCTTGGCATTGCAAGGCGGGTTCCTCCTCCAAATGATAGAAGATTGTGAACACCAGGATAGTGTCCGCTCGCAAAATAAATTCCACATTCCACCGTAGAGAGAATAATAATATATACACAAGTTCAATCTGCTGACGTTTTCTGTGGCATGACGTCACACCACTACCAAGCCATTACTCGAATTGTTTTTTACTTTACCACCTTAGCGCATTTAGTGAGGCGGTTTCCTTGGCACGTCTTTGTCGAAGCAGAGATCGTGTTTCCCCTTAATCCGGGATTCTCATCAATACGGACGTGGGTAACCCAACCGCGCCATTGATGGTGACGCTTGGGAGATAAGCGAGTTTTA
The DNA here is from genome assembly GCA_021605205.1 of Aegilops longissima. Classification (NCBI taxonomy): domain Eukaryota; kingdom Viridiplantae; phylum Streptophyta; class Magnoliopsida; order Poales; family Poaceae; genus Aegilops; species Aegilops longissima. Next base: position 513,476,429 of record CM038680.1, read on the forward strand.
CCAGGCCAGTGGGGGACGCGTAAGATTTCGGCCGCCCATATAAGGGATAAGGATTCACCTTCTCACCACGCCTTATTCCTCTTTGCTTATCCATCTCACAAGACGAGCTCCAGCGCCCAAGTTCGCGCATCTCGTCTCAACCTTCTCCGACCATGTCCGTAGTGGGAGGTAAATGGTTGGCCTCCACCGTTAAGGAGGAGCACATCGTCAAACTGCGCGGCGCCGGATACCTTTCCGGCGACATTGCGCACCGGCTGCCCGACGAGGGGCAACTCATCCCCACCCCCAGGCCCCATGAGAGGGTCGTTTTCCTTCCCCACTTCCTCCGCGGACTGGGCTTTCCACTTCACCCCTTTGTCCGGGAGCTCATGTTCTACTACGGCCTGGATTTCCATGATCTGGCGCCGAACTTCATCCTCAACATCTCGGTGTTTATCGTCGTGTGCGAGGCCTTCCTCGCATCCAGCCCCACTTCGCTTAGGGTCAAGACCTTCAATGTCAAGCGAAGGTAGTGAAGGGCACTCTGCCGAGTGCGGAGGCGCCACGTTGGGCAAGATGCCCAATGTCCTTTGGTTGAAGGGGCCTTCGTGGAATCCATCAAGGGTGGCAATCGGGTGGTTCTATATCACCGAGCCGCGTGACCCTACATGGGCGGCGGCCCCGAGTTTAGATCTGGTATCCCCATGCAGCTCGCCTCCGGAAAGAGAAGGGCTTTGTGGGGTAGTTCGAAGGAGCCGCGGGACTCAAGCTGTATCAAGAAGCTGGTGAAGAAGCTCGGGCTGGTTAACGTGGTCCAAGTCATGCTCGTCCGCCGGATACTCCCATGCCAAGAGCGGGCATTCAATCTATGGGAGTTCGATCCGGAACAGCACCAGGCGCTGAGCAGGCTCTTTGACACGACGTACGAAGGCACCTGGAAGGTGTTGTTCAAGGGCGCCGAAGCCCCTGCATCTGCGACTGAAGATCGCGGATTTCGCTCGCAGCGCCAGGCCGACGAGGTAAGTGGTTCTACCCCTTTACGGGACACTTGTTTTTCATAGTTTGACTCTATGCGGGTTTTAATTTCCCCTTTTCCTTTGACAGGACTAGATGAGGAAGGCGGAACAGATTACCTGTCCGGCTCCTATGCCAGAAAATCCAGTAGACGCTCATCTAGCGAGGCTGCTGGTTCCGGCACCGCACGTGGTTCCGGAGAAGAAGGCCAAGAAGGAGGCCACGGGTGCTCGAAAGAGCTCCCATTTTCAGGTGTCCGACGACTCCGGGGCGGACTCCTCCCCCGAAAATGAGGAGGAAGAGGACTCTCTCCCAGAGGAGGGAGAGAGGAAGAGGAAGGCTTCCCCAACAGGGGAGGCCAAGGGTCCAAGAGGGAAGGACTATTCCCGGACAGCTCCGCCAATATCAACGTAGGCGGGGAAGAATGGCCTTCAAGGGCCAGGCCTCCGGCGAGATCGTAAGTATCCGGATTCCTGAATGATTTATAATTTCTTTTTCTGTGTCACATAGTGTCATTCTAATGCCGCATGATGCCTGTAGTCCGGCCAGTGATGATATCCCCGCTTCGTCGAGTGGGTCGTTGGCTCCGTCGGATGTAGACTCCATCCCGACCGCCTCCACCCCCCGCGACACCGAGGACGCCGAGGTGGGATCCCAAGAAGGGACCCATCGGGGGGAGGCTCCGGAGGCGCCACAAGGCGTCCTCCCGGACTTTGCGCCGGACTCCACATCGGAACCCGCAATGGTTCCGGAGTCCGGCCGGCGGCCCCTTCGAACGAAGGGCAAGACCGTGACGCCGGTGGCTTCCGTCCAACCGGAGGCGCCGGGTAATTTGTTGGAGGCGCTGCGGAGCGCTTCCATCGAGGAAGAACACCGCACTATTATGAGTGCGGTGATCCGAAAGGTGCAGCTCGCCAAGAGCGGGCTGACCGAAGCCTCGCATAGCCTTCTATCGGGCTTTGAGGTAAGAAGTTTAAAATATGCAATGTAATACCACATAGACAGTAGCCTGATGCTCGGTTCGGTGTTCGGAAAGAAAAGCGGACCGAGGATCTGAAAAAGAAGATATACGCAGGGTTGCTAAAAAATTATGTTAATATGGGTTTGCAGGCTGCGCTGCTGACCTCTGCCGCACTGACTTCGGAGGTCGGTGCTTTAAAGCAGGAGCTCGAGCGGTCTGAGCAAGAGCTCGGCCGCGCCAGGAAGCAGCTCCAGGACAAAGAAGGTGAGTAACACCACTTTGAACTTGTACCTTCTGAGAAAAGGATTTAGGTTGCAACAAAAATAACAAGGATAACATGCGTGATCGCAGGGGCCACGAGCGAGGTGGCGACCACGAAGGAGGCCGTGTCCATGACGAACATAATGCGCCACGGAACGCAGGCAGAGCGAGAAAGCAGGAGGCGCGGGTGGCGGTGGTTCAGCAAGAGCTCTGTGCTCTCATGGAAAAGCATGAGAGTTTGGGCGTGACTCAAAGACTCGAGAGTCCGAGCTTGCCTCGCTCTCGAAAGTGTAAAACTGCCAAGGCCGAGGCCCATAAGTCCCTTCAGAGATTGAGTTGATGAGGAAGATAGCGGCGGGTAAGGCATTTTTTATGCAAAGCAAGCATGTGAATGTAAATTACGTGTTACTTTCCCGAATTCGGAGCTCTCGAGGCGTTTGCAGATCTGCCTCATGGCGTGTCGATGTCGCCGATTCTACCGAGCCGAGGAGGGAGCTCAATGGAGAAGGTCTTGGTCTCGGTATCTTTGAGACCCGCCATCCAGTGCCCCTAGCGACCAGTGAAGCAGCTGGTCGAGCTTCACAAGGTGGCGAGCAGGCCATGAAGGGCCTCATAGTCCCGCTGTGGCTGGAGAGGCCATGCCTGGAGCTACTTGCCTTGTGCGACGGTTGGTGGATCGTGCCCTGGGTGGAGGTTATCAAGCGCTCCTTTGTATTGAAGGTGCTCGTCGGGCCCTTGCCGCGCAAAGGTGCATTGGGGCAAGCTGGATGCGGAGAAGCTAATCATCGGCGCGCCACCAGCGGGCAAGGAACATCGTCACGCCGAAATGTACTATAAGGCTGTCTGAAGGGTGCCCGCAAGATTGCGGATGAGTGCCCTGTGGATGTAATTTTGAGTAAATTCGCAATGTGTTATCACTGTGCGCTGAAAACTTTGTTCATATCGCTAGGCAACGCTTGTTAATTTAAAATATTACCTTCTATGCGGCCGTTTATTAAATCTGAGAGATGGCAAGTCGTCGGCTTCAGCCCCCATGCCACGAAAGTCTTTGGGGTGTTCGGGATATACTTGAGCACTCTTGTTCCCATTTTGGGTCCATCTAGGAGGCGCTCAACACAACGAACAAGGCAACCGGACTTATAGTGCTTGAACACTCTCACTTAGCCATAGAATTCTATAATTTTAAATTTCGGTGAAGCCCCTAGTATTCGGAGGACCGAATTGGGGCGCTATCCACGCCTTCGTCGGACATAATCCGGAACTTCGCTCGAAGCGGCGTAGGTCTTTAAGGACCCGAAGGACCTCTCAAACAGCGACCAGTCTCTCGCCTTATCATGACAATCAGTTTTAGCTTTCCTCCGAGGCGTTAACCCGGCTGAACCGGGCGCAATCGTGATGGTTCTCCAGTGCTACCTTAGCCGATAGAAGCGGGCGTAAGGTGCCAAACATGGGAGCCGGGCAAACCCAACTATTGACCCAAGACATGATTCGAGCTGATTCATATAATGCTATAAGTTCGGGGTGCCGCACTTGTGAAAGTGTTCGGACTTTATCACACCATAATGCGGAGAACATCAGCCCCTGGTGTATTTGGCTGTACCAAGATGTACGGGTGCAACATGTCGTAAATGAACATATATGTATATATAAGGTAATGCAATTATAGGCAAAAAGTGCTGCATTTTATTCGAGAAAATATGCTATGAGTGCGGAATGATACAAATAGTGCGGAAAGCAAGGGATGGGACGAATTAAAGGCGTCTCCCTCCAGGGGTAGGCCGCGGAATGTTGTATTTAACAAATTTAATGCTCGTGATGGAGACCACCTGAGTGTTAAATCGCGGCCTTTGTCCTTCCCTGGCTGTTGCATCATGAGTTGGCAGGTTCGCCACGGACGAGTTCTGTATAAAAAGAAAGAAATAAAAGAAAAAGAGCGGCACACTTGGGAGCCCCTGGTGTGGTCGAACCGCACTCTGGGTCTGTTGTGGTTGTGCCTTTCCCCCTATGCCCATGGTATCTCCAAGGCGTAATTATGTACGCGGAGAGTTTGTCTTACAATTTTGCGAGGGCTGGGGTTGAGGCCGCATTGCTACGCTGCGTGCTCGGGCGTGCTGTGGTCTTGGTTGATGTTGCTCGGCGCGTTTGGTCGTGTCCGGTCGTTTAACGGCGGACTCGAGAATTGCCTTAAAAGGCTGCTCAGTACTTCCGCCGCGAGAGCATTGTATGTTCCTCCGTTCGAGGGAGCGTTCCGTGTTTCCATTGACCGTGATGACTCCACGAGGGCCTGGCATCTTGAGCTTAAGGTATGCATAACGCGGCACCGCGTTGAATTTTGCAACGCGGTTCGTCCGAAAGCAGAGCGTGATAGCGCGCATGAAGCGGGACTATGTCGAAGATTAACTCCTCGCTCGAAATTATCCGGGATCCAAGACCACTTCAGTGTAATCGAGCTGTACAATTGGCCTCGACACCGGTATGGCGCCTTTGAAGGTTGTCTTTGTAGGTTTAATCCTTGAAGGGTCTATGCCCGTCTTGCGCCTTGTATCCCGATAAAGCAGGTTCAGCTCTGCCGCCGTCCATCAGGACTCTCGTGAGGTGAAATCCATCGGCGATTGGGTCTAAAACCAATGCGCGAATCCGCCATAAGCGGATATGGTCGGATGGTCTCTTCGATCGAAAGTGATCGGGCAAGAGGACCATGGGTTGAATTTTGGGGCGATGGCTCCATCGCAGTATCGCCCCTTAGTGCGCTTCCGCTCCCTTTTGGGAATATGCGTTGCGTATATCATGTTTACCGTCCGAACTTGAGGGGGAATCCTTTTGTACTCTGTTGTTCGCGGCCTGGTCTCTTCCTCGTCATCGCTGTGTAGCCCCTTGTCCTGTTTTGGCGATTAATTTGCTGCTGTTTGAATACCCAACAATCTCTGTTGGTGTGGTTAGCTGGCTTTTCGGGGTTCCATGTATTTGACAGAGCGGTCGAGTATTCGGTCCAAATTGGGCGGGCCCGGAGTGGTTCTTTTGAATGGCTTCTTCCGTTGACGGGTTTGGAGCCTCGGAATCCGGCGTTGACTGTCGTATCCTCATTCTTGTCGCCGTTAACGCGGCATTTGTTTTGTTTCGACGCAACCTGCCATTGCGGTCCTTGGTATCCGGACTGCCGGCGTTTTGCTTGAGGTTGTCGCCATGAGCTAGCCAGATATCCTCTCCCGCACGAAGCGGGTCATGAGTGATGTGAGGGCTGCCAGGATTTCGCTTCTCTGTCCTAGGTGCGGGCCAGCCACTCGTCACGGATGTTATGTTTGAAGGCAGCTAGGGCCTCTGCATCCGGACGATCGACGATTTGATTTTTCTTTGTTAAGAACCGTGTCCAGAATTGCTCGGCGATTAAATCAGCTGCTGGATTATGTGGCTTAGGTCATCTGCGTCCGGTGGTCGCACATATGTGCCCTGGAAGTTGTCGAGGAATGCGGCTTCCAGGTCCTCCCAGCATCCAATTGACTCTGCGGGCAGGCTGTTAAGCCAATGCCGGGCTGGTCCTTTGAGCTTGAGCGGGAGATATTTGATGGCGTGAAGATGCGCCGCCATGGGCCATATGTATATGGAGAAGATAATCCTCAATCCAAACCGCGGGGTCTGTTGTGCCATCGTAGGATTCGATATTAATGGGTTTAAACCCTTCAGGGATTTGATGATCCATTACTTCGTTAGTGAAGCATAGTGGGTGTGCGGCGCCTCTGTATTGAGCAATATCGCGACGTAGCTCGAGAGAGCATTGTCTGCTGTGTTCGGCCCGGCCGGAGTAGTTATATCCGGCGCGACGGTATTCGTCATGGGTCTTGGGGCGCCCACGTGATCCATAGATAGATCTGGATTGTCTTTCCTTGTCCTCCAATATATCCCGCAAGTCCGGCGCGTTCCCCCGTGGCTTCATGCTTTTTGAGCGATGCCGGGGTACGGTTTTGGTGGAGGGCTTGCACGCCTCTCTGTCGCGACCACGAGGTGGCCGGTCTGCCGTATTGTGCGCTGGTGATGCAGGTTTGTATGCCTCCTCCTCTAATCGGGGGAGCAACTTGCGTTTTGGGTAACTTTTGGAGGGCGTTGAGTTCATACTCTTGACGCGAGGACCTCGGTCCATCTTCCGCCATGAGGTCTTGATCAGCTTGAAGTTGTTCTGCTTTTCTTTAGGCGGTTTGCCGTGGCCATTAGCCTGCGCCTCAAACGCTCTTGTTCGACGGGATCCTCGAGGCACGACGAATTGGCTCGTCGTCGAGGCTTGCCTCGTCTCCGGAGGAGGTAAGTAATTGTCATCCTCGACCTCTTAAATCGCCGCCCTCTCGTGAGGGCTTGCTTCTGCCTCCTCTGCGCTGGATCGTCTTTGGAGGGAGTTGTCTTCGGCACTTTACGGGGTGTTATTATCTCTGTGCGTAATCTCCATTCTTGTTGTGGCGGGATTTAGAGCGGCGCCGCTGACGTCGGCGCTTGGGCTGTTTCTTTAAGGAATCGGCCTCCGCTGCTTCTTTGCCGTCCCCATCTTTTGGGGTGTCCACCATGTATATGTCGTATGACGAGGTGGTCTTCTAGTGTCCTGTAGGCACAGGTTCTTGGTAGTCTCCGGCATCGTCGTCCATACCGTCGATGTCTTCGGAGTCGTAGTCGAGTACGTCGGTTAAATCATCAACGGTGGCTACGAAGTGGGTGGTGGGTGGGGTCTGAATTTCTTCGTCGTCTGCGTCCCAACCGTCCTGGCCGTAGTTCGGCCAGGGCTCTCCGGATAGCGAGAGATGCTTCAGTGAATTTATGATATCGCCGAAGGGCGAGTGCTGAAAGATGTTCGCAGCGGTGAATTCCATGATCGGCGCCCAATCGGATTATTGGCGGGGCGCAGGAGGTTCGGAGTCCGCAAAGAGTCCGGCACCTCGGAGTCGCGAGCTTTATGCGGGACAAGGTAAGTGTTCGCTCCCTCGCCGAGAAGTTGTCGCTCGAGGCGGTGTCCAGCCATCCGTCCTCGATCCGAAGCGATCGGCTCCGGACTATGAGTCGGAGCGGATTCGTGTCTTGGCCTCCAGGTGCTGTCCGCGGCAGAGTTAGGTCATGCCCATCGTGACAGCGCGGCACGCCGGTGTGGCTCAGATCCATCAAGATCAAGTCCCCGCGGATATCGGCCGTGAAGTTTAGGTTTCAAACCTGACTGACGGCTAGGGGCGTAGCTTCGATCTGCTCGGATGGCCAAGTGAGTTGGCCCGCATGCAAAGCCGCCCGAATCGAAGATCTGTCCGGGAGAAAAGTCTCACCCAGGACTGCGTCGTTGTTGATTGAAGAGGCCATCAAGCCTATCGGTGGCGACACGAGGAACTCTCAATGAAAGCACCAATGTCGGTGTCAAAACCGGCGGATCTCGGTAGGGGTCCCGAACGTGCGTCTAGGCGGATGGTAACAAGAGACAAGGGACACGATGTTTTACCCAGGTTCGGGCCCTCTTGATGGAGGTAAAACCCTACGTCCTGCTCGATTGATATTGATATTGTGGATGTTTACAAGAGTGGATCTACCACGAGATCAAGGAGGCTAAACCCTAGAAGCTAGCCTATGGTATGATTGTAAGGGTTGTTGATGATTCTGATAGTCCTACGGACTAGAGTCATCCGGTTTATATAGACACTGGAGAGGGCTAGGGTTACATAGAGTCGGTTACAATGGTAGGAGATCTACATATCTGTATCGCCAAGCTTGCCTTCCACGCCAAGGAAAGTCCCATCCGTACACGGGGAGAAGTCTTCAATCTTGTATCTTCATAGTCTTGGAGTCTGGTCGATGATGATAGTCCGGCCAATGATAGTTCGGCTGATGATGGTAGTCCGGCTATCCGGACACCCCCTAATCCAGGACTCCCTCAGTCGCCGAAGCAGACTCCTTGGTGCATCTTGTCTTGCTGGTCTTTAGTTGAGGAGAGAGATGAGAGGGATAAGTAGCATAAACGGGGGATGCCTAAAGGGGGTTCTATAGTGCAGGTGCAAACAAACAAGTGCCAAGAAGGCCAAACACAAACAACAAAATAAGGCAGGTGATATAGTTACGTACTTGTTGCCTAGGGCAAAAAGAGTGACTGATATAAAAAAACCAACAAATAAAACAAGCAACACACACTCATGGTTCTATTTGAACCATCATATGGACTTGAGTGCGCATAGGGGGTACACGACTCATCCTACCCTAGGGGTTCTCAGACTCTATAGTCGTGCCTTGTGCCTCGTGCAGTCTTCCGGGTTTCCCTCAGGTGCTGCTACGTCTCTGGTAGTTGTTCGATGAAACGATCCCGGTTGAGCTTGAAGAGTCTTCAACATCTTCTTGCCTGTTGAAGTGATGGGGTGAAGGTGGCTCCTCGTAGCTGGCATTGACTTGGTCTCCTTTTGTCTTCTTAATCATGACGATCCCTCTTGCCTTCTAAGGCGTCGAGTGTACCGGGTAGGCAACCCTTTATGTAGTGACACTAACAACGCATAATAGAGGTCCAACCTATCAGTTACGTTGATGACAACATCGATACCAAGAGCGGGGGACGAAGAGAACCGTTTTCCTGCTCACTATAGTGAGGGGGACCAAATGGCTAGGTTCTCATCCACCGGTGGTTGCCGATACCACAACGGTACTGACAGGATTACTCTATTAGCGATGTATATCATGATCTTGCATATCCTACGCCCTGATCGTCGTAGGCTAAGGTCGCATCATCTTGGGGCAGTGTCAAGGGTGTCACCATCTCCTGGATCTTCGGGTTCTCATCCCTCGAGGATGTAACTTCTGTTGGTATCGTCTTATTGTGATGTCGCCAATCTCGTGTTCAGGAGATGTGGGTGAATGTCTGTCAAGGTATCTTCCTTCTAGATTATCCACGGGGATTACAAGGAATCCAGTGGTCAGGGGCATAAGGGTTCTAGCGACCAAAGGTTTTGAAGGGGAAGAGATCAATAAGGAAAGTATACCTTAGTTTCCGAAAAACTGAGAAGGGAAGAGAAGTATAGATGGTTTTGAAAACTAGTAATAGTTTTGGAAATAGCTTTGCCCTAACTAACGACCATGCTAACTAAGGCTTCCTACAGTCAGGATGGCTGTGATACCAGCTCTGTGGGGACCCTGACTCATAAGTCGTGATCACTGAATGCACGTGTACAGTGATCCCAGAGATCAATGCTCACTGAACACACAGAAGCTGAATAACAAGAGTCTTACATCCATACATAACGTATTACACAAGTAGGACCATTATGGTCAAGTCTTGAGTATAACATCACAGCGGAAATCTTAAATCGATAACTTGGACCCATACCATCTTCCTTAACCCTCGGGCATTACACCGGGAAGCGTCCTAGCTCGCATGTTCGTCAACCGAAGTATTCTTCTTCATATCATGTTCGTTCATGCCTGGCCAATAAAATAACCAGTGGCAAGCCAATGAGTACTTTGAATGTACTCGCAAGCAACCCATGTTTTGGTTCGAGATACAACAATGCATGATATAGGTAAATTTTTGCAGAAAGCTAGTTTTGAATGCAATGACATGTTCAACAACTTGTAAGACGTGCATCAGGAGAATTCAAGTAACCATGAGGACAGGTTACAGATATTAACATAAATAGAGTGGGCACCAACCCAACTCAATCATGTCAAGTCCTTGACTTGACCCAAGTAGTTCTTCCAACACACACACTGGTTGAAAACAAGTGGACGTAGCCCAAGAGCGGTTACCCAACTGTCCTTGACCGTGGACACGGCTATTCAAATAGATTTACACTTTGCAGAGGTTGCACACTTTACCCACAAGATCCGGGGAACTTCCGTGTCATCCACGACCCGCGGTACCTCAAGTACCCGGGGTAAGCACCCGATCACTATCTTTCCCTAGACGACACTAACAAAGAGTCCACTGGTTGTTCCGTATCCTCACGATGTACATCATACGAGACTCGCTTGAGATCGTAACATCCGAGAGGGGACACAACGGTGTATCCGGTGCCCTGTAAACACAGTCATGGCCGCCCTACCTGGCACGACCCCGTCCCGAGAGAGAGCACCAACTCTCCCCCGTCACTAGTAATGCGGGCTCCAAGCTAGTATCGGCCTAGGTAATCAATAATGCCCTTTCCCATACAAGGGTAGAGTGGTTGCGCATGTAAGGTTGGAATAACGGTCGCAACTTAAACCAATCCGTTTCGAAAACAACACGCACACTTGCCCCGGTACACCACTTCGTCATCAAGTGGCTACCCAACTCATCATCTCCCCCGGGCATAAGTGGCACCTGATGGGGGTTTTCGAAAAGTCTTTTGAAAATACTTTGTCTCCATCACCATGCATACTCCCGTCCCTTTTTGTGTAGCACTACTTTAGCATCCTATCTACTCCCACCGGCGTAACCCTCATAAGAAGGTAGGATTATGCACAATGCAAGTATCAACGAGGAAGTACGGTGGCAAACCATCAAGTGGTTACCACCTCATCATGATTCCGTTGCAACAACAATATGGTGCTATATGGCATGCATAAAAAGGGTTTCATAGACATGGTTAAAGGGCTGCTTGCCTGGTTCATCAGAGTCTTGAGATCTTTTGGTCCTTCTCCAAGTACTCCGTCTACTTCATCAACTAACGTAGAAACAATCACAATAAGCAACACAACAAGGTAGAAAATAAAAGTGCTCTAAAAATTTGACTTGGACTTTTCTAGGATACCTCTGGTCATATGAGGAATGACCAAAGTGATTTCAATGTAATTGGATAAGTGAATATTTCTAAACATTTTGATATGATGGAATCAAGGGGTTTATGGATTTGCAAGAAGTGTACAGAAATATATTTTTGGAAAATGAGCAAAGATACCCATTTAACAAAGGATGATTTTAGAAGCATCCAGGATTTGGTTTCACTGAATTTGGAGTTCAAATGAATTTCTTATGAATTTGCAAAGTTGGCTATATATGAAGAAATAGACCATTATTTGAGGTGATACAGAAAGTATTAGTAAAAATGTTCAAAAACTAAGTTTTGAACTTATAGACATCTAGGATTTTGAATCATGGAATTTGGATCAAAATGGGCTCCTGTGATTTTCTAAAGTTTATCAAAGAAATGGAAAAATAGGATTTGCTAATTATTTGTGAAAGAAATATTTCTGTAAAATGTGCAAGTAGCACCATGTGATAGGGAATGAATTTAGAAACTACTAGAAATTTGAATCATCAAATTTGGAGTTAATTTGAATTGTTTATGGATTTTTGAAGTTGACTGGAAAAAGAAGAAGGAAAAGGCTATACCACTTATTCTGCGCGCTGGGCGAGGGATAGCTGCTGGGCCGGCCCAGTAGCTCAGCTATGCGGAGATCGGCCACGTCGAAGACGCATCTTGGCAATCTGCTTTCTGCGGGGAGGCAGTTAACCGGATCCGCCTCCACTTAAACGCCGGGCCCGCCGGCTGAGTCGTGACCATGGGCCCACCCGCAGGGTCGTCTCCTTCCTCCCGCGTCCGCGACAGAGGGGATCGAGGTCGCGGTTGAGCGCCGGCCGGCGCTTGCCCCCGGCGGCACAGGCCACCCCCGGCCAAGCTCCGGCCACCGGAGGGGTCGCCGGGGAGAGGCGCATCAGGGGGAGCCCTTGGAGACGGCAGGGGATGGTCGGGGTGCATCCGGCAACGGCAGAGGCGGGCGGAAGCCCGGGCGATGATGTGCAGGGAGCGCGGCGCCTCGGAAGCCTGGGAGACAGGGGGAGAAGGATCGCCGGACCTTGGCGGTTCTTCTGGTGTGGAGAGGAGGAGGGTATAAGCCCGCCCTTGCCCGAACCAGAGTGGAGGCCGGCGGCGGCATTCCGGCCACGGGGGGTGCCGGAGGGCACGAGAGGGAGGGGGAGGCTGTCCAGGAGGTGCACGGGAGAGAGAGGGGTCCATCCGAAGCGAGAGAGAGCTCGGGGGATGCATTATATGGAGGAGGCGCCGGTGCTCCGTGGGCAGTGTCCACGGACGCGCTCGGTGAGCTCTGCAGAGGGGGGAGGAGAGAGGTCCAGGAGGGGCCCGACACCTTGCCGTGTCCCGGACGCCAAGGCGACCTCGGGGGACACCACCCCGCCGCCCAAGGCTGTCTTATGCCCTTGGCATGGGTGAGCTACAGTGCGGGAGAGCACTGTAGCATGCTCCAGAGCACGAGATCTGCATGCCATGGCATTGTTTATGTGCCAGGGGCATTTCCACTAGTGTCTGGGGCTTTGTGGGGTGAGTAAACAAAGGGGAGGTGGCCTGGGATGCCCTGGTGAACCACTAGGAGAGGAGAGAGGTTGAGGGAGAGAGAGAAAAGGGCTGTCCAGAGAGAGAAAGTGAGGTTTTACCCGTCCAATAATTGAGCTATGGACTTGCCATTGCTACTGGAGGTGAAAGGGGACTCTGAGGGGCTGTGGTAAAAAGTTGAGGTCATGGAGAAGAGTGGAAGTGGTCAAAATGATGATTTTGGAAAAATGGCAGAAGGTGTTTGTTGTTGGTTTGGGCAAGAAAATTAATTCCACTTGCCATGAGAATTAACAGGATGGAATGGCACATGGAAGTAGCGTGTTCCACCAAGTTTGAGCTCATTTGGGCAAAGTAGCCAATGCAACTTTGGTAAACCCTAGAAATCAGCAGAAATGGCTTTGCCAAGATTTAGTCATGCAAATATATTCTCCTTAATGCACCACTTGGTGTAGTGTCATCATTTGAGGTTCTGAACATGTCCACAAAAGTTGAGATCAAGAGGAGAAAGTTTCCAATGTAGAGTTGTTCAAATTTGGTTCTGGACAGAAAGGGTTTTGGGGGGATTTCATGGGGTTATACTATTCTCCATGACATGATACTTGTCAAAATCATCAAACATGTCATATGTGACATGCTAGAATTTTCTTGGAATTTTTGGGGAATATTTCCTTTGTAAATATTTCAAAAGCTTGAAATATCCAGAAAGGGTTTTTGAGGGATTTGACCAATATTTTGAACATGACCATGTGTTGAAACTCTTTTATATTGGAAATATATGCCCACTGAGGTTTCCTGATTTTTGTCAAATATTTTTAAAACAATAAAATAATGTTTCCCTATTAAAGACCATTTCTGGCTTTAAGAAAAAGCCTTTAAATAAAATAGGAAAATAACATTTAAAAATATATTTTTGTGGTTTCTGGGTATCCTATATCTAATAGGAGTCAAAAATATTTTTAGAAAGATTTTTCCTGCACTTAATTAAGTACTTGCAGTGCAAACCTCAATTCAGGGGTTTTTGAAAAACTAATTTTTGAAAATACTATTTGGCCAAATTATTTTTGTAATAAATTATTTTTATGTCCTATACACATGGCATGATCATTGGTTCAATATTTTGGAGCAAGGAGATTAAGTATAGGAGTTGGAGGATTTATTTGATTTTTAGAGCACTTGCAAACAGTAGACAGAAATCAAATCAAGCAAGGTCCAAAACACTCAAAAGTTTTTGTCAAACCACATTTCATCATGATTTATCATCTTAAGTGTTGTGCCATGAAAATCAGGGTGTGACAGAGGATGATGACGAACCCCACAAGCAGAGCACGGGAAAACAAAAGAATTTCCCACAAGAGGTTAAAACAGTAAACTCACTTCACGTGATAAAAGGGAAAAACAGAGCGGCGCCCATTAAGATGCGCGCCGCACATACTACCCTAGCGGAGTACCAACACTGGTTGTCAAAACCAATCACCTTCGACCATCAGGACTACTCCGAAAGTATCCGGAACGCAGGATGGACTACCCTGATATTGGATCCTATAATCGACGGATTCCAATTTACACAAGTCCTCATGGATGGCGGCAGTGACATAAACCTGATATATCAGGACACAATCCGCAGGATGGGGATAGACCCAACCAAAATTCGCCATAGCAACACCTCCTTCAAAGGGGTAATGCCAGGCCTGTATGCCCATTGTAGGGGCTCCCTACTGCTAGAAGTTGTGTTCGGCTCATCCGAAAACTTCCGCCGCGAAAAGTTAACCTTCCACATCGCCCCATTCGAAAGTAGCTATCAAGCACTACTGGGGCGTGAAGCTTTCGTCCGCTTTAACGCAATACCGCATTATGCATCTCTTACACTTAAAATTCCCGGTCCACACAGCATCATCTCATTAAAAGGGAGTATTAAGTGTTACTCGAGCACAGAAGAGTGCGAGGCTGCCTTGACAGCCCCACTAACCAAAGCACCTGAATAGGTAATTCGAACCCCGGACACGGCTAGACGAGTCCGGCGCCTACTAGCGGCATACCCCCGTACAAGGGGCTGCACGCATGTACAACAAGAGACAATAAAGCTCAATTTTATTCACTTCTCGAATCGTACTCTGTTTATTTAATATAAATTACATTTTTCGCACGATCCTTTTTTTTCTTTCAACTAAGTTCCTCTCTTTTACAGATGAGCAACGTGCTACACCTGTCCAGGAAATGGCACAACGGAGACACAGGAGCAGACGTGCAGTAGGGACCCGTTGCAAGGATTCTTTTCAGATTAAGACCCTGCGTAAACCTTTTTTATTGTCTCTTGTTGATACACATCCCCTAGTTTCTAGTTATAACCGAGGAGGAGGCTGGCGTTTTGGCATCGGCGCGTCGAATTTTGCACGCACGGACACCGGGGCTTATTACCAAGGGCATTGTTCTGCCCGCTTTATAAAGACCGAATACCTTAGGGAGTGTTCGGCGTCTCGAGTTAGGCCTTATATGCATCAGCTCGAATCATGTCTTTGGTCAAATGTTGGGTTTGCCCGGCTCCTGTGTTTTGCTGCCTTACGTTCCGTTCTATCGCTAACGCGGCACCGGAGAACTCTGCGATGGTGCCCGGTTTGGCGAGGCGAGCACCTCGATGAAAGCGAAAACTGATTGTCATGATATAGCGAGAGACTGGTCAACCACTCGATGACTTACCGGAATGTTTAGAATTCCTCCGCATTAACGAAGGACCGTTTTTCAGTTAGGCACATACGCACCCCGAATACGGGAGAGTGTGGTGCCCCCAGGGGCTATATAGTAGCCCCACCCTCGAACTCCTATGGCTAAGTGAAAGTGATAAAGCATTATAGTCCGGTTGCCTCGTTTGCTACGCCACCACCTCCTTTATAGGACCAAGACGTTGGATTAAGTGTGGAAGCGCGACTTCTTTGCAAACACCCCCGCACTATGTGCGTGGAGGCTGAAGCCGAAGACTGCCATCTTGCAGGTTATATATACATATACATCAACCGCCGCACAGGGAGTAGTTTACTACTTGAATGCACAAGTATAAAAAGCTCCTATATTATATTGAAACGTTGTTTCATAAATTATACATGTCATTCAAACATAACATCCTTCGAGCACTGCGTCTCTATTAAACGAGCGCCCTGCAGGACTTCCTCAAAATAGTGCTCGGCAGGTACTCGACTTCTGTCTAAATCCTGGGATGCAACGTCGGTGGCCTTCATCTCCGCCCAGTATGTCTTGACACGGGCAAGAGCCATCCGCGCTCCCTCTATGCATGTCGACCGCTTCATTGTGTCGATACGCGGTACCGCACCAAGGAACTGCTGCACTAAGCCAAAATAACTCTTTGGCTGGGGTCCGCCTGGCCACAAATGAGTCATGACATGCTTCATGGCAAGTCCGGATAATCGATTCAGCTCGGCCCATTCGGCCAACCGATCGGTCAACGGAAGAGGACGCTCCGGACTATGGAATTGCGACCAATATAGCTCTTCCCTTCTGTGCCCCTTCCGGCCTCGGAAGTGCTCGATCGCGTCCGTAGCGCTCGCCGCTAAGTCCAGATAAGCATCCTCCGAACTCCACAACTTGTCCAACTGAGCATACTTCGGATCCATATATTTCCTCCGCAGCAGAAAAGGCTTTCCAGCAGCAACGTCCACAACCTGACGCGGCTCCTCCTTTGCAGCTCTCATTGCGGAGCGGGCATCCTTGGTTTCGGCGGTGGCCTTTTTCAGGTCCTCTTGCTCCGCTTGACGTTCTTTTTCAAAGACCCCGCAGCGGTCGGTAGCATTCTTCAACTTTATGGCCATATCGGCCATTTCCTCTTTGCTTCGGCAGTGAGCAGCCCGTTCGGCTTTTAGCTCTTCGGCCGCCCTTAAAGCGGCCGCATTACTATTTCTGGCTTGCTCTTTAGCTCGGGCGAGTTCCGCCCGCAGCTCCTCCATAGCAGCGGCACCACCTGCATTAAGCATACAAGTAGTAAGGCACGGGCGTCAAGCTCCCATACCAGGCGCCCGCGAAGAAGTCGCATACCTGGTGACTCGTCAAACCGCTTATTGACAAGCGCAATGTCTGCATCTGCCTCGTCAAGTTGTGCTTTAGTTCGGCAAATTCATCTGTCCGGCTGGCCACCGGACGCCCCGCCACCTATTTAGGAGCGGCGATATGTTATAACTGAGATTATGATCCTTGGCACGCTGTCAATTTTGACAACATACTGAGTCTCAGGGGCTACTATCTATACAGGGCGCATTATATATGCATAAGCGCCGAAGGTACATCATTTTGCGTACCTCAAACCCGTCGATAAACTTCGGCGGCTTCATGCAATCCGCTCTCGGCGGATGCAATTCTTTCAATCATCGTACCCATTAGCGCACGGTGATCTTACGAGATAACCGCTTCGCCCAAGCAGATCCTTGACTCCTCCGATCCGCACGCCCGGTTGGCGCGGACCTTCGGCCTCGCGGACCTGGAAACCCTCGCGACGACACCTCGTGGTCGTCGCCCCACATGAAGGTGCGGCAGGTGGGGCGTTTCGCTCTCCATCATCTCGGAAGAAGATCCCCAAGACGAGCTCTGCTGAGAAGGGCTGAGATTGAACTACAAGGTAAAATTTCGGTTATCTTGAAATAAATCTGAGGATGTTCTTTATTCACAGGACCCCTTCTTTTTACTTACGGCTCATTGGAGGGCTGATCCTTGGGGAAATAGTGCGGCTGGGGTACTTCCCGCGCGCGGACTCTCGGCGAAGATTTCTTTCCCTCTTTGAGGCCTTGACCTCCGGATCTTCCGAAGCGGTCCTCTTCTCTCCTTGAAGGGTGGGACCTTTGGTCCCTCCTTCCTCGAAAGCCTCCTTTGTGGAGGCAGTTTCTTCCCCGCTTCCCCCTTCGCCTTCTTTAAAAGGCGCGGCCATCAACATCTTGGTCAGCATGGGATCCGGCGTGGTCTCTGGGAGGGGAGCCGAACACCTTATTAACTTTGCCTTGGCTATCCACTCCTGTTCAAGAAACGGCTCCTTAAAGGGTATATATATGATAAATGAATGAACAAGCCTGTCCGGGTACAAGACTACTTACTTGAGTATCTGGGCGATTGCAGCTTAGTCCTGCGTCCTCAGTCAGGTCCGGACACTTCTCTTGTGATCCGAAGAACATTTTATACATCTCCACGGGCGTCATACCCATAAAATGTTGGAGAGCCCGTGATCCCTCCGGATTAAATTCCCACAGACGGAGGGGCAACGTTTGCAGGGCAGAAGGCGCCGAATCAACATAACCTGCGCCACTGCGACCAGATTGATCTCTCTTACTTGGAGGTCTCGAATCGGCCCTGCAATGAGGAGGCGTCCTTGGGCGGCCCCAGTCGAGCCCCGGTTGACCCATGATGCCAGCCGCTGTGGTGGACTGGCGAAGGCGGGTGGTGCCACCCATTTGGTGCCCACAGGGCGGTGATATAAAACCACTCCCGTTGCCACAAACCAAGCTCCTCTGAAAAGAGCCCTCGGGCCACGGAGCATCAGCACACTTGCTTATGACCGCCCCTCCGCACTCTGCTTGTTGCCCCTCGATCATCTTGGCTCCACCTTGAAGGTCTTGAGCCACAATCCAAAGTGAGGGTAATATGGAGGAAGGCCTCACATCGACAATGAATGGCGAGATATGGAGGATGGACTCGGATTCAAGTCATGAAAATCCAGCCCATAATAAAACATGAGCCCCGCACAAAGGGATCAGTCGGGAAGCCTAAACCCCGAAGGAAGTGTGACACTAACACCACGCTCTCGCCGGGCTCGGGAGCGGGAATGACCTGCCCTGGAGCAGGCAGCCTACGCGAGATCTCGCCGGTTAGATACATGGCGTCTCGCAGTCTTAGCACATCTTCTTCTGTGACAGAAGAAGACATCCATCGGCCGAGCTGGTCGGAGCCGGACATCGTCGAAGGTCCGAAGCGCCTAAATCTGAAGCTTTGGGTGTTAGAACTCGAGGCGCGAGGCGAACTCGATGGAGGGTGTAAAAAATAAGAGGGCCTTGGTCTCATTATAAAGAGGTTGAATACCAAGAGCCCTCCCCGTGGTCGATTGGGACTCGCCTTCGATAGAGGAGGCGTGCCAATGGGCACGGTTGGGTTACCCACATCCGTATTGATGGGAATCCCGGAATAAGGGGGCACGATCTATGCTTTGATAAGACGTGCCAAAGAAACCGCCTCGCTAAGCACGCTAAGGCGGGACAGTAAAAAAACGATTCGTATAAAGGCTTGGCCGTGGTGTGATGTCACGCCGCGGAATACGTCAGCAGATCTGTGCAAGAATTATTCTCTCTACGGTGGTATGTGGAACTTGTTTTGCGAGCGGACACTATCTGGTGTTCAAAACCTTCTATGAAGTATTCGGAGGAGGAACCCGCCTTGCAATGCGAAGACAATATGCGCCGGACTCGTCGTCATTGAAGCCTGGTTGAGGCTCTTGAGGAGTCTGGACTAGGGGTGTCCGGATAGCGAACTATCATCTTTGGCGGACTCCTAGACTATGAAGATACAAGATTGAAGACTTCGTCCCGTGTCCGGATGGGACTTTCCTTGGCGTGGAAGGCAAGCTTGGCGATACGGATATGTAAATCTCCTACCATTGTAACCGACTCTGTGTAACCCTAACCCTATCCGGTGTCTATATAAACGGAGGGTTTTAGTCCGTGGGGACGAACAACAATCATACCATAGGCTAGCTTCTAGGGTTTAGCCTCTCTGATCTCATGGTAGATCTACTCTTGTACTACCCATATCATCAATATTAATCAAGCAGGAGTAGGGTATTACCTCCATCGAGAGGACCCGAACCTGGGTAAAAACATCGTGTCCCTTGTCTCCTGTTACCATCCGCCTAGACGCACAGTTCGGGACCCCCTACCCGAGATCCGCCGGTTTTGACATCGACAGTAATGTCAACAATAATAGTTCATGACAACTTACATTCAATTGGATATATATATCAGGATCTTTCCAACACAATGTGCTTGCCAAAGGATAAAATGTAAAAAGGAAAGGTGAAGATCACCATCACTCTTGTATAAGGTATAAGACAAGAATAAAAGATAGGCCGTTCGTAGAGGGAAGTAGAGGTTGTCATGTGCTTTTATGGTTGGATGCACAAAATCTTAATGCGAAAGAACGTCACTTTATATTGCCACTTGTGATATGGACCTTTATTATGCAGTCAGTCGCTTTTATTTCTTCCACATCACAAGATCCTATAAAGCTTATTTTCTCCACACTAATAAATCATACATATTTAGAAAGAAATTTTTATTGCATGCAACAATGACTACTTACTTGAAGGATCTTACTCAATCCATAGGTAGGTATGGTGGACTCTCATGGCAAAACTGGGTTTAAGGATATTTGGAAGCACAAGTAGTATCTCTACTTGGTGCAAAGAATTTGGCTAGCACGAGGGGGAAAGGCAAGCTCAACATGTTGGATGATCCATGCAAATATACTTTATTTCGGATATAAGAAAACATAACCCATTACATTGTCTTCCTTGTCCAATATCAACTTTTTAGCATGTCATATTTTAGTGAGTGCTCACAATCATAAAAGATGTCCAAGACGGTATATTTGTATATGAGAACCTCTCTTTCTTTATTACTTCCTATTAATTGCAACGATGACCAAAACTATGATTGTCAACTCTCAACAACTTTTATTCACCATACTCTTTATATGTGAAGTCATTACTCCCCATAAGATCAATATGATCTCTTTTATTTCTTTTTGTTCTTTCTTTTTCTTTTATTGTTATTCCCTCAAGATCATAGCAAGATAATCAAGCCCTTGACTCAAAACTAATCTTTATTATATATAGCTCACGGACTCGGTTACATAGAAGGATCATAAAGCAAAACTCAAAACTAGATCATACTAAAACTTTATTCTACTAGATCAAGATATTGCCAAAAGGATCGAACTAAGAAAAACGGTAAAGATAGGAGTGTGATGGTGATACGATACCGGGGCACCTCCCCCAAGCTTGGCAGTTGCCAAGGGGAGTGACCATACCCATGTATTTATGTCTCTTTCTTCAGGGGTGGTGATGATTGAGTTGTTGATGATGTCAATTGTGCCTTCAGCTTCTTCATATTATAATTTATTAGAGCAATTTCCTCCTTTAAATCATCGACCTCCAATTCCAGCTTCAAGATCTTGTCACATAAATCTCCTTTGCTTTTCTGCCGAAAACGAAAAGGAATAGATCGGTTGTTAGACAGTTTAGCCCTCTTAGGGAGACTAGACTTCTTGAACTTCACGTGCATATCCCCAGGTTGAGGTAGAGGGACATCCTCCTCCTCCAAACTTGAATCATTGATCCTTATCAAATGAGCATCCGCCTCATCATCCGTAGTTCGTTCATAAGGAGATAGATCCCCATAGGTCTTTGGGTCAACGATGAGATGTGAGACGTAGCTCTCTCCGTCAGAGTCTTAAGATGACATCTTGCTCTAAGTCTGTGGCAGAAACAACTCAAAACAAAAACTGAGGATATTTGCTTGGTACGGTGGTCAAAACCTTCGGGAGATTATATAATGAATTTTTACCGACCAAAAGAAGTATCGTGCAAGAAAACGGAGTCCGGAGAGCACACGAGGTGCCCACGAGGCAAGGGGGTGCGCCCAGGGGGGTAGGGCGCGCCCTCCACCCTCGTGGATGCCTCGTGTCCTTCCCGGACTTCTTCTTATTTTCCTATTTTCTTAAGTATTCCAAAACAGAGAAAAATTGCTATTAGAATTGTTTTGGAGTCGGTTTACTTACCGTACCACATACCTATTCCTTTTCGGAGTCTGAAACATTCTGGAAAGTGGCCCTTATGTATTCCTCTGGGGTTACGGTTTCAGTAACATTAGTTTCAACATTTATGGGATTACCTGAGATATAATGTTTGATTCTTTGACCGTTCACCACCTTCGGATTTGTGCCTTCGAAGTTGTTGATTTTTATGGCACCGAAATGATAGACCTCCTCGATAACGTAAGGACCTTCCCATTTAGAGAGGAGTTTTCCTACAAAAAATCTTAAACGAGAGTTGTATAGCAAAACATAATCACCTACGTTAAACTCACGCTTTTGTATCCTTTTGTCATGCCATCTTTTAACTTTTTCTTTAAACAGTTTGGCATTCTCATACGCCTGGGTTCTCCATTCATCAAGTGAGCTAATGTCAAATAGTCTCTTCTCACTGGCAAGTTCGAAATCATAATTGAGCTCTTTAATGGCCCAATATGCCTTATGTTCTAGCTCGAGAGGTAACTGACATGCTTTTCCATAAAACAATTTAAATGGAGACATACCCATAGGATTTTTATATGCAATTCTATAGGCCCATAATGCATCATCTAGTTTCTTGGACCAATTCTTTCTAGATCTATTAACAGTCTTTTGCAACATTAATTTAATCTCTCTATTACTCAGTTCTACTTCACCACTGGAATGTGGGTGATAAGGAGATATAATTCTATGATTAACATCATACTTAGCAAGCATTTTATGAAAAGCACCATGAATAAAATGTGAACCACCATCAGTCATTAAGTATATAGGGACTCCAAACCTCGGAAAAATAACTTCTTTAAGCATCTTAATAGAGGTGTTATGATCAGCACTACTAGTTGGAATAGCTTCTACCCACTTAGTAACGTAATCAACAACAACTAAAATATGTGTATACCCATTAGAGGAAGGAAACGGTCCCATATAATCAAAGCCCCAAACATCAAATGGTTCAATAACAAGTGAATAGTTCATAGGCATTTCTTGACGTCTACTAATATTACCAATTCTTTGACATTGATCACAAGAGAAGACAAACTTACGGGCATCTTTGAAGAGAGTAGGCCAATAAAAACCGGATTGCAATACCTTACGTGCAGTTCTATCTCCAGCGTGGTGTCCTCCATAAGCCTCAGAGTGACACTTGTGTAGGATCTGTTCCTATTCATGCTCAGGTATACAACGTCTAATAACACCATCTACTCCTTCTTTATAAAGGTGTGGGTCATCCCAGAAGTAATGTCTTAAATCATAGAAAACCTTTTTCTTTTGCTGGTATGTGAAACTAGGTGGTATAAATTTAGCAACAATGTATTAGAATAATCAGCATACCATGGAGCAGTACGAGAAGCATTTATGACAGCTAATTGTTCATCAGGAAAGCTATCATCAATAGGCAGTGGGTCATCAAGAACATTCTCTAACCTAGACAAGTTGTCTGCAATGGGGTTCTCAGCTCCCTTTCTATCAATAATATGCAAATCAAATTCTTGTAGCAAGAGAGCCCAGCTAATAAGTCTAGGTTTAGCATCTTTCTTTTCCATAAGATATTTAATGGCAGCATGATCAGTGTGAACAGTTACTTTACAATCAACAATATAAGGTCTGAACTTATCACAAGCAAATACAACTGCTAAAAATTCTTTTTCAGTAGTAGCATAATTTCTCTCGGCACTGTCCAGAGTTTTACTAGCATATTGGATAACATTTAATTTCTTATCAACTCTTTGTTCTAGATATCAACTCTTTGTCCTAGAACAGCACCTACAGCATAATCACTAGCATCACACATAATTTCAAAGGGTAAATTCCAATCAGGTGGCTGAACAATAGGTGCAGAAGCTTTCTTAAGTGTTTCAAATGCTTCTACACAATCATCATCAAAGACAAAAGGAACATCTTTTTGTAAGAGATTAGTCAGAGGCCTAGAAATTTTAGATAAGTCCTTAATGAACCTCTATAAAAACCGGCATGACCAAGGAAACTTCTTATACCTTTAATGTCCATAGGACATGGCATCTTTTCAATAGCATCAACTTTAGCTTTATCAACTTCAATACCACTTATAAAAATTTTATGCCCCAAGACAATAGCTTCATTAACCATAAAGTGGCACTTCTCCCAATTCAAGACAGGATTAGTTTCTTCACATGTCACAGCCCCAGATCAACCCTAGAGCTTGTTTGTAGCTAGTAGCATTTGCATCCATGCATCATGTTTAATTTTTCTCAGAAAGTTGAAATGGGGATTGTTGAAACCCTAGCACCAATTGAATTCAACTAGGTTCAATAAAAATATTTTCAATGAACCCAAAATGCCTTTGGAAATGTTCATGATTTTGATAAAGGTGAAAACCTCTGCCAAAAAATGGTGAGCATATTTCTTGGCCATTTATGGATTTTTGAATTAATTCATGAAGTATTTGAATTTGGGCATTCGAATGCTATAAATAATTTAAATGCTCAAATAATTCTGAAACTAAATGTGGGATGTTGCATATATTTCAGAAGGTGCCCACAATTATTTTCAGGATTTTTAGAAGTGCCCTGGTATTTTTAATAAAGCCCTAAAACTACAGAATAATAGAAAACAGAAACAATAAATTAAAGAGGAGAGAGCTCACCTGGCAGCCACTTACCTGGCCCACGAACCGGCCCAGCCTCTGTTCCGGCCCAGCCCACCAGCGCCCCCTTGTCATCTTCCTCCTCCGCGGGAGGACAAGCAGTGCGTGGCGGGCGCCGATGCTGCCCCGCCACCTCCTGCTTTCCCGGCCACCTCCTGCTTCCCGGCCCCTCCTAGGCACGCCACGGAGAGCCACGCAGCCCCTGGCTCTCTCATTCTCTCCCGACCCTCCCTCCTCTGCTCCCTCTCTCTCGCCCGGACCCGGCGCCCTGTCGCCGCCCCTCGCTGCCCCAGCCCTGGCCGTCCCGAGCCTCCCGACATGCCCCCGAGCCCGCCCGCCACCTGAATCTCCCCGCCGTCCACCTGTGACCAGAGGCCCTACATCGCCGCCCGAGTCGTCTTCCCGAGCACGGCGCCGGACTCCATCGGACGATTCGGCGTCATCCGGCCTCCCCGAGCCAGTGAGCTTGCCTTCGACCTCCCTGTGAGCTCGCCGTCGTTTCCCTCATCTCTCTCTCTCTCGGCGCCTGTAGCCACCGCCCGCTTAGCACCGAATCCGCCATCGCCATGGCGGCGAGCCTCAGGCCCCGAGCTTTTGCTCGTCCCGTAGCACCGGCATGTTCCTGGGTCCTCAGGAAGCCGTAGAGGCCCTCGGTTGGCCTCCCCGTGCACCGCAGCGACGTTATGCGTCGCATCCGTGGTTCGGCAGCCGCCGGCTCAACGCCGTCGCCAACTCCGGCGACCAGCGCCCCCGTGGCCCTCGTTGGATGCGCATGAGGAAGGGCTCCCCGGTGCCCTCCGCCGCGCTTTAGCCACCGGAGGAGCAACCCAGCGGCGCTCCGCCCGCGTTCGACGTCGCCGGCGTCAAGCGCCGGTGGCGATGACCTTCGACCGGGGTTTGACCACCCCGGTCGTCTGACATGTGGGCCCCGCGCCTTGACTAGTTTAGTTAGGACTAACTAACCCCCCCTGCTAACACTAACAGTGGGCCCAGGGCCTACTAATTTGATTAGTTAAAATTAATTAATCCCATTATATAATCGTGTCATGGCGACGCAGTGGGTCCCACGCGTCAGGTTTGACCTGGACCTGGCGCCTTTGACCTGCTGACGTCACCCCGATGTCATCCTGACGCAATTAACCTTTTTTCTGGATTTAATTTAATTTAGGAAATTCCAGAAAATATCCTAAACTTCAATAAATCGTAGAAAATCAACCGTAACTCGGATTGAAATAATTTATATATGAAAAATGATCAGAAAAATATGAAGAATCTGTTTATGCCATGATCATGCATGTTTGAACAAGTTAACCTCACTGAATAGGATGAATCATGATTAGGGTAAGTTATGAAATAGCATTTGGAGTTGGAATTCAACCTTGTTTGAATTCCACTTCAACTAACTTGGATTATTATTGCATTAGGTGAATTCAGTACCTTAACATGATCATGCATCATATATGTGCATTGCATTGATTGTGTTCTCTCTTGTTTGCGGTAATTGTCCCTCTCGGTGAGCGATGTACCGACGATGAGTTCGATGACACCGATGAAGAACTATATTATCTTGAAGTGCTGCAAGCAAAACCCCTTGTTCATTCCGATACAATCCCACTCTCTCGCTCCTGCTCTATTTTACTGCATTAGGACAACAACGACTCATGTGTTACTTGCTGCGGTAGCTGAACCCCTTGATCCTTTGCATGACTGTCATTCCACAAGAATTAGATGAAACCCACTAGTATGAGTAGGAATTGTTTGAGCCATGTTGTGCCTACTCATTTATGCTTGTTTGTCATGCCTGCCATGCTTAGAGTTGAGTCGGGTCTGATTCATCGGGAATGAATTGGAATTGTTATGAACATGTCCTATTGTGTGTGAGCTAAGTGTGTGAACACGATTTGGTAAAGGTAGCGGTGAGAGGCCATGTAGGAGTACATGGTGGGTTGTCTCATTGCAGCCGTCCTCGAGAACTGAGTTCGTGTTTGTGATCCATGAAACAGTTACTACCACGCATTGGGATCCTTAATTGACCCTCTCGGCTTCTTAACCACCCTTGTCCTCGGTCAGGGAGTTGCAAGTAGTTTCGGTGTTTGTAGCATGTTGGGGGCACGCATACGCTGACCTTAGGGGTGGGTTGTGTTGCGGTGTAGGCACCGTGGGTTGGTGTACCGAAAGTGCCCGTTTGGTATCTCGGGAACCCTGCACACATCGTTCGGGGCTGTATGGGAAACCTCGGCGGACTCCTGCGGATGGAACCGAATAGGCGATAAACCTAGACTAGGGATTTGAGTGTTTAGGTAGGCCGTGGCCGACACCCACGTTGGGCTTCCGCTTGAAGGTTGCCGAGTACATGTCGTAAACGGCGGTAAGTGGTGAGAGCGTGTGTGAAGAAGTACACCCTGCAGGGTTTAATATGATCTATTGAATAGCCGTGTCCACGGAGAAGGACTTCGGGTTGCCTATATCAGTTCATAGACAAGTGAAAGTGGATACTCTAAAATGCGCAAGATAAGCGTGAGTGCTATGGGTGGCGTTCTCGTGGGGAGGCGGAGCGGGTCCATAGTGGTGTATTGATATGGTGATTATGTGGACTCGTGCGCCACCTCAAAAGAGTTACTTGCAATGTAGTTCGGGATAGCCACCGAGTCAAAGCTGGCTTGCTGCAGTCAAACTCCACCACCCCCTTGATAATGATGCATATGTAGTTAGTTCGATGTAAGTCTTGCTGAGTACAATTGTACTCACGTTTGCTTATTTTATGTTTTGCGAGAGACGTCGGTCTCGCTGGTAGTTCGCTTGGACTTGACGTTTAGCTTGTTACCTCAGCTACGATCTTGTGCCCTCGGCGAGATCTGGTAGATAGTCGGGCTTCTCAGCCTTTTTCATTTGTAGTTGTCTGTACTGGACATGTTTAGCTTCCGCTTGTGCTTTGACTTGTATGCTCGAGTGTTGGGTCATGAGACCCATGTTTGTAATATCTCGCTCCTCGGAGCCTAATGAATAATATTTGAGTCGAGAGTTATGTTGTGATGCCATGTTGTATCTACACATATTGAGCATATTGTGTGTATGTTTGAAATGCTTGGTATGTGTGGGATCCGACAAACTAGTTGTTTATCCTTGGCAGCCTCTCATATGGGGAAATGTAGTCTCGTGCCTCCGAGCGATAGTAGTCCGCTTCTGCCCGGTTCACCGAGTCCTGCTAGCCCAGCACTACTGCTTGGACACTTGACTGGCGGCATGTGTTTCACTTCGTTCCTATGTCTGTCCCGGGAAATGTCACGCGGTGTTATTCGAGTCCTACCTAGCCTGCTACAGCCGGGATACCGGAGTCTGTTAGCCAGTGCTACAGCCCGAATATATCGTTGATGACCGACATGCTCGATGTGATTCATGTATGCCTGTCCCCATAGGTTAGCGCCGCTTTGGGTTCACGACTAGCCATGTCGGCCCGGTTCTTTGTCATATGGATGCTAGCGACACTATCATATCGTGAGCCAAAAGACATAAACGGTCCGGGCCATGGTAAGGCGACACCTGTGGGAATACCGTGCGTGAGGCGCAAAGTGATATGATGTGTTACATGCTAGATCGGTGTGACCTAGGATCGGGTCCCGACAGCGTTGGTATCGAGCTTTGACTGCTCAGAGGATTACCAAGCCAAACTGGTCGAAGTTGTGTCTAGAAATGCTTTAGTTATGTAAGGGAATTGATTGTGGAAGGAGCGTAAGGCTCTTTTTACTCCTTATACCTCATGGCCTTCGATCCGAGTCATCCTCTTCTCTTCTACGGGTTTAAGAACTAGGCTTCTCATCTATCTATTAGGATGTCGTGTTACTAATCCATAGACTTATAAGATTGTTGGTTTTAATCCCGATTCGGTTCCTACCATTTACGTATGATAGCTGTTGATCTCGAGAATCTTGTTATGATGTTGTTGAGTGGTTATGCCACCATTTCTGCAGGATGTCTCAAATCATTTTGAGCATTTACAGCCGTTATGCTGTCCGAGTCATCCCAGGTCTCTAAATAGTCTGATGCATTTGCAAATCCTTTCTTTCTGTTCCCGATGTCCTTTTGGTCAGAATAAGCACACCAATCGGTAAGTTGAGGTACTCTGTTGCCTCAACACATATGTTGGAACTATTATTATGACCCTAGGTGTTTAGGAAGTCACCTAGCAATTTAGCAATGCTTTTGTATCCCTAGTGTGATGATTACGCCATCATTTTGAAAGCATCTCGTGATGCCATTTAGTAGTAAGCATTCTACTCTGGGTTCTTTGAACCGAGATTCCTTCTACTTCATGTTGCTAGCATTTGCTAGTGCCTTTAGGATATTAGTAAACTTTGCGATAGTCCTCGAAGTCCGTGGTATTTCCTTCTTCCAAATACTACGAACCGCTTGTGGCAGAAGTTCTTTTGAGCCAAAAGATCACAATAAGAGTGCTCTTGAGGAGTTCTCCATTCATAATTGTGAGTCTGCCAATTCTACCTTTCTGCATGGGTTATCCGGAAGAAATGTTGAGCTTGCTCGACATACTAATCTGTGCATCCACAACTCAGAAAATTATACGTTCCTTTGAGTTGTTCTCTTAGATGCCTTCTGACCTTCATCTATCAATTGATAGCCAAGGGTATGTGTGCATTTGTGTTCATCGATGCATTCTATCCTTGTGGTCCGTCAAGCCATTCTATTACGGAATGACTAGGAGAAACAAACTCCAGTACCTCATCCATTTCTAGGATTGGGTCAAAGCAGTTGTATTCCGCAGATTAAAATGCCAATCCAGCTTTGATTCTGCTCTACCTTGGAGTGTTACCATCTTTATGTCAGGAACCTCATGAGAATTGCACCTTCTTTATGAACTCTTGACGCAGTGATACTCTCGCTATCATTATTCATTCCAGCGGTTCCGTGTTGTTGCAACGGAATGCGGTAAGTGAATCGTGATGTGTGAAATCAATACTCCGAGCAACTCGTTGCTTGGTAGTGAATGGACAATATTCTCATTCTTAGCGTGTTGGTTATTAAACCATCATCCTGAGATTGATCGTGCTACCTAGTCCTTATTTCTGGTGCACACTTCGATTGATGAATTAGGATCTTGTCAAGTCCTCATTCATTTGATCATATCATCTTGCCCTGAAAAGCAAGGTTGTTCTCGAGCTTAGTAACATACGGTGGTTCGTGACTTTCCAAATATCTTCTTGGAAGTGTTACCGGGTTGTTCCCTGACTGTTATGTTGAGCCCGTGATCAAGTCGGTTTCTTGTGAACCACCCTTTCTCCAAGAATCTGTGTTGGACACCCCTGAGCTAGTTGGTTAAGCCAAACAACAACTTGGAGAGTTGGAAGATAAATCCTTGCCTAACTTAGTTCGATCCAAAGGGATATTCTTGTGTAGTGTGTGTTGAAGAAGGATGATATCTTCATCGATTGGTCCTCGTGATCAGTTGTTGGATCTATTGTCCTACCAATTCTTTGACTCGAGTATGGGCCATTGTCAAGTCAAATCAGAACCAACGATATCCGTGATGTTGTCTTACTCGTGGTTGATCCCTCGAGCATACACCATTACATCTTTGGTCTGACCAATACTATCACGTGTTCACATGATGGTGGAAGTCCAGTGATATGGAAATTCCGATGAGTTGCTGTTGAGCCCATCAGTAGCATTTTGTCTCCCCCATGAGTCATGTTGAACATCAACCTAGTGTTGGAAACTTGTGTAAGCAATTCTTCGTGTTTCGTTCATGAAGCATATGTTTGGATGAAAGTAGTGACTTCCTCTAATTCATGTGCATCTGGTGTAAGTTGCCGCCATGAATTTGAGAAAGGTTTGTTTTGTTCCTTTGGAATCATCCCAAGCCAGTCATGCACGTGCGAAGTATTCTATGGCATGATAGACTGATCATCTTCATTTCATATGAATTCCATAGCACACCAAGCCACTGATTGACTTGATCAAGGAAAAGAAGTCTATGCTTGGGATCTAATGCATGGACTTGTGTAAAGACTTCGATACCCTCGATGATGGCTCCCCACCCGAACTCGGTAGTGTTTTATTATAAGACTACCATGTGGTCATGCTTGTCTAGGACAATGTGTTCACAGGTTTGTAGCAGAACCAGCTCATGTTTTGGAGCTTGCTATCGTAGTTCATATCCCGAGAATCTCGCAACGCCATCGCGTCAAATTGTGTTGCAACCTTTCCTTTCAGACCTGCTGAGTCTGAAGTATCCCATCACCAATCGGATCTGAATCTCAGGCAGATATGATGGTTGGGACATTCCAACAGTTGCACTTCGTTCCCAGCTTGCACCGTCCTTGTGCCATTTCACTATGGGCTGCCTTCTTAGTAATTTCTGTTCAAGATCATCCTCAAAAGTGGACTTACCATAGGTCCCCTCCACCTTCGATGATAAGCAAAAATCATCCATTGCGTTGTCTTCAACAAGGTAGTCCACATCGTCCACTCTAGTCCGGGTGTACCATTCCTTTGCATTCCACCAAATGATCGCTTATGATTGCCTTAGGCTGCTATAAAGAGTTCCAATGATCTATGGATCAAAAGTAATTCTTTTTGCCACTTAAGGGAATAGTTCTTTGCATCACCTTTCTCGAGGTGTCCTGTTACGGTATCATGGTAAATATTCTTCGC
The DNA here is from genome assembly GCA_021605205.1 of Aegilops longissima. Lineage (NCBI taxonomy): Eukaryota > Viridiplantae > Streptophyta > Magnoliopsida > Poales > Poaceae > Aegilops > Aegilops longissima. The sequence continues at coordinate 513,507,030 of CM038680.1, forward strand.
CACCTTGACACCATCCACCATCTTCCTAAAGCGTGGAATTGTTGCCACCAATCAAACCCCGTTGTTGTTCTTCCATCCCTCTCGATGCATTTGGTGTCTCAACTCGAGATGTGTCACCGTCTCAGTCCGTAATGTCGATCATATTTGCTTGATCTTCGTGAAGATCGAATCATGTAGGGTTTCCCCTTCTTTCTGTTGTCGTGTCGGGTATAGATCTCAAAAGCAAGGACGTCAAGACTAAGATGATGGAATGAATCAACATCTTCGAGAAGGGCAAATGGATCATGAAGATTGTGATAGTCTGTGACTTCCCTCTTCCTCTTGCCTCACGTCTTGAATCTCGGGGCGAGATTCTTGTTTAGTGGGGGTGAGCTGTCACAGCCCCAGATCAACCCTAGAGCTTGTTTGTAGCTAGTAGCATTTGCATCCATGCATCATGTTTAATTTTCTCGAGAAAGTTGAAATGGGGATTGTTGAAACCCTAGCACCAATTGAATTCAACTAGGTTCAATAAAATATTTTCAATGAACCCAAAATGCCTTTGGAAATGTTCATGATTTTGATAAAGGTGAAAACCTCTGCCAAAAAATGGTGAGCATATTTCTTGGCCATTTATGGATTTTTGAATTAATTCATGAAGTATTTGAATTTGGGCATTCGAATGCTATAAATAATTTAAATGCTCAAATAATTCTGAAACTAAATGTGGGTTGTTGCATATATTTCAGAAGGTGCCCACAATTATTTTCAGGATTTTTAGAAGTGCCCTGGTATTTTTAATAAAGCCCTAAAACTACAGAATAATAGAAAACAGAAACAATAAATTAAAGAGGAGAGAGCTCACCTGGCAGCCACTTACCTGGCCCACGAACCGGCCCAGCCTCTGTTCCGGCCCAGCCCTGGCGCCCCTTGTCATCTTCCTCCTCCGCCGGGAGGACAAGCAGTGCGTGGCGGGCGCCGATGCTGCCCCGCCACCTCCTGCGCTTTCCTGCCACCTCCCGCTTCCCGGCCCCTCCTAGACGACGCCACGGAGAGCCACGCAGCCCCTGGCTCTCTCATTCTCCCGACCCATCCCCTCCTCTGCTCCTCTCTCTCGCCCGGACGGCGCCCGCCGTCGCCGCCCCTCGCTGCCCCTGCCACAGCCGTCCCCGAGCCTCCCGACATGCCCCGAGCCCCCCGCCACCACCTGAATCTCCCGCCACACCGCGACGGAGAGGCCCTACATCGCCGCCCAGTCGTCTTCCCTCGAGCACGCCGCGGACTCCATCGACGATTCGACGTCATCCGCCTCCCGAGCCGGTGAGCTTGCCTTCGACCTCCCCTGTGAGCTCGCCGTCGTTTCCCCTCATCTCTCTCTCGCGCGCGCGCCCTGTAGCCACCGCCCCGCTAGCACCCGAATCCGGCCATCGCCATGGCCGGCGAGCCTCAAGGCCCCGAGCTTTTTTCGCTCGTCCCCAGTAGCACCGGCATGTTCCACAGGTCCTCGAAGCCGAGAGGCCCTCGGTTGGCCTCCCGTGCACCGCAGCGACGTTTATGCGTCATCTGGTTTCGGCAGCCGCCGGCTCAACGCCGTCGCCAACTCCGGCGACCCGCCCCCTGTGGCCTCTGTTGGATGCGCATGAGGAAGGGCTCCCCTCGGTGCCCTCCGCGCGCTTTAGCCACCGGAGGAGCAACCCCAAGGCGGCCGCCGCGCGTTCGACGTCGCCGGCGTCAAGCCGCCGGTGGCGATGACCCTTCTGACCGGGGGTTTGACCACCCCGGGTCGTCTGACATGTGGGCCCCGCGCCTTGACTAGTTTAGTTAGGACTAACTAACCCCCCCTGCTAACACTAACAGTGGGCCCAGGGCCTACTAATTTGATTAGTTAAAATTAATTAATCCCATTATATAACTGTGTCACTGACGTGCGGGTCCCACGCGTCAGGTTTGACCTGGACCTGGCGCCTTTGACCTGCTGACGTCACCCCGATGTCATCCTGACGCAATTAACCTTTTTTCTGGATTTAATTTAATTTAGGAAATTCCAGAAAATATCCTAAACTTCAATAAATCGTAGAAAATCAACCGTAACTCGGATTGAAATAATTTATATATGAAAAATGATCAGAAAAATATGAAGAATCTGTTTATGCCATGATCATGCATGTTTGAACAAGTTAACCTCACTGAATAGGATGAATCATGATTAGGGTAAGTTATGAAATAGCATTTGGAGTTGGAATTCAACCTTGTTTGAATTCCACTTCAACTAACTTGGATTATTATTGCATTAGGTGAATTCAGTACCTTAACATGATCATGCATCATATATGTGCATTGCATTGATTGTGTTCTCTCTTGTTTGCCGGTAATTGTCCCCTCTCGGTAGACGATGTACCGACGATGAGTTCGATGACACCGATGAAGAACTATATTATCTTGAAGTGCGTGCAAGCAAAACCCCTTGTTCATTCCGATACAATCCCACTCTCTCGCTCCTGCTCTATTTTACTGCATTAGGACAACAACGACTCATGTGTTACTTGCTGCGGTAGCTGAACCCTTGATCCTTTGCATGACTGTCATTCCACAAGAATTAGATGAAACCCACTAGTATGAGTAGGAATTGTTTGAGCCATGTTGTGCCTACTCATTTATGCTTGTTTGTCATGCCTGCTATCGCTTAGAGTTGAGTCGGGTCTGATTCATCGGGAATGAATTGGAATTGTTATGAACATGTCCTATTGTGTGTGAGCTAAGTGTGTGAACACGATTTGGTAAAGGTAGCGGTGAGAGGCCATGTAGGAGTACATGGTGGGTTGTCTCATTGCAGCCGTCCTCGAGAACTGAGTTCTGTGTTTGTGATCCATGAAACAGTTACTACCACGCATTGGGATCCTTAATTGACCCTCTCGGCTTCTTAACCACCCTTGTCCTCGGTCCGGGAGTTGCAAGTAGTTTCGTGTTTGTAGCATGTCAATGCACGCGCACGCTGACCTTAGGGGTGGGTTGTGTTGCGGTAGGCACCGTGGCCCGTGTACCGAAAGTGCCCGTTTGGTATCTCGGGAACCCTGCACACATCGTTCGGGCTGTATGGGAAACCTCGGCGGACTCCTGCGGATGGAACCCGAATAGGCGATAAACCTGGACTAGGGATTTGAGTGTTTAGGTAGGCCGTGGCCGACACCCACGTTGGGCTTCCGCTTGAAGGTTGCCGAGTACATGTCGTGTAACGGCGGTAAGTGGTGAGAGCGTGTGAAGAAGTACACCCTGCAGGGTTTAATATGATCTATTGAATAGCCGTGTCCACGGAGAAGGACTTCGGGTTGCCTATATCAGTTCATAGACAAGTGAAAGTGGATACTCTAAAATGCGCAAGATAAGCGTGAGTGCTATGGGTGGCGTTCTCGTGGGGAGACGGAGCGGGTCCATAGTGGTGTATTGATATGGTGATTATGTGGACTCGCAGCGCCACCTCAAAAGAGTTACTTGCAATCGTAGTTCGGGATAGCCACCGAGTCAAAGCTGGCTTGCTGCGGTCAAACTCCACCACCCCCTTGATAATGATGCATATGTAGTTAGTTCGATGTAAGTCTTGCTGAGTACAATTGTACTCACGCTTGCTTATTTTATGTTTTGCGAGAGACGTCGGTCTCGCTGGTAGTTCCGCTTGGACTTGACGCTTAGCTTGTTACCTCAGCTACGATCTTGTGCCCTCGGCAGGATCTGGTAGATAGTCAGGCTTCTCAGCCTTTTTCATTTGTAGTTGTCTGTACCCAGACATGTTTAGCTTCCGTTTGTGCTTTGACTTGTATGCTCTGAGTGTTGGGTCATGAGACCCATGTTTGTAATATCTCGCACCTCGGAGCCTAATGAATAATATTCGAGTCGTAGAGTTATGTTGTGATGCCATGTTGTATCTACACATATTGAGCATATTGTGTGTATGTTTGAAATGCTTGGTATGTGTGGGATCCGACAAACTAGTTGTTTATCCTTGGCAGCCTCTCATATGGGGAAATGTAGTCTCGTGCCTCCGAGCGATAGTAGTCCGCTTCTGCCCGGTTCACCGAGTCCTGCTAGCCCAAAGCACTACTGCTTGGACACTTGACTGGCGGCATGTGTTTCACGTTCCTATATGTCCATCCTTCGGGAAATGTCACGCGGTGTTATTCGAGTCCTGCCTAGCCTGCTACAGCCGGGATACGAGTCCTGTTAGCCAGTGCTACAGCCCGAATATATCGTTGATGACCGACATGCTCGATGTGATTCATGTATGCCTGTCCCCATAGGTTAGCGCCGCTTTGGGTTCACGACTAGCCATGTCGGCCCGGGTTCTTTGTCATATGGATGCTAGCGACACTATCATATCGTGAGCCAAAAGCATAAGCGGTCCCGGGCCATGGTAAGGCGACACCCGTGGGAATACCGTGCGTGAGGCCGCAAAGTGATATGATGTGTTACATGCTAGATCGGTGTGACCTAGGATCGGGGTCCTGACATCACATCTCTGCAAAACTCGTTCAAGGTTGCTTAAGCAATCATCAAAAGAAGATCCATAAACGGAGAAATCATCCATGAAAACCTCAACAATCTTTTCACAAAAGTCACAGAATATAGCCATCATACATCTTTGCAAGGTAGCATGTGCATTGCATAAACCAAAAGGCATACGTCTATAAGCAAAGGTACCGAAAGAGCAAGTAAAAGTGGTCTTTTCTTGATCCTCTTTTGACACAGGTATTTGAGAAAATCCAGAATAACCATCTATAAAGCATAAATGTGTATGTTCGGATAATCTTTCTAGCATTTGATCAATAAAGGGTAAAGGGTAATGATGCTTTTTAGTAGCTCTGTTTAATTTGCGGAAAACAATTACCATTCTATAACCTGCAACAATTCTTTGTGGGATCAATTCATCTTTATCATTAGGAACAACAGTAATACCTCCCTTCTTAGGGACACAATGGACAGGACTTACCCACTGACTATCAGCAACAGCATAAATTATACCTGCCTCTAAAAGCTTTAGTATTTCTTTTCTCACCACTTCTTTCATCTTAGGATTCAATCATCGTTGGTGATCAACAACCGGTTTAGCATCTTTATCCAATTTTATTGTGTGTTGGCATAGAGTGGGACTAATGCCCTTAAGATCATCAAGAGTATATCCAATAGCAGCACGGTGCTTCTTTAGAGTTTTCAATAAGTTCTCTTCTTATTGCTCTGAAAGGTTAGCACTAATAATAACAGGATATATCTTATTTTCATCAAGATAAGCATATTTAAGAGTATCAGGCAATGGTTTAAGCTCAAACACGGGATCACCCTAGGGTGGAGGAGGATCCCCTAGGATTTCAACAGGAAAGTTGTGTTTCAAAATAGGTCCATGTTTAAAGAATACTTCATCTATTTCCCTCCTTTTATTCATAAACACATCATTTTCATGGTCTTGCAAATATTATTCTAAAGGATCATTATGAGGCACGGCAATAGAAGCAAGACCAATAATTTCATCTTGATTAGGCAATTCTTTATCATGGGGTTGTCTACGAAATTTAGCAAAATTAAACTCATGCAACATATCCCCTAAACCAACAGTAACAATGTCTTTTTCGCAGTCTATCTTAGCATTAACAGTATTCAAGAAGGGCCTACCAAATATAATGGGACAAAAGTCATCTTGTGGGGAACCAAGAACAATAAAATCAGTAGGATATTTAACTTTCCCACACAGGACTTCAACATCTCTAGCCATCCCAACTGGTGAAATAGTATCTCTATTGGCAAGCTTAATTGTAACATCAATTTCTTCTATCTCAGCAGGTGCAATATCATGCATAATTTCTTTGTATAAGGAATGAGGTATTGCACTTGCACTAGCACCCATATCACATAAGCCATGATAACAATGATCTCCTATTTTCCCCTGGTTTGTTACGATTTTCTGGCCCTCTAATATAATTGAAATCTCCAAGGAATAAGCAGTCTTCAGATGTCTGGATATTTCTGTCGTAAAGCCATTGAGTGAACATGTCCCGAGAGGGCCCTGTGCAGGGACCATAGATGTTGTAAAGAGTCCAAGCTTGTGGAGAAATTGTGCTGGTGAATTGAATTCCTAAAGCAAAATCTTCTTGAACAACCACAGACCCCGAGAAGATGGAGCTGTTCCAAACTATGAGTAACCACCCGCGGCCCCACGAGAAGGAATATAAGAAAATTTATCGAAACGCTTAGGGCAGCAGGTTTTAATAAACGCAAGATCAATGACATGTTTTTTAGTTTCCTGCAAACAAACGATGGCACAACCACTAATAGATATCGTGTTCGACAGCGCTAATAACTTTTTATCTGAATTTAACCCGCGCACATTCCAACATAGCACGTTCCAGCTACGCAAAAGTGGCATCAGGGGCTTCAAGCTTAAGAAGAAGGAGGGGAGCCGTCCACCTGGCCATTGTGGATGGTAGCCGTGTCTTCAGTCGCAAGCAGAGGGGCCTCCGTGAGCTCCTGTGGCGGGACAGCGCAGCGGACGATGCCAGTCTCCTACATGGTGCGGATGGGAGTTGGAGGAGGAGCTTGATCCGTGGGCACCGAGCTAGAGCTGGTAGCTGCAGAAGGTACCACCCGTGGCTTCACCTTTGAAACAGTAGGGCGCACATCAGATATTTGTGGCACCCTAAATCCATCAAAGCGTGTCGACCTGGTGCTGCGCTGACTTCAGTGGTGATGATAGGAGCCTTGAGCTTGGAGCGACGCGGGCGTGCAGCCGATGGGCCAGGCGCCTCCGACAGAACTTGGGCTAGGCCCAGGTCAGAGCCCTCCCCCAAAGTTTCATGAGCGACGAGTGGAGGCCCATCATTCAAATCAGAAACTAGCGCCAGCATAAGCATATCATCAACGGGATCAGCATTGCTCTGGGGCTCAGTAACAGTTTCAGTTTCAGATATGTCAACCTTTAATGACATTATCCGCAAGCTCAACCTCGTGGAGTTGCCCATTAAAGGCAGACTATACACCTGGAGTAACATGCAAAACGATCCCCTTCTCGAGCAACTAGATTGGTTTTTTACATCCACTCATTGGACTAGTGTTTACCCCAACACAATGGTAAAACCTCTTTGTAAACCCCCCTCGGATCACACACCTTGTGTGGTAAACATTGAGACAAAAATTCCTCGGGCCAAGCTCTTCAGGTTTGAATCCTATTGGCTGTTGCACCCTGGTTTTATGGATGTGGTCAAGAGGGTTTGGGATAAACCTATTGCCACGTCCAATGCGGCTACGGTCCTATGTAGAAAGTTTAAGAATCTTTGACAAGAGCTCAAGGTTTGGAGTAAGAGCATTTCTCGGTTATCTGTGGCTATTGAAAACACGAATAAAACACTTGCTGATCTAGATGAGTTGGAAAATCAATGGGCCCTCACACTGCCTGAGAGCAAATTCCGCAAGATCATCAAAAATCATTTCCTTCGGTTATTGGACTATCAGAGGCAGTACTGGAAGAAACGTTGCACCATCCGATGGGTTCAATTTGGCGACAAAAACTCAAAGTTCTTCCAAGCAGTGGCCACCGATAGATATCGCAAAAATAACATTGCAAATCTCCAAACTCCTGATGGGCTCATAGTGGAAGATCATATTGGCAAAGAGGCCCTACTCTTCCATGCATGTTCAGACAGACTAGGTACCTCTAGCCCCACCCATATGCACTTTGATCTACCTTCTCTGGTACGGCCTCATGCAAACTTGGATCATCTCACGCTCCCTTTCACGCGTGAAGAAATTGATGGGGTCATTAAATAAATGCCAAGTGATAGGGCTCCTGGTCCGGACGGTTTTAGTGGACTTTTTCTCAAAGCTTGTTGGCTAATCATCAGGGGTGATTTTTACTCATTGTGCGATCAATTTCATGCTGGAACACTTAATCTGCAGAGAATTAATGATGGTTTAATCACTCTGATCCCAAAGAATGGGTCGCCCTCCACAGTTAATGACTACAGGCCAATCACATTACTCAACTGCTGCCTTAAACTCATTACTAAGCTCCTGGCCAACCGTCTGCAAAAGGTTATTCTGCAAATTATTCACCGTAACCAATATGGTTTCATTTGTGGGAGATCTATACAGGACTGCCTCGCCTGGACTTTCCAATACATCCATCAATGCCAAGCTTCTAAACGGCCAATAGTTCTGCTTAAACTTGATTTTGCCAAAGCCTTTGACACCATAGAACATGACCCCATGATCAACATTATGAGGCATATGGGCTTTAATGAGAAGTGGTTGTCTTGGATAAACTCAATTTTCTCTTCTGGCAGATCTTCGATACTCCTTAATGGTGTCCCAGGCAGTCAATTCCATTGCAAGCGTGGGGTCCGACAGGGTGATCCGCTGTCTCCACTTATTTTCGTGCTGGCGGCTGACCTACTTCAGTCTGCAATCAATGCAGCTTATAGGGAAGGTAAAATCCAGCTTCCTTTTCCATCTCATGGAAACATGGACTACCCTATTGTGCAGTACACCGATGACACGATTCTCCTGATGCCCGCTTGCCCTCGCCAAGCATTGATTATCAAAGACATTCTAACCAAATATGCTCAGTCCATCGGTCTTAAGATCAATTTCCACAAGTCAACACTCATTCCAATTAACTTGGACGCTGCTTTATCTGCACAGCTGGCTGCTATCTTTGAGTGCTCAATTGGTACCATGCCCTTCACCTATCTTGGCCTGCCTCTGGGTACGTCCCGACCTACCATTAATGATTTCATTCCCCTGGTCAGCACAGTTGAACGAAGTTTGTCCTCCACACTGTCGCTCATGTCCCATGCTGGCAAGTTAACGCTCCTCAACTCCACGGTCACCTCGCTCCTCATATATGCAATGTGCACGTTGCACTTTCCACCCAAGCTCATTGAGCTACTGGACAAATTAGGTGCAGGTGTCTTTGGATCAAGAAGACAGAACAGGGCGACAAATGTAACTCTTTGGCGGCGTGGGATATGGTTTGTAAACCTAAAAATAAGGGATGACTTGGCGTGCTCAACCTTCGTATAGAAAATGATGCACTGCTCTTGAAATTCCTGCATAAATTCTACAATAAGTTGGATATCCCTTGGGTGCAACTAGCTTGGGATCTGTACTACGCCCAGAAAATCCCTCATGCTTGTGATCCGGTTGGCTCGTTCTGGTGGAAAGACATACTAAAACTAACTCCTACGTTTAGAGGGGTTTCCAAAGTCAATATTGTTTGTGGAACTACAGCTTTGTTTTGGAAAGATTTATGGGCAGGACAACTTATTCAAGACTCCCACCCTCGGGCCTTCTCGCACTCGCTAGACGAAGATGTTTCTGTTAGGGATTTCTTGGGGAGCACGTCGTTGGCGGAAGTGTTCCACCTTCCATTGACGCCACAGGTGCTGGAGGAGGTCCAGGACATGCAAATTATTGCGTCTCATCTGCAACCCTCCATGGCTGCCTCGGATGTTTGGCACTACTCATGGGGCAAGGCCAGCTAGAAATCAACTGACTACTATAAATTCGTCTTCAAGGATGTCCAAGCCCACCAAGTTTTTTGCTGGATCTGGAAGTCTAAATGCACAATGAAGTTGAAGGTTTTTGCCTGGCTTCTTTTCCAGGACAGGCTCAATACAAGGAACATGTTGAAAAGAAGGCACTACAACATAGGAGATGATCACAACTGCCTCTTGTGTGGAATGAACATTGAGGAAACAGTGGAGCACATGCTCTTTCAGCAAGCTTTGCTGGGACAAACTTGGGATTAATTGGGAGCCTTTCCATGGACGTTTGCAAGCTATTGAGGCCCAAAAAATCACTCATCCCACTCCCATGTTCTTGGAAAAATTCATTGTGGCATCCTGGAGTATTTGGAAGGAGAGGAACAACAAACACTTTAGAGCAATACTGCCATCCTTCAATTCTTGGCTGGACAGATTCAAAAGGGACTTTGGGCTTCTTCAATATAGAGTAAAATAGGAGCGTAGGCTTTTTGTTCTAGACTTTGTACACTCCCTGTAGTAGCACCTACAAGTTACTCTCTCTTCTCTTGTCACCAAGTTGACAAGATTGTATTATCTCCCCCCAACATGTAAATACTCATTGTACCGTGTGTTTCTTTTCTTTTCATATATTAACACAGTAGGAGTCTTTCCTACTGTTCATGGTAAAAAAAATTATCTCCTATTTTAACAGAAACAATAGGCATGCCAACAACAGGTCTATGTTTACCCTTAGTATCGGTTCTAGCAATTCTAGCAGCTTCATCACAAAAGTAAATAACATGCCCATCAATATTATCGACCAAGAGATCTTTAACCATAGCAATACTAGGTTCAACTTTAATTTGCTCAGGGGGTGTAGGTGTTCTAGTATTACTCTGACGAACCACAGTAGAAGCTTTAGCATGATCCTTTATTCTAACAGGGAAAGATGGTCTCTCAATATAAGCGGTAGGAACAACAGGATCAACATTATAAGTGATAGTATTTTCTTCAACTTTAATAGTTTCAGCTACTTTTACTTCAATGGGAGGATGGTATTTAAACCACTTCTCCTTAGGGAGATCAAGATGAGTAGCGAATGATTCATAGAAAAAAGCTACTATCTCAGAGTCAAGTCCATATTTAGTGCTAAATTCATGGAAAACATCGATATCCATAAAATATTTAACACGATCAAACTTGGGTGTTATACCTGACTCCTTACCTTCTTCGAGATCCCAATCTTCAGAGTTGCGTTTAATTCTTTCCAATAAATCAAATTTGAATTCAATAGTCTTCATCATAAAAGAGCCAGTACAAGAAGTATCGAGCATGGAGCGATTATTGAGAGAAAGCCGAGCATAAAAAATTTAAATAATAATTTCTCTTAAGAGCTCATGATTGGGGCATAAATATATAATTGAGTTAAGCCTCCCCCAATCTTGAGCGATACTTTCTCCTTCACGAGGCCAAAAATTATATATACAATTATAATCACGATGAACAAGATGCATAGGATAAAACTTCTGATGAAATTCCAATTTCCGTCGGTTGTAGTTCCATGATCCCATATCATCAAATAGCCTAAACCATGTCAATGTCTTTCCCTTCAAAGATAAAGGGAAGACCTTCTTCTTGATAACATCCTCGGGCATACCTGCAAGCTTAAATAATCCACAAACTTCATCACAATAGATTAGGTGCAAATCGGGATGCAACGTTCCATCTCCTGTAAAAGGATTAGCTAGCAATTTCTCTATCATACCCGAAGGAATTTGAAAGTAAACATTTTCGGTAGGTTTAGTAGGTTGAGGGGCACCTCTTTGCTCTACTGGTTGGAGTGAAGATACCCCGAACAAGCCCCTCAAAGGATTACTTTCCATAGTAACAAGTGACAGAAAATTTCAGCACACTATATAAATTTTTCCTTACCAAAGGCGCTTCACTCCCCGGCAACGGCTCCAGAAAAGAGTCTTGATGACCCAGAAGTATAGGGAATCTATCGTAGTCCTTCCGATAAGTAAGAGTGTCAAACTCAACGAGGAGCAGAAGGAAATGACAAGCGGTTTTCAGTAAGGTATTCTCTACAAGCACTGAAATTATCGGTAACTGTCGGTGTCAAAATCGGCGGATCTCGGGTAGGGGGTCCCGAACTGTGCGTCTAGGCGGATGGTAACAGGAGACAAGGGACATGATGTTTTACCCAGGTTGGGCCCTCTCGATGGAGGTAAACCCTACTCCTTCTTGATTAATATTGATGATATGGGTAGTACAAGAGTAGATCTACCACGAGATCGTAGAGGCTAAACCTAGAAGCTAGCCTATGGTATGATTGTTCGCCCCACGGACTAAAACCCTCCATTTTATATAGACACCAGAGAGGGTTAGGGTTACAGTAGTCGGTTACAATGGGAGGAGATCTACATATCCGATCGCCAAGCTTGCCTTCCACGCTAAGGAAAGTCCCATCCGGACACGGACGAAGTCTTCAATCTTGTATCTTCATAGTCCGAGTCCGCCAAAGGTTATAGTTCGCTATCCGGACACCCCTAATCCAGACTCCTCAAGAGCCCCGAACCAGGCTTCAATGACGATGAGTCCGGCGCGCAGATTTATCTTCGGCATTGCAAGGCGGGTTCTTCTCCAAATTCTGTGTACCTGTTGAATAGTGTCCGGCTTCTCGTGAATATTGTGCTCCTTGGCTTCCACGCCCAATAATGGTCGTCTTCCACGTGTCAAACGAATGCGAAAAGCCAGGGTGTTTTTACATTTACCCCCCTGGCTGCGCAAATAAGCTGCCCTATAAAAGAGACGAGGATTTAGATCCGAATCACACCATTTTCCTTTTGCGAGCATTCATCGGAGCGCATCCGACAGAGATCCATTCCATCATGGCCAGTCGATGCAGCTCCTCCTCTCGCCCTCCCAGTCCTCAGCCTGGAGGTTGGGAGAGATGTTCCGTCCCGCACAGCGAGCTAGTGACGCTCCAAACCAAGGGATTCCTTCCCCCAGCCTTCATGGTCCCGGTTCGAGCCGGACTCACCACCTATAATGGCGGAAAGCAGGCGGAGAACGTCCCCAATCCCTCCAAAGGAGAGCGGGTATGCCTTGTCCCTTATTTGATAAGGGGGCTTGGATTCCCAATTCATCTATTTCTCCAGGGGCTCCTGGAGTTCTACGGCCTCCAGTTGCACAACCTTACGCTTGCCTCCATTTTGCATATTGCGGGCTTCGTAGCCCTTTGCGAGCTGTTCTTGGGCGTCGAGGCTCATTTCGCGCTGTGGAAGAAGTTGTTCTGCCTTGTGCCCCGTTCTCAGGAGGGGTCGATATATCAAGTGGGCGGAGCCGAACTATGGCTTATCGCCGGGACCGGATATCTATCCGGAACCCCAAGGAAGGCGTCTGAAGACTGGCCTTCAGAATGGTTTTATATAGAAGATGTCCCCTGTCGGGCCCTGTTCGGATCGGCCTCCCGGAGTTCAATAATGCTCCCTTGAAGAAGCGCCTAAGCTGGCGTCCATGGAGCCCTCAAAGGGAAAATGACAAGGACATCATTTACCTGATGAGCCGGATAAGGTTGTTAGCTCATTCCGGTCTGACCATGATCGGGGTCATGGCCACATGCATTATGCGAGGGGTGCAGCCGCTTCAGTATAGAGGCCACCCCATGTGGGATTTCAACGGGGAGAATGATGCCACCCGCTACGGCCGTAAGGGGGCGGGATCGGTTGCTGCTCTGACGAAGGCCTTGTCCGCATTGTACAAGGGAGAAGAGGAGGAGTTCCTCCGCGTCAATCCACATGACGGATTTTCTGTGTACAATCCTCCAAGCTGGGTAAGCGGACACTTCTTTTTGCCCATCATTTCCATATTCCCATAGTTAAGTACCTTATCTTGTGATTTCGACGCAGGAATTGCGCCGGGCCGTGAAGGATATAAACAGCCCTCCTCCACAACCCGAGGATCCGGAGTGGTCCCTCGATCCGGCCTCCCAAGAGGATCCGGACATAGCCGTGGAGCTAATTGATGGGGTATTTTACCAACTGAGCATCGACAATGCCTTGGTCGCCATTACGGCCAATTACCCCGGAATACTTCCAGCCTCGCAGGTAACTGAGACCGAGGTCCCAATACTTTGAAAATGATCCATCCGTGCTTATTTTTTATCACCGTATACAAATGGTGTTTTGCAGGGGGGGCCCTTGAGGCGGAAGGCCGAGCCTGCGGTGGCTAGCCAACAAGGGGCAGCAAGGCCAACAGGTTGAAAAGAAGTGCAGTCCGGATTGTAACGCCGGCGCAACGGTATGGCGTGCCATTTATTCCCAGGTTTTATTCCCGAAAGGCATACTAACGCTTGTGCTCTCTTCAGGAAAAAGAGCGCTCGTCGGACTATATCCGGAGAGGTTGCCAATCGAGCCTCCACCAGCCAGGCTCCAAAGCCAGGTCCAGAAGCGGAGGCGAACACGAAGCGTGCTTCGGACGCTCCTCCGACAGAGGATGCCGACAGACTGTCTGCCACCAATTCCGAGGTAGAGAGTGCCATGAATCACAGGCGTCGCCGGACAGTTCTTCATGACGCATGTTTCTCCCAAGAGGCATTGAATGCCTTCAATTCGGGAGATGCGCACCTCCGTGCCGCTCAAAATGGTCTAGCCAGAGCCACGGAGTAGTATGTGAAAGACATACGAGTGATAAATTTTTGATGGTTATATATGCCAGTAGCCCCCGAGACTTGAAACAGTTATAATAACTGATTTAAGGATCATTTGTTATGCAAGATCTTACAAAAAAGAATACCCAACTGTCCCGGGAGCTGGAAGAGTGCAAAGCCCAACTTGAGGTCAAGACTAGCCGCTGCAGGGAGGCCAAGGAGACCCCTCCGTAATATACGCTTCGAAGATAAGTATGTTGTGAAGTGCGGCGTGTGTGTAAATCTAACAATATCATTGCAGATGGCGCCGGAGTGGATCCGGACAAGCAACAACTCTTGCGCCGGTTAAAGGCTGGCGAGAGCATGCTTACGAGGGTGAGGCAGGAGAAGAATAATCTCCAAGATGCCAACACCCAGCTGGGCGAGGAACTAAAGGATGTTCGTGCTCCGGTAGCCGGACTCCGTGAAGGAGAATCGACGGCTTCGACGCTGAATTTTTAGTAAGTGCTTGAACGAACTTTGAAAAAGAGTTCGGCGAGGAAGTCGACTAACGAGTTATGTCTCAGAGGTATGCTCACAGTCGCCCCTGCAGAGGAAATGCCAGTTCCCCACGGGTGACCTTCTTCCCGAGCTCTTACAACTGCACGAACAAGTACGGCAGGTGATGAAAGGCGCCGCCTGGCCTTGTGGCTATATCTGCCTCCCTGCCCAAGGCCTTGGAGAGCTTGCAGAGAGGCTTATGAGGCGTGGCGCTCCGATTATGGAAGATATCGGCTGCCGTCAAGGCGCCAGGGAGGCCTGGGCCATGGTGAAGACGCGGTACACGAAGGCTGACCCAAACCACATGGCCGAGGTCAGACCTGTGGGGCCCGATGGGAAGGAGATCCCTGTGAGCTTAGTGTACGGCCAAGTAGAATTGGCTGCAAAGTATTCCCAACAGGACTGTAAACTAGACAGCCTATTAGATGGTATTGAGGAGGAATACACCCAGTCAAATTGACTATGTAATTTAAGATGACATGTAAAAATGCCTTCTAGCCGGATTGTAGAGCGTTTGTCATGGCGGACCTTTTCGCTTCAACCTCGGGACCCTATAGTCCGGAGTGTGTCCGAATACCCTCACGTTTATGTAAGAACCGGGGCATGCATGGAGACCAGCCGTAGGGGTCATTAGTGCTTGAACAGACAAGTGCCCAACTAGTTATGTTATATTACATGGTTAGTAAGAAACATCTTCCAGGGAGAATAGTTCCGTTAAGGCTTCCTTTCCCTGGGAGGCATGCCTTAAAGTGCATGTCCGGACTGCGAAAAAAGCAGAAAAGCATCTGGGGGCAGATAAATAAATAAGTGAGAAATCATCTCTAGTTCACCGACCGAATATTCCCTTAAGAACACTAGCTTTCGGCTTCACCCGGTCCGAGGTACACATCCGGTGACCCGCAGTAATAATCACAGAGGTGCTCCTTTACCGCCTAGCCGAACAATCGGGAACGAGGGGTAAGCACAGAGCCGAGCAACCCAGCTTAGCCAAAACTTAAGTCATATCGATGCATATAATGGTGAATAAAAGGTACACGCGGAAGTGTGACACATGTGTTGGGCATGAAGCCCGTATAAATAAGCTTCTGTTAAAGAAGCCCCCAGGTATAATGAGCGCGGATAGCGCATCAAGTGTGTGCGAACAATGCGCGGACGAGCCTTTAAAGGCTGTAAGAGAAAAGGAGGGAGAAAGAGAGAAATATAAGACAGCTAATGTGTAAAAAATAGACAGAGGAAGGAGACGAACTCAGAATCCGGCGCTAGGCGTAGAATCTTCAGAGACGGGCTGCGTTCCATGGGTTCGGCTCGAGTCGGTTATCCGATGCATCTCGCAGACGGTATGCTCCGCCGTTCAGGACTTGATCGATAATAAAGGGACCTTCCCATTTGGGCTTGAGTTTGTCCGTTTTCTTGTCCGGCAGGCGTAGAACTAACTCGCCAACATTGTAAGTTTTGGCCCGTACTTCTCTGCTTTGATATCTTCGGGCCTGCTGTTGATAGAATGTGGAACGGGCTTTGGCCACGTCACACTCCTCCTCCAAGGCGTCCAAACTGTCCTGTCGATCGAGCTCAGCTTCTCTTTCTTCGTATATGCGCGCCGAGGTGAGTCATGAATTATGTCGCAGGCAGAACTGCCTCTGCGCCAGATACCATAAAGAATGGTGTGAATCCGGTGGTGCGATTGGCGTGGTCCGCAGCCCCCAGTATGGAGTCGAGCTCCTCTACCCAGTGCGTGTTATATTCCTTGAGGGACCGCACTAATCTAGGTTTGATGCCGCCATTATTAGACCATTTGCTCGCCGACTTGATCGTTAGTTTGAGGGTGATAGATGAAGCATAGTCGAGCTTGATGCCCATGTTTTTGCACGAGTTTGACCTCGTCGGCCGTGAAGTTCGTGGTCGTTGTCGATTGATGATGCTGTGGGGACGACGAACGTGTATCGCACCCTCGATATGAAGTCTATCGCCGGTCCGGACTCGGCCGTCTTAACAGGCTTGGCCTCTATCCATTTGGTGAATTTATCCAAAATGACCAGTAGGTATTTTTTCTTGTGGGTTCCTCCTTTAAGGGGTCCAACCATGTCAAGCCCCCAGACCGCAAAGGGCCAGGTGATGGGTATAGTTTAGAGGGCGGTGGGTGGCATGTGGCTTTGATTAGCAAAGAGCTGGAAACTGACGCATCATTGGACTAAGTCCTGAGCATCTGCCCGGGCCGTCGGCCAATAAAATCTTGTACTGAAGGCCTTGCTTACAAGGGCCCGGACTGCGGCGTGGTGCCCGCCGAGTCCTGCATGAATTTCAGCCAGAAGATTCCGCCCTTCCTCTTCAGAGATACACCTTTGAAGGACTCCGGTGGTGCTTTTCTTATAAAGCTCTCCCTCATGGACTTTATAGGCTTTAGATCGCCGCACTATGCAGCGTGCCTCATTTGGGTCCTCGGGAAGTTCCTGCCTGGTTAGGTAGGCTAGGAATGGTTCCGTCCACGGGGCAATGACTGCCATTATTACGTGGGCTGAAGATGTTACTTCGTTGGTAGAGCCTCCAATTGTGTCAGAATGTTCGGTGTCGGGCAGTGCTGTTGGGTCCGGGCTATTATTTCCGGACTCCCCTTCCCATAATACGGATGGCTTGAACAGCCTCTCTAAGAAGATATTGGGGGGGGACGGCATCGCGCTTCGCGCCAATGCGTGCCAAGACGTCTGCTGCCTGATTGTTTTCCCGAGCTATATGGTGAAATTCGAGCCCTTCGAACCGAGCTGACATTTTTAGGACGGCATTGCGATAAGCTGCCATTTTCGGATCCTTGGCATCAAAGTCTCCATTTATTTGGGATATCGCGAGGTTCGAATCCCCGCGCACCTCTAGGCGTTGAATGCCCATGGATACTGCCATCCGGAGACCATGTAGAAGGGCCTCGATTCGGCCGCGTTGTTGGAGTCCGTATACATTATCTCGAGTACGATTGAATCAGTATCTCCTGTTGGGGACGCGAGTAACGACGCCAGCCCCTGCACCAGCCAACATTTTGAGCCGTCAAAGTGCATGATCCAGTTGGAAGATGTGCCGTACTCTTTAGGGAGTTCGGCTTCAGTCCATTCGGCGACGAAGTCGGCCAAAACTTGCGACTTAATGGCTCAGCGTGGCTTATAGGTTATGTTGAACGGGAGGAGCTCAATGGCCCATTTGGCAATCCGGCATGTCGCATCGCGGTTGTTTATAATGTCGTTAAGAGGTACTTTGGAGGCTACTTTATTGAACACTCTTGAAAGTAGTGTCGCAGTTTCCGGGGTGCCATAAACACCGCGTACGCTATCTTTTGATAATGCGGATACCGTGACTTGCATGGAGTGAGGACAGTGGACACGTAGTAAACTGGTTTTTGAAGGGGGAACTTGTGTCCGTCCGTTTCTCGTTCGACAACGAGCACCGCGCTTACAACTTGATGAGTTGTTGCGATGTATAATAGCATTGGTTCGCCCATGTTGGGTGCGGCCAGGACCGGGTTTGTTGCCAATATGGCTTTTATTTCTTCGAGTCCGGCCGTGGCGTCATCCGTCCACTCGAAGTGTTCGGTGCGCTGGAGGAGGCGATAAAGGGGTAATGCCTTTTCTCCCAAACAGGAGATAAAGCGGCTTAGAGCCGCCACGCATCCAGTCAATTTTTGTATTTGTTTGAGGTCCTTTGGGATATCCAACTATGACAGAGCTCGGATCTTGGTTGGGTTTGCTTCAATTCCTCTACCGGATACAATGAAGCCCAAGAGGTTTCGGCTGATACCAAAACGCATTTTTCGGGTTAAGCTTGATGTCATATGTTCGGAGATTATCGAATGTGAGCCTCAAGTCGTCTACTAGAGTTTAGACATGCTTGGTTTTGATGACCACATCATCTACGTATGCCTCCACTGTTTTGCCGATCTGGTTTGCCAGACATGTCTGAATCATGCGCTGATATGTTGCGCCGGCGTTTTTGAGCCCGAAGGGCATTGTGTTGAAGCAGAATGGGCCGTATGGGGTGATAAATGTCGTTGCGGCTTGATCAGGCTCTGCCATCTTAATTTGATGGTAGCCGGAGTATGCGTCGAGGAAACACAATGAATCGTGTCCTGCGGTAGCTTCGATAATTTGATCGATGCGGGGGAGAGGGAAGGGGTCCTTTGGGCAAGCCTTGTTGAGGTTCTTGAAATCGACGGATAGGCGCCAGGATTTGTCCTTCTTTGGTACCATCACCAGGTTTGCTAGCCAGTCCGGATGTTTTATATCTCTGATGAATCCGGCCTCCAATAGTTTGGCTAGCTCCTCTCCCATGGCTTGTCTTTTAGGTTCGGAGAAATGCCGAAGAGCCTGTTTGACTGGCTTGAATCCTTTTAGGATGTTTAGGCTGTGCTCGCCAGCCAATGGGATTCTGGCATGTCTCGAAGGGTGCCGAGCAAAATGTCCCAATTTTGGCGAGGAATTCTCGTAGTCTGGCGTCTACATCAGGGTTTAATTGTGCCCGATGGAGGCCTTTTGTAGGGTCCGTTGGTGGACTTGGAATTTGACTATTTAAATCACCTGGTTTAAAGGAGGTGGACTTGGATCTTTTATCAAGTATCACATCATCCCTGTTCACCGTGGAGCACAGCGCAGTCAGTTCCTCGGCCGCTAGGGCTTCGGATAGTGCCTCAAGGGCTAGTGCCGCTGTCTTGTTTTCGGCGCGGAGTGCTATGTCCGGGTCACTAGCAAGAGTGATGATTCCGTTGGGCCCGGGCATTTTGAGCTTCATGTACCCGTAATGGGGTATAACTTCAAAAAATTTGAATGCCTCTCGCCCTAATAGAGCGTGGTATCCGCTGCTGAACGGGGCCACTTGGAACGTGACCTCCTCGGACCTGTAATTATCCGGCATACCGAACACCACATCCAGTGTGATTTTTCCTATGCAGCACGCTTCCCGACTGGGTATTATTCCTCTAAAGGTTGTGCTGCTTCGCTCCATGCGGCTCCAGACTATTTCCGTTTTTCGAAGGGTTTCCTCATAAATGAGGTTCAATCCGCTGCCACCGTCCATGAGTACCTTGGTAAGGCGAAACTCGTCCACTATTGGACTGAGGACCAATGCTGCTGGTGCTCGGGCTGTTCAGAATTTAGGTTCATCACTGGCATTAAAGGTAATAGCCGTGTCACTCCATGGATTTATTGTTGCTACTTGGTAGACTTCGGCAAGGCTGCGGAGTGTTTGTTTTCGCATATTTTTTGATGCGGAAGTCTCGAAGACTGTTAATACCGTACTGGTATCCTTGGGCTGGTGCTCTGTGGATGTTGGGGTTAGAAGCTCTTCGCTACTTTTGGCCACCTGCCGGAGTATCCAACATGCTCTAAGGCTATGAGTTGGTGTGGCGCCCTCTGTACTATGAATTTTACAGGGTCCGTTGAGCCATCCCTCTAGTACGGTTCCATGCCCCGTAGGGGTTTTTTGTTTTTTGGTGTTTAACCCGGGTGATTGGCGATAATGCACCCTTTTATTTCGGACTGGGTTTGTATTCGGGGCCGGATTGTCCCAAAATCTTACTTCGGTTTTCCAGCGCTTTCCATCGCACAAGATTTTCGTACTATGGACACCAAGTCAGCAAAGCGTGTAATTTCACGGTGACCTATGGCGTTGAGGATTCCCTTGTCCATGCAATTATTGCGAAGAATGAAATTGCGTCTTCCTCGGGCAGTCCTTTATCCTGTTCAGTAATCAGGAGGATTCTCGCCCAAGAATGATGTCTTTGTTCGTCGGGCTCTTGCCTAATTTTGGATAGATCGCCTATGTTCGGGTGGGTGGGTGGAATTAGATCCAAACCTCACCCAATCTGAGGCTCAAGGGCCAAGGAGTTTTGAACTCGGAAGCTTGGATTCTTGGATGTTGTCCAATGAATCTAGCCGTTGCTCGACTCTAAGTTCAGGTCTTGAGTGTCGTCCTCCCTCCGCGGTTATCCGCTTGGAGGATCGGGAATCGGACATAGCTAGTCCTTAAGATAGATGAAGGGTCGCCGCATTGTTCCTCTACCACAACAACGTGATGGGTGACCGGGAGAGTTAATCTCTCTCGGATCGGGTTTAGGCCCAATCTGATCGTAGTCCATAGCGACTCCTGAGGCGGCGATCGTCTGAGAGCTCGTTTAAGGAAGAGAGCTCCGTCGGATCTAACTGCTCGGCGAGTTCGAGTTGAAGTGAAGATTGTTTTCGATGACCCGAGAAGTCATAAATCGTCGCTGGCGGCGAATAGGCGGTCATAAGAAAACCGCTTAGCCGGAGAGTTTGGCCAATAGCCAAAGCTCCTTTAGCAACGATGCCGTCTTTAAAGACGGATGAGGCATCCTTCCCGATGGCGGCAGCACGAGGAACTCTCAATGAAAGCACCAATGTCGGTGTCAAAACCGCGGTTCTCGGTAGGGGTCCCGAACTGTGCGTCTAGGCGGATGGTAACAGGAGACAAGGGACACGATGTTTTACCTGTGTTGGGCCCTCTCTATGGAGGTAAAACCCTACTCCTTCTTGATTAATATTGATGATATGGGTAGTACAAGAGTATATCTACCATGAGATCAGAGAGGCTAAACCCTAGAAGCTAGCCTATGGTATGATTGTTCGTCCTACGGACTAAAACCCTCCGGTTTATATAGACACCGGAGAGGGTTAGGGTTACACAGAGTCGGTTACAATGGGAGGAGATCTACATATCCGTAACGCCAAGCTTGCCTTCCACGCCAAGGAAAGTCCCATCCGGACACGGGACGAGGTCTTTAATCTTGTATCTTCATAGTCCAGGAGTCCGGCCAAAGGTTATAGTTCGGCTATCCGGGACTCCCTCAGTAACAGATAGTTTTGTGACAAGGTAATTCGTAACGGGTAACAAGTAATAAAAGTAAACAAGGTGAAGCAAGGTGGCCCAATCCTTTTTGTAGCAAAGGACAAGCCTGGACAAACTATATATATAAAGGAAAACGCTCCCAAGGACACATGGGAATTATCGTCAAGCTAGTTTTCATCACGCTCATATGATTCGCGTTCATTACTTTGATAATTTGATATGTGGGTGGACCGGTGCTTGGGTACTGCCCTTCCTTGGACAAGCATCCCACTTATGATTAACCCCTATTGCAAGCATCCGCAACTACAAAAGAAGTATTAAGGTAAACCTAACCATAGCATGAAACATGTGGATCCAAATCAACCCCTTACGAAGCAACGCATAAACTAGGGTTTAAGCTTTTGTCACTCTAGCAACCCATCATCTACTTATTACTTCCCAATGCCTTCCTCTAGGCCCAAACAATGGTGAAATGGCATGTAGACGACGTTAACATAACACCACTAGAGGAAAGACAACAAACATCCCATGGAAATATCAAACGAATACCAAATTCACATGACTACTTATAGCAAGACTTCTCCCATGTCCTCGGGAACAAACGTAACTACTCACAAATCATATTCATGTTCATAATCATAGGGGTATTAATATGCATAAAGGATCTGAACATATGATCTTCCACCAAATAAACCAACTAGCATCAACTACAAGGAGTAATCAACACTACTAGCAACCAACAAGTACCAATCTGAGGCTTTGAGACATAAATTGGATACAAGAGATGTACTAGGGTTTGAGATGAGATGGTGCTGGTGAAGATGTTGATGTAGATTGACCCCCTCCCGATGAGAGGATCGATGGTGATGAAGATGGTGATGATTTCCCCCTCCCGGAGGGATGTTTCCCCGGCAGAACAGCTCCGCCGGAGCCCTAGATTGGTTCCGCCAAGGTTCCGCCTCGAGACAGCGACGCTTCGTCCCGAAAGCTTCCTTCTGATTTTTTCCTGGACGAAATACTTCATATAGCAAAAGATGGGCACCGGAGGCCTGCCAGGTGGCCCATGAGACAGGGGGGCGCCCACCCTCGTGGCCAGCGTGTGGGCCCCCTCTTGTTGATTCTTTCGCCAGTATTTTTTATTAATTCCAAAACGTGCCTCCGTGAAGTTTCAGGACTTTTGGAGTTGTGCAGAATAGGTCTCTAATATTTGCTCCTTTTCCAGCCCAGAATTCCAGCTGCCGGCATTCTCCCTCTTCATGTAAACCTTGTAAAATAAGAGAGAAAAGGCATAAGTATTGTCACATAATGTGTAATAATAGCCCATAATGCAATAAATATCGAGATAAAAGCATGATGCAAAATGGGCGTATCACTACTGTCCTACAAAACTCTGCGCTTGGAGGCCCAACACGTGTCTACAAGAATAAAGTTGCGTAGTAGACATCAAGCTCTTTTCTGGCGCCGTTGCCGGGCAGGTGAGTGCTTGAAGGTATATCTTTAGATCTTGCAGTTGAATCTTTTAGTTTCTTGTTTTATCATTAGTTTGGTATATAAAAGAAAACTGCAAAAAATGGAATTGAGGTTGCATCATATTATTGGTCATCTTTATATATCTTTCTTGAAAATGATGGATCAGACAATTATGCTCAATTGTTAGAAGAAGAAGTCAATAAAATGTTTGGCACAAAATATTTGAATGATGAGCATGATTGCAATGTTATTAGTATGAATTCTTTGAATATCCATGATGCTAATGATATGCAAAGCCATAAGCTTGGGGATTCTATATTTGATGAAGATGATATCCATGAAACTTGTCATCGTCATTTTAATTTTCAATCACTTGATAGTTATTTTGTTGAGTTTACTCCCACTACTATTGATGAGAATAAATTTGTTTATGTGGATTGTAATAAATTTTTTATGCTTGTGGATCATGAAACGAATGCTTTATGTGATGGTTATATTGTTGAATTTCTTCATGTTGCTACTGAAAATTATTATGAGGGAGGAAATTATGCTTGTAGGAATTGCTATAATATCAAGTTTCCTCTCTATGTGTTGAAAGTTTTGAAGTTATGCTTATTTTGCCTTCCTATGCTAGTTGATTCTTGTTCCCATAAGTTGTTTGCTCACAAAATCCCTATGCATAGGAAGTGGGTTAGACTTAAATGTTCTTTCCATGTGATTCATGATGCTCCCGCTATGTTTCAATTCTTTACTTTTATGTGAGCATCATTGAAATCATCATGCCTAGCTAAAAGGCATCAAAGAAAAGCGCTTGTTGGGAGACAACCCAACACTTTTACTTACTGTTTTCGTGTGTTCACATGATTATGCTACTGTATTGATCATGTTTTTATTGCTTTTGCTTCAATAAAGTGCCAAGTAAAGCCTTTGGGGTCATGTTGGGTGATAGTTGATTTGACCCTGCTGAAAAACAGAAACTTTTGTGCTCACAAAAATAAGTCCCATTTTAACAGAAGAGTGCTTTTGAGTTGATTATTTTTGCAGAAGTTTAATATACAAATTTCGCACGTGGTCCAATTTGTTTCATAATTTTTGGAGTAGCAGAAGTATGGTGGTTATCCAGATCATTACAGACTGTTCTGTTTTTGACAGATTTTGTTTTCAATGCATAGTTTGCTTGCTTTCTAGTTTCTATGGCTTATATTACTCAATATAAGTTGTGTAAATGATATGATACAGTAGGCATTGTGTGATAAAAATTATGAATCTTGTTTTTGACAGTACCAAAGTGAAATGGTTTGCTCTTTATCATACTAACCTATCTCACAAGGTTCCGTTAAGTTTTGTGTGATTGAAGTTTTCAAGTTTTGGGTGAGATGTTGATATGAGGAGAATAAGGAGTGACAAGACCCTAAGCCTGGGGATGCCCAAGGCACACCAAGTTAATATCCAAGGAATATCCAAGCAACTAAGCTTGGGGATGCCCCGGAAGGCATCCCCTCTTTCGTCTCCAACATTATCGGTAACCTCACTTGGAGCTATGTTTTCATTCGTCACATGATATGTGTTTTAATGGAGTGTCAATTTATTTTGTTAGGATTTGCTTGATGTTATTGAGAATAATGTTTTGCATCTTTATTTTCAATAAAAATGGCATTGATAGCCTTTGCCATGCTTATTTTACAAGTCTACATGTTGCTGTTTCAAAACAGAAAGTTTATCGATGTTGCAAAAATTCCTGAGGAAAGTCAGAATGTGATAAAATGTTGAAACTTTTTGCATAATAAGCTCTGATAAATTTTATACAGTGTGGTAGAATTTCATAATGTTTGGAGTTGAATAAGTATTGATACTCTTGCATTCTTTACAGACTATACTGTTTTGGCAGATTACTGCTATGTTTCCATATGCTTGCTTGTTTAATGAATCTATTTGAGGATAGGAGTATTAAATATGCAGAGGAATTTAGTATGCAATGTTGAATAATAATTTTAGTGATTTTCACAGTAGAGATTGATAAGGTTTTTGCATTAGTTTATACTAACTTATCTCATGAGTTCTTGTTGAGTTTTGTGTGGATGAAGTTTTTGAGATTTAGGAAAACCGTGATATGAGAAGAATTAAGGAGACAAAAAAGCTCAATCTTGGGGCTGCCCAAGGCAACCCAAGATAATATTCAAGAAGTCTAAAGCATGTAAGCTTGGGGATGCACTGGTAGGCATCCCACCTTTCTTCTTCAACAATTATCGGTTAGAATCGGTTGAGCCTAAGTTTTTGCTTCTTCACATGAGTTGTGCTATTCTTAGAATGTCATTTTATTTTTGTTTTACTCGCTGTTTTAATAAAATACTTAGATCTGAAAGTTTTAAATAAGAGAGAGTACTCAATTAGCTACCCATTCATTTAACTACTCGCATGATCTTCACTTATATGTTTTTGGAGTAGTTTGTCATTTACTTTTGTGCTACACTTATATCCTATGAGTAAATTGTTGAATAAATTGAATGTCATGAAGTTTAAATCATATCATGCCTAGTGGTAGCTTCACATTGGGTTCAGAAAGTGAAATCTTTTGAGGCTTTGACAATCACAATATGTGGGATCTAAAGTTGACACTCTTCCAAACCCACTTTCAATATTATTGCAAACACTATTATCAATCTTATATTCATCATGGGGCTTAAATAAATTTTCAAGATCATAAGAAGAATCTCCCCAATCATGACTATTGGACATAGCAAAACTAGCATCCCCAAGCTTAGGGTTTTGCATATTATTAGCATAATGTACATCAATAGAATCATTGCAATCATGCTTTTTATTCAAAGATCTATCATGAATCACTTCATAAAGCACTTCATCACAATTTTCAGATTTACGGATTTCAGGCAAAACCTTATAAAGATAATCTAGTGCATCAAAATCACTAGGAATTGGTTCATCATAATTGGATCTCTTAAAAAGATTGGCAAGCGGATGAGGATCCATAGATATTAGCTTATCTGTTTAGGAATAAATACTCAACTATTTCAACCAAACGAGCAAATGAGCCAAGTAAGACATCAAGGCAAACCAAAAGACGAACAGAAAAAGGGAGAATAAAACGGCAAGGGTGAAGTGGGGGAGAGGAAAATGAGAGGCAAATGGCAAATAATGTAATGCGGGAGATAAGGGATTGTGATGGGTACTTGGTATGTTGACTTTTGCGTAGACTCCCCTGCAACGGCGCAAGAAATTCTTCTTGCTACCTCTTGAGCACTGCGTTGGATTTCCTTGAAGAGGAAAGGATGATGCAGCAAAGTAGCGTAAGTATTTCCCTCAGTTTTTGAGAACCAAGGTATCAATCCAGTAGGAGGCTACGCGCGAGTCCCTCGTACCTGCACAAAGCGAATAACTCCTCGCAACCAACGCGATAAGGGGTTGTCAATCCCTTCACGGTCACTTACGAGAGTGAGATCTGATAGAGATGATAGATAATATTTTTGGTATTTTTGTGATAAAGATGCAAAGTAAAATAAAAAGCAAAGTAAAAAAGCAAAGGCAATAATAAAGTGATGGAAGTTTAATATGATGAAGATAGACCCGGGGGCCATAGATTTCACTAGTGGCTTCTCCCAAGGGCATAAGTATTTTACGGTGGGTGAACGAATTACTGTTGAGAAATTGACAGAATTGAGCATAGTTATGAGAATATCTAGGTATGATCATGTATATAGGCATCACGTCCGAGACAAGTAGACCGACTCCTGCCTGCATCTACTACTATTACTGCACTCATCGACCGCTATCCAGCATGCATCTAGAGTATTAAGTTTATGAAAACAGAGTAACGCCTTAAGCAATATGACATGATGTAGAGGGATAAATTCATGCAATATGATAAAAAAACCATCTTGTTATCCTCGATGGCAACAATACAATATGTGCCTTGCTGCCCCTACTATCACTGGGAAAGGACACCGCAAGATTGAACCCAAAGCTAAGCACTTCTCCCATTGCAAGAAAAACCAATCTAGTAGGCCAAACCAAACTGATAATTCGAAGAGACTTGCAAAGATAACCAATCATACATAAAAGAATTCAGAGAAGATTCAAATATTGTTCATAAATAATCTTGATCATAAACCCACAATTCATCGGTCTTAACAAACACACCGCAAAAACAAGATTACATCGAATAGATCTCCACGAGAGAGGGGGAGAACATTGTGTTGAGATCCAAAAAGAGAGAAGAAGCCATCTAGCTACTAACTATGGACCCGAAGGTCTGAGGTAAACTACTCACACTTCATCGAAGGGGCTATGGTGATGATGTAGAAGCCCTCCGTGGTGGATGCCCCCTCCGGCGGAGCTCCTGAATAGGCCCCAAGATGGGATCTCGTGGGTACAGAAGGTTGCGGCGGTGGAATTAGGTTTTTGGCTCCGTCTCTGATCGTTTGGGGGTACGTAGGTATATATAGGAGGAAGAAGTACATCGGTGGAGCATCATGGAGCCCACGAGGGTGGAGGTGGGGTGGCCTCAGCAACGCTTATAGGGTTCGGGGTGGCCTCGATAGCGCTTCAAGGGTTTGGGGTGGCCTCAACAACAATGCTCTTTTAACTTGGTAAATTTGGGTGGCCTCGAGAGAGTTTGAAGGGTAGGGGCGCGGCTGGAGGGGGTAGGAGACCGACATCATTTTTTCTAGGGTTTGGGTGTCCTCGAAAGTTTTGGTCGAGCGAGAGGGCCAGGGGGTGCTCCCTGGTATAATTTATCACTATCGAGAGGGGGTATATATATCGACCGCCCCTCATGTCGAAGTTATCCGGGAGGGGGTTATATCGACAATGATGACATACATACATGGGAAAATAATGTTATTGGGGAGGGGGTATGTTGAGGATATAGCTACGGAGTGTGAACCGCCCCGGAGGGGCCGGTTTACCCTCGTGTAGAATCCAGGCCCATATGGAGGCCTGGAGCCCAGAAGGGAATTAAGATCCATACATGTAAACCGCCCTAATACTGTAACTTGTGTTGTAAGACAAGAAAGGAGAGACCAAACCGGACTCCTGTATGAGCCGGATTGGGATTCTGTAAGCCGCCCGGGCGTTAACCCGTGTATATAAGGGGACGACCCGGCGGCGAGTTGGGGAGAGAGATTCGAGGCCAAGGCAAAGCTATTGCTCCCTAGTCGCCGAATCATATCAATCATATCACAACTGGACGTAGGTCTTTACCTTCATCGAAGGGGCCGAACCAGTATAATTCCCGTGTCTTGTGTCCGCATTAACCCCTCTAGGTAACCCGTCACGATGGCCTGCGACTAAGTCCTTTCATGAGGACATCTGCCGTGACAATTCCACGACGGTTGGCGCCACCGTGGGGCTATCGCACGATGGTTTGATGATCTTAGAGGGCAAGTTCGAGGGACTCGAAGGCTATGCGATGGGCGGATGACTAAAAGTCGTCGCGGCAAACTCTACATCGACGATGCGGATTTGGGGCCCGAGGCGGCTCGATTGAGTCTGGTACCGGGTCCCCTTTGGCGGCATACACGTGTTCATCGGCAAGATCGGCGAGTCGGGGCTGGGCGGACACTGCACCGCCCTCGTCGAGAGCGGCTCAGCGGGCGAAGAAGAGTCCTGCCCTGGCCAAACCGGCGGCCAAGCATGTTTTCGTGGGAGTTGTCCACGGAGGTTACGAGACCGGATCGGCATCTGGTGACGAAACCGTCGTTTACTCTGGCGACGAGTCGTCGGCCGGAGAAACTGAGTCTTTATACCAGTTGCAGGATGACCAGATCGGGGGCTGTTCCGACGGTGAGAGCATTCCGGACCCCTTCGATTTACCCAACCGGGTCGGGATCTTCATGACCGGTACACAGGCGGCACTTCACTCCTCGACCGCGGCGCCCCTGGTCGCCGGTTCAACAGCGGCGGCAGCAGCCGAAGGAGGCCTGGCGCCCACCGCTCAAGTTTTGTCGAGCTCTTTTGACGCGTTAGCTGTGCTCTGGCGGAGGCTAATCCGCCGGATCAGGACGTTCTAGCGGAGATTGCAAAGGTGAGGAACAGATCACTAATGCTAAAGCAGACTTAGCAGCCACGGACGAAAGGATGGCAGCGGGCGGGCGCCTTGGATGCGCGAGCTTACTGAGCTCAGCTGGACAGAGCGCGCACGAAGTCATGAAAAGGAAGTACAGGTCCCGTTTACCTTCCGTTTTTGAGGGAAGGGAGCTTTTCAATACCCCAGGGGCAGGGACCAGCAATCCGCCACCGATGGTAAACCGGCCGGAAGCACCTGGGACGGCCGCGCCGGTTCAGCCCCGGATGATAGATCTACCTCGCCATCATACCGGCGCACCACAGACCGTGCAGACACCTCCGGGTCATTACTCCAGCCCGATGGATAACCTCGTAGCAGCTGCAGCACGGTTAGAGGCAATCCCAATTGAAGGCGATTCACCACAGGCAGTGGAGACACGCCGGGTCAAGGAGCTCCTCAAGACGGCCTTGGCTCAGCAAGAAGCGTACTCGTACAGTCGAGAGCGGATCCATTCCACCCCCCGCCAGAGTCGGAGCTGCAGCCGACGCATCGATGAACCGGCCGTGTCGAGCAATGCGCAGCGTGGACCGCCCCGCGGCAACAATCCGGCCGGCGGTTTTGAGGATGCTCAAGTGGTAGTGGACGCGCCAGGCACGCAGGAGGCGGATTAGCAGCACAAGCGGAGGATCACCCGCCGCGCCGGTTCGACCAACCATCTTGAGCCGGGGTCACGTCGGCTCTTTGGGGTGCCTTGCCTCGTCCACGCTTTACTTAAACGCGTTTACCCAAGGATTTCAAGGGCCACGCAAGGTGCCCAACTATCTGCCGACTTGGCTCGGAGGCATGGATAGAAAGCTACGAGATGGCCATGGAGATGCTGGATGTAGATGAAGCAGCATGTGCAAAGTACTTCACAATGATCTTTGGAAGGTACTGCCGGACCTGGTTGAAAAACTTGCCGCCCGACTCTATCAGCTCGTGGGCGCAGATTGAGAACCGGTTCATCAAAATTTCAAGGACACCTGTAAACAGCCTATGTCGGTGGTGGATCTGGCGACTTGCGTCGAGGGGACGGAGAGTCTACAACCCATTGGGTGCGCCGGGTCTCGGAAGTTTTACATTCTTGAGACGGATCAACCACGCTCCGCGATCATGACGTTGGAAGCCAATTGCGGTTTGAACCGCTGAAGCTGAAGCTGGGTCGCATGAAGCGTTTTGTCATGATATGGGCACTCTAATGGGTGTTTTGGTAAAATACGCTGATTACGATAGTACCAAGGATCCTGAATCGGAGAATGATGAAGCGGGAAGGGAAAGCAGAACAGCAATTCCGAAGCCAGCAGCATCGGTCGGCGAGCAACGGAGGGCACAAGCGTAAGCGACGGCAACATGGGCTTTGTGGCCAACACCAGACACAGGACAAGGGTCAGCGGCGCGGGGTAGGCAATCAAACCGGGTGGTCACAATCCGGATCGTTTGAACTTTGTATTAAATCAACCATGTCCAAAGCACGGACGAAGGAGGCACCGCGAACCACCTTTGGAAGGACTGTTATATTATGCAGGAGTTTAAGAATTCCAACTCTTTCGGTATGATCAAGGGTCCGCGGCGGTTCGAGGTCCGCTCCGGTTCTGGCGGAGAAATCCCGGCCCAGGGTTGGCGGTAATCCGGGCGGGCAAGGCAATCAGAATAATGAAGGTAATCGAGCGATCGAGAACCAAGGGGGCTACAATCAACAACAGCAGCAGTCGGGCTATCAGAGCAATCCAAAGCAATTGAATGGCGGGCAGTACCACGTCTTTACCACCAGCTTAGACCGACGAGACCGGAAACTTCAGAGACGGGCGGTCAGTGTTGTTGAACCGGCTGCGCCGCATTACCTGCGCTGGTCCGAGCAGCCAATTGTGTGGAGCAGAGAGGACCATCCTCCCCGCGTTTACAATCCGGGCCGATTAGCCTTGGTGGTGGCACCTCGGTGGCGGGTACAAGTTTACCAAGGTTCTTATGGATGGGGAAGCAGCATTAACATCTTATACTACTGAAACTTTCCGGCGAATGGGGCTAACAGATAGGCATCTCAGGCCGTCCGAGACAGATGTTTCACGGGTGGTGCACAGTAAGTCGGCATATCCGGTCGGTAAGATAGCCCTGGAGGTAACCTTTGGAGACGAGCATGATTCCAGAACAGAAATGCTGACATTTGAGGTGGTAAAGATTCAGAGTCCTTACCACGCCCTCTTTGGGCGGCCGGCTTATGCCAAGTTCATGGCACGGCCCTGTTATGTTTACTTGCAGCTGAAAATGCCGGGTCACAAAGGAACAATAACGGTTCATGGGAGCCGCCGGATCGCTCTGGAATGCGAGGAAGGTGATGCGGCTTATGCCGAGTCGGTTTGTGCCACGGAGGAGTTAAAGTATTATAAGGATAATGTTGATCCGGCGGATATGACCCCTTTGAAGAAGCCAACTACAGAGCATGATCCGGACTTGAAGTTCAAATCGGCCGCGGAAACGAAGCTTGTTGATTTTGTGCTGGCGAATCATCCAAGCAGTTCACCATCGGTGCCAACTTGGATCCTAAATAGGAAGCGCGCTCATCGAGTTCATCCGTGAGAACGGGACATCTTTGCATGGAAACCTTCCGACATGCCGGTGTACCGAGGAACTCGCTGAGCACACTCTTAATGTTGATCCGAAATACAAACCAGTAAAACAGTTTCTTCGCCGGTTTAATGAGGAGGCGCAAAGCCATTGGAGAAGAAGTCGCTAGACTTTTGGCGGCAGGGTTTATCGTTGAAGTCTTTCACCCAGAGTGGCTTGCTAATCCGGTGCTGGTCCTTAAGAAAAATGGCACTTGGCGCGTATGCGTGGATTACAGATCTCAACAAAGCTTGTCCGGCGGATCCTTCGCCCTCCCGCATTGACCAGGTCATTGATGCAGCGGCGGGTTGTGGCGTTTGAGCTTTCTGGATGCATATTCTGGTTATCATCAGATTAAGATGGCGGTTAAAGACCAGGAGAAGACTGCGTTTATCACCCCTTTTGGAGCTTTCTGCTATGTGTCCATGCCTTTTGGGCTCAAGAGTGCCCAAGCAACTTATCAGCGTTGCGTACAGAATTGTTTGCATAAACAGATCGGCCGTAATGTGCACGCCTATGTGGATGATATCGTGGTGAAATCAAGGCAGAAGGAGACATTGATTGAGGATTTAAGGGAAACCTTTGACAACTTGCGGGTGTACAAGATGATGCTCAACCCGGCCAAGTGCGTCTTTGGTGTTCCGGCAGGCAAGTTGTTGGGTTTTCTCGTGTCAAACCGGGGGATTGAAGCTAATCCGGAGAAGATTACGGCTATTACTTCCTTAGCTAAGCCAAAGTGCATCAATGATGTTCAACGTTTGGCAGGCCGGATTGCTGCGTTAAGTCGGTTTATCAGTCGCCTCGGAGAAGGCTATCCCTTTATATCGATCTTTGAAGAAGGCGGATCAATTAAATGCGGAGCTCATTCTTGATGAGGCCTTGGAGGATCTAAAGCGGCGGTTGGCCAACCCGCTTTGTTCTTGCTGCCCCTATGGACGAGGAGCCGCTCTGTTATATGTTCTGCCAACGCCGAGCGAGTGAGTGTGGCCATTGTGGTGGAGCGCAAGGAGGCAGGGAAGGAGTATCCGGTTCAGCGGCCAGTTTACTACATCAGCGAGGTTCTCATCGAGTCTAAACAAAGGTATCCACATTGGCAGAAGCTGGTATATGGGGTCTTTATGGCAAGCCGGAAGCTGAAGCAATATTTCCAAGGGCACCCCATCACGGTGGTCAGCTCGGCTCCTTTAGGCGACATCATACTAAACCGGGAAGCAACTGGCCGGATTGCTAAGTGGGCTATAGAGCTTGGGCCGCACGGATTAAAGTACGTACCCCGGACGGCCGTAAAATCTCAGGCACTTGTGGATTTCATTAATGATTGGACGGAGTTGCAAGCACCAGAAGAGAAGCCGGATCACACCTATTGGACCATCCATTTTGACGGGTCCAGGCAATTGGAGGGCTCGGGGGCTGGAGTCGTGTTAACTTCCCACGAGGTGACAAGTTCATTATGTTCTCCGCCTAATGTTCCTTGTACTAACAATGCAGCTGAGTATGAAGCCTTGCTCCACGGTCTCCGGATGGCCAAGGAAATGAATCTCAGCCGGGTTAAATCTTTGGTGACTCGGACTTGGTGGCCCAGCAAGTATCCGGTGCCAGGACTCCAAAGATCCGCTGATGGCTGCGTGTCGTCGGGAAGTGGATGTTGTGGCAGGACATTTTAAAGGGTATCGGGTAGACCATGTGGATCGTCGGAAGAACAAGCGGCTGATGCTTTAAGCGGCTGGGTTCCCAGCGTAAACCGGTCCATAGCGTTTTCCTTGATGTGCTGCACAAACCGTCGATCAAGCTCCACGATGAGATTGATTTGGCTATTCTGATCCGGAGGCTCAAGCGGTGGCGGCCTTGCATATCATTCCGGATTGGGCGCTCCTTATTTGGCATACATGAACCGGGCGAATTACAGAGGATGAGATGTTGGCCCGGCAGATAGTTCGGCGGTCTAAGTCTATGACTATTGTTAATGGCGAGTTGCACCGTCGCAGTGTGTCAGGGGCGTTTCAGCGTTGTGTGTCCCCTGAAGAGGGCTGTGAGATATTGCGAGAGATTCATGAAGGGATTGTGGTCACCACGCGGTTCAAAATCCCACAGTGGCCAAGGCATTCCGCCATGGTTTCTATTGGTTGACTGCCCATGCTGATGCGGAGGAACTAGTCAAGACGATGTGATGGTTGCCAAAAGTTTTCCAGGCGTGCTCATGTGCCGGCCCAAGAATTGAGGATGATTCCAATTACTTGGCCGTTTGCGACTTGGGGGCTGGACATGGTTGGACCCTTCAAAAGGTCCAAGGACAAAAAGACCCACCTGTTGGTAGCTGTAGATAAATTTACCAAGTGGGTCGAGGCGAGCTGTTAGCAAGTGTGATGCAGCCACGGCGGTTCAGTTTATCAAGCGGGTGATTTTCGGTTTGGGTTTCCACAGTATCATCACGGACAATGGCACCAATTTATCCAAGGGAGCTATGAAGGAATTTTGTGAGCGAGAGCATATCCGCTTGATGTTTCTTCGTAGCCCACCCACAATCCAATGGTCAAGCGGGCGAGCTAATCAGGAAATTTTGAAGGTATCAAGCCCGGCTTATGGTCCCTTTAGAGAGGCCGGGATGTTGGGTGGAGGAGCTACCGTCGGTGATATGGAGTATAAACACTACTCCCAACCGATCCATTGGATATCGCCGTTCTTTATGGTCTATGGAGCGGAGGCGGTTCTTCCCAGTGATATCCGTCATGACTCGCCCCGAGTGGCAGCTTATGTTGAGACAGATAGTGAGGCAGCACGGCAAGATGATCTGGACCGGCTGGATGAAGAGCGTGATATGGCAGCAGCTCGCTCGGCGGTTTACCAGCAAGATCTTCGTCGGTATCACAGCCGGCGGGTTAAAACCAGAACCTTTCAGGAAGGAGACTTGGTGCTGCGGCTCATTCAAGATCAGAAAGATATGCACAAGCTATCCCCGCCTTGGGAAGGGCCTTTTGTGGTCAGCAAGAATCTATACAACGGTTCCTACTATCTGATTGATGTTCGAGAGCGAAAGGATTCACGCACGTCAGAGGAAGAGACCAACAGGCCGTGGAACATTGCTCATCTGCGGCCTTACTATACCTGAGCCATTGGCTCCGCTTATGTACATATTAAGACAATGTATATATTTTCAATAAAAGCAATAAATCGGATCCTCGGCTAAAGCGGGTATCTGCTCGCATAAACTTCGGTTTGGGTACATGGAGATCTTTGTCGTGAAGCAGCCTCGGTTCAACCTTTAGCCTTGTTTTCGAAACTTTTGTCATTTGGGGGCTTGGTCGTATCCGAACCAATGCAATGCCTCTTGGCAGGCGAAAGCCACCAGATCATTTGGGGACATGGTCATGTCTGAACCAGTCACGCCTCTTGGTCGGCCTAAGGCCATAGAATCACTTGGGGCTTTGGTGAACCGAACCATTGCAATGCCACTTGATCGGCATCATGCCACGAGTTCAGTTTGGGACCTGGCTGACTTGAACCATCGCTACGCCATATAGGGGGCTTGGTCCTGTCCGACCATGGTAACACCATCTGATCCGGTTCAGTATAAGCTTTTTCTTACAAAACGATTCTTTCGTTGATTTTGCTTTTGTGTGTTTTGATACCAATCAACTTCTTAAACCGACACGTTTTTAAACCGGATTTATGTTGTCGATGCGTTTTTTGTTGGCGATTTTGTTCGGTTTGATTTTCTTGTTAAAACATCCCATTGAGGAATAAGCAGGGGCTTATCATGCCCGGCGCGATTTACATGATAAATCGGTCTTATATGCACGAGATTGCTCTCCTTTAACGGTGATGGTTTATAAAGCCCATAGTTTTGTGTGCCTAATCTTTGGCGATCGGCTAGAGGGTAAACCGCCACGGCGGTTTAAGAACTTATGATTGCAGGTAAAATATGTTGCGGATTTATTGCAAAAGCCAGCGGATCCAAAGACGCCATGCAAGAAGTTTACAGACTAAGATTGTACGGCATTGTTCAATAAAAGACATTTGCTATCCTATTACAAAGCCTTTCGAGGCCGGGGTTTCACGCGGAGTTGTGCCTTGAAGCTTTGGATATCACCCGCTTGACGGATTCGCTGCTTCACGGGTTGGCGCGAAGTAGAGGGGCGGTGCTGGCGTCGGTTCAGCTTCTTCCTCTTCCTCACCCAAAGCCGGAAGTCATTGGTAGACCAGTCAATCCGGGTTAAGGCCTGAAGACAGCTTCTTCACTTATCAGTTCAGCGGATCAGCGTCGAGGCGTAAGTGTGCTTACGGTTGGAGGATCAGGCTCTGCACTTCGGGATGACAAACTCCACCCGCTTGTTATTGGCATCATAAAAGATCGGTGAACTTCCAGATTGGCTTCGGCGGCGGTTGGCTCGCCAGCGGACGAACTTCCTTTGTGATCCGCTTGAGGTGTCGTTATCGAAGGCTTCACCGTTCTCTTGGCGCTGGGAAAACCCTTAGCTATGTCAGCCGGATCAAGGTCCGCTATCCATGCCTTGGCACGTGTCAGAGCCAGTAAGGTGCCAGCCCGGGCTGCGGATCGCTTCATCTCTTCAAGCTGCCCCGGAATCATCGACAGCCGGTCTAGCGTCTCTCTGATCAGGGACGGCGCCGTGTTGTCATATGAAGTGGCGCATATGACCCGCTGGGCGCCGGTATATAGCTGCTCGATCAGAGTGTACGAGGCCTTGAGCTTTTTCCGTACGTCGGAGCCCGGATGAGCAATCGTTTACTGCACGAGGTTTAGACAGCTCAAGTTAAACCGGCGGACGCGTAACACGAGCGTAGTCAATATAAATTTGCTTACCAAAGATGGCAGAGGTCATGGCGTGCACTTGGCGTTTAAGTCCGGTCAGTTCTTCCGTCACGGTTTAAGGGCGCCTCGGCTTCCTCCGCCCGCTTTACTAAACCGGCCTTCTCGGCATCCCGATTGACCCGTTCGGTTTATACCACTCCTTGCTTGTTCCATGGTGGTCGAGGCGGTTTCAGCTCATCCTTGGCTTTGGTGGCTTACATTATTTGGGCTTCCAGTTGGTTCGCAGATCTTTAAGTTGCACACCTTTGGTGTATTTCATTCGATGACAAAGGAAGCAGGTTAGTAGTTTCATTATGCAAGTCCCAAGCTTAATACAAGTATTCAACTTGGCACTTGGGGGCTAATGGCTAGTTGATCTCAATTTTGCTATGAAGAAAACACCTTAAGTCGGTTTAACTTTGCAAGGTTAAACCGACCCTTGAGGGCTACTATGCGATTAAGATATAAGAGAGGTCGGTTACCTCATAACGGTCCTTCATACGGTTTACTAGACCAGCTTCAAAGTCGCGGCTTGTGTAAAGCCGGTTCAAAAGCCGAATGAAGCTCTTGGGCGGAGAAATTGTCGTAGCCGACATATCAGTCTTCCCTTGTCTTTGCTCATAATAGTGGAACTGTCTTTGATGTTGTGTTTTGTTAAAGCATTTGGTTGGCCAGAGCAGTATAGCCGATACTGTCACAATAACATCGTCATTTTCAGCGGTCTTGTTTGGGCTCGCCGTCGTCTTGCTTTGGCTTGGCGGTTCAACGATCACGACTTCGCTTTCGGCGGATGGATTTGATGGAACAGGTTGGGAAGTTTCCACTTGAACCTCGGTTCAACCTCTGGCGGATCAGCAGAGTCGTCTTTGTACAGATTCACGAGCTTTCCTTGGCAGCTTCGAGGATTTTCGTGTGTTTGTTCGGGGCGTTTTCGGATCAGCATCGAGGTAGGATCAAGAGTTTTGCCTTCTTGCTCAAGCGAGCCTTGGTGCTGCGATGTCAGAGTCGGATCAAGACAAATTTAACAGAGTAACGGTGAGTCGAATTGGAAAACAGTAATTACGTACCCTGCGGCGATGTTCAGCGGAGGCAGTTGTGTGGTGGATGAACCGCCAGACGAGTTGGAAGAGGCCTGATAATTCGGGTCAGACGGATTGAGAGGACATCGGAAGAAACCTTTTAAGGGATAACGCTTTTCGGGAGAGCAAGTCACCTCTGGCCGACGCTTCCGGATAGGTGTGTCCGGTAAACCGGCTGAAGTAACCTGTTGGCCACTATGCCGGGTTGTGCGACGCTCGTCAGCCTGTTGCGTCTTCAAGATAAAATTTGGATTCAAGTAAGCACAGGAATGGTATTTTTTCACTTTCCGGACGGCGCGACGAATTCTCTTAACCGGCGCAAGATCGGATTCGGAAGAAAGTAAGATTACCTCAACAGGGTCGGCGTGGCTGGCTTCCGCTTCATCCTGGGAAGCAAATTGTCGGTAAAAAGATTGTAAGAAGACTAAGCATGTGCAGGAAGAAACACAAAGCGGCAAGCCGGTTTACCTCAGCATCTGATTCTTCGTCCTCCGCCGGATTAGAGGACTCGGCAGTCTTCTTTTTGCCCGCTTTCTTAGTAGCTTTTGACTTTACACGAGGCGCTCGAACCGGTTTGGTTCGCTTCCAGAAGGAGCTGTCGGCCTGAGAAGGGATAAAGGATTAACGTGCATTGCGGAGTATTAAGAGCGTGAAAGTTAGAGAA
The DNA here is from genome assembly GCA_021605205.1 of Aegilops longissima. NCBI lineage: Eukaryota > Viridiplantae > Streptophyta > Magnoliopsida > Poales > Poaceae > Aegilops > Aegilops longissima. Next base: position 513,545,222 of record CM038680.1, read on the forward strand.
TAGAACTTACCGCCCGGCGGTTTGTTGGTGGTACGAGCGGAGCCAATCCGGTGAGGCTGCGAGCGGAGATTGGTTCATCAAGCATCTTCTTGGCGATTTGGTGACCTCTTGTTCAGTTATAGGCAGCTCGTGGCGCCTTTGAGGATCTTTGAGGCTGCGGTGTACTCGTGCATCAATCCGGGCGGCGGCTTAGTGGCAAAACACCCCAAGAGACCCAGCAGCGTACAAGATCTCGCCGGTTAAACCATTGGCCATCGAGCCGGAGCTTGATTATTTGCGGTGCGAAGTTTTTTCGTTCAGCGGCGGTTAAGCGGGAAGGTAGCGGATGAGTGTTCTGAGCGGTGAAACGGTAACCCGGCAAGGGGTTTTCGTCAGCAGGAGCGGTGTTCCGGCAGTAGAACCAGGTTTGGTTCCATTCCTTTGGATGGCTGTGGTGCTTGGCGTGTGGAAAATCGACTTCTTTCCTCTTCTGGATCGACACGCCGCCCAGCTCTGTGTTCGGACCATCAGAAAACTCTGTGCGGCGGTTCAAATGGAAAAATCCGGAACAACTCTGAGATGGTTCTTCTTGAAGATAGACTTCACGAAGACTTGAAAGTTGCAGATATTCGACACGAATTTGGGCCGATGTCCTGAGGATGAAGCTGCAGACTGGCAAGGACATCCCGGAAAAATTTTGAACCGGGCGGACAGAACCCCCGGTCTAAGTGGTGCATGAACACGATTACTTCTCCCGCTCGCGGCTCGGGAGGAAACTCGCCTTCCGAGCAGCGCCCGATGGAGGACACTTTTGGAGCCAAACCGCCCGGTGGTGACATAGCCGTTGAGCTGCGTCTCGGTGACTCTGGACGGACCCGGTTGCAAGCGAAAATTGAGAGCCATTCCGGAAGATTATATGGGAAAGCTGCGAAAGAAAGGAAGAAGCGGTTCACTATTAAACAGGTCGAGCGTTACAAATATCGTTAAATCGGCAGTTCGTAAGCGGCTTCCGGTCGGTTTAACTAAGGACTAATGGAGGTCGGATTAAGTATCGAAGTTAAACCGACGGAAGAGCTAGTGCTGGAAAAATCGCTAAGTATAGATGCGAAACAGGTTTCCCATGCAAAAGGAAATAATCTAGATCTACCAGGGTTCGGTAAAGAGAATTTCTGCGACCTATGCAGACCTCATACAGCGCAGGAAGACTCAGGTATGTTAAAATGGAAGATCTAAACAAAGGGGAAAGGCGCTTAGAATCAGGTAAATGGTGAAGGCATCCGTTGGTATATGAGAAGCGGTAAGGCCGAGCCGTACGGCCATGGCGGAACGGGCATGCAAGGTCGGCAAGAACACTCGGGGATTATGTGACGAACCAAGCTTCCAGATGAGATCTAGGGTTTAAAGATGACCTTACCGGATGAGCAGGAAACACGGAGGAGCGCGGAGACTCTGGTCCGATCCGGTTGATGCAGCGGGCCGGCGGGAAGCGTTGGTCGAAGGTTGAAGGTGACGGCAAGAGCTTCAGGGTCGGCAGGTCGCGAGGAAGAAGAAGAGAGAAAGGAGAAGAAGAGAATGACCCGGCCGGTCTATTTATAAGGGGCCGGAGTAATCAATGGGCGCGAGAATTGAGGAGCCAAAAGCGGCGGAAGGTGCAGCGGCCGCCTCGATTCCAGGATAGCCTTAATGAAGGGAATCTTCTGTTTAGATTTTTGTCCAAAATGGCGTCGGGGCCACGACACGAAGAAGCGAAGGATGATGTCACGGCGGGTCAAATCAATGGCGGTTTACAAGGAAGATCAAGGATTGCTCGAAGGCGTGGAAGATTAACTGAACGGTTCAAGTCAATCTGGGGCCTAATGTTGAGGATATAGCTACGGAGTGTGAACCGCCCGAATCGGTTTACCTCGTGTAGAATCCAGGCCCATATGGAGCTGGAGCCGAAGGGAATTAAGATCCATACATGTAAACCGCCCTAATATGTAACTTGTGTTGTAAGACAAGAAAGGAGAGACCAAACCGGACTCTGTATGAGCGGATTGGGATTACGTAAGCCGCCCGGGCGTTAACCCGTGTATATAAGGGGACGACCCGGCGGCGAGTTGGGGAGAGAGATTCGAGGCCAAGGCAAAGCTATTGCTCCCTAGTCGCCGAATCATATCAATCATATCACAACTGGACGTAGGTCTTTACCTTCATCGAAGGGGCCGAACCAGTATAATTCCCGTGTCTTGTGTCCGCATTAACCCCTCTAGGTAACCCGTACGATGGCCCTGCGACTAAGTCCTTTCATGAGGACATCTGCCGTGACAATTCCACGACAGGGTATATCGACCCCCCCCCTCGTGCTGAAGTTATCGGGGGTATATCTGTTGGGGAACGTAGCAGAAATTCAAAATTTTCCTACGAGTCACCAAGATCTATCTATGGAGAAACCAGCAACGAGAGAGAGGAGAGTGCATCTACATACCCTTGTAGATCGCTAAGCGGAAGCGTTACAAGAACGCGGATGAAGGAGTCGTACTCGCAGCGATTCAGATCATGGTTGATTTCGATCTAAGCACCGAACAACGGTGCCTCCGCGTTCAAAACACGTAAAGCCCGGGGACGTCTCCTCCTTCTTGATCCAGCAAGGGGAGAGGAGAAGTTGAGGGAGAACTCTGGCAGCACGACGGCATGGTGGTGATGGAGCTCGTGGTTCTCCGGCAGGGCTTCGCCAAGCACTACGGAGGAGGAGGAGGTGTTGGAGGAGGGAGAGGGCTGCGCCAGGGGAAGGTGCGGCTGCCCTCTCTCTCACTATATATAGGGGAAGGGAGGAGGGGAGGCGCCTAGGGTTCCCTAGGGAGGGGCGGCCATAGGGGAAACCCTAGATGGGTTTTGACGCCCCACCCCTAGGAAACTTGCCTCCAAGCCGGGAGGCGGCTGCCCTAGGGGTGGCGCCCCACCTCTCCGTGTTACGTGAGATGGGGTGGAGGGCGCCAGCCCCTTAGTGGGATGATGTGCCCTCTCCCTTGGCCCATAAGGCCCCCAAAGCTTGCCGGGGCCTCCGAAACCCCTTTCGGACACGTTGGTCATCACCTGGTACCCCCGGAACAATTCCGGACTCCAATACCCTTCGTCCAATATACCGATCTTCACCTCCGGACCATTCCAGAGCTCCTCTTCATGTCCGGGATCTCATCCGGACTCGAACAACCTTCGTAACCACATACTATTTCCGTAACAACTCTAGCGTCACCGAACCTTAAGTGTGTAGACCCTACGGGTTCGGGAACCATGCAGACATGACCGAGACGTTCTCCGGTCAATAACCAACAGCGGGATCTGGATACTCATGTTGGCTCCCACATGTTCCACGATGATCTCATCGGATGAACCACGATGTCAAGGATTCAATTAATCCCGTATTCAATTCCCTTTGTCTAGCGGTATAGTACTTGCCCGAGATTCGATCGTCGGTATCCCGATACCTTGTTCAATCTCGTTACCGGCAAGTCTCTTTACTCGTTCCATAACACATCATCCCGTGATCAACCCCTTGGTCACATTGTGCACATTATGATGATGTCCTACCGAGTGGGCCCAGAGATACCTCTCCGTCAACCGGAGTGGCAAATCCCAATCTTGATTCGTGCCAACCCAACAGACACTTTCGGAGATACCCGTAGTGCACCTTTATAGCCACCCAGTTACGTTGTGACGTTTGGTACACCCAAAGCATTCCTACGATTATCATGAACAAGGTAATATAATAATAATAACTAATTTATTATTGCCTCTAGGGCATATTTCCAACAGTCTCCCACTTGCACTAGAGTCAATAATCTAGTTCACATCGCCATGTGATTAACACTCACAGGTCACATCGCCATGTGACCAACATCCAAAGAGTTTACTAGTGTCACTAAACTAGTTCACATCATCGTGTGATTAAGACTCAATGAGTTCTGGGGTTTGATCATGTTTTGCTTGTGAGAGAGGTTTTAGTCAACGGGTCTGCAACATTCATATCCGTATGTACTTCGCAAATCTCTAGGTCATATTGTAAATGCTGCTTCCACGCTCCACTTGGAGCTATTCCAAATGGTTGCTCCACTATACGTATCCGATTTGCTACTCAGAGTCATTCGGATAGGTGTTAAAGCTTGCATCGACGTAACCCTTTACGCCGAACTCTTTATCACCTCCATAATCGAGAAACATGTCCTTATTATTCCAAGGACAATTTTGACCGCTATCTGGTGATCCACTCCTTGATCACCTTTGTACCCTCTTGCCAGACATGTGGCAAGGCACACATCAGGTGCGGTACACAACATAGAATACTATGGAGCCTACGTCTAAGCATAGGGGACGACCTTCGTCCTTTCTCTCTATTCTGCCGTGGTCGAGCTTTAAGTATTAACTTCATACCTTACAACTCAGGCCAGAACTCCTTCTTTGACTGATCCATCTTGAACACCTTCAAGATCATGTCAAGGTAAGTGCTCATTTGAAAGTACCATTAAGCGTTTTGATCTATGCTTATAGATCTTGATGCTCAATGTTTAAGCATCTTAATCCAGTTTTTCATTGAAAAACTCCTTTCAAGCAACCCTTTATGCTTTCCAAAAATTCTACATCATTTCTGATCAACAATATGTCAACAACATATACTCATCAGAAATTCTATAGTGATCCCACTCACTTCTTTGGAAATACAAGTTTCTCATAAACTTTGTATAAACGCAAAATCTTTGATCATCTCATCAAAGCGTATATTCCAACTCTGAGATGCTTACTCCAGTCCTTAGAAGGGTTGCTGGAGCTTTTTATACTTGTTAGCATCTTTCAGGATTGACAAAACCTTCTGGTTGTATCACATACAACCTTTCCTCAAGAATATCGTCGAGGAAACAATGTTTTGACATCCTGTCTGTAAGATTTCATAAATCATGCAGTAATTGCTAATATAATTCCAACAGACTCTTAGCATCGCTACGAGTGAGAAAGTCTCATCGTAGTCAACTCCTTGAACTTGTCGGAAAATATCTTAACGACAAGTCGAGCTTTCTTAATGGTGATACTTACCATCATTGTCTGTCTTCCTTTTAAAATCCATCTGTACCCAACAGCCTTATGACCATCAAGTATTTCTTCCAAAGTCCACACTTTGTTCTCATACATGGATCCTCTCTCGGATTTTATGGCCTCAAGCCATTTGTCAGAATCCGGGCCCACCATCGCTTCTCCATAGCTCGTAGGTTCATTGTTGTCTAGCAACATGACCTCCAAGACAGGATTACCGTACCACTCTGAAGCAGTACATGTCCTTGTCGTCCTACGAGGTTTGATAGTGACTTGATCCGAAGCATTATGATCACTATAATCAGCTTCCACTTCAATTGGTGTAGGTGCCACATGAACAACTTCCTGTGCCCTGCTACACTCTGGTTGAAGTGATGGTTCATTAACCTCATCAAGTCTCCACCATCCTCCCACTCAATTCTTTCGAGAGAAACTTTTCCTCGAGAAAGGACATGTTTCTAGAAACAATCACTTTTGCTTCCGGATCTAAAATAGGAGGTATACCCAACTGTTTTGGGTGTCCTATGAAGATGTATTTATCCGCTTTGGGTTCGAGCTCATCAGGATGAAACTTTTTCATATAAGCGTCGCAGCCCCAAACTTTTAAGAAACGACAACTTAGGTTTCTCCAAACCATAGTTTAAACAGTGTCGTCTCAACGGAATTACGTGGTGCCCTATTAAAGTGAGTGCGGTTGTCTCTAATGCCTAACCCATGAACGATAGTGGTAATTCGATAAGAGACATCATGGTATGCACCATATCTAATAGGGTGCAACTATGATGTTCGGACACACCATCACACTATGGTGTTCCAGGCGGTATTAATTGTGAAACAATTTCCACAATGTCTTAATAGCGTGCCAAAGCTCGTAACTCAGATACTCATCTCTATGATCATATCATAGACATTTTATCCTCTTGTCATGATGATCTTCAACTTCACTCTGAAATTACTTGAACCATTCAATAATTCAGATTTGTGTTTCATCAAGTAAATATACTCAGTATCTACTCAAATCATATGTGAATTAAGAACATAACATATCCACTGTGTGCCTTAGCACTCATTGGACTGCACACATCAAAATGTATTACTTCCAACAAGTTGCTTTCTTGTTCCATTTTACTGAAAACAAGGCTTACAGTCATCCTGCCCATGTGGTATGATTTGCATGTCTCAAGTGATTCAAAATCAAGTGAGTCCAAACGGTCCATCTGCATGGAGTTTCTTCATGCGTATACACCAATAGACATGGTTTACATGTCTCAAACTTTTCAAAAAATGAGTGAGTCCAAAGATCCATCAACATGGATCTTCTTCATGCGTTTTATACCAATATGACTTACATGGCAGTGCCACAAGTAAGTGGTACTATCATTACTATCTTATATCTTTTGGCATGAAAATGTGTATCACTACGATCGAGATTCAATAAACCATTCTTTTAGGTGCAAGACCATTGAAGGTATTATTCAAATAAACAGAGTAACCATTATTCTCCTTAAATGAATAACCGTATTGCGATAGACATAATCCAATCATGTCTATGCTCAACACAAACACCAAATAACAATTATTTAGGTTTAACACCAATCTCGATGGTAGAGGGAGCGTGCGATGCTTGATCACATCCACCATGGAAACACTTCCAACACATATCATCATCTCACCTTTAGCTAGTCTCCGTTTATTCCGTAGCTTTTATTTCGAGTTACTAACACTTAGCAACCGAACCGGTATCTAATACCCTGGTGCTACTAGGAGTACTAGTAAAGTACACATTAACATAATGTATATCCAATATACTTGTATCGACCTTGCCAGCCTTCTCATCTACCAAGTATCTAGGGTAATTCTGCTCTTAGTGGTTGTTCCCCTTATTACAGAAGCACTTAGTCTCGGGTTTGGGTTCAACCTTGGGTTTCTTCACTTAGAGCAGCAGCTGATTTGCCGTTTCATGAAGTATCCCTTCTTGCCCTTGCCCTTCTTGAAACTAGTGGTTTGACCAACCATCAACAATTGATGCTCCTTCTTGATTTCTACTTTCGCGGTGTCAAACATCGTGAATATCTCAAGGATCATCTATCCCTGATATGTTATAGTTCATCACGAAGCTCTAGCAGCTTGGTGGCAATGACTTTGGAGAAACATCACTATCTCATCAGGAAGATCAACTCCCACTCGATTCAAGTGATTGTTGTACTTAGACAATCTGAGCACAAGCTCAATGATTGAGCTTTTCTCCCTTAGTTTGTAGTCTAAGAAAAACGTCGGAGGTCTCATACCTCTTGACGTGGGCACGAGCCTGAAATCCCAATTTCAGCCCTCGAAACATCTTATGTGTTCCGCGATGTTTCGAAAAAGTCTTCGGTGCCTCAATTCTAAACCATTCAACAATACCGAACTATCACGTAGTCATCAAAACGTGTATGTCAGATGTTCGCAACATCCACAGAACACGTTCGAGGTCCAGCACACCGAGCGGTGCATTAAGGACATAAGCCTTCTACTGTCCGCATAATTGCTACTGTCAACTTTCAACTATATTTTCTCTAGGAACATATCTAAAATAGTAGAACTAAAGCACGAGCTATGATATAATTTGCAAAGGGCTTTTGACTATGTTCAGGATAATTAAGTTCATCTAATGAACTCCCACTCAGATAGACATCCCTCTAGTCATCTAAGTGATTACATGATCCGAGTCAACTAGGTCGTGTCCGATCATCACGTGAGACGAACTAGTCATCATCAGTGAACATCTTCATGTTGATCGTATCTACTATACGACTCATGCTCGACCTTTCGGTCTCTTGTGTTCCGAGGCCATGTTTGTACATGCTAGGCTCGTCAAGTCAACCTAAGTGTTTTGCGTGTGTAAATCTGGCTTACACCCGTTGTATGTGAACGTTAGAATCTATCACACCCGATCATCACGTGGTGCTTCGAAACAACGAACTTTCGCAACGGTGCACAGTTAGGGGGAACACTTTGTTGAAATTTTAATGAGGGATCATCTTATTTACTACCATCGTTCTAAGCAAATAAGATGCATAAACATGATAAACATCACATGCAATCAAAAAGTGACATGATATGGCCAATATCATTTTGCTCCTTTTGATCTCCATCTTCGGGGCTCCATGATCATCATCGTCACCGGCATGACACCATGATCTCCATCATCGTGTCTCCATGAGGTTGTCTCGCCAACTATTACTTCTACTACTATGGCTAACGGCTTAGCAATAAAGTAAAGTAATTACATGGCGTTGTTCAATGAGGTCATACATAAATTAAGACAACTCCTATGGATCCTGCCGGTTGTCATACTCATCGACATGCAAGTCGTGATTCCTATTACAAGAATATGATCAATCTCATACATCACATATCATTCATCACATTCTTTTGGCCATATCACATCACATAGCATACCCTGCAAAAACAAGTTAGACGTCCTCTAATTGTTGTTTGCATGTTTTACGTGGCTGCTATGGGTTTCTAGCAAGAACGTTTCTTACCTACGCAAAACCACAACGTGATATGCCAATTGCTATTTACCCTTCATAAGGACCCTTTTCATCGAATCCGCTCGACTAAAGTGGAGAGGCGGCACCCGCTAGCCACCTTATGTGTCGGGCGTTCGGGAACGGGGTCCCTGACTTGCTCGCTGCTGCTCTGGCGTGGCTCGGAGGAGGCCTAGCACGGCCCATCTTCATCTCACGAAGCTCAAGACCCTCGCGAGGGGCCAAGCCTCATGGGCGGACGACAAGGAGCTTCTCGTGCACGGCCTCGTCAGGCTGGCTCATGAGGAGGCGGAGAGTTCAAGGCAGGGTACCTCGCGAGATGCCCATGACGCAAGCCATGATGACCAAGGGCGCCAGCCCGCGCAGCGTCCTCCTTTCCTCTTTGGTGCAAAGGGAGCAAGCACAAAGTAGAGCATCAAGCAAAGGCATCCGTTTGGTGAAACAAGACCAAGACCAGCCCAACGGCTGGGAGGAGTCATCGTGGAGCCTGTGCAAAGCGCCATCACCAGAGCCTTTGGCGGCGAGGACCAACTTTAGTCAGGATAAGTGTACCCTCTGCTCCCCTTCAAAATGGCCAATTGTTGGCGCCCTTCCCGCTCAATATTTGGGAAGAGGCCCAGGGCCTTCGCCTATAAATAGGAGTAGCCACACCCAGAGCAAGTGGCAGCTAGAAGAGGGAGAGAAGGGAGAGATCCGGAATCCTCATCAAGAAACCAGTAGCTAGAGCGACTGAACACCACTTAGCAGTTCATCGCACCCGCCAAGAACAGACCCTCACGAGGTTGTTCTTCCTTGTATTGTTCCTCATCAGCCCAAGAGGCAATCTACCACACCACACACACTGGAGTAGGGTATTACACCACAATGGTGGCCCGAACCAGTATAAATCTCGTGTGTCTTGTGCTGTTCCGTTTAGTAGTTTAGGTCCCAGCGATTCAGCGAGGTGCGAGACGGTGGAAGGTTGGATCTCCGCGCGCACCCCAGTGTTCGAACATCAAGGGTCTGCCGGAACCCGAAATCTGACATTTGGCGCGCCAGGTAGGGGTGCGCCGGAATCTGCCTTTCGTCGCCTCGTTCTTCCCCGAACACCGCAACCATGTCTGACGCCCGTCGGGCCCGCACCGAGCACCGGGCCGCCCTCGCCTCCCATGTCGCCAGACAGCTCCCGTCGGCGGGTGCCCTCGTCGTTCCCCGTCACCTGCCGTCAACGCCGCCACCGGCCCGGCGGGGAACGAGCAGCAAGCATCGTCCCAGCACCCGTTCATGAGGAGGGACGGCCGCACCGCCACGCTTTCGCCACCCCGATGGTTCTTTAATCACGCGCGCTTGCAGCGGCCATGGAGGCCCGAGCTGCACTCATCGCGCAACGAGCTCTGCGCTACCGCCCGCCGACGAAGTCTCACGAAGAATGGCTCGACCGAAGTCGCCGAGCTCGTCTCGCGCTGCAGAGGCGCCCGCGACGTCCGTCTCGCTGCACCGCACCGCCGCGCTGGCGATGAAGCTCCGGCGCCTCGGCCGCCTCCTCCTCAAGAAGGCGCCTGGCCCCAAGCGCGGCGGCCTGGCGGAACCCGCTCCGCCAGGCGCCGCGCTGCAAGAGCAGAGATGTCAAGAAGTTCTCGCCCACAAGAAGCTGCCCGAGCGCTCCCGCTCCCACGACGCCAGACCTGCGCTGCCCCAGCCCCTTGGCGCAGGAGGCCCGCAAGACCAAGCTCTCTGTCGTCCGAGGCCCCCAGCCACGGCGCGGGCTGCCGCGCCTTCACCTCCGAGCTGCGCAGCGCCGCATGGCCCGCCAAATTCATGGTCGTAACCCACCACGGCTACAACGTCCTCAAGATGCCAGGAAGCGGCGGGGTCATCACGGTGCCCTGTGAAGAGAGAGACGCAGTGTGCTCCCTGGAGCGAGCCTTTCAGGCCGCATCGCTAGAAGACCCAGACCACAGCAGCAGGAGGCCTCCCGAGGCCGCACCCAAGAAGAAGAAGACATCGCCCGGCCCGACTCCTCAAGAGGCAGACCCCTCAGGGCCCGCACCAGGCCAGGGGGAGCCTCCTTCCATCGCATAGGAAAGCGCGCCCGGCGCCCTCCTCAGGCCGGGCTCGGGGGCTCTCCCCTGGAGGGCCGCCGACCTTGCCAAGGTCACGAGGGAGGCGCTTGGGCACCACGTGGGGGCGTGCTTCGAAGCATGTTTCCCGCAAGAAGGAGCAAGGCAAGGAGGGCCGAACCCTCAGGAGTTCGTCGGCCAAGGCCGCTCAGAGCTACAGAGTCAAGGATCATGAGGGCAGCCGCCGCCTACCCATGTGGGCCCCAGGTTCGCCCATAGGCAGGCAACGGGCGCCCGCCTGGGCCCCCCAGTCAGGGCCCCATCCCAACTAGTATTTCCTCCAGACGCACTGAAGCCCAACAAAAACAACGACGGATTCAACGCCTTCCCGTCGTCCCGTGCTCCTCGACTCCTCCTCATCCCCAAATCCCAGACCCCCAACTACGCCGCCGTTCCCATGCGTCACGCCGTCTCCGATTCCAAGGTCGCCGGTGGCCATTAATGGAGACTAAAGGCGCAAATCTGTACCCCCAACCAGCTCTCCTTCCTTTCTCGATGTTCTACTCGCTCCCCATCAGCTAGACATTGGAGAGACTGTACGTGTTCTTCTCTTCCTGCCCCTAAATCCCGTTCATCCTCGATTAAATAGCTCTGCTATCTGAGAGATTCCACATCTGCCTGCCCTGCTCCCCTGCATAGGTCTTCATCTGCAGTTCGACTCTTCGGTGGATCCAAGTGTGGTTGAGAACTAGAGAAGGGGGGATGTGTTGACTACTGCAACATGCGGATCTGCCGAACTGGCCACCTACATACACATCAATCCACACCTCAGGTGCTTTTGTTCCCTGTTTTTAATCATTTTATGCTTCTTGTTCCTGTTTAGTTACATGTGTCCTCTAGAAAGTATTTAACGGGCGGATAGTAACAAAGGAAGAGAAAAAGCAAATAGATGTAGCGGTAAAATCCCTAAAAAGGGTCACTTGACAAAATTTTCACAACTAGTAGTTCTCCTAAAGATCCCCTGGAATTGGCAATAGTAAGTTTTTAACAACCAACTAAGAATACCGATGCTGCTGATCATGATATGAACGAGGATAATAATAATTCCAGTGAGCATGAAAACGTAACTCGTTCACCAAATTCTGAATCACCGAGTGTCTATAAGCAACAGTCATTCACTGTTATATTTTTGACCCACGACACTGGTATAATCTGGAAGATAAGGCTAGAGATATTTTAGTTGAGAAGGGTCCTGTAAGAAATGATGATATTGTGTTCCGTCCAGATAGTAATTCTAGACATTTTTTACAAACTTTATTATTCCAGAAAGTTGACCAATGGAGAGGTACATGACAGGAATTTGACGGTAACACAAAACATCTTAGTAGCAACCAGTTTTGACATGAATTTTTGTTTTGTAGAACATAATGAAGTCTCCATCCATATTTAGGAATGCAAACTTTTGTCAAACTACATATTTCATTAATATCATGGTATGTAGTTCACTTGATCGATATAAGTAAATTGTACTGTCAGTTTTAGAGTCCAAATTAAGATCATCAGGATATGCTATGTACCGGATATTACTTTGCTTTTGAAACGGAAAATATTTTGATCTTTTAAGTAAACAAGGGCCCCTTATTTTTGTCTTGCCCCTGGGCCCCATGTACCTATGGGCCGGCCCTGTATGTATGTTGATGAAATGCTACGTACTGCTGCTGCCCCTGTGACGGCGTGTGATGGCTAAGGAAGATGGTTGTCCTGCCGCCATAACCCCGCCCCTGCTGTTGCTCTTTCCCATGGTGATTTCGCCCGTCGCCCGCCGGGCACAACACCACCATGGTGCTCACAATCACCCTGTACATTTCACTTGAATATTCATGTACTTCACTTGAAACTCAAAAACAGAACATTCATCTAGCAACTACTCCCTCTGAAGATGAGCTTTTATATATCAGTGTTATACTTACCATTCTTCAATGGCCCATCATACTTCACCTGACCGTGATGCACTGCTCAGCGTGTCATCACCGATATGAAGTGAAATGAGAGAAATTAAAGATGACTCGTAATGGTAATGGATCGGATCAGCCCTCCCTCATAAATCATATGGCATTATAAGCTAAAGCGGATGAGTAGGGGTGTCAAGTGAATGTGCAGCAAGGAAAAGCTTACTGTCAACTTATTCAGTTACCCAAGGAATGGAGTCATGAGGTGCCATCTGCGTCAGGTTCAAGACTTAAAACTAGACTTAAAACTAGCATTTGCTTCTGACTGAAAGCTTACACTAATCGTCATATGTGTGGTTCCTTTTCTGGGTGTGCAGATTTATATTCAATTGAGGTGTTTAGTGAAGATGCTAAAGGTGATATCAGAGTAAACCCTGTTTTCAACAATTTGCTTTTTAATTAAACAAACAGTAAACAATTCCTGATACTTTTCACATTAAGGAAATGAAGATGTGCACTTTTATAGAGACCATTTTACTAGTCAAATATTCAAAGCTTGTCATCGGCATAATTAATGCGGTTCTTCTGAAGTGAGTTATAAATAATCTCTCCTACAAGTTAATGTTGTATCTTATCTTACATGCATATACTCTGTTTCTATGTCGGCAGAGTTTGTACATGATGGCAAACCAACAACCTTCAAAGATGTTTTTAGAGCAAGATTACACATTTGACCTGTAAGGTTATTATATTTAATGACTAATTAAATCGGCCTGGCTGCTTGCAGGTTTATTTTGCTTTGGTTTCACAAGAGGTTTGTAGGCTTGTAGCAGCCTTGAACTGCTTTATTTCAACATCACTGACAGGAAGAGCATCAAGTGCTACAGAATGCAAGTACAGTTTTTTGCATACTCCAAAGTGTTAGGATGCCCAACCATATGTTCCAAGAGAATATTAGATATGTGAAACCAATTTCATTTGGTGTCCTACAAACTTTCAAGTTTGAACAGCAGGTACACAGGGAGAACCAAAAGAGACAATGAGATGAAGTTACCAGCAGGTACCAATACCAGCATACACGTCTTCAGAAAAGATCATAACTGACACAACAAAAGAAAATACAGTATAGAAGAAAGAAAAAGCGAATATATAATAGAGGGTGGTACATAAGGCCCACCTTCTTTTTTGCGAGGAATACATAAGACCCACCTTAATATAATAAAAAAATATGTGAAGGGATAAAGATGCCTAAGCATCTATGTACATAGTGCTAATATGGAATACAAATAGTAAAAAGTTATGGCAGAGATTGACTCAATCCGTTTTAAGATTACCCTAACAAAAGTTTAGTTATATTTGTATTGCCTCACCAATACAAAAAATAGCAGAGCCTACAAAAGGCCTGTTATGTAGTTGAGCATGCCAGGGGATCCTGCATCCAGGCCAGGCTGATGGTTATATTTCCGATTGCATATCAGGAGCTGTCCTGTCACCACACCCAACGTATCTGTTGATTCTGCTCCGGCATGTGAATCCAGTGAATGTTCTACACTTTGATGGACAGTACGACTTTGTAGCACAGGCATGCCAGACAGATGGCTTCTTTCCTCAAACTGAACACGCTGCTTTGAGGTTGATGGTTGCACTTGAGGCTGCAAATCTCGAGCAGCTTGATCTTGCATTGAGGTTGACGGTTGCGCCTCAGGCTGCAAATCGCGAGCTGCCTCTGTGGCTGGAATACCTGCTGCTGCTGCTGGTTCTGCTTCTGCTGGTGGTGGATGACGCAAAGTTGCTAAGCTTTGTTGGGCAGGCAGGCTCGTACTTCTGCTACATAGTTCTACATGGATAAGTCGATAACAAAAATGCTACTAGCCAACTAATGCACTATTCAGTTCTGACATCAGAAGCCATATGAGAAATATCAACCAGTAGGCCATCAATAAAAGAATATAAGGGGAAAAACTGAATACAAACTACTGAGTAGTACGAATGACTTGCTTTCACAACAGTTTAATAAGCAAAGCTACTGCTGGATGAACGAAGATTTTCATCTTAGAAGAACTAGAGCAAGCAACCAACATACTAGATCCAAACTACATCCTTGGCAGTGATAAACATACTTTCATCCGGAGAAAACTTGAAAGTCCATGTCATCTTTGGCAAAAATGAGAACCTTCTTTCATGAAAAGATAGATTGAGGTGCACATGAAAATGCTATGGTCATTTGAGAACATAAAGATACTTGAAAGTATTTGCAGAATGTCCTGCTCTCACTCTCTTTAATTCCATTAGTTCTTAGAGAGCTTTTTTAGCTCCATGAAACCACTGCTCCACTCTTGGACACCATCCGTTTCAAACATAATGTTGTGGGGATGTGTCAGAGAGTGCTTAGTACTTTGCATTGCTTTTTCTGACATGGCTCCTATCTCGAGGTGGAAATGAAGGGTATCCGTGGCTGGAGCAGCCGTTCCATGGTTTTCACAAAGATTACTGTAAATCCAATATGTATGTCAATGCGACCTTAGAGTTCACAAGCAGTAGTACGATGCTTTCTTCTCTAATTGAATGTCATAATGAGCATACCAATACTTCAAATCAAATTGCCAATTTCATCCTAGACTAGCACCATCAAATCAGCATGTAACAAACATACAATAGATTATCAATAGCAGACAACTACAATTCAGTTAGGCCAAGAACACCAAATCAGGACTGAATAGCATAACACGGAATGTAAAAAATTTGTTGTGCCGTACTGTTACCAATTTTCATGTAAATTTGAATCTAGTCGGCACCTCCCCTCTGCAAGCGGCATCATAGTCTTCAGCAAGGTATGGTGCAACTTCCTTGTGAGGGGATATGTACTTCTCCAAGAATACTTTCTCCATCACAATGACTGCGGAATAGTAGCTCCGGTTGTGATCTAGCAATCCATTTTCCTTGAGAAACTTTACAACATAGTATCGGGGTCTGGTCCTGCCCTCCAGGCTATAAGTGAGCAATGCCGGACGACAAGCAATGTATGCTGGTTCCAACCCCGCCTCGGAGACGAGGAACTCAGACATGCGCTGCAGCGATTCCTTGGTCCTCGTTAGCAACGTTGGAGCCTTAGAAAAAGCAATACCCACCTCGGCATCCGACCACCTGAACATTTTCTTCAAGTGCTCTACATTGGCGGTGATTTTCTCCTCGCTGAGGAATGCAACAGCGTTTAGCGCATGTCTGAACATCGGAGATCCACGGGGTACACCAAGACCTTCGACGCAGGCCACTGCTGTACGGATGCGTTCTGTGCTGATGCTGAGCAGCGATGGTGTACGTACGTAGAGCTTGGCAATATCGCAAGCACCTAGCCCGCACTCGAGCAGGAAGGTGACATTGGGCTTGACCACCCGCTCGAGGTCAGACCCGAGAACGGAGCCACTCTTGAGGGCCCGAAGGAGGCTCTCGGAGGAGCCGAAGAGGGGCAGGCAGTACTGCAGCCCGGCGATGATGGATCTACAGCGGAAAGTGACGCCGGTGAGCGAGGCAAGGCGCGCGATGTCGGAATGCGAGAGGCCCAGGCTGATGAGCCCCGCGACGTTGGGGGCCAGGGTTCTCTCCACGCCCGCGCAGAGCAACCTGGGGTCCTTGCGGATGGCGGCGGCGAGGTCGGCGCCGGAGAGGCCGAGGCCGGCGAGGAAGGCGAGGACGGCGTCGGGGTTGGCGGGGGACTTGAGGTGCGAGATCTTCAGGGAAGCCTTGCGGGCCTGCGCTGGGGTGAGGCCGCAGGTGGCGACCAGGTACTCTTCCACGGCGAAGCTAGGAGGGCTCGGAGAAATGGCCGAGGAGAGGAGGCGGTGGAGAGGGGATACGGGAGAGGTGGCTGGACGAGATGAGAGGAGCTGGGTGAGGATGGAGCACCGGAGGCGGAGCATGGCGCCGCGGCGGAGAGAGATTTGGCGGGCGGCGGCGGCGGCGGCGGCGGAAGGGGAAAGCGGATGGCTGCTCTGCTTCTGCTTCTGCTTGGTGGGGAACGGGGACGATGATTCCAGTCCAGCGTTGTTCAACCCAGCCAGCCCAAGTGGGTCCCGCCCGCCAGTCTCCTGCTGCCATATAATGTGAGCAATTCGAGTAAATAGTAACTACTCCTCCGTTCCTAAATAATTGTCTTTCTAGCCATCTCAAATGAACTACAATATACGGATGTATGTAGACATGTTTTAGAGTGTAGATTCACTCATTTTGCTCCGTATGTAGTCATTTGTTGAAATCTCTAGAAAGACAATTATTTGGGAACGGAGAGAGCATCAGATTAGGTTTCCCAAACACTACCGAATTTTTTTCGCTCATAACTATCAAGCCAGGGGTTGGCTGTTTTGAAAAACCAAAATCTTCACTGTTAAAAAATTAAACCAATTCATGACAGGTCAGGCCCGCACCTAAATGATCTGTCTATTTGACTGTTAACTGGCATGCAGGTCCCACATGTCAGTGTCTGCAACCTTTTTCAAAAATGCCGTCGGGTCCCTGCAAAGTTTTCAAGTCCCTGTAAGCTTTTGAAACAAGCAATCGGGTCCCTCCCATGGTCGTGCGCCAACAGCCGCCGTGAGGCTCGCCGGCCAGCAACCATGGCACCACCGCGGAGCTCCCTTCCGTCACGCGGGGCGCAGGTGGACGACTATGTCGCCCTACTACACGCCGCCATGGAGATCCCCATCCAGGGAGGCCTCCTGTCGTTGTTAGCCGATCGTGCCACCCGCAGCCGAGCCCCACATCCGTCTGGGCCCTGCATGAGTTGTGGCTGTTGGGGTTGGCCGGCAAAGCAGGGGCCATGGCTCCGTGAAGGGGTGGCATGTCACGGGCCATGGTTGCAGGGCGAGGCTGGCGGTGCGTTGGGTTGTAGGCCACGGTGAGGAGAAGAGGTTCTGGGGAGAGGGGGCAGTAGTGGAGGCGGAGGAGCGGCCGACCGACGCTGACGAGGTGGAAGGAGGGGCGACCTGCGCTGGTGGAAGGAGAAGCGGTCGGCGCTCCGTCAACCTCCTGTGGAAGAAGGGAGGCAGGAGAAGTGAAGAGAATGAGGAAGAGACACTAACATGTGGACCCCATATGCCAGTTAACGGGCAAACAATCAGTTTTCTTACGTACGGGCCCCAACTGTCATAATCATGATCAATTTGTAGAGCACTGGATGATTTGGGTTTTTTGAAACAGCCGACCCCTGACTTGGTAGTTATCAGTAAAAAAAAATATCAACAGTTTTTTAAAACCCTAGCCCAAATTAGTTTTATGCTATTTACTCGAGCGATTCCTTTTTGCAACATTGTTGCCTAAAATTGTCAAGATTAGAGTGACATGCTTCGCCTGCAACGGAGTACTGCTTTCACATTTGCCCAGGGAGGCAAACAAAGTGGCACACACTTTAGTTAGAAATTCTTACGATTCCAACTATGTGATTGGTTGGGACGATGATCCCCAAATTCTCTTCTACCTAAACTGGATCGTGATGTAATTGTCATCCGAGTTCAATAAAGTGTGCCACATATTCAAAAGAATACTTGATTGTTTTTTTTTGGTGATTGCAAGATATCATCAATGATACGCTACAATAAACGAACATTGAGCATATCCATTAATCCCTAGAACGCATCGCTTTTGCTAGCGCATGTGACATGGATATTCTTAAACTCCATTCGCCTTGTTTCTTTCCCCTCCCCTACGGTAAGGCGTGTCCTAACTTTCCAACAATGTAGAGGGAGAAGATTCCGATGAAAAATGTCATCATCTTAGGTAGAGCTCGCGACGAACGGACAGCGGTAGCAGCAACAACATCGATGAAGGAGATGACAAGAGAGAGAGAGAGAGAGAGGGGCGGTTGTGTTACGTGGTAGAGCTTGCTAGCAATGTTGTGATAGCGATGCCACTAAATGTTGGATTTGTTTACTAGGCATATTAATATGGCTAGTTTAGAAACCCTAATTAAACGTAGGATTTGTTACTAGGCATATTAAGTCCATTTGCATAAAATAAAATTTTGAAATGTGAACCAGTGCTGGAAAATATTTTCCCTATGATTCATATGAGCCCTAATGTTTGTTTAAATTTTCTGGAATTCAAAGGATTTTGAACTGAAACAAATTAGGCCAATTCAAATGCTATAAAAAAGAAAAAGAAAAGAAGAAAAAGAAAAAGAAACAAAGGCCTAGCAAAACCGACCGTGCAGCCCGGTCACTTAAGAAAAATAAGAGTGAACCAGTACACCCTAATCAAATCACGACCGTCTACACTATATCTAACGACCATGCCCCGCATATGTCATATCTCTTTCACTGACACATGGACACCACTTGTTAGCACTGCCCCCACCTCGCACACTCGGCCATGGCCGCGACCGCCGCCACCCCACTTCCCACAACACGCACGAGCCACCTCCAGACCCTCCTATAAATTCACCTGGACCCCTCTTTTGATATTTGAACTCGTGTGCACAAATACGCCGCCAGGCCATTCGACACAAAGGCTTTGCAACATGGTTGGTGTTGCAAAGGGCGTGCGACACAATGCTAGCTGCTCGATCACACCGAATTGAATGGCTCCTGTTCTAGCCGGTCTTTTCTAAAAATCAACTAACTTTTTTTCTTTCTCTTTCAATAGCACGAAAATATTTTTGTGAGAAAAATAACAAAAAAAACCTTATCACACGATTTCTCCCCAAAAAAATATCACCGCGGCCACAAATTGCAAACGATTCATATTTCCATCCAAAAAGACCTGAAAGCGTGCTAGCTAGCTGCTCTTTGGGTGGTCATCTAGTTGATCTCAACACATGTAATTGTAATGTTGATTCAAACCCCGGTTTTATTTAGCTTGGGTACTACTCCCTCCGTCCCATAATACAAGTGTTTTTGACATTACACTAGTATAAAAAACGCTATCATATCATGGGACGGAGGGAGTATTTACATTATGGATTATGGGATGGAGTACTTAATTATGGGATGGAGGGCGTACTTAACTTAAAGAGTCAAAGTGCTAGTATTTGGTTGCGTATATAAACATCAGGCTATCTTTTCTACTTCCTTTGTTTCTAAATATAAGCTATTTTAGAGATTTTAATACGGAATACGTACGGATGTATATAGACATATTTTAGAGCGTAGATTCACTCATTTTGCTCCGTATGCAGTTCATACTGGAATCTCTAAAACTAAAAGGTCTTATATTTAGAAATGGAGGGAATCTATTCTCTTGTTTCCCCTGAATGATGGATCATCACTGCCCAAATCAGCTGATCATCAAAATAAAGTTTGCTGAGTTTGCTCTGTAAACAGAAACAATACTGGGATGGAATTTGGGCAGCCCTATATATGTATGCAGGCCCGGCCCATAGGCCGGGCAAACGGGGCGCCCGCCCTGGGCCCCCAGAAGTCAGGGGCCCCATCCCAACTAGTATTTCCTCTGTACGTATGAAGCCCAACAAAAACAACGACGGATTCAATGCCTTCCCGTCGTCCCGTGCTCCTCGACTCCTCCTCATCCCCAAATCCCAGACCCCCAACTACGCCGCCGTTCCCGTGCGTCACGCCGTCTCCGATTCCAGGGTCGCCGGTGGCCATTAATGGAGACTAAAGGCGCAAATCTGTACCCCCAACCAGCTCTCCTTCCTTTCTCGATGTTCTGCTCGCTCCCCATCAGCTAGACATTGAGAGACAGACGTGTTCTTCTCTTCCTGCCCCTAAATCCTGTTCATCCTCGATTAAATAGCTCGCTATCCGAGAGATTCCACATCTGCCTGCCCTGCTCCCTGCGTAGGTCTTCATCTGCAGTTCGACTCTTGGTGGATCCAAGTGTGGTTGAGAACTAGAGAAGGGGGATGTGTTGACTCTGCAACATGCGGATCTGCCGAACTGGCCACCTACATACACATCAATCCACACCTCAGGTGCTTTTGTTCCCTGTTTTTAATCATTTTATGCTTCTTGTTCCTGTTTAGTTACATGTGTCCTCTAGAAAGTATTTAACGGGCGGATAGTAACAAAGGAAGAGAAAAGGCAAATAGATGTAGCGGTAAAATCCCTAAAAGGGTCACTTGACAAAATTTTCACAACTAGTAGTTCTCCTAAAGATCCCCTGGAATTGGCAATAGTAAGTTTTTAACAACCAACTAAGAATACTGATGCTGCTGATCATGATATGAACGAGGATAATAATAATTCCAGTGAGCATGAAAACGTAACTCGTTCACCAAATTCTGAATCACCGAGTGTCTATAAGCAACAGTCATTCACTGTTATATTTTGACCCACGACTTTGGTATAATCTGGAAGATAAGGCTAGAGATATTTTAGTTGAGAAGGGTCCTGTAAGAAATGATGATATTGTGTTCCGTCCGGATAGTAATTCTAGACATTTTTACAAACTTTATTATTCCGTAAAGTTGACCAATGGAGAGGTACATGACAGAATTTGACGGTAACACAAAACATCTTAGTAGCAACCAGTTTTGACATGAATTTTTGTTTTGTAGAACATAATGAAGTCTCCATCCATATTTAGGAATGCAAACTTTTGTCAAACTACATATTTCATTAATATCATGGTATGTAGTTCACTTGATCGATATAAGTAAATTGTACTGTCAGTTTTAGAGTCCAAATTAAGATCATCAGGATATGCTATGTACCGGATATTACTTTGCTTTTGAAACGGAAAATATTTTGATCTTTTAAGTAAACAAGGGCCCCTTATTTTTGTCTTGCCCCTGGGCCCCATGTACCTATGGGCCGGCCCTGTGTGGCCCCCCATCCAGGCGAGGATGGTGGGCTGCGCGTCTGCATCGACATACCAGGGCTCAACCGAGCCGCATCTCAAGAGCGCCTCTGGCCCTCGCGAGTGGGACGTTGCGAGGGCCCGCCCCACAGCTACGTGCGCATGCCTCACGACCTGCCAAACGCGGCTGCTGCGCACCAGCATCTCATGAGGGCCATCCTGGAGGCTCGAGAGGTCAGGCACGCCGCAGCCCTGGCGGAGATGGAGATGGCCCCTGAGGAGCCGCCAGAGCCTCCAGACCCTCCTGAGGCCCCCGGTCCTGGGGGCTCGTGAGGATCGGCTCCCGCAGCCCACCGAGTCTGCTACACCAACACCCCTTCGTCCCCAACATCACCAAGTGACATCTTTAAGTTTTATTTCCGGCTGGGAGCGCCTTCAGGGCTGCATTATTCCCAGGCCGCGTGGGTCCGTCCCTGCGGCATGTAGCCCTTTTGTTTCATGTCATTAGCCTATCCTGTTGGGGGCGCCCCTCGGGCTGCATCATCCCCAAGCCGCTTGGGCCTGTCCCAGCATTATGTATCCTTCTTACGTTTTCCTTAGGATTATGCTCTCGCTCCACCATGCTTGTTATTTGGTGCATTTTCCTGGGTGACGGAATCTTGCACGTTAAAGGGGGGGTGCATGAGCATCGCGACTCAGGGCTCCTACCGGCTCTCCGGCCCTCACCCTCTGGTCTTGTCCATGCCATCGCGACTGGCTTGCCGGCGACGGTGAGACCAGCCCGAGAGCCGGACCGAGGACGAGTTTCAGTCATCTAACCCAGCTTAGCAGCGTTAAAGGGGGTGCTCGAGCATCGCGACTCAGGCTCCTACCGCTCTCCGGCCCTCACCCTCTGGTCTTGTCCATGGCATCGCGACCTGGCTTGCTGCCGACGGGTGAGACCAGCCGAGAGCTCGGACCAAGACGTAGAGCACCGCATCCGCCAAATTTGCAGGAACACACTCGAAGATAAGGCCCAGAGCCAGGCGCAACCCGCCTTGAGGTAGGGCCCCGTGAGTCCCACGCTGGCTCACGGGTGCCCAGATACATCTCGTCTAGCCCTACCGTGCCAGCCACGTGTCAGGGTGGGGCTGTATACGCCAGGGCTCCTCCCGAGGGGAGCCCCCCACGCACTGATGGAAGCACCATGCTCGCTACTGGCGACGACATCGCCGAGGAGCGGCTATGCCCAGACGCATGCGGAAGCGCTATGCTCCACACGGTGATAAACAAGCGAGGGTGGCCTCCGGTCGCATCAACCTCGTGGAGCCCAGAGCTCGGTGTCGGCCTCATCGCAAGCGCCTCCCTCGGAGCGCCCGCGAGGGGCTGAACACGGGCTGCGCCTGGTCACGCCAGATGCACGCCACCCAGCCAGGCCCGGGCCTGGTTCGTCAGACGCAATCCTCCGAGCGGAGCCAAGGTACGAATGCCATTTGAGCATCAAGGAGGACTCTGAGCATCGCGACTCAGAGCCTAACTGGTCACGTAGCCCTCACCCTTAGTTCCGGAAGGCTAACGGCGGTTGAGGTATGCGCGGGCCGGGCTCGCAGACGTAGAACGGTGGATCCGCCGCGTCTCACCTCCCTACTTGCTGTTCGATGCGCTAAGGGGACTCCCGAGCATCGCGACTCAGAGCCTAACTTGTCACGTAGCCCCTCACTCCTTGGTCCCGCCCCTGGTTTCGGTCGGGGCTAACGGCGGCCGAGGTATCTGTGAGGCCGGCTCTGCGGCGAGAACATAAGCAAGTAGGGAGCGCAAAATTCAAGGAATTCAAAAGCAAATATTACAGTCCACACTGTTATCGCAATATCAAATGCAAGTTTAAACGCCTCCCCGAGGCATGATACATGTGCAGGAATTAAAAGCAGGACAGGAGCCACAACGGAGTCATTTGTCGGCGGGGGAGCAGCGTGGAGTGGGTTCGCCTCATGGAGCAGCAGGGCCGGCAGCGCCTCGCTTCGGCTTGGTGCTGAAGGCCCGGAACTTCCCCAACAGAGCCTCCGCACGACCCTTCACAGCCTCGGCAGCGGCAGCTGCATGCTCGCCGCTTGTCGCCTCCAGCAGGCTGTCCAGGTCGACGCTGGGATCGCGAAGGTAGATGTGGGTGAGGATCCGCGTCAGTGCCGCAGAAGACAAGACACGCGCCTCGGCCTCGGCCGTGGGGCCAAGGCCAAGCTAGACATCTTCAAGAACACGAACCAGGAAGGGAAGCAGCTTGGCGGGACCATCCTCGGCGCCGGCCAGCGGACTCTCCTGGCCGCTGTCATAAAGCGTCTTCAGCAAAGAGCGAGCCTTCACCTCCATATCCATGAAGGCCACGTGATCTTCCGCAAGAACCCACGCCTTGTCGTCCAGCTCGACCTTCCTCGCCTCCAGCTCCTGCTCCAGCGCGCCCAGGCGGTCGCGGCGCTTCTTGAGCCTGGCCTCCCGGTCCTTGACGGCCGCCTCGCGAGCCTTCATGCTTTCCTCCTGCTCCTGGCGGAGGCGGGCCTCCTCGGCAAGCTGGTTCTGCAGGCCCTTCAGCTCGCTCTCCAGCGACCTTGGATGCTAGCTGCCTCCCCCAGGGCAGCATCGCGGGCAATCTTCGCCTCACGGACAGCCTGCTTCTCCTCGTCGCAGGATGTCGAGGCCTGGACCAGCGCCGCCCGAATCGAAGCATCGGAGCGAATCCAGCCAGAAGCCAGCTCCAAACGCCCAGCCATCAGACGGGGAGTCGGCGCCCTGAAGATCCTGCCGCAGGCGGTCCAGTCCGGCAACGGCGCGATCGAACAAAGATTCGAGGAGCAGCAATCGGTGGAGTAAGAGGAGAAGACGGCTGTGTGACCCACTACCGAGGCGGAACCGCCATGCGCCACGGCAGCAGTGGAGGCAGCGCCAAGCAAGGGCACCTCGAGTCGCCTGGGTCAGGGCTGGCTCGCCCGCCGGGCTCGGCCCGACCTCGCGAGGACGCCCGGCAGGAGAGGCACAAGCGCCACGATCACCTTCTTTCTCGGGCAGAGGCACCGCCCCAAGTGAAGCCTCAGAGCTCCTTGACTTCTTTGCGCAGCGTCAGCCTAGCCAAGAGATACGGATATCAAGCCTCAGCGACAAAGCAAGGAATAAAACAAGAATCAAGCACTTACTGGTCGTAGCTGGTGGACTCGAGCAACCTCCGGCCATACTTGAAGCCCAAGAGCCGGCTGCAGGGATCAGCTTCAAGGGGACCAGGAGCAGGAGGCGCGTCTGCGGATCGCCCCTGGGCCGGGGCGGACCCGCGGGGGACCAGCCCAGTCCGGTCCTTCTTCGGGACCAGGGGCAGGCTTCTGCCTCCCTGCTCATCCTCATCCTCGTCGTCGTCACTCTGGGGGGAGGCGGAGAGTGCGGGGCCTGCGCCGAAGGGGGGAGCCCTTGACTCCGCCCCCGAATCAACCCCCTCCCCCAGCTCTCTTTCCTCCACCTCTTCGCTGGAGTCGGAAGAGGACACGTCCACCAGGTCCTCCGGAGCCTCCACGGGCACGGGCCCGTCCCCATTGAAGACAGGCATGGGCCCCACTACCTGCTCCCAATCCTCGCGAAGGAACAAGGGCACGGGGGTGCCCTCCAGTCTCGCCACGTCACCCCCAACCAAGGACTGGAGGACCGTCGCCAGATCCTCGCCGGCCAGGACCACGGGACTCGAATGAGGCCTCCACATCGGAAGCGAGTACTGACGAAGCGGAGCCAGTTGATGCTCCAGGAACTCCCTCAGCAGCGACGCGCCGGTCAGCTTCGCCGCCGCCATGTTGGCCAGCTTCAGATCTGCGTCCATCTTCTCCAGCACCAGCTTCGCGCGGGGATCCAGAAGCTCCACTCGGGACCAATCGTCGGAGCTCTCGGGGTGCTCCGTGGGCAGGATCAGCCGAGGGTGGATGCGCCCAGCATCCACCAAGACCCACTTGCTCCTGAAGCCCTCAATCCGCTTCCCAGGGTTTGAAATGGCGATGGCTCCGCCGTATGCGATGAAGCTCGCACACGCGGAGGCGGAACCACGTGAGGTTCAGAGGGAGAAATAGTGGCGCAACAAGGCCACCGAGGGCTTCACCCCAACATGGGCCTCACAATAGTAGGCGAAGATTGCCAGAAGAAGGACGGAGTTGGGATGGAGGTGCAGAGCTTGAATGTTGTAGTGACGGAGGACGGAGAAGAAGAACTCAGAAAAGGGAGGCACCAGACCAGCAATGATGGCGCTCACGAAGAACGGGTAGAAGGTACTCCCCCGACCCTCCGGGGCGGCAGAGCCGGCCTTGAACACCTCCGTTCCGTTGACGCCCTGCGCCTCCGCCATCCGGCGCACCAGGGCGAGGCTCGCCCCTGACACATTTGGCGGGTCAAAGGCAGGAGAGTACCAAGCTTCGGCCGGGGCTCGGCGAGGCGCCATGACTGGCTAGGGCACGCAGGCGGAGTGGATCTGAAGGTTTTGGAAGCAGAGAGGAGGGGCGCAAGAAAGGGGATCTGAGCAGCAACTGGAGAAAGTAAAGGAGGCAAGGAAGATGCCACTCTGTTATCAACCCACGCGGTTGTAGAGGCGCACACGTCCAATCAACCGCCACGCGCCGCCCAAGGCCGCAGGCTGTTAGGGCCCGCGAAGCTTTGCACTTGCCCTGTCGCCTCTCTGCTCGGCCAAGTTCGGGCGCGCCATGGGCCCGGGGCTCTGTCGGCGTTCAGGGCAGGGGTCCCAGACTTGCTCACTGCATGCCCTGCGGCGTGGCTCGGAGGAGGCCCAACACGGCCCATCTTCATCTACGCAAGCTCAAGACCCTCGCGAGGGGCCAAGCCTCGCGGGGAGGACGACAAGGAGCTTCCTCAGGCACGGCCTCGTCAGGCTGGCTCATGAGGATGCGGAGAGTTCAAGGCAGGGTACCTCGCGAGGTGCCCATGATGCAAGCCATGACGACCAAGGGCGCCCGGTCGGCGCCCATCGGGCGCCGATCGAGCGCCCCAGCCAGCAGGCGTCCTCCTTTCCTCTTTGGTGCAAAGGGAGCAAGCGTGGCGAGAGCATCAAGCAAAGGCATCATTTTGATGCAACAAGACCAAGACCAGCCCAACGGCTGGGAGGGAGTCATCATGGAGCCCAGGCAGGCGTCATCACCAGAGCCTTTGGCAGGCGAGGACCAACATTAGTCAGGATAAGTGTACCCGCTCTTCCCCTTCAAAATGGCCAATTGTTGGCGCCCTTCCCGCTCAATATTTGGGAAGAGGCCCAGGGCCTTCGCCTATAAATAGGAGTAGCCACACCCAGAGCAACAGGCAGCTGGAAGCGGGAGAGAAGGAAGAGATTCGGAATCCTCATCAAGAAACCAGTAGCTAGAGCGACTGAACACCACTTAGCAGTTCATCGCACCCGCCAAGAACAGACTCTCGCAAGGCTGTTCTTCCTTGTATTGTTCCTCATCAGCCCAAGAGGCAATCTACCAAACCACACACACTGGAGTAGGGTATTACACCACAATGGTGGCCCGAACCAGTATAAATATCGTGTGTCTTGTGTTGTTCCGTTTAGTAGTTTAGGTCCCAGCGATTCGGCGAGGTGCGAGACGGTGGAAGGTTGGATCTCCGCACGCACCCCAGTGTTCGAACCTCAAGGGTCTGCCGGAACCCGAAATCCGACATTATGCAACAAGTGCATGTTAGTCGGTGGAACCTGTCTCACGTAAGTGTACGTGTAAGGCCGGTCCGGGCCGCTTCATCCCACAATACCGTAGAAACAAGATTGGACTAGTAACGGTAAGCATATTGAACAAAATCAACGCCCACAACTACTTTGTGTTCTTCTCGTGCATAGAATCTACGCAATAGACCTAGCTCATGATGCCACTGTTGGGGAACGTAGCAGAAATTCAAAATTTTCCTACGAGTCACCAAGATCTATCTATGGAGAAACCAGCAACGAGAGAGAGGAGAGTGCATCTACATACCCTTGTAGATCGCTAAGCGGAAGAGTTACAAGAACGCGGATGAAGGAGTCGTACTCGCAGCGATTCAGATCACGGTTGATTCCGATCTAAGCACCGAACAATGGTGCCTCCGCGTTCAACACACGTACAGCCCGGGGACGTCTCCTCCTTCTTGATCTAGCAAGGGGAGAGGAGAAGTTGAGGGAGAACTCTGACAGCACGACGACATGGTGGTGATGGAGCTCGTGGTTCTCCGGCAGGGCTTCGCCAAGCACTACGGAGGAGGAGGAGGTGTTGGAGGAGGGAGAGGGCTGCGCCAGGGGAAGGGTGCGGCTTCCCTCTCTCTCTCTCTCACTATATATAGGGGGAAGGGAGGAGGGGGAGGCGCCCTAGGGTTCCCTAGGGGAGGGGCGGCGGCCATAGGGGAAACCCTAGATGGGTTTTGACGCCCCCAACCCCTAGGAAACTTGCCCCCCAAGCCGGGAGGGGCAGCTGCCCTAGGGGTGGTGCCCCCACCTCTCCAGGTTATGTGAGATGGGGTGGGAGGGGCGCTCAGCCCCTTAGTGGGCTGATGTGCCCTCTCCCCTTGGCCCATAAGGCCCCCAAAGCTTGTCGGGGCCTCCGAAACCCCTTTCGGACACGCTGGTCATCACCTGGTACCCCCGGAACAATTCTAGGACTCCAATACCCTTCGTCCAATATACCGATCTTCACCTCCAGACCATTCCGGAGCTCCTCGTCATGTCCGGGATCTCATCCGGGACTCTGAACAACCTTCGGTAACCACATACTATTTCCCATAACAACTCTAGCGTCACCGAACCTTAAGTGTGTAGACCCTACAGGTTCGGGAACCATGCAGACATGACCGAGACGTTATCCGGTCAATAACCAACAGCGAGATCTGGATACTCATGTTGGATCCCACATGTTCCACGATGATCTCATCGGATGAACCACGATGTCAAGGATTCAATCAATCCCGTATTCAATTCCCTTTGTCTAGCGGTATAGTACTTGCCCGAGATTCGATCGTCGGTATCCCGATACCTTGTTCAATCTCGTTACCGGCAATTCTCTTTACTCGTTCCGTAACACATCATCCCGTGATCAACCCCTTGGTCACATTGTGCACATTATGATGATGTCCTACCGAGTGGGCCCAGAGATACCTCTCCGTCAACCGGAGGACAAATCCCAGTCTCGATTCGTGCCAACCCAACAGACACTTTTGGAGATACCCGTAGTGCACCTTTATAGCCACCCAGTTACGTTGTGATGTTTGGTACACCCAAAGCATTCCTACGGTATCCGGGAGTTGCACAATCTCATGGTCTAAGGAAATGATACTTGACATTAGAAAAGCTTTAGCATACGAACTACACGATCTTTGTGGTAGGCTTAGGATTGGGTCTTGTCCATCACATCATTCTCCTAATGATGTGATCCCGTTATCAACGACATATAATGTCCATGGACAGGAAACCGTAACCATCTATTGATCAACGAGCTAGTCAACTAGAGGCTTACTAGGGACATGGTGTTGTCTATGTATCCACACATGTATCTGAGTTTCCTATCAATACAATTATAGCATGGATAATAAACGATTACCATGAACATGGAAATATAATAATAATAACTAATTTATTATTGCCTCTAGGGCATATTTCCAACAATATCGACAACGACATACCCGATAAAAAATAGGAAAACAAAGAAGAAATAAAAAGAGGAGAAAAAGAAAGGAATAGAAGAGAAGATCGAAGAAAAAAAAGAAGAAAAAAAAGAGGAGAAGAAGAAAGGAATAGAGGAGAAGAAGATATTATATTTTCTAATTTTTTCTTCTTCTCCTCTATTCCTTTCTTCTTCTCCTCTTCTTTTTCTTCTTCTTTACTCTGCTTATTTATTTCTCCTCTTCTTCCTCTCCTCTTCTTCTCCTTTCTTCTTCTTCTTATTTTCCTTTTTCCTCTCCTTCTTTTTCTTCTTCTTCCTTCTTCCTAGCTAGATATATAAAACTTCTCTAAAATGTAACTTTTGCATATATATAGAACTTTTCTAAAAATATGCATATATAAAACTTTTTCTTCTTCTTCTTCCTTCTTCCTTCTCTTCCTTCTTCCTAAATATATAAAACTTTTTCTAAAAATGAAACTAACCTAAAATGTACTAAATGAGAGAACATATATAGATAAAACTTTTCTAAAAATCTAACTTTTGCATATATGAACATATATACACAAAGAACATACATACATATATACATTTTTATAAAAAAGCAAAAAACAAATCATCATATATATGAACAAAAAATCTAAAAAAACAGGACATATAATCATATATACGCACATACATATACTCACACATATACATATAATCTGGAAAAAAACATCATATTAATGTGGGAAAAACAGGGAGGAAGGGGGCGGCGCCGGCCTGACCAAGGAGAGGTGCGGCGTGGTCGAGGCAGGGGCAGAGGCACGGCGTCGGGGTAGAGGGCGGCGACGGCGGCGTGGTCGATCGGGGCAGGGCGAGGGCACGCGGCGTGGTCGGGGCAGGGTGATCTGGCGTGGTCGGGGGGGGGTGGTGGCGGCGTGGTTGGGGCGGGCACACGGCAGCGTGGTCGGGCCGGGCCGACGGCGGCGTGGTCGGGCAGGGGGCGGCGTCAATGGGGCAGAGGGCGGCGACGGCGTCAACGGGCGAGCTCGAGCAGCCTGGCGGCGTCGTCGGGGAGGGGCAACTGCAGAGATTAGTGTTAAAAACACAAAGTGTTTTCTTATATACCCAGGGCATTGGTACCGGTTCGTAGCACCAACCGGGATCAATGCCCCCTTTAGTCCCGGTTGGTACCACCAACCGGGACCAAAGGCCGCCGCTTCTTGGTCCCGGTTGGTGGCACCAACCGGGACTAAAGGGGGGGCATTGGTTCCAGTTGGTGCCACGAACCGTTACCAATGCACCCCTTTAGTCTCGGTTGGTGCCACCAACCGGGACCATAGTCCTTGCACATCGGCGTGGTGGTGGGAGTTTAGTCCCACCTCGCTAGTTGAGATGGGCACGCAGTGGTTTATAAGCCCCACTGCCGCACCCCTCTCGAGCTCCTCTCCATTGCAGGCTTACGGGCCTAATTGTGACTGTTGTGCCAGATGGGGCCTACTGGGCCTTCTGCGGGCCTGAATCCTGGCCCATTGATGGGTTTCTAGTCGTATTCAGGCCGTGGTGGCCCAGTAGGTGGCAATTTTTTTATTTTTTCCCAGTTTTTTTGTTTTCTTTTTTGCATTTGTTTGTTGTGTTTCTACTTACAACAAATTACTTATTTATTTAATTTTATTTTGTTCCTAATTATTTATTTATTTTATTTTATGATAATTCTTTTTGCTATTAAAGTTTCTAACAAAAAAATTCTTTATGAAAATTCTTTTTGCTTTTAATGATTTTGAGCAGAAAATACTTTGATAATTTTAGTTGCATCAATTTTATATAATTTTAGTTTCAATAATACTAGAGGTTGCTTTTAATGTTTTGAGCAGAAAATACTTTGATAATTTTAGTTTCATAAATTTCATTTATGTTATTAAAGTTTATTTTATTTTATTTTATTTTTTCTACTTATATATTTTATTAAAGTTTATATTATTTTGTTTCTAATTACTTACTTATTTTATTCTATGATAATTATTTTTGCTATTAAAATTTGTAACAAAAAAGTTCTTTATGAAAATTCTTTTTGC
The DNA here is from genome assembly GCA_021605205.1 of Aegilops longissima. Taxonomy (NCBI): domain Eukaryota; kingdom Viridiplantae; phylum Streptophyta; class Magnoliopsida; order Poales; family Poaceae; genus Aegilops; species Aegilops longissima. The sequence continues at coordinate 513,576,216 of CM038680.1, forward strand.
TTTAATGATTTTGAACAGAAAAGACTTTGATAATTCATCATTTCACCCACATAGCATGTGCAAGAAAGTAGAGAGGGTTACGGCAAAAATTGGATGCACTTCGTGTACAAAACGGAAAATCTCTTTCGAAGTATCAGGGTTTCATACGGAAACTCGTCTGTTACAAAGGGATTTCATTTTTTTGAAGTATTTGAAGTCCATGGTTTTTCTGTGTTCAAAATGCACCATTCAAAGCAACATCATCAATTTTCAACCCTTTCTGACTTCATTTGTTATTTTTCATGCATTTATTGATTATTTCGAGCTATAAGACCCTGAAATTGAAAAGCATTTCAAATGAACTCTGAAAAGGTTGAAAGTTGGCATGGTATCATCATTTCACCCACCACTACAAAAAAAAGACACATCCATGACATTTTGGGCCGAACAATTTTTTTTCTGTCATACATATGACACTTCTATGACGATAATTATGACAAAACCCGGTATCATCATAGATGTGGTGGGATCCTACTTCTATGACAAAAAATCATGACAGAAAATGGGCTTTTCGTCCTGGGCGGGCCAGAGACGCAGCTGCATGACATTCTTTGGGCCGTCCATGACGGAAAAAACCGTGGTAGAAGCGAGGGGGAGGAAAATTTCGGGGAGTTGCCGGTTACGGTGGGAGGTCGGGGGCCGAGTGATGCGCTTTCTCTCATACACATACGCGCGTGTGTGCGAGGCGTTGGCTCTAACTGAACCCGAGCGAGGCGTTGGGCTATAATTGAACCCGAGCGATTGACCGCAGCTACGCGTTCATCGAACCCGAGCGATCGATCGATGGCTATTAATCGAACCCGATGGAGCGATTCTTCGCCATCGCCCCTAATCAAGCCGATCGATCGATCGTTGAGGGGGTGGATGAGCGATGGCGGTGGCGTTGCCTCTGGATGAACAGACCCGTGGTGTGGAGGGCTGGATGAACAGTAGATGGTGGAGGGGTGGCCGTGGAGGGTGGTTGAACAGACCCCGTGGTGTGGAGGGCTGGATGAGCGGTGGATGGTGGAGTGGTGGTTCAACGAGAGCGGTGGAGTAGCGCGGTGGAGGTTGGATGAACAGGAGCCCGTGGAGGCTGGAGGAGGTTGACGGTAGCCCATGGAGGCTGGAGGAGGTCGACGGTGGAGATGAACAGATCCGTGGAGTCCTGTTTTGCGCACGCCACACCCTCCCGGATGAACAGGACCCTGTTTCGACCATAGCGCTCCAACACAAGTCCGTTTCGTCTGTTTTGCGGTACGCCACACCCCTCCCGATCAATAGGACCCCCATTTCGACCGTAGGAGGTCTGTTTCGTCTGTTTTGCGGTACGCCACACCCCTCCCGATCAACAGGACCCCCGTTTCGACCGTAGGAGGTCCGTTTCCTCCATTTTGCGGTACGCCACACCCCTCCCGATCAACAGGACCCCGTTCCGAACGTGGGCGGTCGAACGCAAGGCTGTTTCCTCCGTTCTGCGGTACGCCAGGCCTCGTTTCCATCGCCTGTTCCGTCCAAGCTGGTTGGCTCACACGCGTTCCGTTGCCTCCCGATGAATACGACGCATTTCCTTGCCTCCCCATGAACACGACGCATTCCGTTGCCTCCCCATGAACACGACGACGGCTCTATTTCTCCGTTCCGACCCAGCCATGTACGTATGCACGAGTAGGCGTTCGAGACCCCGCTCGTATGTAACGACGCGTGGTCAGATTTTCTTTCTTGCACCCTGGCCGCTGTATGCGACGCGTGTACATGCTACGTGCGCGCCTCTACTATGACACGTACGCGCCTCTACTACGACACGTGCGCGCCTCTACATCGACCAGTATATATGTACGTACACGTTCGCGACCAGAATGACAACGCTACGTACGCTTCGACCAAGTGGGTCCCGACTGTCAGGCAGTTCCTTGCGTGCGAAAATATAGCTGGTGGGTCCCAGCAGTCAGAGGGGCGAATCGATTTTTTTTGCCCGGACACACTTCCTTTGTGTGCGAAGATGTAGCTGGAGGGTCCCAGCTGTCAGGAGGGCGAATCGTTTTTTCTTGCCCGGACGCACTTCCTTGCGTTCGAAGATGTAGCTGGTGGGTCCCTGCAGTCAGGGGGTGAATCATTTTTTTTTGCCCGGACGCACTTCCTTGCGTTCGAAGATGTAGCTGGTGGGTCCCAGCAGTCAGGGGGAAACTTTTTTCACGAAATACGGTGGCCCGTCCGGTGGGTCCCCGCTGTCAGGTGGAGGAATAATTATTTTCTGCGTAATAAGGAGGCACTTCCTTGCTGCGGCCGTGGACCTAGCTGTCAGCCTCTCCACGTACAGTCCACGTCCGATGGAAGTCGTTCCTTGACCATGTTGACCACGCCGCGCCGAGAGCACCACGGCGGTGGACGACGGCGAGGCCTAGGAAGGGGACGACTCGAAGCCGGGGAAGACGCAGCAGTGGATGCCCACGCGAAGAGGAGTACGAGGGTTCACTGGTTCGGCTGCGGTGTGAGGCTGTTGTCGCCGCAGAATAACAGGGGGTGTGGGTGAGTAGAGGGATGGCCTGGCCAGCGGTGGGAGTAGTAGGGGGCGGTGAGGCCTCCGCGGCATCACAGCCGGCCATGGGAGGCAGGAGCACGCGACACGACCGGCGCTGGTTTGGGCGGCTGGAGCAAGAAGACCAGAGGTTGAAGAAGCACTACAACCGTTGGATGAACATCGTACGGTAACAGGAGCTAGAATCGTTCATATTGACTAAGTTGACAAAGCCCTCCATCCCCGTCAACTTGGTAGGCCCACAAGTCAGCCTCCCAGTATGCTGGGTTCCAGCTGGCAGGGGGAGTATTCATTTTTTTGTGCGTAATAAGGAGGCACTTCCTTGCGTGCGAAGATAGCTGGTGGGTCCGACAAATCAGCGGGGGGCATATTTTTTTCGCGAAATATAGAGGCCCTTCCGGTGGGTCCCAGATGTTAGGTGGAGGAATCATTATTTTGCGCGTAATAAGGAGGCATTTCCTTGTGTGCGGCCGTGGACCCAGCTGTCAGCCTCTCCACGCACAGTCTATTTCCGATGGTGTCCTTCATTGACCATGTTGACCACGCCGCGCCGAGCGCATCCAAGGTGGTGGACGACGGCGAGGCCCCGGACAGCAACGAGCCGGAGATGGGAAGACGCGGGAGTAGAGTCGCAGACGGAGAGGTGTACGAGGGTTAACTGGTTCTAGTGCGGTGTGGTTCGGCAGTCGGTGGAGAAGAACAGGAGGTGTGGAGGGGTGGAGGGATGGCCTGGCCAACGGTGGAGTAGCGCTTCATAGCGAAGCGTGCTAAGCAGAGCTGCTAGCAGCAGGAGGCGGGAGGTGGTCCCGGCGGCGCTAGAGAAGAAGACGAGAGATTGAAGATGGATACCGGTCGTTAGATGTAAATCCAACGGCTAACATATCTGAATCATTTGTTGACCAAATTGACAGCGACTTGCGTTGGCTTCGACCTATTGGCCCACATTTCAGCCTCCAAAAATGTGGCACGTATTCAATCCATTTTTTTAGAATTTACAGTCTTTTTTTTGTGCTGTAGAATTTACAGTTAATTTGATCTTTTTTTTTGAATTACAGCCATTAGCTGGGCTGGGTGAACAATTAATGTAGCGTCCATGCGTCCCATTTATTTTATTTCCTAAAAAATTACAGGCCATTTGCACTTTCTCGAAATACACAATTTTGCTGGGCTGATTCTAATTATAATGTTGGGTTGGGCCAGCAATGTTATCAAAAAATAAAAAAGGGTTGAGCATTTTGTTATAAATATATTTAAATAATAAGTGATATTATTACATTCGTCCTTAAATCTTGCCAAGCTTTTGTACACAATCACTAGGATTTTCGTGCCAAAACAATCCAGGATTTTATTTGTTAAGAAATTATTTTATAAGTTAATAAGATGTGGGATATTGTTTTCTTACATATGTAAGTATCTGTTAAATATATGATGACAATAAAAATAATATATAATAACATATAAAATAATTTAAATATATATAATATAGTTAGAAGGGAAACATAAGTTGTACCTGGCGTTCCTATTCTTATATAGAAAAATAGAACAGACCTCTGCATTTTCTTCAAAAAAATACATAAATTGGGCTGCCAAAAATAAAACCTCGGATGGGAGGTCCATAGGCCGGTCGATACATGACGGCCCTAAGAAAATACAAACAGGCCCTCCCATCCGAGGTCATGGGCTGCGCATGTTAAAAATGAAAGCCTAGACGGGGCAGCCCAAAACCACGTCCAACACTTGCCAAAACTTCGTCCCTCGTTTTCTTTGTGTTTCGCACACTCGACATTGTGTGGGCATTTTGACTGTGCATCATATGAAGATGTGCTATGCATGAATGTTGATCAGCATGATGTTAACTGGCTGGTAGTTCCATTTTCGACCATGAATAAAACTTCCAACATGATGTTAACCCTGTTTGAAAAGGCCGTGTTAATATAAATGCTCGCGAAAGTTCGAAAGTTGCGAACTTTCTTATCTGAAACTGAAACTTGCGTTTCTTCCGTCTGCACTTTTATACTCCTATGAAACTACATTTTTAAGTGCTAAAATAGATCTCTAGAATTCATAAAATTCTTCATATGCTCAATACTGCAAATCTGAAATTCAAAAGACATTCATATCTGAAAGTACTCTCAAAATACACAACACAAAACACAATTCACAACCTGCAAATACTGACAACCCTAAGCTCCTCCTGACAATTCACAACCTGCCCGACTATTAGGCTGGGGGGCAGTCCCCCTCCTATTCCTCGGCGGCAGACAGCCGCCCCGTGAGACGATGTGAACGGTGAGGGAGACGATGGCGGGGAAGCGTCGTCGGGCCAACTGATTTTCTCCTCTTGAAGTTGGGTTCGGTCGATGAAGACTCCACCGCTCGCTCCGCAGGACACCTCACAAACGGCACCTCAGAGATGCTCGATCCTTCAATCTCTCGTGGATGCTCCATCGGGATCGATACTCCCACCACCGCTCCCTCACGATCGGATTCGTGAATCTGTTTGCTCCATGGCCCGAGGAGCAGCTCTATGTACTCGGCGTGACTCCTCCGGAGTATCGCCGCCTTTTCGCTCTGTTGCAGATATTTGGCCATGGATGTCGCTGTCGCCGCTAGTTGGTCCTTGTTGTCAAACCAAGACTGTATCTCCAACATCCTAGCTAGCTTCACAGGGTCGCCGTCTGTGATCCTCATGTATCGGTTGTACTCCTCCATCGATCTACTTCTCCACAGCACCTTCACTCGCCGGCGGTGGTTTTTGAATGGAAGAGGAGAGGAGCAGCGCTGGTTTTGGATTAGAACGGGAGAGGAGCGACGCTGGTTTTGGACTGAAACAGGAGAGGAGGGGCGGTGGTTTTGAAATGGAAGAGGAGAGGAGCGGCGCTGGATTTAGATTGGAACAGGAGAGGAGCGGTGGTGGTTTAAGAGGAGAAGAGCGGAAGAGCGGCGCTGGTCTTGGAAGTATTTTTTTTTGTTTTGCGTATTTTGGGTCAAAGTTTGACCACGCATCGTATTTGACAAGCAAAATGTGAATGCATGTCACCAAAATTGTATCGTTTGGTTCAGATTCTGAATGTACTTTCAAATTATATTATTTTTGCAACGATAACATATAATTTATGTGCGAAAATCATGGTCAATTATGACCCAGAATAAAAGGGAGACTAGTTAATGTGGGGTCGCTTTCTTAATTGAAGGGTAAATTGATTTTGATTTTGATCCAGTCATAGCACGCCGGCCCTCTCACCCAATCCTAAATCACTGTCGCACGCTCCTCTCCCTCTTCTCCATTGCAAAACCACCTCCTCTCCTCTCCATCATCTCCATTCCAAAACCACCGTCTCGCGTCTCCCTCTTTTGATCTTCTCCATTGCAAAACCACCTCCTCTCCTCTCCATCATCTCCATTCCAAAACCACCTCCTCTCCTCTCCATCATCTCCATTCCAAAACCACCGTCTCGCCTCTCCCTCTTCTGATCTTCTCTCCATTGCAAAACCACCTCCTCTCCTCTCCATCATCTCCATTCCAAAACCACCTCCTCTCCTCTCCGTCTTCTCTATTGCAAGACCACCATCTCTCCTCCCATCTTCCAAAGCTAGCACCAGACCACTCAGAAGGACATCTATGCAGAGGATGCAGTAGCGAATCAGGCAGATTGCCGGCGGCGACCAGGAAAAGTTAGCCAGGTTGAAGGAGATCCTAAGTTGGTTTTACAATGAGTGGGAGATTTCCAGGACGGCGCGGGCCATGTGGCAATGTATGCGAAAGAGCGAGACGGCGGCGATGAGGGCGGCAATGTACATGTACTCCTCGGCGGCAGTCACGCCGCAATCCTCCGAGTTCATCGAGTATCTCCTATGGGCGATGGAGCAGACAGATTCGCCCGAGGCGTCCAGCGGAGGTGGTGGGCGACAGGTCAAGGTCGAGCACCCAGAGGATAACGAATTGATCGAGTATGGTGTGTCGTTCGTGAGGGTGCAGAGCCAGCCGGAGCCACAGGAGTATTTGTTCTCCCACCGCAAGAGGAGGCCGGATGGCGCGACGTCGCTTCCCCACCGTTCTCCACGGTTCCCTCGACGTTCGCCTCGTTTCAACGCCGGCGGTAGGGTTTAAGGTAAGCTTCGCACTAACCTAATCTTCCACCTGCTCATGCTTACAATCAGTGTGACAGCTAATGAAAATCATGCTTACAAGCAGTCTCCTAGTACTACGCCAATCACCCTAAAATAGCTCTGGACCTTTGGGTCAAAGTTGTGACACAGTGTACAAATAAAGAAAAATAGATTGGTGCTTCTTTTAGAAAAGAGTACTCCCTAGAAAACTGCCAATATAAGCTACTAGTATTTGGTTAGAGGATTTGCTGCCGAGAAAGATCCGTCCATAGAGAGCGCCACACATCCCACTGGTGGTGGTGGATGCCAATGCGTGCATGCAGCATGGTTGGTGTCGGTAATTTTTACTTGGCACACCTCGCACTCTGCATATATGCCGGTTCCATACGTACATTTGTGCAGTTCCACCAAAATGCAGCTGAATAACCCTGTTTGCACAGATAATGAAAAAGCGTGATTACATTATAGTGGCACTAGTTGATGAAACACACAAAATAAATAGAAGAAAATATTGCGATAGTATCATAGTATGCCATGCTGCGAGGGCGAGATGGGCCCTGCGACGCCTCATACTGGACATCGTCCCAAGTCTCCCAGATACACCTTCTGCCAGTGATGAACATCAATGTACAGCAGTAGTACAAGGAGGCGCCTTGAGACATTCAAATCTCTATTTTTGTACATATCAACTAAAATTAAGCACCCCAGTTTGCAGAAACGCTTAAACATTAACAATGGGACTAGTTGATGAAACATACTTTAACAAAGAGAAGCACTTTCTTTATCTACATTGGAAATGAAATGATAGAGATGACACTCGCCTATTTTAACTGTATTATTACTTCATTTTATCGGTGACACTAGGGTCGAGCAGGTGGCAAACGAGGTGTACCATGCGTCGCAAGGATGGAGGCGGGGTGCTTAGATCGATGTCAAGCTGGCTCTTTCAGTCACCAACATGGATGATTCAATTCATGGGACCTTTTGGTGCAGTTCACCTAAAATGAAGCAATGTCCCGTGAGCTAGCAGCTTCTTCTTCAAAATTTTTTAAGAAAAGGGCTCCAGCCCCGGTTCCATTTCCATCAGAAAACGAAACCCACAGAGCTTCTTCTTCATTAGTTGCAATAAAATTGAGCAACATCAAGGTTGGTTGTGAAGCTCCTGGAATGCTCAACTATAATTTGGATATCATTTGTGCAGTTCAACTAAGATCGAGCGTGAAATGTATATCTCTGTTTGCACAAAAAAGGTGGAAAGGAGGGTGACTAACAAGTGATGAAACATGCATCAAATGAAAAGAAGCATGTTCCTTATCTGAATGGCAATCCTACAAGGACAGTAGCAATTTCTAAAGCAGTGGCATTGCTAGATATTAGTGTGGGCATTAGGATTAACTATGACAACCGTTAAATACGACATTACTTTGGGCACGGGAGAGTAGGCGGACCAGGACAGTTGCATTTCTAACGAAAAGAACCAACTTATCTTAATGGGAAATTTTAGCAGGACATGTAAAGAAGTGCCATTGATTCATATTACTGGAGGCATTACATTGAAAACAACATTGGTTTAACGTGTCCTTACTTTTAATAGTGTGACTGCTACATTTTACCAGTGGCATTACATAAGAGTGGCTCGGGGCAACAAACATCAGAACATGATATCTGGGTTGGTCCCATTTTTGTTCCGTATAGCCACCTTATATTGTGTGAGGCTAGCAAATCTAGTGCTGGACTTACTCTTTTGACTTGTCCCCCAGTCCCCACTTTCTTTCCTTTTTCAACCAATAGATCAGGTTTATATTGAGTTTGTATTGTGTTTCCTTTATTTCCTATTAGACCTAGAGACCAGTTTGATAGCAGGTCTCGCTACTTTTCGCCCCATTATTTCCTCTTTCACCAAGTCCTAGATTCAGGTAACAAATCCTCCCCACCCCACCCCTTTCTTCCTTGTTTGAACCAAGTAGTACTAGATTCGAGTGCATGAACTAGTTTTACCTCTTAAACGTAAAAAAATTAGGTGGTTTTCGAACAGCCGATCGATCCTATCTACGAGGGGGCCTGAGAAATAGTAAAAGTTACAAATGCAGCGACGTCAGGAGCTCGGGAAGTAGAGCAAGGCCGGTTTCGAAGGAAGTTATACCTGATGGTCACCGGGATGTCGCTAGGTGGGCGGCGGGAGGCCGGATCTGCCCACACTACGGCAGCGAGGAAGAAGGGGTCGGAAGCCCTCCCTCGCCAGCGGTGCTTGGGAGAGAACGGCAAGGCAGGCTGATCGGGACGCCCAGCAGTGGGTAAGATCTGTCGCCGAGGACGACCGCGTGAACGTTGCACCTTCTCACCTTCCCCGGCGGAGAGGATCCGGCTGGATCTGTGACCAGCGGTGAGCGGAGAGAGAGAGAGTGTGTGGCCACCGCTGTCGTGTTTAGATATGGACAGGCCGAGACAGTGTGAAGAGAGCAACAGTAGCAAGCAAGCGCGGAGGCTCCTGCCTATATAGTGGAGTAGTACTTAGTTTTCTTTTGTCTACCGGAGCCGGCTTGACCTCGTCAATGACTGTCGAGAAGTCTTCATGCACGTGGCCCGGAGGCGCAATTGTCGTCATTTTGATCTGAAGCGCCGGATTATAACATATAACACGAAAAAATGCCACATGACAAGAAATCATAACCTCACTGCCCAAAGGAGACAACATGAATCCCGACGGACAAACTAGACGAGGAACAAAGCTCAAATTAAAGATAAACTCATAGAAAAGGGGTCCGTCGATAGATGTCCTAATTAACATAGCCGACTTGACCTAGATGGCAGCCGAGTAGTCACTGTTCGTGCATGTGCCCCCAATGACTAGCCCAACTCAGTTGTCGATGTTTAACCCTCGCAGTGATCCGAAGCACATGACACCTAATTTTGCGAGATGACAAGAAACCTTTTTTTAGATTTCTCACCACAACTACAGCCATGTACAACACAGCCTGCACGATATGTAGACGACAGCCAATCCAGGCGTGTCTGCTGGAGTCTGGTCACATGCATGGACGAATTGATCTTCCGTGTCTTGCAGGGATCGTCCAGGCACCAACGTAGTACAACACTTCTCTAGTACTATCGCTCGTCTCCCTCTTCTATTAAGTCACCCGACTTGCGGGCCGGGAGTGTGCCTATGGTCGGTTCTCAATTGCCGTCCCACATGTGTGTGCGAACGCAATATGACGCGCGTTCCATTCGGAGAGCAGCGTGCCAGACCGACCGACCGTCTGGGGTGCGACGCGAACGCGACGGGCGTGCTATATACTCCGTACATGTGTACCGCCGTTTTCTAGACGCTTTGCTCCATGGAGCGGGCTCAATCAATGGATACAAAATTAGTATACTGTATACTATTTAAAAGTCGAGGGTGGGGCTTTTCCTGCCCGGTAGGCGGCGGGACAGTTCTGCCTAGTCGGGTCGACAGAGACGCGAGAAGACGAGGGAGTAGGCTGCTGCAAATGTAGGGTTGTGTGATTTGACAGCGAGTTACTGCTGGATAGGTGGGGCCCCGTGATTTGACTTGCCATTATCACTTTAACTGCGGCGCTACGACCGGCGTGAGTCTCCCGATTCCTGACCACCTCCATAAAGGTGCCTCTCCCAATGCTCCACCATGTAGTAGAGGCTGGCTCTTGCATGAGAGCCCACTTCTCCATTTTTTCCTTGCCTCTCTTTCCTCCACATATGCAAAAATGCCATGTAAAGCGCACTATTGTACTTACTTGCTCCTACAGGTGCTTAAGCTTGCCACATAGGCATAAAGTCTGATGTGGCAAGTTAATCAAGAAGAGAGAGACTAGTTTGGTGACCCAAGGAAGAAACGGTGCTAAGCGTGTACCTAGGTGAAAAGACAATTTTGAGTCTATAGCTAATTAAATGAAGCAAACTTAGCAACACCATTTCATTGGAAGAGGTCACTCCTTGGCAAATGCAATAAATACTAGTACTCCCTGTGTCCCATTATATAAGAATGTTTTTGACACTACACTAGTGTCAAAAACGTTCTTATATTATGGGACGGAGGGAGTACGAAGAAAGAGATAGAGAGGAGTAAAAAATATACACTTATAGCCAACCTTGTTGTAGTATGAGTGACTAAGTGATGACTATGTATGACATGCCAACATCAGATAGCCTAACGCACCATGTTAAATCTAAAAGGGCATGACCGCGCGAGTGATGCGACGGTCGTGGTAGGCGCGACCATGATATGGGCTGCTGGCAGCCCTTGGATCTGAGATCAAACGGTCGCATGCTAAGTTGCTGAAAATTTGCAGAATAACCCTCCAGGATAGGATATTCACCCATAGGTCTAGAATCACGCCATGCAACCGTTCGATCTCAGATCCAAGGGCTCTCGGAAGCCCGTATCATGGGAGAATGGAAAGCCACTACCCTGCCGTTCGCACGCTGGCAGTTCGCTCCTACTCGTCCCCGCACGTCCTTTAATACTACGGCGGTTCGCTCCTAGTCGTCCCGTCCATTCACATTACGGCAGTTCCACTAATCCTAACCCTCCTCCCAAATCCATGGCATCCCAAATCTCCCCGATCGGCGGTGAGTACAAGGTTAGAACCATCACCGGCGATGAGTTCGACGTCATCTACACCCGTACTTCCGCGACGGTGAAAGGATGCCTTTCTCACTTCAGACGCATGTTCGAAGACTCAGATGATGAGTGGGTCACTGGGCTAGATGTTGAGTACACCACAGTCGTGGAACGAGAGAAGGATCTAAAGGAAGAAGAGAGGAAGAAGCCCGCCATGATCCAGGTTTGCATGCATGACTTATGCTTGGTCTACCACATATGCCATGCCGACGTTGAGTGCCAGGATTTTAAGGACTTCCTCGAGAGCAACCTAGTCAAATTCGTTACTGTAGACTTTGGTAACGACAAAGAAGTCCTGCATCGGATAGGCCTCGTTGTAGGCAACACCTTCGACCTCCAAAAGAATCGGCTGGTGTCCTCTCGTCAGCCTTCAATGCTGACCCTGGCAGGAGCCATGGTTCATCCTTCGTACGGTAAACTGGAGAAACCTCCATACCCGTTTCATCGTCATGCATGGCAGCGGAATGTACTAGATATAGACCACATCCAGTACGCTGCAATGGATGGCTACCTTTGTTTCAATATCTACAAGGGTTGGATGAAGAGCAACAGCCAAGTTGGTTGTTCAAGCAAAGAAATATCGGCCAAGAGGAAGATGGACAAGGACGAAGTCGAGGACGTGGACGAGGACTCCGAGTAAGGTGGCAGTGTCGTTGCTCATGGCGGTTCTAAACTTCTAATGCAGTGTCTACCGGATTAGTTGCATAGTTTAATTTCAGGTGTGCTTAGTTTAATTTGAGGGGTGTGTTGTGTTGAGCCCCCAGCAGAACTATGTTATGTTTCTTCTTGTTACTTTAACTCTTCAGTACGTACATACTAGTATTTCTTACATTTCATCTTTTAGTTGGTATAGTACTACCACTCGTTTCTTCACATTATATACGTACAATATATATGGCCAACATCATATAGCCAGCAGTTTAGTTGTCAAAGAATTTCAGGGTGCTTAGTTTTGTCAAAGAATTCCAGGGTGCTTAGTTTTATTTGAGGGGTGGGTTGTGCTGGACACCATTATTGTGACTAGACTTTTTAATAGTACTATATGCATAATTTGGCAATGCATGTACTCTATGCATCCAGCGCTCTCTATATATACTACCTCACCGTCCTGGTTTATAGGTCCCTTTTGTAGTTTGTGTCAAATTTTGACTAAAGATTTAACTAACAAAATTTTAATGCATGTCAAGAAAAATTATCTCATTGGATTCGTACTTGAACATAGTTTTCAAAATATAATGTTTGGTGACATGCGAGACATTTTGTTAGTTTAATCTATGGTCAAAATTTGGCACTAAATATAATGGGGACCAATAAACCGGACGGAGGTAGTACCACCTTTTTTTAATTTCAAGTTTTGCACCATGGCGCAATCCATCGATACTACTGTTGTACAAAAGTATACATTTTTTAAAAGGCTAGAGGGCGGGGCAGTCTAGCTTGGTCGGTTTCACGAGAGGCGAGGGCCTTTGTGATTTGACGGTTCATTACTGCTGGAAGGCGGGGCCTTGTGATTTGATTGCTCGTATAAATGCGCCGACAACCTGATCGAGGAGGAGCAAAGAACCGTGCAGTATACTCAAGTTTTCCACTGGAGTAGTACTGCGACGGAGGAGCACGAAACACGGCAGCCCAGTGCCATATGGCGATAAAAATGATCTAATTTGCTAGTCATCTCATTGTTAGCATTGTTCTATTCATTCCCTCAAAAAACAAAAACCATTGTTCTATTCATGCCTCGCAGAGAACGTGACACGTGCGGTGAAACACCTGAAGCAAAAGATGAAACATGGCAGCAAAAGAAGAAGGAAGATTATCACCCAAATGATCTAATTGGCCGCGGAGTCGTAACTGCTTCTTCATCGCCTCCACGACCTCCATATCCTTGCGCGTCTCCTCCGCCATCTTCTTCATTCTGTCCATGATGCGGGATTTCTCGACGCGAGCCTTCATCATCTGTTCCACGGCCGCATTATGTACCTTGACAGCAGCCGGGTGCTCGATGCGGAGCTTCGCCAACTCCTCCTTCTGTTCCATGACGAGGGCCTGCAGCATCTTCATCGAGGAACTACTATTCTCATGCAGCTTCTTCCAGCCGGCGTTCTTCTCCTTCAACAGGTCGATCTCGTGGTAGAGCTTCGCCTTGTCCTCCCGAAGTCGCAGGATTTCGCCGGTCGCCTTCTTCTCCGAGGCAATGCTCTTCTTCAGCAGCATCACCAAGCCGGCGGTCAACTCCCCCTGCTGACTGAGCTCAGCGGGCATGTCGTCGAGGCTCTCCTTCAGCAACTCCGTCAAGCCTTGGATGAACTCCTTATACTTATTGAGGTGCTTATTGAGCTGATCGGGCATGCCGTCAAGGGATAACGACTCCAGCTCCGCCGGCTCGGCATGTTCGCCTCAGCGGCTAGGGCGCTCCTGGGAGCCATCGCCTGCCCGTGAGAGATCTTTCGAGGTCTCTGCGTGGCGGCGAGCCCTCTCTTTTTTTTCCGCAGCCTTGGTTGCTGCTCCCTTGTTACGAGTAGTTCTCGACCTAGAGCTCTGCTCACCGGCCATGGCAACGACGGACGAAGAAGAAGCACTTATGAGGAGGAAAGGTAGAGTAATTTTTGGTTAGGTAGTTCCTCTTTTTATAACCTAAGTACTAGCACTAGTAGTACTAATACCTGCATAGTGGGAACACGTTCAGGTTTGGTACGTGCTAGTAGGTGTGAGCAGGCTTTCGAATGTGATGGGAACAAGGTAAAGATTAATTGATGGTTTTTGGTTTCGAGGCCCGAAACGGCTCCCGATGAGTTTAGCGGAACATAAATTTCAAGTACTACACTGCTCAAATGCGTAAATATTATGGTACTGTCAAAAATTGGCACAAAATACAAAGGAGACCAATGGAAGTATTACTAGCAACCCACGATTTAACTACTCGCATCCGCGCAGTGGAGTAATAATGTCTTTCTTCCGCCCTCACGTCCACTCAATTTGCATGCGCTGTATTAATTGACCATCAATGAAGTGAACGACTTTACACGCGTCAAATTATCACATGGGGTGGATCTTGGTACAAAATTGCGTATGCCCGTGTACCGCGTGTGCGTGCGAGGAATGAGTGCGTGCGTGGCGTGCGTGCACATCTTAAACCGTGCATGTACCGCCAAGATGGCTCGTGGAGGACGAGTACATTCTTCGGAACCAGCAGCACGTCAGTGTGATCAATCCACGCAAGGAGGTCGCGACAACGCCTCCACATGTGCCACGTGGCTTCATGAACTGTAAGAGAGACACTGTGTAGCGTGCCATTGGTATTCTAATTTACGTGTTTTGCACATACTCAAAGTACTAGTAAGGTACACATGCATTGCACACATCAGATTTTGCAACCAAATTATGAATAAATACCACACTATAGCATGTAAGCTCTGAGTCATATATGCGTGATGTAGCCCTTCGTTTAATTCTTATAGTTCATCTCATTCAAAATCAATTAGTTTTTATAAAAAAGCTAAGAACGCGTGAATAGGAAAAACATGGGATTATACTGGAATGTCGTCTTGAATCCTACAGGATTGTACGAGTGTTTGATTGTGCATAGAAAAAACGCAAAATTATTTCAAAGAGGTTTGAGTGGATGGGATGTTCCTATGAAATCTAGTGCAAATGAATCATATGGAAAAATTCATATGGTTTACAATCCTACAAATCAAACAACCAAGATTGGAAAAATTCCTAATGATTAGAATCCTCCAAAATTCCTTTGAGAATTCTTTGAATCAAAGAAGCCCTTAATCTATTTTATGATTCATGGAATTATGTGTTATAAAGCATAAAGTAAAAAATAAATAATGGCAATTCAACTAGAAAAAAGTTTGGGCAGTTATGATACGGAAGATTCTAGAACAAAAGAGAACCACTGTTGTTTTGAGGTTTGTGCATTATGCTTAAGTTCAACCATGGAGTCTGCTAGATTGTACGTGTGGCAAAATCCGTGGGGGCTAGAAGATGGTGCGAGGGGCGAGTGGAGGAGACTATGAAGGAATGCACAAGTGCGAGATCGATATTTAGAGAGGGGCGAACACGTGCGTTGTTGTAATGCAAATGGCGGAGCCATGAAAAATAAATGAGCTAGGGGGCCAAGCATTGCTAATCCTTTACGAGGAGGGTCAATTCATGAAATTAAACCTTTTTAGCAGCAATTGTCTAATGATCACATTCATATTAGCCTCGATATATAGTGATGTTAGGGGGCAGGGCCCTTACGCCCCTGTCTTCGCCATTGTGCACGTGTCTGAGAGATGAAGCGGAAGGCATGGATGATGAGAGGGGGACGTTGGATATATAATTAATGTGGGTGTATTAGCTATATATGTTAATCCTATATAGAGAGGTATAGATTGATCGATGTGGACGTGGGAAAGAGGGTGAGACCTCACTGGATATATCGATTGATCGGTTTGTGTGGAAAACTATGAAAGACCTAGCTATATACACACATACATAGAGGAACATCGATCGTTGCGCATGCACGCGTGAGAGATAAAGAATGCCCGATATGATGGAGAGGGGGATGTGTGTGAGTGTGTGTGCCTTCATGGGAGACCGACCTGAAGAAAAGATTGCATGCGTGCGATGGATAATGCCGACTGGTATTGTGTGTGCATGCATGCACGAGAGAAAGTTAGTGGTACAATTATAAAGAGAAGACTACTGTGTGGGTGTAAAAGAATAGGTGAGGTCATAATCAATGTAAAGTTGAATTCAAATATTTGAATAAGAGATCCTAATGTTTGAAACCCATGCATGCATGAATATAACGGAGATCTCTGCGGTGTGGTTTGGAAGCGAGCATGTTGTAATGTATACACATTGAACAAGGTCGACCGATTTGAATTTGAGATACCGATGGCAGACATCATTTGCCCATGTCGCATCGTGCATGGACACACTATTCTAATTGGAGATGATGGGCGGCTTTGCATCACATATCTATATCTATACCCTATATATATATATATATATATATATATATATATATATATATATATATATATATATATATATATATATATATATATGTGTGGGTAACTTTAACTTTGAAAGATGGTCGTTGGATGAGGCGAATCCGATGGTCCAAAGATGGCAAATTTGAGCACTATTGGTCGTTGGATATCATCTAGATTCCACCAGATTTTGCCACATGTATAATCTAGAAGACTCCATGGTTGAACTTAAGCATAATGCACAAACATCAAAACACAAGCACTTCTTATTTGTTCTAGAATCTTCCGTATCAGAATTGCCCAAATGTTTTTCTACATGATTTGCCATTATTTGTTTTTACTTTATGTCTTACAACGCACAATTCCATGAATCTTAAAATAGATTAGCTTTCTTATAAAAACTAGATGATTTTGAATGAAATGAACTATAAGAATTAAACGAACATCTACATCATGCATATATGACTCAAAGCTTGCATGCTATAATGTGGTATTTATTCATAATTTGGTTGCCAAATCTCATGCGTGCAATGCACGTGTACCTTACTCTAGTCTAAATGGTGTTTGTGTGTGTGTTGTGCGTGTTGAGGTGCAAATTGTCTTTTTTTTGTACACGTTAAGCTTGTTCTTCCGAAATTTCAAGCCGCGCCTTGTTATGCCGAAAATTGAAGCTAGCGTCTCTGTCTATCGTGTTGCGAAACTCCCGCCTCTTCAACCCGCGCCTTGTTAGCCCGAAATATTTAAGATATATCTTTGTCTCGTTGTGCTCCGACAACTCCCTCCATCTCAACCGGCGCCTTGCTATTCTGAAATTACAACGCGCATGAAAACTCCCACCTCATGTGAAATCCCGACCGTGAAATGCCCGTGGTACCCCTGAACCGAAAGAACCGCCTCAAATCGGTGGGGGGTACTTTCGTAACTTACCCCACATTTCGGACAAGCGCGTCTCTAAGCCATGGTTCCCCACTGCCATCCCATCCGCCCACCCATTCGTACACCGAGGCCGCGAAACCCGCGACAAAACCCCACACCCTGCTCCGTCCGCCACCCAGCCGGAGCCTCTTCCCCGACGACGTCGTCCACAACAACACCTCGACGTCCCTCATCCACCGTACCGGATGAGGATCCGTCGTCGATCTCATCGTCCCGCCGGTTCAGCCACCCCGTCCTCCACCTCCAAGGAGTTGCCCCGATGTTTCCCTCGTCTTTCGCGCCACCTCCATTCCCACACCGCCGTCTTCACCTGCACCACCGAAGAGCATCATCATCACCGTTTCCTCGGATGAAGCTGCGGCCTAATTGGCGCCACCAAAGAGGTTGTACACTAATCGCCGCATTTTCTTATTGATTCGATCTCACGGTGCTGCCAGCGCTCAGTCTCGAGCTGACACGGCGCGGCTCCATCCACGGTGGCGTCGCCGGCCACTTCCTCCACGGCGTCGCTCCCTCGGCGGCGACATCCACATCAGTAGGAGCTGCTGCTGCTTTAGCTCTCACTTGCGCTGCTGCTCTACTCTTGCTCTCGGTCCCCTGCCTGGTCTGCTCTTGCTATTGCTCTTGCTCGCTGCTGCTCTCGCTCTTGCTCTTGCTTGCGATGCTGCTCCGATTTGGCTACACTTCAGTCGACTGAATCGACTTTTGGGTCAGTCGATTTTCAAGGGGTGGGCTTGCCGGGGTGAAGGAAGAACCAGCCGTAGCGGGGAGGGGGGTTCGCCGGAGAGGTACCCCACTATCTATCTTAGGGTTCAGGATGGGGGCGGTGGTCGCCGGCGGTGGCGGGGCGTTGGCGGGGCGGTGGCGTGGGGATCGCCGGAGAAAAAGCTCGGCACGGGGGGCCTAGAGGGATGGCCGGGGCGGCGGCGGACCGGTGGTGGGGAGTGTTTTCGGGGCGGGAGGGGCGGCGGGGGGCTGCTATTTGGCCGATGGTGGCTGGCGGCTCAGGGGGGTGGAGGTTGAAGATGAACCGCAGGCCCTTGATTTCGTATCCAACGGCTGCAAAATCGACTGGCCAGATATGAAAAGTCAGTCGACCGACGTGTAGCCTCACCTTGCTAGTGCGTTTAGTTTTGACAGCAAAATTCAGTTTCGACAGCTAGGTTCAGTTTCGACAGTTAAGTTCAGTTTCGACAGTTAAGTTCAGTTTCGACAGTTAAGTTCAGAGATGAGCGGCTGATGTATTTTACATCTAGCACTTTGTGGTTATGTATTTTACGTCATGTATTGGAGATGCTATTAGAATTCCACTCAGGTTAACGTTGTTCGTTGTCTCTCTTGTCCTGCTTCAGCCTCGGCGTCGTACAACTCACTGGAGCTGCTCCAACGATGAAACCCCCCATCATAGCGGAGCAGTACCTCAGGCTCCATCTCTAGACGCCTAAGGTATTCTTCCCCTCCTCCGATAGCAAAGTCAGCCGGAGCATCCTCACCGGCCAACCCAATCATGCTGAGATCGACATGGCTTCGCCAAAGAGGTTGTACACTTGTTGCATCTTTTTACTTTTACATGTATATATATATATATATATATATATATATATATATATATATATATATATATATATATATATATATATATATATATATATATATATATATATATATATATATATATATATATATATATATATATATATATGTCCATTGAGCACTGTAGTAACGGGAAATACGATTATTTTATCCTACTATATGACAAGCAGTGAGGTACCAGGCAACTTACCTATCCGTGATGGACTCTCTTGAACGCCATCATTATTTATCTCTGCGTGTTTGAGCTGTGCGTTTGTCAATGGGCCTGGGAGTTGAGCTAGTATGGTAGTGGCCTGGGTCCAAAGTAATAGAAGTAGCACAAAAAAAAATTGTGTAGGATTTTCCTTGCTCAAGCCTGCCTACTAGAATCGCCAGTGCTTGAAAGGAAAAGTGAATGAAAAACATAGGAATTGGAAAGTTTCCTATGGTACTACTTTTCATGAATTTGGTGCAAAGGAATGGAGCAAAGGAAAACTGTAGGATTTGTTCCTTTAGTGTCTCCTTGAAAGAAAAACCGTAGGAATTCTAATTTCCACTTCTCCTCCTTTTCATATTCCTATTCATCAAGCACAAGACTAAGAGATAGTAGCATAATAGCATTATAACAGTACATTTTCTTGTGGTTTGACTTAATCTCACCATGCTTTTTTGCATCCTGTGATCTTCCAATTGTTGTGAATCAAACACCCAGATTGGTAGAAATCATGTGTTTTCAAATTCTCTATTTTGCACATGCATTCCTATCCTATTCCTGTCTATTTCCTATCCCTGCATTGTTAGAATCCTCAAATTCAAACAAGCCCTTACTCAATTACTTCTGTTACAGATATGTGTCAAAGAAAACCTTGTGTGGTTTGTCCTGCTCCTGTGGCGCTGTGTTCCACCCCAGCTCAGCTGCTCCAACGATGGAAGGGTTCACCACAGCAGGGATCCGCTCTCCAGACTGTCTTTTGCCGCCTCAGATCTTCTTCCCCGCCGCCGGCAGCCACGACAACTGCATTACCATCATCAACAGAGTAGATGACCTTGAGGACTACACGGGTCCGCAAGAGAGGTCGCACTCTTCCGTGTCTGCTTACGTTATGCGTCGCTTAATATGATGACATGCTACATTATCGTCGTGTTCACCTATTAGACTCCGAGTCAGGTCCAAACTAATGCTGAAACTTGAGTTTTTAAATGGTTGTGGGGTACATATTGGGGCAGCAATCAGTACTATCTGTCTACTATCTGGTTAATCTCCGGTGTCTACTATGAGTTTCATGTTGGGTGCAAACAAACATTAAAGGAGCCATTATCTGTATTTTTTAACTAAAGCTATTATCCGCCTCGCTATCATTGGTTTTGGGTCTATCCACGTTTGCTACCATCACTCTGGATTTGTGCATGCACTCCTTACATAATCTCACTATGTTTTATTCCTATGCATGCCAGTTATTGTACACAATGGAACTGATCATGTAGAGCAAAAGAGACGAGCCTTGCATGGCAATAAAATTTCATGCAGACGTCGCTCCATGGTGGGCGCAAAGGCAGCCCCCTCCACCCATTTCGGATCGTAATCAAGAGGAAGATAACTGTTCTGAGGGGGATTCAGAAGGAGAAGACCACTCCTATTTACCCCATGAGGTCTTCGCTCTAACTTGGCATGTTGATGTTGGTAATATCATGCATATGGTGCCTTGCATTGCTTACTGTATACATTAAAGATGTCATCTGCTTAGTTTAGACATGCTTTGTGTCAATGCCATCTGTTTAGTTTCTTTATCGTATATGTGAATCATGCAATGCCATCTTGTCTAGCCAGGCATCATATATGTGAATTTTGCAATGCCACCCTAGTTAGCCAGTCATCTTATATGTGAATTATATCATGCCATCATTTTTTTATTATGTGTTAAATTTGTCAACAATTTTAGTACATTCAATTACTCTTCCTGTGCATCAGCCATTCGGCACGGTCATGGAAAAATCTGGAGTGGAAACAAGGTCTTCAGAGCAGACAATGCTATCTGACGAAGCGCATGTCTTGCTGGTTACCGATAGCTCCTCAGAGGAGGATTCAGAGACAGATGACCAGTCATATTTCCCCCCTGAGGTGCATGCCCTAACTTGGCAGGGTTATGTTACTCATATCGTGCGTATGGTATCTTGCATTGCTATGTCATTTGCTTAGTTTAGACATGCTTTGTGTGAATGCCACATGTTTAGTGTCTAATTACCATATATGTGAATTATGCAATGCCATCTTGTTGCAAGACATTATATATGTGAATTATGCAATGTTATCTTGTTGCAAGGCATTATGTATGTGAATTATGCAATGCCATGTTGTTTAGGCAAGCGTCATATATGTGAATTATATCATGCCGTCCTTTTTTGTATTTCTCATTGCTTTTGTCGACAATGTTTGTATATTCAACTGCTCTTCCTGTGCATCAGCCATTTGAATTGGTGATGGAGAAATCTAGAGTGAAAACAAGGTCTTCAGAGCAGACAATGCTACCTGCTGAAGTAGATATCTTGCTGGTTACGATAGCTCTTGAGAGGAGGATTCAGAGGCGATGACCAGTCCTATTATCCCCCTGAGGTGTATGCTCAAACTTGGCAGGGTTATATTACTCATATAATGCATATGTTGTATTGCAATGCTTAGTTTTTACATCATATACACAATATTGAATGCCATCTCCTTAGTTGACACATCATATATGCAATTGCCCTCTGCTCACTTCCTTAGTATATAAATCATATATTTGAATTATGTCATGCCATGATGTTTACATAGACAACATGTATCTGAATTATGGCATGCCAACCCATTTTCTAAAGACATAATATAGTTATATCATCTCATCCTGTTTACATAGTCATCATATTTTAAATTATGTCATTCTACCCGTGAATTATATCATGCAATCATGTTTCCATCGACGGCATGTTTGTGATTTATGGCATGCCAACCACTTTAATAGACACATCTATAGTTATATCATGTCATCCTGTTTACATAGTCATCATATTTTGAAGTATGTCATTCTATCATGTTTAGTTAGCCATCATACATGTGAAATTGTGTCATGCTATCCTGTTTAATTAGCCATCATATATGTGAAATTATGTCCTGCTATTCATTTGCTTAGACAACATAAATGTGAATTATTTCATGCCCTGTTTTCTTCCCTACTATCCATTGCACTGTCTATCTTACAATGTCTATACATTCAATTACTTTTCTTGTTTATCAGCCATTTCAATTGGAGGGAGTGATGGCGATATCTGTGGGAGTAAAACACGGTCTTCAGAAAAGATCGTGCTACCTGTCGATGCAGATAGAACCACGGTTGTACTTGCCCAAGAATCAGCCCCACCACACATAACCCACACTCATGCAGATTGTACCCCTACCCAGTTGGACAGAGAACCAGCTACACCCCTTCTAACCCCAACCCCAGCAGATAGACACCCAGTTCCCGTTGACACAGCACCGTCTCCACCACAGAGCACCCAAACACGAGCAGTTAGTAAGGCAACTGCAGTGCCCAAATCACGAGGACCACCACTCCGAACCCGAAGTCAACGCTTAAAGCATAAGAAGAATTGTTCTCAGGTCAGGTTCCGTAGCTATGGTTCATACTACTTTGCTCTTGCATCACTGTATTTACTAATACCAACCAATTTCAAATTTGAAGGATGCAATTGAAACTCCAATGGCGCAACAGGTATGTTTTAAACCTGTTTCTTCAACGTGTTTGGCTGTTTGCTGTTGTAACTTGCTCTATGTTGATTTCAGTTTCAATTGAATAAACAGTTATGTTCTCATGCCATGCACATTACAAGTGTTGTTATTGTTGTGTAGTTTCCCACACTTATATTTTGTCTATGCTGCTTTGTCTTAAATAGATATGATTTGAAATGTATCTATCTTTATTTGGCAACATAAACTAGAATGATATAGACCATAGAGTGACCATACTACATAGATATATGTTTGTTTCATGCTGTTATCCTGTCCACCTTACTACTGAACTGGTTTACCAAAATGAGTTTCATATACTACATTGTAAACCTGAGATGTGTTTGTTTGTTTCTCTTTTACAACGCGGATAAAATATTGGAGAAGAGTACCCTGTTATGCAATGGTAAAGGAAGTAATGCAGATAAGGTTCAAGATAGTGAGACATCCCTGTTGGTCTCCAAGAAAGCTAATAAAAACTATATTGAGGACACTGAGACAACCCCAAAGTCCTGTCTTGATGTAGTGTTCGAGTTACTGGCTACCACTGCTGGCACCAGCTCTTCGAACTCGTTGCCTGAATCAGTTCGGCTTCTTGAGTCTCAACTTCAAGTTGAAAGACATCGATCGAGATGTTATCGACAGGAAGTGAAGGGTGAGGAAGTCCTGCAGAATTCAGATGCATACTTTCGGTGCAACGACAAGTATTTGGAGGACTTAAGCGCCAAACAAGAGAAAGTTAATAAGCTTGCTAAGCATCTTGCCGACATTATGGGTACCAGGATATTGTTTCTTGAGCTCTTGAAGTGGTTTCAGTTCTGGACTTGTTTTGTCATGGCGTTTATATCTGCTATGTTCCCTATATTTGCCTTTGGTGGCGAACTTTGATGCCCAAATGGATGTAATATATGTAATAGCCGTGATAGCCTAGTGTAAGTTGCTTGCTTATTTATTTCCTTGTTGTCTTGTTTATTTTTTTGCTTGTAGTCAGTGCAGTTCCTTTTCTGCGGTTTGCTAGTGGCTACAATAACCTATTTTTTAAAACTAGGCCACAATAACCATGGGCTAATATTTACTGTAGTGACACTGGACCTACGTGTCGTAGAAACAGTGGGCCTTCTACGGGCCGTATAAATAGTGGGCCTTCTATGGGCCGTAGAAACAATGGGCCTTCTATGGGCCGTAGAAACAATGGGCTTTCTATGGGTTGTATCATCAATGGGCCTTATACAGGCAGTATGATCGATTGGCCAAACATGGGCCAATAACAGGCCACATTATGGCCGTAAACGGGCTAGAGTTGGAATCGTCCGTTCATGGGCCGACCATAATGGGCCATCGTTAATAGGTCGTATTTCATGACGCTATGAAAACGGCCTAACGTGTTAACGGACCACAAGCGGGCCATTGTAACCACAGCTGAATTTGGCCCATAACGAAAATGCGATGAACGGGCCGTAAGTAAGCGAATGCTAGAAATGAGCCCAAGAATAAATGGGCTCGAGAAGGCCAAAATATAACATGGGCTAGAAAGCATTAGCGGAATAGCGGGCCCTTAATGGGTATAAAGTGATACTTTGTTCATTACGGGCGGTTTCACCATGGGCCGTTAATGGGTGTAACGTAATACTTTGTTCATTACGGGCCGTTTCACCACGGGCCGTTAATAGGCCAAGAGTTACATAGGGCCTCATATGGGCCGAAAGACGTCATGGCCATACATGGGCCAGAAGTGAAAACGGGCTGGAATCATATTGGGTGGCCCAGATGACACTACTGGGCCTAATTCGGATAGGGCGTAACGGGCCTTGGGTTAGCGGGCTATAAATGTTCTATATGCGAACATGCCGTTAAGAGGCTTTACATGGGCCGGCCCGCCACCTTTTGACCAAGTCAAACGGGCCGGCCTTTTCACAGGAATGGGCCTCTGTTGGGCCATGCCACGTGTCGACGTATCATATGCGCCTATACATCCAATGAGTGGATGACATCTGTCCCAGCGGTGAGCCGACACGTGTTTCCTCCACCAATGATGATTTTACCGTGGAAAATCCCCATTGGTCGGGGCTGTTAACGGGTTATCGGATCCTAAACCCGACCGATAGCTTAACGGCGTTCCGTTACGGTGGATGCCACGTGTCGGTCACCCTTGACGAAAAGCACTTACGTGACGCGATTTATCGTCATGGAAGTGGACACTTCCGTGATGATAATTTTGGTAATGTCATGGAACACTTCTCGACGAGACGGTATGACTATCTTGATTCTTTCATAAATTTGTCATGGATGTACATGCATGACAAAAAACGCGACCTACTGTGACAAACATGTATCATCACGGAAGTGTATTTTTTTTTAGTGCACATAGCATGTGCAAGAAAGTAGAGAGGGTTACGGCAAAAACTGGATGCACTTCGTGTACAAAACGGACAATCTCTTTCGAAGTATCAGGGTTTCATACGAAAACTCGTCTGTTACAAAGGGATTTCATTTTTTGAACTTATTTAAAGTCCATAGTTTTGCTATGCTCAAAATGCACCATTCAAAGCCACATCATCGATTTTCAACCCTTTCTGACTTCATTTGTTATTTTTCATGCATTTACTGATTATTTCGAGCTATAAGACCCTGAAATTGAAAAGCATTTCAAATGAACTCTGAAAAGGTTAAAAGTTGGCATGGTATCATCATTTCACCCACATAGCATGTGCAAGAAAGTAGAGAGGGTTACGGCAAAAACTGGATGCACTTCGTGTACAAAACGGATAATCTCTTTCGAAGTATCAGAGTTTCATACGGAAACTCGTCTGTTACAAAGGGATTTCATTTTTTTGAACTTATTTGAAGTACATGGTTTTTCTATGTTCAAAATGCACCATTCAAAGCCACATCATCAATTTTCAACCCTTTCTGACTTCATTTGTTATTTTTCATGCATTTATTGATTATTTCGAGCTATAAGACCCTGAAATTGAAAAGCATTTCAAATGAACTTTGAAAAGGTTGAAAGTTGGCATGGTATCATCATTTCACCCACATAGCATGTGCAAGAAAGTAGAGAGGGTTACGGCCAAAACTGGATGCACTTCGTGTACAAACGGACAATCTTTTTCAAAGTATCGGGTTTCATACTGAAACTAAATGCATTACAAAGGGATTTAATTTTTTTGAACTTATTTGAAGTCCATGGTTTTTCTGTGTTCAAAATGCATCATTCAAAGCCACATCATCAATTTTCAACCCTTTCTGACTTCATTTGTTATTTTTCATGCATTTATTGATTATTTCAAGCTATAAGACCCTGAAATTGAAAAGCATTTCAAATGAACTATGAATAGGTTGAAAGTTGGCATGGTATCATCATTTCACCCACATAGCATGTGCAAGAAAGTAGAGAGGGTTACGGCAAAAACTGGATGCACTTCGTGTACAAAACGGACAATCTCTTTCGAAGTATCAGGGTTTCATATGGAAACTCGTCTGTTACAAAGGGATTTCATTTTTTTCGAACGTATTTGAAGTCCCTAGTTTTTCTGTGTTCAAAATGCACCATTCAAAGCCACATCATCAATTATCAACCCTTTCTGAGTTCATTTGTTATTTTTCATGCATTTACTGATTATTTTGAGCTCTGTGACCCTGAAATTGAAAAGCATTTCAAATGAACTCTGAAAAGGTTGAAAGTTGGTATGGTATCATCATTTCACCCACATAGCATGTGCAATAAAGTAGATAAGGTTACGGCAAAAACTGGATGCACTTCATGTACAAAACGGACAATCTATCAGGGTTTCATACGGAAACTTGTCTGTTACAAAGGGATTTCATTTTTTTGAACTTATTTGAAGTCCATAGTTTTTCTGTGTTCAAAATGCACCATTCAAAGCCACATCATCATTTTTTAACCCTTTTTGACTTCATTAGTTACTTTTCATGCATTTACTGATTATTTTGAGCTCTAAGACCCTGAAATTGAAGGCAACATATAGCTCTCATGAATAGATAAGTGACCAAATTAATAGAAGTTCATCGTCACATTAAAACCAAAGTACATACATAGTTCTCATTGAACAACATATAGCTCTCCAGAGCATCTAATTAAACCATACATTGAAATTATGTAAAACATTTTAATGCAACAACAAATGCGATCATAATCGCAACCAAGGTAACAATTGATCCAACTGCATAATGATACCAAGCCTCGGTATGAATGGCATATTTTCTAATCTTTATAATCTTCAACCGCATTGCATCCATCTTGATCTTGTGATCATCGACGATATCCGCAACATGAAACTCCAATATCATCTTCTCCTCCTCAATTTTTTTTATTTTTTCCTTCAAGTAATTGTTTTATTCTTCAACTAAATTTAATCTCTCGACAATAGGGTCGTTTGGAATTTCCGGTTTAACCACCTCCTAGATAAATAAAATCTGTGTCACGTTGGTCGGCATAATTGTCATAAACAATAAATGAACCAAATAGTTATAAAAAGATAATATATACCGCATCCAAATCATTGACAGGACGAGGGCCGACGGGGGCGGATACCAAAAGCATCGCACTATATAATAACAAGGAATAATAAAAGTAAGAAAATTAGACAAGTATCTATCTGAAGTAAGATTTTTTTTCTTTCAGAAAGAAGATAAGAACAAGAGGCTCACCATGATGGTGCCCGCGACGAGTTCGGCGCGGGCGATCAACAGCGGTGAAGACGTGGACGGGACGTGACGGACCGCTAAACCTAGAAAAATCTAGGGGAAAATGGAGCTCGGAGGTCGAGTTTCGAGAGGAGAAAGATTAACTAGTGTGGCTCAGACATTTCATCGAACACCTCATGTGCATAGGAGGTGAGCTAGAGCACCCAAATGTGCCCTCCCCTCACCGGACAGAAAAAACAGAGCAGTGTAGAGTGCTCTGCCGTGGCGATGGGGTACTCATTTGTCCCGGTTCATGGCTGGAACCGAGACTAAAGCCAAGCCTTCTGTCCCGGGTGAAGTCAAGAACCGGGACCAATGGTTGTGGGCCAGGAGCGAGGCCCATTGGTCCCGGTTCGTGCCTCGAACCAGGACAAATGGTTCCATATGAACCGAGACCAATGCCCGCGAGGCCCTGGTCGGCCCTCTGGGCTCACGAACCGGGATGAATGCCCCCATGGGTCCCGGTTCGTGACTAAACCGGGACTAATGGGCTGGCCAGGCCCGAACCAAAGCCCTGTTTTCTACTAGTGACTACTTGTGCATCCAAAAACCCTTAAACCCAAATCTTATCTTCAAGAGTCCACCATACCTACCTAAGGATTGAGTAAGATCCTTCAAGTAAGTTGTCATCGGTGCAATAAGGCAATAAAAATTGCTTCTAAAAGTGTTAGATCATTTAGTGTAAGAGAAAATTGAGCGTTGTATGAACTTGTGATGGCAAAGCAATAAAAGCGATGGACTGCATAATAAAGGTTGCTATCATAAGGGGCAATATAATGTGACGTTCTCTTGCACTAAGGGGTTGAGCATACAAACAAATAAGCGCATGGCAACCTCTGCTTCCCTCTGCGAAGGGTCTATCTTTTACTTTTCAGTATTTATTTTTATGCAAAGAGTCAAAATTACTCTCTCTATTCCTTTTTATTTTTCTCTTTTGGCAAGCATCATGTGGTGAGGAAAGATCTAGGCACATATGTCCATTTGAATATGGGTAGCATGAGTTATTATTTGTTGACATCACCCTTGAGGTGAATACGTTGGGAGGCAAAACAATAAGCCCCTATCTTTCCATGTGTCCGGTTGAAACGTTTTGCTCATGTGTACGCGGTGAGTGTTAGCAATCATAAAAGACTATATGATGCTTGAGTATGTGGAGCTCTTACTTAAACTCTGTTGAATAAGTTGCGTTGCAAATGCTTGGTGACTAAGAACGAAGGTTGTTGAGTTTCAAGAGAGTTCATTGTTTGAACCTTAACATGTGAATTGGTTGCCATTATGACATGAGAAGTTTTATAAGAAAGAATTGATGTTATGATGCTAGGAAAAGTGATTGAAATTGTCATTGATCAAACTTGTGCACTTTGCTATTGGATGTTTTACAATCATTTTTGGATGTTTTACAATCATTGATCAAAATTGTTTTATTATCATTCTTGGATGTTTTACAATCATTTTATAGCAAATTTATATCATTTTTTGGGACTAACCTATTGACCCAGTGCCCAGTGCCAATTGCTGTTTTTTGCTTGTTTTTTTACATCGTAGGAAATCAATACCAAACGGAGTCCAAACGCAACGAAACTCCACAGAGATTTTCTATGGACCAGAAGGAACCCAATGGGCCAGAGCTGCACCTAGGAGGTGCCCTGAGGGGGGCACAACCCACCAGGGCGCGCCAGGCCCCCCTGGCGCGCCCAGGTGGGTTTTGCCCACCTCGGTGGCCTCCCGCACCCCCTCTTTGCACTATAAATTCCCAAATATACTGAAACCCCTCGGGGTTAACCTAGATCAGAAGTTCCACCACCGCAAGGCTCTATAGCCATTGAAAACCAATCTAGACCCGTTCCGGCACCCTGCCGGAGGGGGGAATCATCTCTGGTGGCCATCTTCATCATCCCGGCGGCCACCACGATGAGGAGGGAGTAGTCCACCCTCGGGGCTGAGGGTTTGTACCAGTAGTTATGTGTTTAATCTTTCTCTCTCTCTCTCTCGTGATCTATATCATGGGCTTTGTTAATATAGTCAGATCATATGATGTTTCTACCCTCTATACTCTTGTTATGATGAATTGAATCTTTACCCTTTGAAGTATTGTCTTGTCGGATTGAATATTCAGAGATGAGAACACATGATATATGTCTTGCAATTGAATACTTGAGGTGACAGTTGGGGTGTCTTATTGATTCACTTGACATATGTTATGGCATTCAACTCGCGGATTCCCGTGGTGATATTGGGGTAATCTATGCATAGGGGTTGATGCACGTTTTTCTCCGACGGAAACTTCGGGGTCTCTTTATAGTTCTTTGTGTGGATTGAGTATTATTAATATGAATTTTCTTTGCTGCTATTCTAGTACGAACTCTTGGATAGATCGAACGAAAAAATATCTTTGTGTTATTTTAGTGCGAACTCTTGAATAGATCAAACAAAAAGAATAGCTTTGAGGTGGTCTCATATCCTACAAACAATATCTATCTTTTGTTCCCCGCTAATTGGAACTCAGGAGTGATTCTTTATTACACTTTGAGGGATAATCATATGATCCAACTATGTTAGCATTGTTGAGGGATTGCACTAGCGAAAGTACGGACCCTAGGCCTTGTTTTCAAGCATTGCAATACCATTTTTGTGTCCGTTTACTAATTGCTACCTTTCTGTTTTTATTTATTCATATTATAAAAATATATTTCTACCATACATATTACACTTTTGTGACCATCTCTTTGCCGAACTAGTGCACCTATACAATTTGCCATTGTATTGGGTGTGTTGGGGACACAAGAAATTTCTTGTATTTGGTTGCAGGGTCGTTTGAGAGAGACCATCTTCATCCTACACGTCTCATGGATTGATAAACCTTAGGTCATCCACTTAAGGGAAAATTGCTACTGTCCTACAAAACTCTGCGCTTGGAGGCCCAACACGTGTCTACAAGAATAAAGTTGCATAGTAGACATCAGTGTATATCTTGCTCATCTGCCTCTCCATCGGTAAATATGTTAGCAATTTAGGTTGTTTGAGTGCGGTGTTTGCTTCTTGCTGTAGCTCAGATCCCAGTATTTTCTGTTGTAAAGCTGTATATTGCTTGGCAAACTGCACCAATGAATTGTCAGGGCTCACGTACCGCTTCAAAACAGCATTGAACCCCTCGCTGCATTGCATAGTCTGTAGAAATGGAAAGAAGCACTACATGAAGTAGGTCGGCACCCAGTACATTCCCTTCTCCCACAGGCTAGTAAGTGTCTCGTTGTCTTGGACTTGGTATGTTTCAATCATAGCCGTCCAGCTCCGTTCAAACTCCTCCACCGCCAAGCTATGGTCCACGCACAACTCGAATGCCTTGTGTAGCTCTGGATGGTCAGCAAAGAATGGTCCTAGCGTCTCCTCAGCCTTCTTAATAATATGCCACCTGCAGTGCATGTGCACTGCCAACAGAAAGACCTCCTCTATGCCTGCATGCATGCTAAAATCCTGGTATGTTATTATGTTCATGGGTGCAAGTCCATCCATGCACTCCAAGAAGGTTTTGAACAGCCAAGTGTAACCTTCTGTATCTTCGTTCCAAATGAGTCCACAACCAAACTGCAAGGACTGATTGTGGTTATTTATTCCTATGAGTGGAGCGTAGGGCATCTTGTACATATTCATGAGATATGTCGCGTTGAACGAAATGCAATCACGAAAATGTTTGTAGGCTCTTCTTGCAGCGCCATCCACCCAATACATGTTTCTAACACGATCCTCATCGTCCAATCTTATCCTGTAGAAGAAATCAGTATCTTCTTTTGCTTTCTCTTCGAAGTAGGCTATTGTGTCTTCTATGTCAGCCAACCTGCTCTCTCTATGGTACTTTGCCTTTAGGTTTGTGACGTCTGCCGGTATGTAGGGCATGCTACTCAGACTACCATCTCCGATGTGGATCAGGGACAGTTGGACCATTCTTGATGGACCGACATTACAATCATGTAGCAACTTTATGAATTTCTTCTCAAGGGGACTGAATCATCTGTGGGTGCTCAGGAATTTTACTAGGTCAAACTTCTTTATGAGGTCGTGGTTGTGTTCTTCAAAATATTCGGTGACCACCCACCATGCTCCATTTGCTTTTAGCTTCAACCGGATAGGGCATTCCATCTTGAGAATGATGCCTCTCTTTCGTTTTGGCACGACAGGCACAACACCTTTATCCTTCTTGTTCCTTCGTGCCTTGTAGCACCTTATCTCACCTCTGTTGTACTCGTTAGTTTTTTTTTATTTTCCTATGGTATTCTGTGTTCACCACAAATCCATGGAACATCGCATATCTCTGGTGGTATTCCTTGGCATCTTCAAACGAACCAAATCTCTGCCCAACATATGGTGGTTGAGGTATCATGATTCCGATTGTCCATCTTCTTCTTCCCCTTGCGCTTCGTTATTAGTTTCATCATTCACTTCAGTATTGGCAGCCGTTTCATCTGCTTGAGTGTTGCTTGTGCTGGTGTGCACAGGCATGCTTGTCATTATTGCTGCAACGATTGCTAGTTCTGACATTGATTCTCCATTTTTTGTGGCAGCATTGGTGACTTGCTCGTGGAACGCCCCTTCCGTGTGCTCTAATGTTCCCGCGGTAGACGTTCCTGCGTCGCTGTTGATTGTAGTTGAAGCTCCTGCAAAAAGACAGGTATGTGTGTAAGCAGTATTGCTTGAATGGCATATTCATCGTAATGATATATAGGAGCTACATCTAATTTGGCATGATATCATTCATACAACAAGCCTTGAGCATGCATCTGGCCATGCATGGCAACTGCAGTTTTTTAGCCCAGGCAGCTACAGTCGACCAAACATGGCAGTTGCGGTTGCCAAGTCATGGCAACCAGCATCTTTAACATCAAAACTTGCATTCTAGATACGAGCCCGCAAGGCAAATGCAGTTAATCACAAATGGCATATACACGCGGACAGTAGCTGACAAATCCATATGATCATGAATGACTAATGGATGTATTCACTTTGGTGGCATTCGTAGTTTTGCCGCCATCACCGTGACAAATCCACTTTCCCCAATGCTTTTCCACAAAATCAAATGCACTATTTTTGTTGGTTTGCATATTCTTACCTTGTTGTGCCGCATGTGCTAATTGAAGCTGGTGTGTCACTCCAATTTGGTGTGCTCTATCTGCAACACCGATGGCCTGTAAAGGTGAAGCTTGCCATGATATCTTTGCTACTATGGTTCCACCATAACAACCTACGATCATGAGCAGTTGGTCAATGCATGGCAACCGTAGTTTCTATAACATGGTGTAACATCCCAAATTTTCAATTGGAATGTTATACATTAGGTCATCATGCATATCATATTTTCTCGCATTTTTCCGATCCTAGAAAATTTCACGCAACTCAAGGACCCTCGGAGAGAGTTGGAAGTTTCATTATTTTCATATTTGGGATTTCCCAAATTTTGAAAATAGGATCATTTGGATTTATTTAAATTATCTTCATAAAGTTTTCCTATAAAAAAAATTAAGAGGGGGAATAATATGACTTTCCCAACCTTTAGGAAAAATGAAGATATTATAAATAAATCAAAATTTGGTTTTGGAAGATTTATTTTGCTTAGGCAAAATGAGCATTTAAAAAATATACATGTTTGCCGCTTTTAAAGTTCATTTTGTTCGACTCATTTTTAGGAGTCGGGAAAATTGTTTTTATTAAAATCGGAGTTCGTTTGGTATTTTTTAATTGTTTGGTTTAAATTTAAAAAACGCTTCAGGCCAAGGCCCAGCCAGTGCCCCGGCCCAGCCCCCCACCTCCTCCTCCTCTCCTCACAAGACGCGCACGCGCCAGGCGCCCGCCGCCGACGCCACCCCCGCCCGGGACTCCGCCTCCGACCCGGCCCCCGCTGCCCCCTCCCCAAGTCGCCGCCACCCCTCTTAAATCCACCCCCTCTCACCTCACCCCGCCGCCGCCCCTCCCGGCAGAGCCCTGGCCGTGGGCCGCCGCCGCCGCCGTTCCTCGACGCCGGAGCCCGCCGCCCTCGCCGCCCCTCCGACCCCGCGGACCCCGCTGCCCGAGCCCCACGGACCTCGCTGGTGGCCCAGCCGGAGGTAGCCGCCGCCCCGCTCCGTTCCGATCCGGTTTTCCCTAAAGACCGATCCGGTTTTTTTAAGATATTCGGTTTTTTAAAAAAAAAACCTAGATGGTTTTTATGTTTTTTTCGGTTTTCTTAATTAACGAACGTTCACCGAACCGTTCGTTTCAATGAACGTGTTCGTTGGATTAGTTCTGTTAAAGAACGTCCGTTATTTAATCCGTTCGTCGTTTTCTTTTAATCGGATTTAATCCGTTAATTTTCAGATTCGATTTCCGATCCGATTTTCAAATCTGTTTTATTTCTTGCTCGTTTATCGAATCGGTGATTCAAGCGCTGGAGTTTCGTTCTGAAACCGCCGTTCCGACTAACCTACTTACACAGAGTTTTGCTACTGTAAAATTTTGACCTAGTTTCAGATTGCTAAACCGAGTCGTTCTCTCTTGAGTTCCGACTTTCGATGCTTTATTTGATTTGATTCTTTTGCAACCAGGGTTCTTAAGTTGAACTCTCTGGTTAGAGCTTTTATTCGAGATTTCCCCGTGCATTAGATGAGTACTTATTGTATGCTTGTTGTTTGTCTGCGTTAGATCACCCGGAGTGCGCCGCTTGTTACTTGAATCTCTAGGTCTCGGATCATCGCAAGGCAAGTAACACTTTGATCATACCCTTCTCATACCCAGTTTTATGCATTAGATCAAACCTCAAACACTTGCATGTTTAGGATCTAGTTAAATTGTGGGTTTGGGAAGTAGATTGAGGTAGTACCTATTACTGTTTTGCTTATGAAACCTTGGGAGTTACTTCTCGTTTGCTTATTATGCCATGCTATGCTAGTAGGCGTGGATTGGGTGAGTGAATATCCATGACAGATGTGAGATTGTTAATTAATGGTTTATCTAAGGTGGCAACCTAAACACACATCTGGGTGGATTGAGGCACTGGTTTCCATCAGACTTGCCTATATTTCTTGGACCGCCACCCGTGCTCTAAGGGATCATAAGATTATTCAAACTGGAAACTTCCGTGTGCAGCCACAAGCCAATTATGGGCTCTGGCGTAGTTGACTAAGTCGTCACGAACTCTTACGGGTAGGCTAGCTGATGTAGGGGATGTAGGTTGGTACGGTCTACCCACATGTAAGGTGCTAGCGCTTCGAAAGACTATGTCTCGGTCATCCGTTTCTCAAACACCCTGTAGTGCGGGAAACCAAGCGGAGGCGATCGAGTCTTGTGGGGAAAAGTGCGCAAACCTCTGCAGAGTGTATAAACTAATCATGATTAGCCGTGTCCCCGGTTATGGACAATTTGAGTATCTGGTAATTGAATATCATGTGAATCTCAACATGTTACTTCTAATAAAAGTTATTGGGTTTTGATGAGTACTTTTTAATTGGGATTGAGGATGCTGTCAACCATTCTCAATGTTTAACAACCACCATGATAGTTAAATAAAATTATTCCTTTGATGTAGGGAAAATCAGCTTTATGCAAATGTAATCGAGAGCCTTACCACCAGCCATATATGCATGTAGTATAGGCTTATTCCTTCATTGCTCTTTATGTGTTACATTGCGGCATATTCCATGTCTTGACCGTTTTCGGCTGCAACTTTCACGTTGCAGACTTTTCAGACGACGAGTAAGGTGTTAGGTCGTGGTTCTATACTCAGTGATGCCGATGGAGTTGATGGACTCACTTATCTTCCAAGCCTTCCGCTGTTATCATTAGATGGCCTTAAGCCATATTATTGTAATAAGTTCCCTTGTGGACAACGATGTAATAAGTGTGTGATTGCTACTCTGCTATAAATCCTTCAAATCTTGTGTGGTGTCGGCATTCGATCCGGGGATGACATCGAGCACGAGACTTGATCCATTCGGTCTGGTCGCTCTGAGAGAATGGTATCGAGCACACGTTGATGTAGGACACGACCACTAAGTTAAAGCCATAGATCACTACTCTCTTCCCATTTTCTAACTCCTCATCTTTTCTACTCTCTTTAGGATGACGGACGCGAAGATCAAGTACACCCAACCGGATGAAGGCACACCTTTTGGATTTCACTTGAAGGAAGTTACCAAGTACACGAACATTGGACTACCAAGCTTCACGGGACTTTCAACGCCACTCTGCTGAAGAGGAGCTGGAAGATTCACGCTCACGTTCCAGAAGAACATTCGCCCCAATCACCAAGCCTATAGATAGTGTTTTGATTGCACCAACTTGAGTCCGGGAAAGAGCATGGCAGCTCACATCACCATGGGACGCATTGGAGAAGTTTATCAAGAAGACCTCAAGGATACCATCTACCAGATTTGCGGACGCCGAGATGACAAGCGGGACATCGTCGGCACCAAGAAGGATAGATCCATTGCAGCTTTCATCCGGAGTTAAATCAACACATTCGACGCCAGAGAACCAAATGTGCAACGACATGTTGGAGTTGCGAAGACAAAGGAAGGATCATCGAACCGAAGAAGAACTAAAAACTACACGCAAGGACTACATGGGCGAGATCGTAGCTCGGCAAGACACAATAACGATCTTAAGTACGAGATCGAAGAACTCAAGAAGAAGTTGGCGCCGGGAATGAAGACCGGTATGTCGAATACCCAAGCGACTACATTAACATCGACGACACCGATTCGGATCCAAGTGAACCCGACTTTGAAGACGAAGCTGGAGCAGACATCATGGAGTCTTCCACCGGTTCAAATTAGTAGAAGTCCCCCACATATTAGTAGCATTCCCTCCATGTAAACATTATAGTACACGCACTTTTGCGCTAGTTAGATCGTTGTAAGCCCTTGTTTGATTGAATGAAGTGATTTTGTGTGTATTTGCTCATGTGCATTTGGGTAGTGATTCCCCTTAGACCTTATTCTATTCTACATTTCTCTTCTTTTCTAAACCCATCAGATGCCTCCGAGACGCGACCGGATTCGTTTTCCTTGAGAGATCACCCAATTGATTCAGCAGAGAATACCTGATTCAAACATTGGTGCGAACAGGCAACAACAACAACATGAACAACCCACCGCCACCACCACCACTGCGGATCATCGACTCGTTTCCTTAGACTGAATCCGCGGTGTATTCCGATAACACCGAGCCGATTGTAGCAGATGACTGGCGCAAGATAGGAAGGAGCTGACCACTGCAGGATGCACAGATGGTGAAAGAGTGAAGTTTGCAGCACATCAGCTTGAAGGACCCACAGCAGCATGGTGGGAGAATTTTACAGCCACTTATCCGTGAACACATCACATGGGATCGGTTTGACAAGCTTTCGCCTTGCCCATGTTTCAGCAGGAGCCATGGCCATGAAGAAGCGTGAGTTTCGCAACTTACGCCAAGGAGGAAGGACTGTTGGCATCGTGGATGACTTTAGTAAATTAGCACGTTATGCCCCGGATAGCGTGGCTACAGATGCAGCTAAGCAGAGAAGTTTCTAGAA
This sequence comes from Aegilops longissima, assembly GCA_021605205.1. NCBI lineage: Eukaryota > Viridiplantae > Streptophyta > Magnoliopsida > Poales > Poaceae > Aegilops > Aegilops longissima. The sequence goes on from CM038680.1 coordinate 513,613,020, forward strand.
GGACTGAATGATGAGTTCAACATGCCGTTGATGGTAGCAAGTTTCAACAACTACCAGGAGTTAGTAGACCGAGCTCTCATGATTGAAGGAAAGCAGCAACAAATTGAGAACCGCAAGCGGAAGTATGGACAAGGGAAGTATAACTCCGGATCCCAGCAGAAGCCTCGTTATACCCCTAAATCAGGAATTCAGTTTCAGCATACCCATGGAGGAAGTAATTCGCATAACCATAATGGCACCAAGAATGGGAACGGGAATGGAGGAAGCAATGGACAGAACCGCACCAACCCGTCAACACCATCCAAGGTAGACCTGAGTCACATTACTTGCTTTAAGTGCCGCAAGGCTGGGCACTATGCAAATGACCGCCCGAAGGCGAATGGAAATGGCAATGGAAGCTCGGAAAGAAGCCAAACCCTTTCAGCAGGGACAGGTGAACCACATTGATGTGGAGGAGGTTGAAGATCAGCCCGATGCACGATGTCGATAAGTTTTGGTTAAGTCATTTACTGCAGTTGTTCTTTTCGACATCTTGGTGCATCGCATTCATACATATCAAGGGATTTGTGGATAAGTACAAATTACCGACCCAAGCCCTTAGGTCACCCATGCTAGTAACCTCACCGGAGCAGAATACATGGCTAGTAAATGGTGTGATCGATCGCCACTAAGGATTGGACACTATGTTTTCCCTCGGACCTAATAGTTCTGAAATCCCAAGGATTGGATGTGATATTAGGAATGGATTGGTTATCAAAGTATGGAGGAAACATAGATTGTACCACTAGATCAATTTTGCTCACCACACCAGAAGGAAGGAGGATTAAGTATGTATCACGGCACGAGCCGAGGAGAGCACAAGTTAATTGCTTATCAGGAGTGGTACAGGAAGAAGTACCAGTGGTGAAGGATTTTCCTGATGTATTTCGGAAGAATTGCCGGGAATGCCACGGATAGAGACATTGAGTTTTGATCGAGCTGTTGTTGTGAACAGGCCCGATATCGAAGCGATCCGTCAGGATGCCCGCAAAGGATTTGGCGGAAATCAAGAAACAGATTAAGGAACTATTGGATAAAGGTTTTATTCGCCCAAGTTCATCACCTTGGGGATCACCCGTTTTGTTAGTAGAGAAGAAGGATGGATCTTTGAGAATGGTTGTTGATTATCGTGGATTGAATGAAGTAACAATCAAGAACAAGTACCCACTACCTATGATAAATGATCTGTTTGATCGCTTGCAAGGAGCCAAAGTGTTTTCCAAGATCGACTTGCGATCGTGGTACCATCGATTGAAGATTAGGGAGCAAGACATACCCAAGACCGCATTTACCACGAGATATGGACTGTGCGAGTATACCGTTATGTCATTTGGATGACTAACGCACCAGCCTATTTCATGAACACGATGAACAAAGTGTTTATGGAGTTTTGGATAAGTTCGTCGTGGTGTTCATTGATGATATTTTGATTTTCTCGAAGAATGAAGAGGAACACAAGGAACATTTGCGATTGGTTTTGGAGAAACTGAGGGAACACCAGTTGTATGCCAAGTTCAGCAAATGTGAGTTTTGGCTAAAGGAAGTTGGATTTCTCGGACATGTTATATCCGGAGAAGGGATAGCAGTTGACCCCACAAAAGTTGAGACCGTAACCAAATGGGAAGCACCAACGACAGTTGGAGAGATTCGGAGTTTCCTTGGACTCGCAGGATACTACCGAAGATTCATTGAGAATTTCTCAAGAATTGCAAAGCCTATGACAGAATTGTTGAAGAAGGAAAACAAATTCATATGGGCTGAGGACTGTGAGGCAAGTTTTCAGGAGTTGAAGAAAAGATTGGTTACCTCACCAGTTTTGATATTGCCAGATCAGACTAAGGATTATGAGGTGTATTGCGACGCTTCACGTCGAGGACTTGGAGCCGTGCTTATGCAGGAAGGAAGAGTTGTTTCGTATGCTTCACGACAACTTAAGCCTCATGAGTTGAATTATGCCACTCATGATTTGGAGTTAGCAGCCGTTGTGCATGCCTTGAAGACATGGAGACATTTTCTCATTGGAAATCATTGTGAAGTATACACGGATCACAAGAGTTTGAAGTACATCTTCACACAGAAGGAATTGAATCTCAGACAAAGGAGATGGTTAGAACTAATCAAGGATTATGATATGAGATTGCATTATCACCCCGGAAAGGCTAATGTCGTAGGCAGCGCATTGAGCCGTAAGAGCCACGTCAATACCCTAATGATGGGAGGAATACCCAATGAGTTAGCCGAGGACCTTGAGAACTATGTTTGGAAATAGTTCCGAGAGGCTATGTAGCAGCATTGGAGATTCGATCGACACTAATGGACAAAATCAGAGATGCCCAAAAGGCGAGATAAGGAAGTTGCCTCTATAAAGGAGAAAAGGAGCAAAGGAAAAGCTAAAGGATTTCGTGAGGGCGAGCACGATACCCTATGGTTTGAAGACCGTGTTTATGTGCCCAATGACCCGTAGATCGGAAGTTGATTTTACAAGAAGCCCATGATTTACCTTATTCGATTCACCAGGAAATACCAAGATGTATTTGGATTTGAAGAATATTTTCGGTGGACGGAATGAAGAAGGATATTGCGGAGTATGTAGCAATTTGCACGTATGTCGAAAGTAAAGCGAGCATCGAAGCGGCAGGATTGTTACAACCGTTGCGATACCGAATGGAAGTGGGATAAACTAGGCATGGATTTCATCACAGGTTTGCCAAAGACTCGTTCAGATATGACTCGATTTGGGTCATAGTCGATCGTTTGACCAAGGTAGCTCATTTCATTCCGGTCAAGACTACCTATAGCAGTGCTAAGTTGGCAAAGATATACATGACCAGAATTGTGTGTTTACGAAGTTCGAGGAGCATCGTATCGGATAGAGGAACCCAGTTTACCTCGAAATTTTGGAACCGTTACACGAAACATTGGGAACCAGACTAGAATTGAAGACAGCTTTCCACCCACAGACCGATGGATGACCGAGAGAGTCAATCAGATTTTGGAGGACATCTTTGAGAGCTTGTGCACTAGATTATGGATCTAGCTGGGATGATAATTTGCCGTATGCAGAATTTTCCTACAACAACAGTTACCAAACCAGCTTAAAGATGGCACCTTCGAGGCTCAGATGGAAGAAGGTGCAGGACACCGTTGTCATGGGACTAAACGGAGATCGTCGATTGTTTGGACCAGATTTGATTAAGGAGTCGAGCAGAAGGTTAAGTTGATTCGAGACAGCTCAAGGTAGCCCAGTCCGCATGGAAGAGCTATGCCGATTCAAAGCGCAGCGATTGAGTATGAAGTTGGAGCAGTATATCTCGAGTATCCCGCTTGAGGAGTTAAGCGTTTTGGAGTGAAAGGAAAGTTAGCACCCGTTTCGTTGGACCATATAAGATTTTGCAACGCATGGGAGAAGTTGCGTATAAGTTGGAATTGCGGAAGGACTGTCGGGAGTTCATGATGTATTCCATGTTTCTCGATTAAAGAAATGTCACCCGAGATAGCAGAGGTACCGTTAAGAAGAGATGCCCACCGAAGCAATTCAGTTGAAGGATGACTTAACATATGAGGAAAAACCGGTTAAGATTCTCGATTATGCCAGCAGAGTTACCCGCAGCAAAGTTATCAAGTTTTGCAAAGTTCAGTGGAGCCACCACACTGAGGATGAAGCCACCTGGGAAAGAGAGGAAGTTTTGCTTAAGGACCACCCTCACCTATTTTCTAGCCAACCCGAATCTCGAGGGCGAGATTCATCTTAAGGGGGTAGGTTTGTAACATCCCAAATTTTCAATTTGGAATGTTATACATTAGTTCATCATGCATATCATATTTTCTCGCATTTTTCCGATCCTAGAAAATTTCACGCAACTCAAGGACCCTCGGAGAGAGTTGGAAGTTTCATTATTTTCATATTTGGGATTTCCCAAATTTTGAAAATAGGATCATTTGGATTTATTTAAATTATCTTCATAAAGTTTTCCTATAAAAAAAATTAAGAGAGGGAATAATATGACTTTCCCAACCTTTAGGAAAAATGAAGATATTATAAATAAATCAAAATTTGGTTTTGGAAGATTTATTTTGCTTAGGCAAAAATGAGCATTTAAAAAAAATATACATGTTTGCCGTTTTTAAAGTTCATTTTGTTCGACTCATTTTTAGGAGTCGGGGAAAATTGTTTTTATTAAAATCGGAGTTCGTTTGGTATTTTTTTTAATTCGTTTGGTTTAAATTTTTTAAAAAACCCTTCAGGCCAAGGCCCAGCCCTGCCCAGCCAGCCAGGCCCGGCCCAGCGCCCTGCCCACCTCCTCCTCTCTCCCGCGCGCGCGACGCCGCCCAGCGCCCACCGCCGCCACGCCACCCCGCCCCCGGGACTCCGCCCGACCCGGCCCCGTGCCCCCCCCCAAGTCGCCACCCCCCACCTCTTAAATACCCCCCCCTCTCCCTCACCCGCCGCCGCCCGCCCTCCCGACTGAGCCCGCCGCCCGTGGGCCAGGACGCCGCCGTTCCTCGCCGCCGCCGGAGCCCGCCGCCCCTCGCCGCCCTCCCGACCCCGCGGACCCCGCCGCCCGAGCCCGCGGACCTCGCCGGCGAAGCCCACGGAGGTAGCCGCCGCCCGCTCCGTTCGATCCGGTTTTCCCTAAAGACCGATCCGGTTTTTTTAAGATATTCGGTTTTTTAAAAAAAAAAACCTAGATGGTTTTTATGTTTTTTTTTTCGGTTTTCTTAATTAACGAACGTTCACCGAACCGTTCGTTTCAATGAACGTGTTCGTTGGATTAGTTCTGTTAACGAACGTCCGTTATTTAATCCGTTCGTCGTTTTCTTTTAATCGGATTTAATCCATTAATTTTCAGATTCAATTTCCGATCCGATTTTCAAATCTGTTTTATTTCTTGCTCGTTTATCGAATCGGGTGATTCAAGCTACTGGAGTTTCGTTCTGAAACCGCCGTCCGACTAACCTACTTACACAGAGTTTTGCTACTGTAAAATTTTGACCTAGTTTCAGATTGCTAAACCGAGTCGTTCTCTCTTGAGTTCCGACTTTCGATGCTTTATTTGATTTGATTCTTTTGCAACCAGGGTTCTTAAGTTGAACTCTCTGGTTAGAGCTTTTATTCGAGATTTCCCCGTGCATTAGATGAGTACTTATTGTATGCTTGTTGTTTGTCTGCGTTAGATCACCCGGTGCGCCGCTTGTTACTTGAATCTCTAGGTCTCATGGATCATCGCAAGGCAAGTAACACTTTGATCATACCCTTCTCATACCCAGTTTTATGCATTAGATCAAACCCTCAAACACTTGCATGTTTAGGATCTAGTTAAATTGTGGGTTTGGGAAGTAGATTGAGTAGTACCTATTACTGTTTTGCTTATGAAACCTTGGGAGTTACTTCTCGTTTGCTTATTATGCCATGCTATGCTAGTAGGCGTGGATTGGGTGAGTGAATATCCATGACAGATGTGAGATTGTTAATTAATGGTTTATCTAAGGTGGCAACCTAAACACACATCTGGGTGGATTGAGGCACTGGTTTCCATCAGACTTACTGTATTTCTTGGACCGCCACCTGTGCTCTAAGGGATCATAAGATTATTCAAACTAGAAACTTCCGTGTGCAGCCACAAGCCAATTATGGGCTCTGGCGTAGTTGACTAAGTCGTGCGAACTCTTACGGGTAGGCTAGCTGATGTAGGGGATGTAGGTTGGTACGGTCTACCCACATGTAAGGTGCTAGCGCTTCTAAAAGACTATGTCTCGGTCATCCGTTTCTCAAACACCCTGTAGTGCGAGAACCAAGCGGAGGCGATCGAGTCTTGTGGGGAAAAAGTGTGCAAACCTCTGCAGAGTGTATAAACTAATCATGATTAGCCGTGTCCCCGGTTATGGACAATTTGAGTATCTGGTAATTGAATATCATGTGAATCTCAACATGTTACTTCTAATAAAAGTTATTGGGTTTTGATGAGTACTTTTTAATTGGGATTGAGGATGCTGTCAACCATTCTCAATGTTTAACAACCACCATGATAGTTAAATAAAATTATTCCTTTGATGTAGGGAAAAATCAGCTTTATGCAAATGTAACCGTAGAGCCTTACCACCAGCCATATATGCATGTAGTATAGGCTTATTCCTTCATTGCTCTTTATGTGTTACATTGCGGCATATTCCATGTCTTGACCCGTTTCGGGCTGCAACTTTCACGTTGCAGACTTTTCGAACGACAGTAAGGTGTTAGGTCGTGGTTCTATACTCGATGATGCCGATGGAGTTGATGGACTCACTTATCTTCCAAGCCTTCCGATGTTATCATTAGATGGCCTTAAGCCATATTATTGTAATAAGTTCCCTTGTGGACAACGATGTAATAAGTGTGTGATTGCTACTCTGCTATAAATCCTTCGAAGTACTGTGTGGTGTCAGCATTACTGATCCAGGGATGACACTGAGCACAGAGACTTGATCCATTCGGGTCTGGTCGCTACACATGGCATATGTAGTGGTTCAACCACAGCAACTATAGTTGTTCACACTTGACAACCAGAGTTGTTCAAACATGGCAATCACAGTTGTCTAGTCATGGCAACTACAGTTGTCCATACATGGAAAATGTTGTTGTTAAGACTTGGCAAATGTTGTTGTTAAGACATGGCAACTGCGGTTGTTACGACATGGCAACTACGGTTTGTTAAGACATGGCAACTGCGTGCAAACACGTACGACCACTATCAGTCATACATTCAATCTGACACACACTGTTTGTCCACATGTGGCAACTGTCCACAAGATCACTTCGTACGACTCACCTGCGTACGACATTGATGGCAGGTACGCTGTTGCCGCCTGTTGCCACGTGCTGCATGATGGTACTGTTTTTTTTTTTTCAAAAAACACGTAAGTCTTGCCATCCTTGCAAGTTTTTCTTTCCGACCACATCAGTATGTTTTTTATGCGTTACCTTGATTTGCCACATTTTCTACTTGAAGTTGGTCTCCCGTACATCTATCAGCGATAGCCCCATGTGTTGCAACTTGCCATGGTATCCCTGTCTGTGTGGTTGTGTCATAAGAACCTGCAAAGAAGGACATTGTAGCACATAAGTAGAATGCCATTTTCTTACCCACAAACATGTCAACTGTCCTTTTTTTTATCATGCATCGTACCTATGTTCGCGTACTGCTCTAGTAGGGACAGCAACGGTCCTGCGGAAATGAGTTGATTGTACTCTACTGCATCCCAAGGGGGCGCTTGCGGCCTTTGAGAAAACCAAGGATCATTCCCGTCTTCATGATTCATTGTTTTATGCTTTTCTCCCACTGTGTTTTCAGCCACTGCATGAACAAGAATGCATGACTATTCAAAATGCATTTTTGCTATTTCCACATAAAAGGAAACACGACAATCTTATCACATTTCTTGCATAAAAAACCAATACATCATGGCAAGTAGGACATGCACATTCATTATTTTTTCTACAATCTGGATGCCAACTATCATTTTGAACTGATGGCAACAACCAACATATTATGATGGCAAGTTATAACATAACATGGTGGCAACTAACAGCAAAGATAGGTGGCAACTAACAGCAACGATAGGTGGCAACTAATTTCTTTCCCTCCCTATGTACCGCCCAAATTGCTCCTTTCTTCCCTGATTTTAGTCAATCCTACACATCCTTATGGAGCACCTACTGGTAGCAACCCAACCTACAAGCTTAGATCAGATCTAGGATAGAACATGGCAGATCTTGCGTACGTTGGTGGGCAAAGGGGAATAAACATGAACAGCCAGAATTGATGTTAGTTGTAGATCCATGCGACACAAATCCGTGGTGTGTCGCCATGACAGTGTGGATATAGTCGCCATCTTTGTGGGCAATCTAGAAGAGCAATTATTTGGGACAGGGGAAGGAGGAGAAGGAGGAGGAGATCGGAGAACGACCTGTTAACTCGTTGTCCTGTTTTCCGTCGATCGGGAGGGGGGTGAGGTGGGTGGCGCTAGAGATCTGTCTGGTTGCCATGGCAACTAGAGAAGGAATACGATGGGGGTAGGGGAAGATTGGCCAATTGAGAGGTTGGAGACGACGACGGCAGGTGGCACTGTGGTTCGAAGGCGGATAGGGACAATGGGCGCGTGAGGTTGTGCAGGCAGCGGGGTCGCTCAACCGGACCTGTGGGCGATTGTGCCACACACCGGACATGCGGGTTGTGGCTGGGTGCGCCCGGACACCGTCGTGCGGGCGGGGCTGTGTCTATGCCACACAGGGCATGCGGCACACCCCCCTAAATGCCACACATGTGGTGGATATCGATGTCCTAGATCAATATACAGGGAGAGAACCATTAATACTGCTGGTAACTAAGGTCATCTCTAACACCGACCTTTAAACCGGACATTGTATTCGTCCGCGGACCGATAAGGATCAGTCCACGATCACTGATGCGGAAGCCGGCCATCCAACCATAGCCGCAAACATCCGCCTCTATGTTTTTAAAGCCCGCAAGCTCTAATAACTGCATATCAAATCCTAGTATATCTAAAAATGTTCAAATGTGGCAGTAGTTCTAATTTAAATATTACAATCCAACAAAGTTTTAGATTAAAGTAGTTCAAACTTGAATTCAACTAGCACATATGTATTCGTTGTCCGCTTTAACCGCCTATAGATGCTCAATCAAATCTTCCTTCAGTTGCTCATGAGTTGCTTGATTCCGAATTTGTTGATGCATTTAAACAAGCTCATCAAACGTGGCCGGATTCTACTCTGGAAGTTCGATAGAATCACCCATGTTCTAAAATTTAAGAGCTGAGGCAGCATACTCACCCTCATCCTCCACGATTATGTTGTGCATGATCACACAACATGTCATCACCTCCCAAAAGGTGTCCGGATCCCATTGTTGAGGAGGTCCACGAACAACCGCAAAACGGGCCCCGAGAACTCCAGATGCCCTCTCAACATCTTTTCTAGCTGCTTCTTGTCTTTGGGCAGAGTGAGACCTTTTTTGACTAACTAGCTCAACGATGGTCTTAACAAATGTTGCCCAAGGAGGATAGATACCGCCAACCATATGGTAGCCCATTTTGTATTCATGGCCATTGAAAGTATAGTTGCAAGGAGGAGCTTTACCTCCAGTCAGCCTAGCAAACAATGGAGATCGCTGCAGCACATTGATGTCACTATGAGACCCATGCATGCCAAAGAAAGCATGTCAAATACAGACATCCTACGATGCAACTGCTTTAAGAATGATAGTGGGCTTCTTAACATGACCCTGATATTGCCCTTGTAGAGCTCTTGGGCAGTTCTTCCATTTCCAATGCATGCAGTCAAGAGATTTGAGGAAACCGGGTCACCCTCTTGCTTCAGATATTGCCAAGATCGTCTCAGTGAAAACCCTAACAGACCCCAACGCCAAAACAAGTCAAAGACAATGCTTCACTCGCAAAGGACATGGCCACAAGACATTTGAGTGTCTGACAAGAAGGACCATGATCCTCACGCGATGGCTAGTATGACTCCATGAGAGAAGAAGAAATGGAAGCTTTGGGGAATGTGGCTATTCTTATTCAAGTGAAAGAAGTTGAAGATGCTCAATTCTATTGCAAAAATAATTCGAGGCCGCTCTTGTTGTCTCAAATATTTTTGACACTTCAACGACAACAAGATGAATACCAATGATGCGACATCTTCCATACCAAAGCGGGAATTCAAGGAAGATCCATCAAAGACATCATAGATGGAGGAAGTTGCCACAACTTGGCTAGTGAAGAGCTTTGTTCCAAGCTACATCTAGTGACTCGAGATCGTACGCCAAAGTCATCACCCATCCATGGTACACCATCCATAAATTTGTGAGCAAGTACTGCTGCCATCTCAATTCACTCATAAAACGGTGGCCAAGTGGTGCACATATCTCTAAACAAGTAAGGTTTTCTATGTGTTGATCATTTGGCAGATATGCTCTATGTGTTGGTCACTTGGACGGATATGCAACTTGTTGACCGTGTTCTCTTTTGCTAGCCTCCCCCCTGCGGTCACGTTGTACTTGAATGGAGAAGAACTTCATCCTCATGTATTGTTGGTTGAAGTTCACTAGGCTACCCAAGTGGCTCCTATCCATTGCCCATACAGTCAAGACCTCCAACATCAGCATTGAAGGCGAAGATGGTGATCCAATCGACCCAACAAAATGAGAGCTGCCAAGAATGTCAAAAGGGGGATCCAAGGGAGGAAGTGGTAGGAGGAGAAGGAGAAGTGAGAAGTGGACATAACCAATATGACAGATACGCTCAAGGACATCATTATGTAGAAGGAGGAGGCATGCATCAAGAGCAATGACATCAAGGCGGGAAAGAAGGTGGAGAGATTTGACATCTTACTAGCTGCGACAGATAAAAAGATCAACCTTGAAGAGAAGAAGACCGAGCTCGAAGAGAATAAGACCAAGCTTGAAGACAGGAGGATTGAGCTCGTGGCTGCTTAAGAGGAAACCAAAATATTGACCTTGATAATGGACGAGTTGGATCCCGATGCGCCGAAGATCGTGCAAGCCATCCATGCAAGGATGTTGAAGCACTTTGCGGTAGAGATGGGGGAGGTAGATGCTACAGAGGAGCCAGCGGAAAAGTAAGAGGGAGGAGACACAGATAGCCGGTCTCGGAGGCCAAAAATTGGCATTATTTTGCACGCTCTGAAACTTTTGTGGTCGGGCGCATGTAAAAACATATGAACATCCACCCTTTTTACTGTGAGGATTGCATACATATGCACTTTTATTTGCTCATAAAATTGCTATTGATCAACATTTGCACTTCAAATGTATCTGGATGAGGCCTGACATGGGGCAAACGTTTCGTACATGAGGTCGGATGGCCGGGTCCCATATTCGTGTCCATGGACGCGTTCGGGAATGGATAGTGAGTCTGATTTGGGTGACGCCGTTGAAGATGCCCTAAGTACCTGGGTAACTACAAGTTGCACAACATAACAACCATCTTATTGTATAAAAATGAAAATAATAGAAGGGTAAATGACAATGAGAATAACATGCGCACATGAGAGTATCAAAGTACGCGAGATTAACTTCTATGTAGTCATTTGCTGAAAACTACTATGGCCTCCCCCAAATGGGTCTATACCCCCACAGTGTCATTCCCTTGTCATTCCCTTCGCGAGCGAGCCACCCGTCGGTCAAATCGATGCGGGGTGATGCCTGCGGAGCGGGACGGAGTGACCTGTTCCCTCTTCCTTAGTTTGGCATGGGAGAGGACGTTCCAACTAGCAATGATGGAAGGAGTACTATTGATCCTTGATGAGGTGATACTTGTGGTGTTAGTGAGTTACTCTAGCACCTTGCTACCTTTTACATAGCTTCCACTCCGGTAAATGATGCTTTCATTGAATTGTTCTTCATAAGTTTTCCCAACAAGCAAGTATTAGCTAGACAAAGTAGAATAATTGCTATCTGGTTACTTTTGTCTAAGTGAAATTTTTGTTCTAATTATCTTGGCCTAACAAGCTTGTATAATAACCATTATCACAGCTACAACTATGCTAGGTCTTCAGGTGAAGGAAACAGTGGGCTATCTAGGCATACCGGTCGTAAGTAACAAAAAAACCTTCTTGTTATTTTGGTTTAAATAACTAAGATCCTTATGAATTTTGTTTTTTACTTGAGGAAGATCAAGATTTAAGCTTAGGGAGGTCGATCATTGTATTTTGCACTCATTTCTACACTTGTTTAAACCTGATAATCACAGATTTCCTGGGATAATCACTTCAGTATGATACTTAGTGGCTAATAAACTGAAAGATCGGAAATTCTCTTGTTTTCTCTTTCCTTGCAAGAATGGGCCAATTTAGAAGATAAATCAAGCCGAATATGGAATATATGAAGGTGGGAGATCAAGCCCAATCGACTGGCCATTCAGTATGTGGTCCTACTTGGTTTTTATGTACTTTATTTTTGTCTGAGGAAATTTGTGTACTCAATCTTTTCTAGTCGAATTTATGTACTTCTATAATAGAGAATTTATATAGTCGCGCAGTGTAGAGTGCGGAGTATTGTGGGGGCAAATATTTTCATAGCATTTTTTCTCTATTAGTTTTTCAAAAAGTGATTTTTTGAAAGTTTTGAGAACATTTAAAAAATATTTGTATGAACATTTATTTTTAAAAACGCGAACATTTTCAAAAATTTAGAACATTTTTCAGAAGGCAAACACTTCTTTAAAACAGGGAATACTTTTTGAAAAGGCGAACATTGTTTTTGAGTTTTTTAAAACAATACATTATTTTGTTAAAATAAACGGAATTTTTTGTATATTTGAGAACATTTTTCAAATCGTGATTATTTATGAAAAAATTGAACATTTTTAAATTTATTTGAAACAACAAACATTTTTCAAATTTAGTGAACAATGTTTAGTGAGCCAATTTTTACAAACTTGTGGAAATATTATGAAAAAATGAAAAAAACAAAAAAACATTTTTTCGATATTTTTTCACAAATGCAAACATGTTTTGAGATTTATGAAAAATAAGAAAGCCGGGAAAGAAAAACGGAAAAAAGAAAAGGACTGATTGAAACCTTCAAGAAGCTTCATAAAACCGGTCAAACCCCGTATATGAACGGAGGTGGAGTATGTGATCCCGGATGAACAGTTAAATACGCAAAAAATAGTAAAAAAATTCAAAAATTTATTGGCAAGAAACATTGATGTTTTGTCTGTACGCGTGCAAATTTTCACGTTGAAATTATAGTTGTGGAGCAACATCAATTTTATTTTTTGCCCACACCTCGACAAATATAATTTCATCATGAAAATTTGCATGCATGTAGACAAAACATCAATTATTCTTGCCATTTTTTTTTTGAATTTTACCGTTCATCCGGGACCACTGAATCTCGGGATCACATTTGTACTTTCATATATAGATGAATTTTTTGAGAAGAAAAGTTTCACCTTATAGACACTTATATATACTATACGCAAGCAAAATGGGCCAGCCCACCTTCACCGCTTCTGTTCCCTTCCTGCAGGAAAGGGCGCCTATTTTACACACAATGTGTCAAATAAGATTTGCTGGCTGGATTGCTAGTACGCCTCACCTGCTGCTTTGTTGTCTAAAAAACCGGCTAACTGTAAAAAGAAATAGGGTGAAATTAGATTGTTTGTATTCTAAAAAAAGTCCATGAATTTTTAAAAAGTCGAAAATTTGGAATTTTTCAAGAATTTAAAAATATTCAATGTAAAAAATATTCTAGAATTATAAAAATGGAAGCAATTAAAATAAAAAAGAATAATATAAAAAGAAAACTCGCAAAGAAAAAACCGCAAAAAGCAAGGAAAAAACAAAAATACAGAAAAAAAGACATACAGGAAGCATGTAGAAGCTTTCCAAAATCATAAAGCTTATATGGGCAGCCCATAGAAAATGAGCATTGGCGCACTATGGTTAATCTATTGTTTGGCGCGTAAGCACCAGGTATGGAGAGGTCCTAACCAGCGCCTTAAGCATCTTTTTTTTTTGCGTGGTAAAGAAGAGCTTTATTCAATTAGGAAGGCGCCGGCCTTATTAGCCATAAGGCTGGTGACCAGAAACCCCGGGAAAGAGTCCATCCAACACTCCGTCACCTTCAGTGTGCATGCATGCTGGGCATAAAGGTGGGCGGGAATGTTTGCATATCTCTTTACATGATGAATATCAAAGGAAAGAAAACTAGCAGCTAGCTCTTCAATATCAAAAAATAACGGCGCTAACACGGAACGCGAAGTCCGGCGCGATTTTCAGAGGTTGACCACCTCTAAACTGTCTGTTTCGATCTCCACACGCGCAAATCCACGGAGGCTTGCCACAATCACACCTTCACGAACGGCTGAGGCCTCCGCAACGAGGTGGTCCGTGACGCCTGGGCAAGGCTTGCACCAAGCAGAAATGAAAGCCGAAGATGATCTCGCAACACCTCCAAAGCCTCCTTTATGCTCCTGCATAGAAATACCAGCATTCGTATTTATCTTTATCCACTCCTCCTCTGGTGGCCTCCAACCATGACCCGGCAGAATACTCGCGTGTTTGGTTGGGAGTTCCAACACCGCAAGAGCATCTTTGATCATCTTGAGTAACTAGATCGGGTTCATATTTGCATTGTCATGGGTAATATTATTCCGAGAAGTCCAGATTACCCACATTACCGAGACAATTTTTGCTCTATCCGATGCATCAAACCTAGCGTCACAAAGGATATCTCTGGCCCATGTGCTCACATGTAGCTCTGGGAGTTTTATACGCAGCCATTCGCTCGCTTCCCTCCAGAAACACTTTGCATGAGAGCATTTTATGAGTGCATGATACATGTCCTCATCGGCTGCTAGGCACACTTTGCACCTCGCAAGAGTCGCTATGTGTCTGTGTTTAAGAGTGCTCTCGATAGGTAGGATCCCACGCAGCACTCGCCACCAAAACACACGGACCTTTGGTACCACGTTCAGCTTCCAAAGCCTCGTCCATAGCTGCTTATCTGTCATTGAAGATTCTGTAACCGACCCTTCTTCTAGAGCCAAGTGCTCGTTGCGAATCATTAGGGATCGGTACGTTGATTTGACAGTATGGACTCCTGCTTTCTCTGCTGACCATGCCCAGTTGTCTTCCCCTCCCATGCGCCGCAAGGGTATGTTCAAGATAGCCGCGGCTTCATTGGGTATGAAGTTTTCCCTCACTACATCCATCTTCCATGTCCCAATATCAGAGTCAATTAAGTCGGAGACCATGGCTACCCAGCTGGATCGACGGCTTCATGGATATGATTCATGGGATCCAAGGATCGTCCCAGATCGATACCGTCGTGCCGTCACCAATCCGCTTGATCATACCAACCCGAAGGGCTTCACGCCCAGCCAAAATTGTGCGCCACGTAGATGAAGCATGCGGATGCGCGGTGGCCTCCATGAAGCTTGTGGTCGGAAAGTATTTCCCCTTGAGCACCCGTGCACAGAGTGAATCTGGGCTCGTGACGAGTCTCCATCCGTGTTTTTCGAGAAGGGCCAAGTTGAAGAGCTGCATATTTCTGAATCCCATCCCTTCCTTCTCTTTTGGTGTTCCAAGGGTATCCCAATCAACCCAGTGCAAGGATCGACGATCAAGTGAACTGCTCCACCAGTAGCGCGCCATGCTTGATGTAAGTCCCTTGCAAACTTTTTTTGTTAACTGAAAACAACTCATAGAAAAAGCCGGAATCGCTTGGACCACCGATTTCAAACGTGTTTCCCGTCCTGCACATGAAATCATGCGTTCCGCCCCCTGCAACTTGCTTCGGATCCTCTCTTTCAAATGATCAAAAGTGTCACTTGTAATCCGTCCAGTTGCAGTAGGCAAACCAAGATATCTCTCGTTGAAAGCTTCGACCGTGATGCCAAGAAGAAGCTTCATGTGTTGTCTAACTGGGTCAGGTGTGTTCGGACTAAAATAGATGGAGCTTTTTTCTCTGTTTACACTTTGTCCAGAACAGTCACCATAGATCCTCAGAACTTGATTCAGCCTTCGGGCGCTCGTCGCCTTTGCACTCATAAAGATAAGATTGTCATCAGCAAAGAGAAGATCATTCACCCAAGGCGAATGATGCTTACTCTGATCCCCCTATCCACTTGTGCGCCACCCATATTATTCAAGAGTGTCGTAAAACCCTCTGCACAAAGCAGGAATAGGTAGGGTGAGTAGGGGTCCCCTTGGCGCAAGCCCCTGGATGGGGTGAAGTACGGCAGCAAAACCCCATTCACACGCACTGTAAACCTGACAGAAGTCACACATTTCATGGTCAGTCTAACAAAACTCGGACTAAAGCCCAACCTTGACATGATAGCTTCTAGGTAGTGCCATTCAACTCGGTCGTATGCTTTCATCATGTCAAGTTTGACTGCACACACATGATTTCTCCCCTTCTTCCGTCTCCTCATTGCATGAACGCTCTCATACGCAATAAGTACATTATCGGTAATGAGACGGCCCGGAATAAAAGCACTCTGTTCTTCACCAATGATATCCCCAAGAAACTCCCTCACTCTATTAGTGATACATTTGGATGCGATTTTATAGAGCACAGAGCAAAGAGAAATTGTTCTATATTGAGAGATACGCTGCGGGTACCTTACTTTAGGTATGAGGGTAATGGAAGTGTCATTCATTCCCACAGAAACTCCCCCCCCCCCACCCATTCAAGAAATCCAAAACAGCCTGCACTATATCGTCCTCAAGAAGCTCCCAATGCCGCTGAAAAAAACCCGCTGTAAAACCATCCACCCCTGGTGCCTTGGACGACGCCATTTGGAACAAGGCTACCTTGACCTCTTGAGCTGTAAACGGCTTGTCGAGGTGTTCATTCATAAGTGGTGTCACCTTGGGCGGAACCAGATTGAGCAGCTCGTCCATAGGTCGGAAACCCTGTGATGTATAAAGAGCTTCATAAAAACCTTGAACTTCCGCATGATTATCTTCCATTGTCTGACACGTTGAGCCATCAGCCCTCAGAAGAAACTCAATCCTATTAATGCGTTTCCGTAAAGCTGCTTGGGCATGGAAATAGCCTGTGTTCCGATCTCCTTTCCGTAGCCATAGAACTCTGGATCGTTGCCGCAGCCATATTTCCTCCTGTTGGAGGGCTTCCCGCAATTGCTTCCCGATGGCGCGCTCTTCATCTGTTGGCCCGCGCCCCGTGGAGCGAGCTCATAGACGATCAAGCTTTGTGCGCAGTTTCCGGACCTTGCGTGTTAGGCTCCCAAATTCCTTTGCTCCCCAGCATATCGCTGAGAGCATTTACCACGCCGGCCAAACCATGTTGTCCAGCTCCCTTTTGCCACTGTTGAAGAACAAACTTGTCGTAGTCAACATGTGTCTGCCATACATCTTCATACCGAAACTATCTAGTAGCTCGTACATTTTATCCGGCCAAGTGTTCCCGTGGATCAAACAATACAAAACAATGATCAGACTCCGCGGTGGCAATGTGCCGTACATGTGTATCCGGGAACATATGAACATACTGGGAGTTTCCAAACCCCCTATCCAATCTGGCTTTTACATTTGCATTTCCTTGTTGTCCATTATCCCATGTGTATTCCGTCCCAGACCAGCCCAGGTCATGAAACAGACAGTCATCAACTGCTTCTCTGAACACCTGCATTTGATATTCAGGCCTCGCCGCTCGGGAGAAGTGTTCATAAGCACTTATTGTCTCATTGAAATCACCGACACAGAGCCAAGCTTCATGCTGGATTGCAAAGAGCGTATGGAGGAACCTCCAACTATGTGCCCGATCTTCCACCTTTGGAGCTCCATAGAAACCTGTAAGCCTCCATTCCTTCGAGGCTTGGTTTTTCTTCTTTACCACAACGTCGATATGACAAGAACTGTAGTTTTTCAACTGCGCATCCAACTCATCAGTCCAAAACAAACCAATACCGCCACTAAGGCCGGTACTGTTTACTGCGAAACATCCCGCAAAACCAAGAAGATTCTGCAAACTTTCCACTCTTTTCGCTGGAATTTTTGTCTCCATCACAAACAGGAGACCGGGCCCTTCCTGCTTCACCACACTGCGAAGCTCTCGAACTGTCGATAGGTTCTCAAGCCCTCGACAGTTCCAGCTCAAGCAACTCATTATGTCGGGCAGGGCTGCCTCGCAGCCTCTGCCGAAGTGTCCGAATTGCTCGGGGTAGGTTTCTTCTTCTTTGGCTCCCTCTCAGTTTCAGAACTCGCCGGTGAGTTGTTGAGAGAAGCAGTCATATTCCATGTCCCCTCCTCATCTTGGTGGGGGGAATCTGTCAGGAGCGGTCGGTCGACCTTCCTATACATCTGGTGCTGGACCTGAGGTCCTCCCTTCCTCTTCTGGTGATTTCTATTATTCTTTGCAGGAGAAGTTACTTCAGCCGTCCCCTTAGCCGCTGTGCTAGAGTTCTTCGTCTCTGGTTTACTTTTGTGGGGGGGCTGAGTTCTCTCTCGTCGAACCTTCACCAGAGGTAGCTTTCTTCCAATCATCCTGTGCCCGTAGGCCTTTACCAAAAGGAAGATCTCCATTCTCGTCTCTCGTTCCCGGCGTAGCACAGAATAGATACGAGTGACCCAGTTTGCCACACGAGAAACAGAAGTGTGGCACATTCTCATACACAATATCATAAGGATCCATGCACTTTCTCCTCTTTGACTCTATTAGTATCCACCTCCTCAAGGGTTTATCAACGTCAACAGTGACTCTCGCCCTTAGGTTCCCCGCATTGTGATCAAACTGCACCGAAGATGCTTGTCTATCAATCTGGTGAGCGATTGCTGTGCTCCATGGTTCCGCCCGAAGATTAAACGGAAGATTCAGAACTCGGGCCCAAAGCTGCAGCTTATCGAATTTCAACTCAGAAGGGCGCACGCACTCCTCGAACTCAGATAGAATCATGGCGTTCTTGCTGACGTGCCATGGCGATCCCTCCCACACACGGTCACGATCCCGTTTGCATGCAAATTCTGCCACAAACATGTTCTCCCCTACTGGTCTGAAGGATAAACCTTTAGGGTTTCCCCATGCTGGCCGGAGCGCGCTAGATATAGTCTGGATGTGGGGGGTATGTCGATGAAGTACTTTGCCTGCTAACATCCACTTCTCCGGCGCCCCCTTGTCAAGATAATCAACAACCAGCGGAGTCGCTTCCTCGTCGGTGATTTCCATCTTTCCCAGTGCCTCTGCAAGTTTCGACCTCGCCGCCCTGGGCGAGAGCGCCTCCTTCTCCTTTCCTCGATCAGCAGGCGAGGCCATCGCCGATCAGGTGTACGATTCATGCGCCCCGTCGATCGGATCGGGCGGGCGCCGCCGTAGGTCCTCCCGAAAACCCTAGTCGCCTCCCGAAGGGCTCCTGTTTTTTCAGAGAAAAACGATTAGTTTGTAGCTCCTTAAGCATCAGTTAGGCCAACAGGGGCTGACGCGCGCATGATGAGCCAGCCTAGCTACGCCTGAATATTGACAGGTGGACCGTGGACAGTTGACCATCGACCAGTTTACTTTTGGAAAATGATTTGACAAAAATCAGCAATTTGAAAAAAAACATTTTTCAAATGCATGGGTTTGAAACAAGTCAATAAATTTTAGAAAACAATCATGTATATGAAGAGGTTCAAAATTTTGAAAAAAGTTCATGGATTTTGGAAAAAAATCATGAATTTTGAAAACTCTTCGTATATGTTTTAAAGAAATCACGTGTATGAAAAAGTTCAAAATTTGAAAAAAAATCATGGATTTTGATAAAATATGAATTCTAAAAAAATTCATGGATTTTGACAAGAAATTGCATATTTGGAAAAATAACCGTGGATTAAAAACTGTTCACGGATTTGAAAAAATCATGGGTTTAAAAATTGTTATTTGAAAATACTTCATGAATTTGAAAATAGAGTTCACAAATCTGAAATAAGTTTGTAAATTTGGAAAAATCATAGAATTTTGAAAAGTTCAGGAAATTTAGAAAATCTCCGAAATCATAAAAATGTTCACGCATTTCAAAAATAAAAATAAATTAATAGGAAAAAGGAAACAAAAAAACTAAACGAAATTTGAAAAAGTTCACGATTGAGAAAAATTCAAGATATTAAGAAAATTCATGTTTTTTAATAAAGGAGTATAAAGGAAGAAGAAAGAAAACGAAAATGAAAACCAAAGAAAAATGAATAACTGAAAAGTAAAAAAGTGAGAAAAGGGCCGAAACCCATGGTGGGAGAAAACAAAAAAAATATCATCCAGAAATCAGGCCAATCATTCAAAATTTAAAATTTTGAGGTAATATCACCAGGAGTCATAGTACTTGCGCTTGATGTTCAGTTTGGTGCTAGAATTTTGAAAATACGGGATTGTTGTCACTCAACTTGACTCAAACGTGCACATACGGTCACAAAATGTGCATGCAAGCGTATCTGTGTTTATGGCCCCACCTGTTATTGACTGGAGGCGCTCGACCGACGGATTTTTGCACAAAACACCCTTGTAAAAGCTGACCACCGTGACATATTTTTGCACTAGACCCTTTGTGTTTTTTTTTATTTGGAGGAAAGCCGACCACTGTACTGGTAAAATTAAGGCCAAAATAGGGGACGCACAAGGTCTCGAACGCACAATGGAGTGGAACTATCAGTATGGGAGCAAACTAAAATATTCCAACGGGATGGGACGGAGCACACGTAACCCTATATGGTGTCAGATATGGAAGTTATCTTGTCTGGCTAAAGTCAAAAAAAAATTATGGCGGACACTACATGGTACTCTTCCATGTTGGGCAACACTCACTAATAGACACATGAAGGTCTCACCCTTGTGTCCTACATGCTCTCATGGTGTAGAAGATACGAAGCACTTGCTTTTCCTATGTAGAAAGCGAAGGAGGTTTGGAAAAGGCTAGGGTTGGATATGATTATTGAGAGAGCTTGTGAGATTGATCGTGCTGGGGAGGCAATACTGGAATACTTTTTACTCCTTCCAGATCAAGATCCGTGCATTATGGGGTACGAAAATGTTCAAGAAATGGTAGCTACCTCTGCTTGGTATCTATGATGGGAAAGAAGGAAATTAGTGCATAAGGAATTCACTCAAAATGCGACTCAAATCTCAATGGGGATCATAGCTCTTACATATAATTTTGTAAATGCATCGTCTTCATATGCGTCCATGAAAAAGGGGGGTTGGCAATGTCCTCCTATGGGCTTTGTGAAACTCAATGTTGACGCCTCTTTTGACTATGACTTGCTGGAGGGTACGATGGGGGCAGTATTAAGAGCCGACAAAGGTAGGTTTATTGCAGGAGGGAATGGAAAGATAGACTACTGTGCGAACGTTCTCATGGCGGAGGCCTTAGCTCTCACATTTAGCCTAAATTTAGCGCAAAGGGCGGGATGTAATCGCCTAATCATCAACTCTGACAATCTGGAGGTGGTTGAGACAATGCAAGACGGAGGACAGTCAGCGGGAGCGGCGGTGGCAATCTTCGATGACTGCTATCACTATACTTGTGATTTTATCATGACTAAATTCGAACATTGTAATAGAGAGGCAAATAAAGTAACACATGAACTTGCTAGATTAGCTAGATTTTTTTCGATTTCGGATGGGTTTGAGGAACCTATTAGTGAATTTGTAACATTTCTCACAAACGATGTATTGATTATTGCTAATGAATAAAATTTCATTTATTTGAAAACAAAAGTAGACTACTGTGCGAACGTTCTCATGGCGGAGGCCTTAGCTCTCACATTTAGCCTAAATTTAGCGCAAAGGGCGGGATGTAATCGCCTAATCATCAACTCTGACAATCTGGAGGTGGTTGAGACAATGCAAGACGGAGGACAGTCAGCGGGAGCGGCGGTGGCAATCTTCGATGACTGCTATCATTATACTTGTGATTTTATCATGACTAAATTCGAACATTGTAATAGAGAGGCAAATAAAGTAACACATGAACTTGCTAGATTAGCTAGATTTTTTTCGATTTCGGATGGGTTTGAGGAACCTATTAGTGAATTTGTAACATTTCTCACAAACGATGTATTGATTATTGCTAATGAATAAAATTTCATTTATTTGAAAACAAAAGAAGGGTCTCGAACGCACAACCGACGATTACCACACTAGCAAGTCTAGCCACTACGTCGATCACATTGACATGCCAGCTAAGGATAACAAGTATATATGTACCGGACGATGTCCCACCTGTTATTATATAATGATAATGAAAATTAACATAAAAAAGTGTGGCCATCAAGTCTCGAACTCACGACCAGAGGCTAGCATAAAAGTAGCCCTAGTCATTACAACATTAACCTGTAACATTTATAATGGATAATAACTAGTTTTCTTTAGAGATAATGGATAATAACTAGTTTATTTTTAGGGTTGGATAATAACTTTTTTTTTGAGGATTACCACGGTCTTTATTAATCAATGACAATGGGTACAATTATTGCATCCCAAGGCTTCAGGAGCCAAACATACCGACCGTGATCTAAAGACAGAGAACACTTAACGAGGTTATGCACATGTGTATTGAACTCTTTGCCTTCATGGACAAATTCCACAACTTGGAAGTCCCGCCGCCTGTGCATAATCTCCTTCGGCACCGAACTATAGCTGCATCGGCTCCCTTCATTTACCTGTGTTTGAGCACATCCCCACTAGGTAAAGAATTCTGTGCAAGTCTCCATGCAAAGTTCTTAACCCTGGCCGGCACCTTAATCTTCCAAAGACTTGACCAAGCTTTCTCAGATTTTGCTGAACTTGTAGCAGGACGCTCCTCCAACCAGTCTTCCCTCTCCTTCTTGATGGAGACAAGCATCTTACAGCATGACCTGACATACCCTTCCTTTCAAAATGCCATGCCCAAAAATCATCTTGAGGAACTGTGCTGATCACGATTGACTTAATATAGTCCACGTCCATTGGCAGAAGGTACTGTTCCAGTTTTTGTACATCCCAAGTGCCTTCTGTTCGATTCAAAATTTCTGAAACCAATTGTGGACAATGATGCGATCGGACACCATATGGTATACATCGTTCGTCCCTTGGGATCCAATTGTCCGACCGAACCTGAGTAGTTCGGCCATCTCCAATCCTGCAAATTAGTCTATTCCATAGGGCATCTCGACCCTCGAGCACCGAGCGCCATAGTTGCGATGGTCTTGACCCTAGTTCAGCACCTAAAATATCGGAAGATGGGTGATATACTGCCTTCAAAATCCTCGCACTTAGAGTCTCTAGAGAGACTAGACACCTCCATGCTTGGCATGCTAAAAGGGCCAGGTTAAATAACTCCATATCCCTGAAGCCCAAACCGCCCATATACTTAGGCATTGTGAGTGTGTCCCAGGAAACCCAGTGCGCCTTCCTCTTCCCTTTTTTGCTTCCCCAGTAAAAACTTCTCACAAGTGCATTAAGCTCATTACACAATCCTCTTGGCAATTTGAAGCATGCCATCGAGTAGGTTGGGACTGCCTGTGCAACTGACTTAATCAAGACTTCCTTTCCCGCCGTTGCTAAGATCTGTTTCATCCAGCCTTTAACCTTTCCCCACAATCTGTCCTTGAGATACTTGAAAGCTCCGTTTTTGGAATTGCCCACGTCCGTGGGCATACCTAAGTATTTTGCACTCAGAGATTCATTGGGAACTTTCAGTACACCCTTCATCTCTTCTCTTACAGAATTTGGACAACCCTTACTGAAATGAATAGCGCTTTTTTGGAGATTAACCCTCTGCCCTGAGGCATTGCAGTACACTTGAATGACATCTTTTAATTCCTTTGCTCCCTCCACACTAGCTTTTGCAATAGCAAGCTGTCGTCTGCAAATAAAAGGTGACTGGCCGGGGGTGCTGTGGGGGCCACAATCATGCCCGACAAATTTTCAGAATTCCCCCTGCTCCTTAAAAGGCAAGATAGACCTTCAGCAACAAGCAAAAATAAATACTGTGAGATTGGGTCGCCCTGTCAGATGCCCCTACTTGGTTTAAAATCTCCAGTACATTCCCCATTAAATAACACTGAGAAGTTGACTGATGTGATAACTTTCATTACCAAATCAACCCACCTGGTATTGAAACCAAGTTTAAGAATGATAGCACGCAGTATAGCCACTCAATTCGATCATAGGCCTTCATCATATCCACCTTGAGAGCACAGAACTGAGATCCCCGAGCCCTCTTCTTCTTCATAAAATGAAGGTACTCATATGCCGTAATAATATTATCAGTAATTAACCGCCCTGGTACAAACGCCGACTGCTCTTCTGACATGATTTCCCTCAGTATCTCCTTCAGCCTATTTGCTTGTACCTTCGATACAATCTTCAAAATAACGTTACATAAACTAATCGGACAGAATTGGGTAAGAGAAGTTGCACCTTTAAATTTTGGAATGAGAACGATCAGAGTATGGTTAGCTTCCCCTGGATCTTCTACCCCGTTCAAAATACTCAGCACCACTCTAATCACTTCTTCCCCACACAAATCCCAGTGACGCTGGAAAAGTGGGCAGGGAAGCCATCCGGCCCGACACTTTTGTGAGAAACATCTGAAACAGTGCTAATTTGACTTCCTCAGCGGTGAACGGCTTGTCCAAAAAATCATTCATAGCGCTCGTTACCTTCTTTGGTACAGTCTGGAGGACGGCATCCATCCCTGATATACCTTCCGAGTGATATAGATCCCTGTAAAACTCCTCTGTATGTTTGATCATTTTACAAACATCCTGGGTAGTCGTCCCATTAGAAAGAGTAAGTTGGGAGATCTTATTTTTCTTCTTCCGTCCGCTAGCTCGCTGTTGGATAATAACTAGTAGAGTACGAATTTCAGGGGCGCTCGTGGAGCTGAAATGGGCTATGGCCAGTGCAGCCCATTTTGCACCTGTTCGTTCTTTTAGAAATTTGTAGATAGTATGAAATTATAATTTCACTAATAAAAATAACCTTTAAACATTTGTGTATTATCAATATTGTACAGACAAATGAAATAACATACTTTTAAAAAACATTACATATTATTTAAAATATTCATATATCTACAATAATATTTATGATTATAAAAAAATTTGAATGATACAAATATTCATAATTTAAAATTAGAACTGTTGATATGAGTATTAAATCGTGTATAATATTTAAATAAATAATTTTTAAATATAAGTCATGAGTAACAATTATAGTTTTGACAAGTGGGGCCTATACCCGGATACACCGGCAAATGTATTTTGTGACTGTATGTGCATGCTTGAGTCAAGTTATGTGACTGCAATTCCGTAGTTTTAAAGTTTTAGCACCAAACTGAATATCAAGCGCAAGTTCTATGACTACTGGTGATATTACCTCTAAAATTTTCATAGTGACAGAGAAGAAAAAGAGGTAAATACACCGGGAGTCCTAGAACTTGCATGTGATGTTCAGTTTAGTGCACAAAATTGTAAAATACGTGATTGTGGTCATCAAACTTGCGTAGACGTTCATAAACGGTGCTTCCATACGTATCACGTGCGCCCATCACTCGCCAGCGTGATGATTCGAACCCACAACCACTCCATTTCCATTGCGCAAGCTAACCATCAGACTGGACAATCATTGCTGCTAGGTAAATTGATGCAGGTCCTATTCTATTGTCAAACCTGACAAATAAATTCAAGGGTGAGTGAATTTTTTCATTTCACTCAAAAAATTATGTTACATTCAATCTGAATTTTTTATATACATACATTCATTCAAAACTATTTACTTTTGCCTACACTTCAAATTTTAAATCATTCAAATTCAAACAAAAAATTTGTTGACTTGTCCGAAATAATTTACTTACATTCATTCTCAACTATTTATTTTTATCTAAATTTCAATTTTTTGACTTATTCCAATTCAAACAAAAATACGTTGGTTTGTCCGGAAGAAGTTAAGTTCATTCAAATCTATTTTTCATCTAGATCTTTGAATTTAATGTTAACTGAATTCAAAAAAAACTTTGATTTGTCCGAAAGAATGCACATATATTTTTATCTACATATTTCAACTTTAAATTATTTGAATTCAAACAAAATTTGGTTGATTTGTCCGAAAGAATTTATGTTCATTCATTCAAACCTATTTTTGCATCTAGATTTTTACACTAAAATTCTTTGAATTCAAACAAAAATTCTTTTTTCAAACAAAAAATCCGTTAATTCGTCCGAAATAATTTATGTACATTGATTCAAAACTTTTATTTTATCTACATTTATAAATTTATAATTATTTGAATTCAAACAAAAATTTAGTTGATTTGTCTGAAAGAATTTGTGTACCGTCATTCTGAACTATTTACTTTTATCTAGATTTTTAGATTTAAAATTATTTAAATTCAAACAAAACATTCAGTGAGCCGCAAAAAGAAAAACATTCGGTGATTTGTCTGGAAGAATTGACGTACATTAACTCAACACTATTTATTTTTATCTATATTATAAAATTTTAAATTTATTAGGATTCAAAAATATATATTTGTTGATTTGTCTTTAAAAAATTACGAAAATTTGACCATTTTGTTGGTGAGCGAAATTTTGGCATCATCTTTAGCGCGCAGGTCATGGACATCTTTTTAACAGGGATGCCATGCCGCTCTTTCTAGAGGATATTTGAATTGAATTGCGCCGTGCCGATCTCTAACTCTTGGGTTCGAGGAAATAAATTTCATGACGGCAGGAACAAAACCAACATATCTTCATTGTACACTAATCGGAATTTGTTGCCAAAGTAAATAGTTTGGTTTGTCTGCATATTGGAACATGCATGTGGTGTAGTGGCCCTCTTTTATCTTTCTCAATTTCTGCCGTCCCAACACGTGCTGAAAAATAGGCAACGCAGGCTTTTACATAACTAAATTGAAAATGAGGGTGTTTCTGCAAAAAATAACATGTGCGCATCACTCCGGCCTGTTCTAGTCACTGCCAATGGGCCATAGCCACACTAGCATGTCACACAAGCGTGAGATACGTCTGGATACAAAATTTGTGACCATATTTGCACGCCGGCTCAAGTTAGATGACTTCAAATACGTATTTTATAAATTTATGCACCAAACTGACCATCTGATGCAAGTTCTATGACCATCGGTGTATTTACCTCGAAGAAAAACTTAGATGGCGGAGTCCAACACGAAACCCCTTTAACTGGCTCATAAGATCCAGGTAGGAAACGCCGAAAACCAAAGAGATGTGACTTTTTTATTGGGCCTATGTGGGAGCTTCGGCTTGCTACCAAGCGAACATGGTTCAAAAAAAAAAGATGTGACTTTTTTATTGGGCCTATGTGGGGGCTTCGGCTTGCTACCAAGCGAACATGGTTCAAATGTTAATGGACTCTGGTATTGTCCCTGGTTTACACGAAGGCCATGTCGTGTGTACATCAATTTCCTTACACGAAACCACGATGTCCCAGTCGTTTGGTTCCCGGTTCAAATCTTAGGGCATGTACAATAATGCTATTTTAGAAGTGCCATGTAGGATAGATGATGAGGTAGAGGAGAGAGAACTCATAAGAAAAGGCTTGCCTTCTCTTATTTAAGAGAAGACAAGAGGTGATCTCTTAGCACAATATGTCTCACCACATTTTTAAGAATTGCTAGTTATTAAAGATAAGACTAAGGGATGACCCATTGTAGACAATTTTTTTGATCATCTCTAAATCACATGCAAGACTTATAAAATTATCTTATTAACCATTGTGCATGCCCTTAATTGTAGAGCAGACTCTATAACCAGCACGACAAGGCAAGTAGGCAACAGCCTTCCCGTTCCGGTTATATATATACGGGCCACAGATTGGCTCTTTTTTGGAAGGTTGTTCTCTTCTTGTCATAGATCGATTGACTAGCTAGCTCGCTAGAGATCCGCCGTTCGAGGAGAGAGAATCGATTGAGTAGCTCGCTCGCTAGAGATCCGCCGGCCGAGGAGAGAGAATATGGCGAGTTTTCATGTCGCCGACGCGTCGGAATACCTGGCCATCACCGGCTGGGGCATCGACGACGTGAAGCTCGCGAAGAAGGCGTGGGTGTTCGTCGGGCAGCAATGCAAGAAGTTCTGCATCTCGCCGGTCAACTACGAGTTCGAGGTGCACGCCATGAGCGCCGAGAAGCTGCCCTTCATCCTCCCCGCCGTCTTCACCATCGGCCCCAAGATCAGCGCCATCGGCGACGAGGCGGCGGACAAGGAGGAGCTCCAGGCGCAGCTCCTGCTCTACGCCAAGCTCATCGCCCCGCTGCATCACAACACCAGCCACGTCCATGACCTCGTCAAGGGGGTCATCGAGGGCGAGACCCGCGTGCTCGCCGCCGAGCTCACCATGGAGGAGATCTTCAAGGGGACCAAGACCTTCAAGGAGAAGGTCTTCGACAGGGTACAGCTGGAGCTCAAGCAGTTCGGGCTCTTCATCTACAACGCCAACGTGAAGCAGCTGGTGGACGTGCCGGGGCACGAGTACTTCTCCTACCTCGGCCAGAAGACGCAGCAGGACGCCGCGAACCAGGCCAAGGTGGACGTGGCGGAGGCCCGGATGAAGGGAGAGGTGGGCGCCAAGGAGAGGGAGGGGCTGACCCGGCAGAACGCCGCCAAGGTGGACGCCGAGACCAAGGTGCTCTCGGTGCGGCAGATGGGACAGGGGCTCAAGGAGGAGGCCAAGGTGAAGGCCGAGGTGCAGGTGTTCGAGAACGCAAGGGAGGCGGACATCGCCGCGGCCAAGGCCGAGCTGGCCATGAAGAAGGCCGGGTGGGACAAGCAGGCCAAGGTGGCCGAGGTTGAGGCGGCCAAGGCCGTCGCCATCCGCGAGGCCGAGCTCCAGATGGAGGTCGAGATTAAGAACGCCATGCGCCAGACTGAGAAGCTCAAGGCCGAACAGCTCAGCAAGGCCACCGTGCAGTACGACACACAGGTACATTATCCATAGTTCCATACCATACATTTGCTCAAATCTTCTCATAGATGACCAATCTCTCATAAATATATATTCTTGTGCATGCTTGTAGGTTCAAGATTCAAACGCGCTGTTGTACAGCAGGCAGAAGGCAGCTGAGGCGGCCCTGTTCGAGCAGATGAGGACCGCGGAGGCGCGCAAGGCGCAGGCCGACGCCAAGTTCTTCGAGCAGAAGATGGCCGAGGACGCCAAGCTCTACGCCAAGCAGAAGGAGGCGGAGTCGGTGGCTCTGGTGGGCAAGGCCAAGACAGAGTACGTGGCGTCCATGCTCCAGGCGCTCGGCGGCAACTACCACGCTCTCAGAGACTACCTCATGATTGACGGCGGCATGTACACGGAGATGGCTCGCATCAACGCCGGAGCAGTCAACGGCATGCAGCCCAAGATCAGCATCTGGAGTAACGGTGGTGGTGACGCCGGGAACGCAGGCGGACAGGCTGCCGCCGGCAGCGCGCTGCAGCAGGTGGCTGGGGTCTACAAGATGCTTCCGCCGCTTCTGTCGACGGTGCACGAGCAGACGGGGATGTCGCCGCCGGCGTGGATGTGTACTCTGCCCAAGGACAATGCTGCCAAATAATCGCCGGTGTGGCCCGCACTCGTCGTAGAGTATACCTTGTTAAAATCGGGTTAGCTGTTCGTTAGAAGGTTTTGGTTCCTCGTCGTCGCAATTTAGGCGTTTTTTAGGGGAAATATTATGTGTTAATGGGGCTACCGTTTGCTAAGTTGTCCAATACAATTATTTGAAACAACTTGATTGAAAAAACAATCTTATTTGAACTGTTCGTTGCTGGGTCGACAGAGAAATAATCTTAGATTCTTATTTCGAAGTTGATGATACTCGGCACCATCTTATTTTGAAAAAAAAAACCTTCCAAACTTACCGAGATGTACATGTTTTTTTTTTATAAAAAATTGATCTATTCATATGTCAAGGTATTACAAAAAATACTAGAGGTAATAATTACACGTAGATCCACACACCACATACCGACGACTACAAGCACTGAAGCGAGTCAAAAGTGTGCCGCCTTCAATGCCCCTTCCTCAGTGCAGCTGAGTAAACTTGTTGTAGTAGATAGTCGAGAGTAGCTGACCAGAAGGAGTAGCTGCTTAAACACCGTTATTCATGTATTAGTATGTATTTTATGTGACACAAAATTGACTTACTTACCTTTATATTGCAAATTACTTGTGCTTATATCTTTAAAAAGCAAAAGTTATATGTTAATAATATTGAAATTGGTTGTGAAAGTCACGTCCTGCAAAATCAAATACGAAA
Organism: Aegilops longissima; assembly: GCA_021605205.1. NCBI lineage: Eukaryota > Viridiplantae > Streptophyta > Magnoliopsida > Poales > Poaceae > Aegilops > Aegilops longissima. Next base: position 513,642,834 of record CM038680.1, read on the forward strand.
AGATAGTGTAAGATGAGTTTATTTACCGGCGGCCATGTCGAAGCCGTGGCTCTTGAGCTCACGGTACTCCTGGCAAAGGACGCAAGTGTCGCAAATAGTTGGACACAACCGTCTGTGCAGGGCTTCTCCGGGTGCCCATACTGTTCCCGCAGCTTGTAACGATAGCAGCAAGAGTAGGAGGAAGTATCATGTGCAACGAGCCAACTCGTGCACCCAGTACACCGAGCGATTCTGGGCCACTGGATTGGGAATAGACGGACTGGATGTTATCATAACCTGACTGCGGGTATATTTACACAATAGACCTTGTCAAGTTATTGAATTGCGGCAAAGTCCTACCGAAATTCCACTCCTTCCCTTGCTCTGTCCGGTTCTGTACCTATCTCTTCAGCACAACTCCCACCCCGATGGCTGCAATCCCTTTTCCCTCTATCTCCACAATCTATCCCTGTCCACAACGGTGCTGATTATTGCTTGGCAGGACCGACGCACACTCTTGGTCACCGTCGGTCCACCGCCGCCGTTGCAGGCTCAGATTCAACGCTGTCGCAAATGCCTAACAAGCTGAGTTGCTTTCTTTATTCAGATCGTGAGTTGCATATTTATTTCATAGGCGCAACGAAAAAAGAGCTAAGAATATTCTCCTGATTACTGATTATCGGTGGATATCATTGATCTTCTTGTATATATGAGCCTTCTCCTATTGATGTGTGTGCATTTGCTATGTCCAAAATAGAAATCAGACTACAGTTGGTATTATTGTCTTTGTCATGCCCTTTTCAGATTCCAGTTGGGCCTTCTATTCTGAATTTTGTGCTGAAATAAGCAACCAAAAAATAAGTGTAGTTTCTAACCTTGCACTGAAGCCATGACCACTGAATAAATGCTATGCAAGAAATATAATATGTTTAGAAAAGGAACAGATGCATCAAAGAAGGCCCGCTGTCGTATACAAAGTCGGATTCAAACATTGTGTACATATATATGATGTAACATATTTCACAAGGATAGCTTTGTTGTACATAACTCTTGAAAAGAAGGCCTGCTGTGCTCTATTAGCAGTCACTTTATTACAATAGATACACTTCATTTCAGATGCCAATATATCCTGACTTGAGCAATAGGTTGAGCACCATGTAGCTCCCATCGTCATCTAACAGAGATATCTTGGTTGGCTGAAAGAGACAAAGTGGATACAACTACAACATTAGCCTGCACGGCGAACTTTTTGTTTTCGCTAGAGATGAGCTTGCAACTGAACATGCCGACAATACCTAAAAAATAGGAACATCATGTATTTTTAGAAGCATATCCAATATGAAAGGTCAACAAAATTAGCTGGTTGGATAAAAAGAAACAGTTGAACAAAAATAATGATAGCCAGAGTACAAGCTAAATCAACAGCCAAATAAATGTCGCCAAGCAAGAGCGCTTGATGATCGACCATGCGAGAAGATGTGAAATCGCAGCATGGTTCCTTCTAGATGTGTTCTGGAACATCATTAGCACTGACACATGAGCCTCTAACTAGCTTGCACAACCTATTCAGAATCATCCAATGAAAGCAAGTGTATACCTAGAATTAAAATTTACAGGTATTAGAGTTACATGTATCAAGAATTGTTGAGATGACTCCAGGCATGTACGCCAGATCATTATTGTTGATTTTAAAGCATTGTTTTTTAGGGGATTTTGAAAGCATTGTTAGAAAGTGGATCGCAACAAGTAAAAAATCATGAATAAGAAGAACTACTAATGATTTCAGAAAGTTCAACTGGACATCAAAGTGCAGTTTCGATTTAAGATCAACAAAACGAATCAAAAGAACACACAACAAAATATAATCTACTGCAGGCTCGCAACCATTTTTCACATACAAGTCATAACAGTCATGCACAAATCTTAATTTATAGCCTGCAGGAGATATAGATATTGTTTACGAATTAAGTATGGGAACAACAAGCACACCTTTTGCCTGATTTCTAGTCCATTGCTGCAATTGGGGAAAACTGATAGATGGGAAGAAACATAATACTTTGGATAATCGAATAGGAGATCATACCTTGATACCTTAAGTTGCAGAAGATGGCCGTCTTCTTTGCGATGGCTGGGTCGACATTGCCCGGACCTACAGCATGGCGGCGCTACATGTACGCGCTCGCCGGCAGTGCGGCTGTTTCAGGGGAGAGGAGCGGCGCTGGCGCTTGTACAACGCTGAAACTATGTACATGTCCAGGCAGAAAGAGGTCGAGTGGCCCAGCTGAGGAGGGGGCGGAGGGGAGAGAGGCGCAGAGCAAATTGCTAACCCTAGCTTGCAAATCGCCGGTGTACAGGTACGAGCAGAGCAAAGGGAAGAAGGCAATGGGATGACTGCTTTGCGCATTTGAGTGCCTTTACAAGGTCCATTGTGCGAAATGTACCAGCTGCCACCGAGTACTAACATCCAGCCCGTCTGTTCTCCATCTAGTGGCCCAGAATCAGCCGACGCATCCGTAGCACCAATTAAGCCGGTGCACAGGATACGTTCTCGCAAGAGTAGAGGCAGCACACTACCCCGCCACCCAGCAGATAGGGAAAGTTGTGAGTAAATAGCATAAAACTACTACTTTACAGGTCATGGTTTCAAAAAATTACCAATTTTTAATTTTTCTCAAATAACTACCAAACGGGTGGTCGGTTATTTCAAAAAACCCAAATTGTCAAGTGCTTTACGATTAATCATGATTATGACAGGTCGGACCCACATGTAAGAGCTCTGATTGTTGGCCGTTTGTTTGACCGTTAGGGGTGGGCCTGCACACAAATTTAAAAACGCAATCAGGTCCCTGTAAGTTTGTAAAAAAGCAATCGGGTCCTTGCCACATCACGCAGCCATTGGCGCATCTCTGCCCGGACCTCGCGATGGCGCCTCCTCTGCCCGGCGAGCCGCCCTCCGTCCGCCACCGGTGATCACCGGAGCTCAACCCGGCCGCTGCTCCGCCTTACCTGCTTCTCTATGCTCGCAGCTTACCCGTGTTGGACGACGCCGTCGGGCCATTGGCCTCCTCTGCGCTTGGCGAGGGCGCCAGCTCCCCATGGCGGCCGGCGACCCCCAGGAGGCTCCCCATGGCGGGCGGCGGCGCGGTGACCCCCAGGCGGCTCCCCAAGGCGGACGGTGGCGCTGGTGACCAGCGAAGCCCCATGGCGGCGACGCCCAGCGGTTCCGGTGGTGGCTTGGCGGCGCTGGCGACTCGAGCCGAGCCTGACGGCTGGGCAGGCGGCGACCCCGCCGCGGATGAGGCCATTGAGGCCGGTGAGCTCCTTATCTCCAGGAGCTTCGGCGAGCTCCTGCCTCCTACCAGGAGCAACAAGGGAGGGGGGAGGGGGGAGGGCGGCGTGGCATGGGACGGCGACCGGATGGGGCATGGGACGGCGGCGTGGGCCAGCAGTGTGGCCGGCGGCCATGCCTGTTTTCCGGCGTACTTCGCGAGCAGAGAGGAGAAGATGGGAGGCGGAGAGGAGAAGAAGATGGCTAGATGAGAAGAGACACTGACATGTGGGCCTCAGATGTCAGTTAACGGTCAAACAAACGGTCAAACTAACGCTTCGTTTAGGTGTGGGTCCGGCCTGTCATAATCCTGGTCAGTAGTTAAGCACTCGACGATTTGGGTTTTTTGAAACAGCCGACCACCCATTTAGTAGTTATCTGAGAAAAATGAAAAATCGGTAGTTTTTTGGAACCCTAGCCTGTAAAGTAGTAATTTTATGCTATTTACTCAGAAGGTTGTGGTTGCGTGGCCACGCTAGTTACACCTCTTAACTGGACCATTCATTCTTGTATCAAAATTCATGCGTGCAAACCTCCTTTCTTTCTTATATCCACATAAATTTCCATGAAAGCACTTTTGCTTAAATTTACGTTGATGTGGTTGGCAAATATTCTTGATGCCGGTTGTTAGCTACTCCATCCGTCCTGAATTAATTGTCTTGAATTTGTCTAGATACGGATGTATTACAGAGTAAGTCAATTAATTCGGAGCTGATGTAATATTAGGCATCTATAACTCTCTATCAACTAGCCTCTCATCAATTAGTTTAACATGACTTTGTATTTTGGGAGGAAGCTTAACACGACTTAGCTAGGGACTCGAGAGAGGTCCCTCCCAGCATCTAATTTAGTTGTAGGAAGAAATTGCACTAGGACGCAAAAAATAAAAAAATTGGAGCGTTGCGAGAATCGAACTCACGACCTCCCACACCCAAAGCGAGAATCATACCACTAGACCAAACGCCCAAGTTGATTTACTTGTAATTAATCACGTACTTATTCTAACTACTTCACTTGCTCCTGACGACGTGTGGCTTAAACCAAAGCAATGGAGATCAAAGCACTGATACCAATTGAAAGGGATCGAGAAGAAGTCTCTAGAGGGGGGGGGGGGTGATTAGACACCAAGTACCAAAAGTTGCAGTTTTTAACTTCTTTAAGTTTAAGTGGAGTTTAGGCACAAGTTTAACACACACAATACATATCAAGCAAGTATGCAACGAGTATATGAGCAGCGGAAAGTAAAGCATGCAACTTGCAAGAATGTAAAGGGAAGTGTTTGGAGGATTCAAACGCAATTTGAAGACACGGTGATTTTTGAGCCGTGGTTCCGATAGGTGGTGCTATCGTACATCCACGTTGATGGAGACTTCAACCCACGAAGGGTAACGGTTGCGTGAGTCCACGGAGGGCTCCACCCACGAAGGGTCCATGAAGAAGCAACCTTGTCTATCCCACCATGGTCGTCGCCCACGAAGGACTTGCCTCACTAGCGGTAGATCTTCACGAAGTAGGTGATCTCCTTGCCCTTACAAACTCCTTGGTTCAACTCCACAATCTTGTTGGAGGCTCCCAAGTGACACCTAGCCAATCTAGGAGACACCACTCTCCAAGAAGTAAAAAATGGTGTGTTGATGATCAACTCCTTGCTCTTGTGCTTTAAATGATAGTCTCCCCAACACTCAACTCTCTCTCACAGGATTTGGATTTGGTGGAAAGAATATTTGAGTGGAAAGCAACTTGGGGAAGGCTAGAGATCAAGATTCATATGATAGGAATGGAATATCTTGGCCTCAACACATGAGTAGGTAGTTCTCTCTCATAAATGGTAAGTTGGAAGTGTAGGTTTGTTCTGATGGCTCTCTCCACGAATGAAGAGGAGGTGGAGGGGTATATATAGCCTCCACACAAAATCTAACCGTTACACACAACTTGCCAAACTTGGTGGGACCGAATTGATAAACTCGGTGGGACCGAATTGATAAACTCGGTCGGACCGATTTAGCAAATCTAGTGACCGTTAGTATTTTCGGTGGGACCAACATGCAACTCGGTGGGACCGATATGGTTAGGGTTAGGGCATAACGTAATCTCGGTGAGACCGATTACACAAACTCGGTGAGACCGATTTTGGTAACAAGCTAACCAGAGAGTTGGTCAGGCAAACTCGGTGAGACCGATTACACAAACTCGGTGGGACCAATTTTGGTAATAAGCTAACCAGAAAGTTTGCATTGTAATCTCGGTAATACCGATTGCTCAAACTCGGTGAGACCGATTTTGGTAATGGACATACACAGAGAGATTACAATCCCATCTCGGTGAGACCGAGATCCCTATCGGTGAGACCAATTTGCCTAGGGTTTGTGACAGTGGCTAAGACATCTGAACTCGGTGGCGTCGGATAGAAAGAATCGGTGGGGCCGAGTTTGACTTTGGGTTTAGGACATACGTGGATGTGGGAAAGTAGTTGAGGGCTTTGGAGCATATCACTAAGCATCATGGAGCAAGAAACTCATTAAGCAACACCTCATCCCTCCTTGATAGTATTGGCTTTTCCTATAGACTCAATGTGATCTTGGATCACTAAAATAGAAAGTGTAGAGTCTTGAGCTTGAAGCTTGAGCCAATCCTTTGTCCTTAGCATCTTGAAGGGGTTCCACATCCTCTAGTCCATGCCACTCCATTGTTGAACTTGTCTGAAACATACTAGATAAAAGTGTTAGTCCAACAAGAGATATGTTGACATTAATTACCAAAACCACCCAGGGAGCACTTGTGCTTTCAAGGGCGAATATGAAGCGTCCTCCGTGTGGCCGTTTGAGACTTGCCTAAAATCGAGGAGTCATACCAACTGGCACGATTGGGTTACCCACATCCATATTGATGAGAATCCCGTAATAAGGGGGACACGATCTCTGCTTCGACAAGACGTGCCAATGAAATCGCCTCGCAAAACATGCAGTGGCAGGCTGATTGAGGAAAACAGCTCGAATAATGACCAGGCCATGGTGTGATGTCACGTCATGAAAAGTTTTCAGCAGATTAGATTTGTGAAAATATTATTCTCTCTATGGTGGTATGTGGAGTTTGTTTTGCAGAGCCGGACACTATCCTTGTGTTCAAAATCTTCTATGGAGTATTCGGAGGAGGAACCCGCCTTGCAATGTCGAAGACAATCTGCGCGCCGGACTCATCATCATTGAAGCCTGGTTCAGGGGCTATTGAGGGAGTCCTAGATTAGGGGGTCCTCGGACAGCCGGACTGTTGGACTATGAAGATACAAGATTGAAGACTTCGTCCCGTTTCCGGATGAGACTCTCCTTGGCGTGGAAGGCAAGCTTGGCAATACGGATATATAGATCTCCCCCCTTGTAACCGACTCTGTGTAACCCTAGCCCCCCCCCCCGGTGTCTATATAAACCGGAGGGCTTAGTCCATAGGACAACAGCAATCATACCATAGGCTAGCTTCTAGGGTTTTAGCCTCTATGATCTCGTGGTAGATCAACTCTTGTAATACTCATATCATCAAGATCAATCAAGCAGGAAGTAGGGTATTACCTCCATCGAGAGGGCCCGAACCTGGGTAAACATCGTGTCCCCCGCCTCCTGTTACCATCCGCCTTAGACGCATAGTTCGGGACCCCCTACCCGAGATCCGCCGGTTTTGACACCGACAGGAGGGCGGGGGCGCAACAGCGGTGGAACTGGCGGCCGGGCCGGTGGAGTGCCGGGATCTGGCGGTGGCGGCGAGCGCACGGCCAGTGGGCGGCGGTCGGGCGGGCCGGAAACGAAATGAAGGGCAGTTGGGCGGTTAGCGTGTAGACAGGGTTTTACATCTCCTAGAGGTGAAGATTCAAATTTGTATCTTCAGGTGTTGTATTTTACCTCTCTAGGAGGTGGAGATGTATTTTATTTTATTTTGCATCTACATCATTAGTTGGAGGTGATTTTGGGGCCTCAGAAATGTATAAATTAGTTAATTTTTGCATCTACATCATCTATTGAAGATGCTCTTAGCGAGGCGGTAAAGTTTCTCTGGACAATGACCAGGGTTTTGGTTACCGCTCAAAATTTCAGGCGGTTACCGAGTATTTTGATGCCCCCTCCCCCTCCCCCCGCGCGGTAAATGGGTGTTTCAAGCAAAAATATTTAAACTTTTCCACATTTTAACAGTGCAACTATAATTAACTAAGGTTGAAACACTGATGTAACATGGAAGAAGGGATGGTCTGATGGCAAATGCACTAGTCCTAAGAGTGCAACGATCAGGCTCATGTTCGACAACCTGAGTTTGTATTTTTTTCCCACTGAATTTGAGCATAAAAATATATATTGCATTGTAAAAATTAATAAGTCTATGCATGGCTCGAACTCGCCACCTTAGCATTGGTGTGACACAAAAACAACCACTACTACTCTATCGAATTCCTCACCAAAATGAGTATACAACATATATATACCTAGTTCAAATAAATTTGAATTTGAAATCCGTTTAAAAAAATTGATTGGTATCCGCTTGGTATTTTCGGTAGCCATGGTATCCGCTTGGTATTTTTTCGGGATTTGGTAGCCAAAACATTTGCAGTGACAGAGCTAGCGAGTTGTCAAAGCCTGGACACAAGTATCTAAATTTGCCATGACTAATTAGCTCTTTTTTTCCATTACCATGACCTTTTTAGCATTGTAAATTAGCCATGCAAACAACATTTGCCACGTAGGTACTACATTTTTGCCATCATATGTATAATTACCATGAAACAAGTACTTCTTTCTACACATTTCGCCATGACCTACATAGCTAATTTGGCATGATATTATTACCAAACAATTGCGAGATTGTTTTACAAACATAAATTTTTACTTTTGCCATGTCATTTTTTCAAAAAAAAAATATTTTCTACTTTAAAAAATAAAAGTATGTCCTCTCACTAGTACATTGTTTTTCCCAAGTTTGCCATGATCTATAAGAACATTTGTATCTCAAAATTGTCATGGACCATGCCAATGTTTTATGCATGTTTTTTGTATAACAATATAAAATTTCTTCTGGCGTATGCATTTTTTAACCATGGCAAATTTATTGTGCATGCAATGGCAAATTTATTGCATAATCCATGGTAATACATTTTTTACTCTGTCATGGCAAATTAATTTTGTGGACCATGGCAAATTTATTGTACACACCAATGCAAATTTTGTTGTACACACCATGGTAAATTCTTTTAATATTTTATTTTGGTTCATGTCAAATTTGTTGAACAAACCATGGTAATATTTTTTTATACCATGGGAAATTGTTTGACATTGCATGCAAATTTGTTTTTATGTAACTATTTCAGAATTTTTCTTTTCATTTTTTGCCACCATCTTATGAAACAATGCCAACTTAGGTTCAAACATAACTGTTAAGCTTTTCTAGGTATGTTTTAAGTATGGCAAATTTAGCTTCTCGTGCATGGCAAATGTAAAATACCACGCATGGCATTCTAGCTATAAACATCACAACTTACTTTTTTGTGTGTATCAGATATTTTTAATTTTACATATGGGAAAGTAATGTAGAAACATACCTCCACCAGCTGGTTCTTTGTTTTATAAGGGAATGGAAATTTTTTATTTTCAAGGCATTATTTTATTTGATCGATTTGAACATTACGATGATTTCACTATATATGTCATGGCAATTTGTTTTATTTTGTTTTGGCTATTAAAGGTCAGGTACAAAAATTACTGTTAAGGATTGAAAATAGTCACATGAAAGTAGGATCTTGTGTGATCTAACAGAAGGGCATGCTTTGAGATCGTCATTTTATTTAGCTAGAAAACTTTGTTGTACAGGGGTAGGGGGGTCGCGATGGGTTTCCTTCCAATGATCAGAATCGTTCACACGATCGAACCTTTCAGGGAGAACGATTCGTTTAGCCAGACACAATTCTTTTAGCATAGCAATTGACTTGACCAAACCCTAGATCAACAAGACAGTGCTATAAGAAACACCGTTAGTACTTCCAAATACAGAGGACTAATTAGCAGTGCTACTACAAACTAAAAACGAGAAGTTTTTTAATCCAATGATGCTAGAGAAAATTAATTAGTTAGCTAGCAGTACAACCGATCCAGCAACGTTTGACCTTGTCCTTCGGAGCTGAGCGGCTACTCTCCTACGATGGTTGCGCTCGTGTAGGTATAGCGGTACTGAAATGATGCTAACTGGTAGCATTGATTCAAGGGCAGCAATGCCATCCGAAAGGCAAACCGGTAGCGATTCCGACAATGGCAGCTATGCTCCCAGGGAGTCATCAACGATATCTATCAGAGCATTGGCAGCCCTCATGCAGCGATCATCTCCGAAATAGTAGGTTGTATGTGTGCTTTTCATTCTTGTAAAACTTATCCTTAGACCTAGAAACTTCAACTTTGAAGCTCATAATCTCGCCAAGTATACTAGTTTGTTAGATATCAATCGTCATATCTGGTTGGGTAATCTTCATAAGGCTATAACCCTGTCCTTGTACCCATAAACATTCTTTTGACTTAATAAAGAGCGGCGAGATTTCTCAAAGGAAAAAAGGCGGATACTGGATCTGATGTTTCTTTTCCTGCTGCTGGCTGGGCTACCGGATCAGCATATGGGCCTTTGGAAAAAAATTATATGAGATCAGGTCTCATATAAAGCAGGTGAGACACTACGGAATCGCACCCTATCTATGCCGACGAGACCGTCGGGACAGTTTATGCCGACGGCCCCGTCGGCATAGGGCCGTCGGCAACATATCCGTCAACAGAGCTGGATGACCGTCGGCATAGAACGGCCGTCGGCATAGACCCTATCCCGACGGTGGTCAGACATCTATGCCGACGGCGATCGGCCGTCGGCAACGATATCGCTTAACGGCGCCGCCGTCAATCGCCGAAAGCAACGGCGGCTCGCCACGTGGCACCTCTATGCCGACGGCCCGTCCGTCGACTTAGTTTAGAACTATGCCGACGGCACGGGCGTCGGCATAGAGGTGCCACGTGGCGAGCCGCCGTTGCTTCGGTGCTGCCTATGCCGACGGCCGGGCCGTCGGCTTAGTTTAGAACGATGCCGACGGCTGGGCCGTCGGCATAGACGTGCTGCGATGTCGGCAATCGGGCACTCTCGGGCAGAACTAAGCCGACGGCCGGGCCGTCGGCATAGACGGCCACGTGTCGTGCGGGAGCTCACGCCGGGCCTATGCCGACGGCATAGTTTCGGCCCAGATTTTTTTTCTTTTTTCATTTCTTTTCAGCTCAATTCATTTGAATATACACAAGATATATAAGAAGCAAGATATATAAGAAGCAACATCACGTAAAAGAAGGAGCAAAGATAGCACAACAATATATGCATAAGCATCATCACAATCATAAGCATAAGCACAATCATAAGGCATAAGCACAATCATAAGGCATAAGCATATAGAGAAGCACACAAGTCATCTAAAGGATCATCACCACACACAAGTCATCTAAAAAAACATAAGCATAAGCACACAAGTCCCCGAATGGCTTAAGCGCCAGGACGTCGAGCACCGCGGAGGTCGTCACCGCCAAGAGCGCCGAAGCCCAGGTCGTCAGTGCTTCCGCCAGCGCTACCGCCAAGACCGCCTCCACCTCCGCCTCCGCCTCCGTGGATCGGAGTGGTCGGGCTCCTTGTCTCCGAGTGTTTGCAAGACCACCGCCAACGGTAGATCCACATGTTCCTGGATGTTGAAAAGACATATTAATGGGATATATGATCGTGTTGAAAGGCATGGCATGCTTTGGGTGAATAGATTGGGGATGAACTAACCGGCGAGGGCCAGCGTTACGTGCCACAAACTTCTCAAAGGTCAGCAAAGACTGGTTGTCTTTGGAGGGCATTGTGTTGGCTGTAATCGAGGACACCGCCGCCGCCATTTCTGAAAAGCCTGCTCCGGTGGCGATCCCTCCGCACTTGGTGTTCATGAAGCCTCGATGCCACGCCATGGTCTCTGGCGTGTGTACTCAAGGTAGGCCTACGGTATGACATGATGGAACTCATAAAACTACTAGATGCGGAAAATAAAGTGAGCAATGAAGATAAGAGGAAAATACTTACTGATTGTTGCTCTGAAAGAGGGATGTGAACTGGACACTGGCTGGCTCGTGCATACTGCTCAGCTCGGTCGATCCGACGAAGCTGTGTGTAGGAGATAGTCGGAGTGACCACAACATCGAGAAACGCCTCCCGACCGTGCTCCTTGGGCCCCATGCTCACCACCGCCTGTCGTCCAGATCCGCCGCAATGGGGTCGGTGTGTCAGATGTAACTTCAGATCGCTGCAGAGTAGGCCTCCTTCCTCCACGCGGTCTTCTTGCCGTAGTACTTGGGCTCGCCAGCTTGGGGTCCTTCACAGATGGGCGATCTCACGCCTGCATGTGTGAGAGCGGCTGCTTGATTTCTCCCCTGCACCACCAAACAGATGTTAGTCATACATAAGAAAGTGATGGTAAATAGAAGAAGAAGAATGTTTAATGGGGTTAGTCATACATTAACTGCCTTGTGGAGATAGTGGTTTCGGTTTCCTGAGCATGTACTCCTCATTCCTCGGTTAGCCTTATTTTTTATTCTCATAGCCGCCTGTGCTCCAGCCCCATCACACCAAAGATCCACCAATGCCGCCAGACTCGTCTTTTCCATAACACCAATTTGGACACACCTACATAATAAAAGCATAATGGCATGTCAACATGAAACGGTGAAATGTACCACATGGTAATGAAAGCATAATGAAAGCATAATATATGAAAGCATAATGAAAATCTTTTATACTTACCGCCAAGTACTCGTGCCTCTCCAAGGTAATGCCCATCCTCCGCGCTTCTTCCTTGGTCATCTTCACACCAAGAACGTCGTGGTAGTATGTCGAGATGGCCACATAGCGCACCTCGTCTTTGCATCTGGCGGGCCTTCTTCTTGCATTGGCGCAGCACGATCTGGTCCGCTCTAGCCCCAGTGCTCGGAAGAACTCGATAGAATTTCTACAATCATGCATGAAACAAGAATTGAAGAAGCCATGAGTTAAATCATTCATGAAACTAGAATGGACTTGTGCTTCAAGAGAACTCACCCGAAAGTAGTGGTCACGGCCTTGGCATGGGTCTCATGGTCCGCGTGGAGGGCCGCTTCCGCTGGTCCCAGCTCGTGGCCAAAAGCCGACGGTCCGGCTGCTGACCGATCCGGACAGACAACCCCGCCAAGATAACTTCAGCAAGACGGTGATGAGGCCGTTGGGAATACGGACCCTTTAGAATATATCCATTCTGCAAAAGAATGAACTATTAGCATGTGACAAGCAAAATAAATAACAACGGAATATGCATGTGACAAGCAAAATAATGAACCGCACTTTTTTCCGTGGGCTCAATGAGCCACTTCTGCTCCTCGAGAGCAGGAACCTGCTTTGGTAGCTTTATGTTGCCACACAGCCATCCTTGTTGTCAACCCCTTCCCGTCACCACCATCATCCCCGCCACCACCCCCTCCTCGCCTGCCTCCCCTCCCAACCTCCTCCTCTTCCTCCTCCTCCTCCTCCTCCTCCTCCTCCTCCTCCTCCTCCTCCCTAGAGTGTACCTCACTAGAGGAGGGTACCTCACTAGAGGAGGGCCTCAAGACAACACCCCTAAGTCGGTGAGGTGCGCTCTTTCCAGCGCGACCCCCAGAGTGGCTCTCCCCAAGCACTCGTCCTCTAGAGGCTCTCCCCGCCCCCTCCTCCTCTAGGCGCACCTCTCCCTCGACCTCCCTGTGAGGAGTCATCGTCAAGTAGCCGAGGGGGAGGATTACGTGCTCGACCACTCCGACTAGGCAGGCCGACGACCTTGCGAGGAAACCCACGCCGTCGGCCTTCCCTTGCCCATGTTCCACGAACCTGCATTGAAAAGAGAAAAGCAATTAGTAAATTAATGAAATGAAGAAAAAGGCATGATAATAAACACATTAATAAAAATGCATAAAAGGCATATTCCTAAACTTGAAACGTACATCTGCTAGAACCCATATGAATCATCACCGTTGTAACCTCTTTCTCGGTCCGTCTCATCATCACTATCAATCATATCATCTTCGTTGTCCGACGGAGGTGGAGGCTCTTCCTCCTCGTCGGCGTCTTCGCTTAACTTTTCTAGCATAAGTATGTCGTTTTCATTGACAATGGTCTCACCATCATTCCGCATCGTCGACGTTTGGGTCCACATCATCATCACCCAATGGTCTAGCGCCATCGCTTATAACCACATCATCATCATCATCATCAGGTTGCTCTTGATAGAACACTCCCTCGTATGTCATGGGGTTAATGTTGTAGTAATCGTCTTCATTCGGTCGGTAGCTTACCATGTGGCGACACCTTGAACACAACTTCCCAACCCTTTAGATACACTTTCTGGCATGGGTAAGGTAGATAATATACTTGTGTAGCTTGGGTAGCCGCAATGAAGAGATCGGCTCCGGCATAGACGGTTGATGGTTTAACTTTGACCAAACCAATGGAAGGCGATGTTTTACCCCCCGCTGGATCGAACCATCGGCATTTGAACACAAGCGGACTTAGGGTCTCACGCTCGGGCGGAATTTAACCTCGATATATTTTGTACCCTTTCGTAGTAGTCTACTGAATTTTGACCGGGGTGTACACTCCAAAGATTTATAGTTTTCAGATCGGGCAGCTGTTTTGGTGCTCCTCTCAGATGGAAGCGATAGCCATTCACATCATACTTTGTACATGTCATGACGGCAGGGTCAAAACCCATGGAAACCCATCTCAATTCATCATCCATAGATATGTTCGGATCTTTTCCCTACAAGTATAATGGAAATTGTTGGGTGCATTAGTTCCGTTAACTAAGAAATGTTGAAGTAGGTATTTAATAGGGGAGTGTGGAAATTTACTTTCTCCATGAACCAAGCAACAAAAATTTTACGTCCAAGGTTTCCATGACGGAGAAGAGTAAGTGCCTCCGCCAAGAGGAGGATTCACTCCCGCCCATTCCTCTTGAACGAAATCACTAAAAAAGATAAGCGGTGTTAGACGGGACTAAGTGAACATGAAACATGATGATGTGGAAGACATAAAGGAATGGTGTAGTGGTATTACCTCATCCACACTTCCTCAACTTCCTTGATGTTGTGCAAGATATAGAACATGAGGTCCCCCCACTCTTGTCGTGGCATGTTATAAGATTTCGAGGCCCCAGCCCTCCCACCTTGCTCGTTGAATAGATCGAGCCTGGGTTGATACTTGGGCTCTTCTATATTGTATCGAGGCACCTTGTTATGAAGATGGGGAACGTGGTCTGGATAGTATGATGTCCCGAGGTCCGACACCTCCTCTAGGATAACCGCCTCAGCTATGGAAGCTTCAATCTTAGCTTTGTTTCCACATTTCCGTCGGAGATGCTTGTTACGCCTCTCGGGCGATCGCCACCGATTTTGCACAGGGCCCCAACAATACCTCGCTCATGAGGTGCAGAATGAGATGTGTCATCGGAGTAAAGAAGCTGGCGGAAAGATCTTCTCTAGCTTGACTATCAACTCCGGTGCCTTCTTATGCAATTTTTCAATCACCTCTTTACTTACTTCTTTAGCACAGAGCGTGCGGAAGAAATGGCTAAGCTCGGCAAGCACTCGCCAGACATGCTCGGGGACATAGCCTCGAACCATCACCGGCATTATCCACTCAATCCATACATGGTAGTCATGACTCTTCAGGCCGGTCACTTTGCCCGTTGAAAGATTGACTCCCTTACTTATATTCGATGCATAACCATCGGTGAACTTCAAAATTTGTTTCAGCCAGATAAGTACTTTTTTTTTGGCGGTTTAAGGACAAAGTCAAGATCCGGCTTGAACCAGTTTTTTCGATCACTGTGGGAGGCTTCATGTTCAGCGTGGTCTATCACAAATTCTCTGTTGATCGGCTCTAGCTTTTACGTTATCCTTCGCCTTATCAGGAATGTTGAGGATCGTGTGGAAAAGGGACTCGCCACATTCTTTTCGTGTGCATCACATCAATATTGTAAGGAAGTTTGAGGTCCTTGAAATAGGGAAGCTGCAAGAAGGGGTAATGTGAGTCCGGTTGTGCGTCTCACCATATCCTCGAAGCCTTTGTCTTTGGCTTTGCCTTTGCCTTTGACTTTAGGCTTGAGCTTTTAGCTGAGCAAGAACATCTTCCCCGAAAATGTTGGAATCTCGGTTACTTCATGAACAACCCGACCTTCCGTGAAGTTCTTCTTGTCTTCCCCTGTCTGGATGGTCGGAGGAGGAACTGTCGATGCAGGTCAAAGGCTACATACTTGCCACCCTTACTCAGCCAAATCATGCGCAGAGCCTGCATGCACACTGGGCATGGCATCTTACCACTTGTACACCATCCGCAGAATAGAGCATAGCCGGAAAGTCATGCATGCAATAGTGCAACCAAACTTTCAACAAGAAATTTCTCTGCAGATCCCGGTCGATGTCAACCTCGGAAAGTACCAAGAATGGTGCAAAGCATCCAAGCGGCTGCATAAACACACCCAATTGCTTCCCGGGTAGTCGCCCCGGAATGATGAGCGACAAGAACATGGTCTTCGTTGCATTAGGGCACCGGAGGAAGATTGAGCGGAATTACAAACACAGGCCAGCAGCTGTATGGATTGGACGACATACCATATGGATTCAACCCATCACCGATATGGCTATTCGACATTCCCAGCCTCGGCTGCTTCCTCGGGTATTCTTCATCGAATGACTTCCATGCTTCCCTCCCGATGGATGTACGATTTTTTGGATTGTACCTTATACCTTCCTTGTGCCACTTCATCATTTTGGCGAGACTCTTCGTGATGAAAAGGCGCTGCAGTCTTTTTATAAAATCAAGATATCAAGAACCTTAACGGGATGGTTAGCTGCTTTTTCTCACCATCCTCACCGACCACCTCAATGTACCGAGACGAACCGCACTTCCTACAAGATTTGTCATCCGCATACTCGTGCCTAAACAAAAGGCAATTCTTGAGCAAACATCTATTTTCTCATAATCCATAGAGAGTGCCTTCATGATTTTCTTTGTATCGTATATGCTTTTCGCAGTTCATGACCCTCGTGGAGGCTGTTAGCCCATACTCCCGTGAATGCTTGAAGCATTTCTGCTACAACCGTATTTCAGCCTTGACTGCAATCAGCCAGTAGATGGCATCCAGCTGAGATATTTTCGCACCCGCATAAAGAGGTTTCTTCGACGAGGCCAAGACCTCCAAGAAGGCCTTTGCGGTTGCCTCCGCTCCTCGGTTCATTCTCTGAAGGTGTCGATTTGTCGTTTCTGCAACAATGACATCATCTAGCATGTCCCTGACCCCATCGTCCTCATATCCATCGATGCGTTGTCGCATCACCTCCTCTCTACCACGGTCCTGATCGGCTATGTTTATCGGCGGCATGTCAAAGTTTGGCATATATCCGTGCGTGCGAAGGTGCTCACCCATGTCTGTCTGATTTCTACGATGACGCCTGGCACATCTCGCATAGGGGCATGGTGGGATAATTCTCATTGGACGACGGAATATCTCCTTCAAATACACATCGGTTTTCGCGATCCACTCTGATGTTACTCGATTCCGACGGATAAAACCACTGTACGTCCACTGATTATCTGCCATCCTCTGCTATTTTGCAAACCACACAACATAATTAAGGATTCACTTAAATTAATCACATCAAATTTTCAGTTTCTACCGCGTTGAATCCACCTACATCTCTAATAGGTAAAGATGGGTCCTAATCCCACCCGAGGATGTGTAGATTGAGTACGTTCTCCATTCTACCCCGTTCCAAGACAAAATTTCGGCAGCACCTCCCCGCTGTTCCCCAGATACACGTCTCGGCAAATAGCCGAGATAATGTGCTCCGGAGAACAATGGGGAGGCGCCGCCGAAATCCTGTCTCGGAATGGGGTAGAACATGGAGAACATACCCAATCTACACATCCTCGGGCTGTCCGTGGAAAACGCTGGACAATCCGAAGAGCTGCAGTGATAAATATGCAATTGAATGCATATTTATCGATGCAACCCTTTCGGACGGGAGACGCCTAGGTTACGCCAGTTGACTTGAGAATGAAATCTAGTGACATCAAAAAATGGAGGAGATGGACTTGTAGCTCACCCTCGGCTGTAGGGGAAGGAGTCGAACAACAGAGGGATGCTCAGGGAACAACGCGTGGGCGACGGTCACTTTGATGAATGCAACACCACAAAGCCTGCAAAATCCATCGCGACAAAAAATTTAGAACATCACAACTCATAGAACATCACAATATCATCATCGTCTAACAATCATCGAATCATGAAAAACATCATCATCATCTAAAAATTATCGAAGCATAGAAAAACATCATCATCTATCATCAACATCATCATCTACCAATCATCTATCATCCATCATCATCATCATCTCAAAATCATCAAGCATAAAAATCATCACTATCACTTCTCATCTAACAATCATCATCATGTAAAAAAAATCCGTATGAACAAGTTATCTATCTAACTACCATCTATGTGTCTAACTATCACATTTAGCCCTCTTATCCTCTGCAAAATCATGAAAAAACAGAAAAAATGTTCTTGGGAGGGAAGGGGGCCGGACCTAACAGAGAGGAGGTCGAGGCGGGAACGAGGTCGGGGCGGGGAGGGGCGTCGGCCGAGGCGTGGACGAGGTCGGGGCGGCGGCTGCTCCGGGGAGGGAGCTGGCGACTCGAGGCGAGAGGCCTCCCTCACCGAAAGCGGCGGCGGGCGGTGGGGATGAGGTCGAGTCAGGCGGGTTGCGGCAGTGGGACGAGGTCGAGGGGCGGCGGCTGTGGCGGGACGAGGTCGAGACGGGCGGCGCCGAGGCGGGCGGCGGCGCGGCAGACGAGAGTCTGAGGGGACGAGGTCGGGCGGGCGGGCGTCGGCCGGGCGGGGTGGGGACGAGGTCGGGCGGTGGTGGTGGCGGGCGGCGGTGTTGGGCGGTGTAGGTGGCGGCGGCTATCGGGGTCGAGAGAGAGGTTGGGGTCGGGGTGAGACAGAGAGGGAACGGGTGGAGGAGGACGAGTAGCGAGTGGATAAGGTCACACCTATGCCGACGGCCCAGCCGTCGGCATAGTCCGGGTCCACAAGTCAGTGGAGCGGGAGGAGTGGATAAGGTGGCCCTATGCCGACAGCCAGGCCGTCGGCATAGAGAGGAGGCCTATGCCGACGGCCAGGCCGTAGGCATAGATGGCAACCACATTTTTTGAAGAAATAGTCCCACCTCGCCCAGGAACAAGAAATTATTACATTTTTAATATATTCAGTTATTACATTTTTTAGATTTTTAGTTTACCGTGTGTATGGGACCCGGTTGCGACGCTAGTGACACGGCGGCAGCGACGCCCATGAGGGGGGCACACGGAGCCGCGTGCCCTGGGGGGTAGCAATGCCACCGGAGCGTCGCACCGGCCCCTCATACATGCAGGATGGTGTGGTGGCATGTCCGAAGAGGCGGCACGCGTCTTCGGGGTTCGGCCCCCTCAGGGACGGCGCCGCCGCCGGCACCTGGAGGGGGGAAACGGACGCGTCAGTCTACACGGAGGGATCTTGCTGTGGGTCCGCCCGGATGTTGCTCCAAAGTGTTCCTATGGGCTGACCTAACACAACTGGGTGGAGAGGCCTTTGGTCAAATCCCGTCCGTGCAAAGTCAAAGGGCTAGATCCGTGGTCAAACGCTACAGGTTAGGCGGGACGGGGCCCTGGGGGTAGCAATGCCACCGGGCGTCGATCGGGCCCTCATACATGCGGGGTGGTGTGGTGGCATGTCCGAAGAGGCGCACGCGTCTCGGTGTGGCCCCCTCACGGACGGCGATGACACGGTAGTAGGCGTTCTGCGGAAGCGATGCAGCGTGAATATTACTAAATACTTGGGCGCGATAAAATCATGAGTTTTTACATGGCGTGGGAACATGTGCTATAGGACCGATGGTAATTTTCATAATTTTTCGTGATGGAGAAGTATCTGAACACCTCCTCTACGCGGATTGCTCTTGGCGCTTCTCGATTGTGGCGGCGGCCTCCGGGCTAACATACCGTCAAATCTTGCGTGGCGGCCTCTCACAAGTCTGGAAGTGTTGTGGCGGTTGCAAATGCCCGCACGCGTCTCGGTGTGCCCCCCCTCATGGGCGGCTCGCCGCCGCGGCACTGGGGGGAAGCAGACGCGTCGGGTCTACACGGAGTGGATGTAGCTTCGGGTTTGGCCCGGATGTTGCTCCCGGGTGTCCCTATGGGACGAACTGACACAACCGGGTGGAGAGGTCCACTGGTCAAAGCCCGTCCGTGGGAAGTCAAAGGGCTAGATCTCGTGGTCAACCGCTCCAGGGTTAGGCGGGACGGGGGCCCTGGGGGTAGCAATGCCACCGAGCATCGCACCGCCCCTCATACATGCAGGGTGGTGTGGTGGCATGTCCGTAGAGGCGCACGCGTCTTGGGTTCGCCCCCCGGACGGACGGCGCCACCGCCCGGCTTTGGAGAAGCAGACGCGTCGGGTCTACGGAGGGATCTTGCTGGGTCCGCCCGGATGTTGCTCCAAAGTGTTCCTATGGGCTGACCTAACACAACCGGGTGGAGAGGCCCACTGGTCAAATCCCGTCCGTGCAAAGTCAAAGGGCTAGATCCGGTGGTCAAATGCTCTGTGGTTAGGCGGGGACGGGGCCCTAGGGGTAGCAATGCCACCGGGCGTCGCATCGGGCCCTCATACATGCGGGGTGGTGTGGTGGCATGTCCGAAGAGGCGCACGCGCGTCTCCGGTGTGGCCCCCCCCTCACGGACGGCGATGACACGGTAGTAGACGTTCTGCGGAAAGCGATGCGGCGTGAATATTACTAAATACTTGGGCGCGATAAAATCATGAGTTTTTACATGGCGTGGGAACATGTGCTATAGGACCGATGGTAATTTTTATAATTTTTCGTGATGGAGAAGTATCTCGAACACCTCCTCTCGCGGATTGCTCTTGGCGCGTCACGACGTGGCGGCGGCCTCCGGGGGCTAGCATACCGTCAAATCTTGCGTAGGCGGCCTCTCACAAGTCTGGAAGTGTTGTGGCGGTTGCAAATGCCCGGCACGCGTCTCCGGGGTGTGCCCCCCCTCATGGACGGCTCGCCGCCGGCACTGGGGGGGAAGCAGACGCGTCGGGTCTACACGGAGTGGATGTAGCCGGGTTTGGCCGGATGTTGCTCCCGGGTGTCCCTATGGGCCGAACTGACACAACCGGGTGGAGAGGTCCACTGGTCAAAGCCCGTCCGTGGGAAGTCAAAGGGCTAGATCTCGTGGTCAACCGCTCTAGGGTTAGGCGGGACGGGGGCCCTGGGGGGTAGCAATGCCACCGGAGCGTCGCACCGGCCCCTCATACATGCAGGGTGGTGTGGTGGCATGTCAGTAGAGGCGCACGCGTCTCGGGTTCGGCCCCCTCACGACGGCGCCACCGCACCGGCTTTGGAGAAGCGGACGCGTCGGGTCTACGGAGGGATCTTGCTGTGGGTCCGGCCGGATGTTGCTCCAAAGTGTTCCTATGGGCTGACCTAACACAACCGGGTGGAGAGGCCCTTGGTCAAATCCCGTCGTGCAAAGTCAAAGGGCTAGATCCGGTGGCCAAATGCTGAGGTTAGGCGGGGACGGGGCCCTAGGGGTAGCAATGCCACCGGAGGCGTCGCATCGGGCCCTCATACATGCGGGGTGGTGTGGTGGCATGTCCGAAGAGGCGGCACGCGTCTCGGTGTGGCCCCCCCTCACGGACGGCGATGACACGGTAGTAGGCGTTCTGCGGAAGCGATGCGGCGTGAATATTACTAAATACTCGGGCGCGATAAAATCATGAGTATTTTACATGGCGTGGGCACATGTGCTATAGGACCGATGGTAATTTTTATAATTTTTCGTGATGGAGAAGTATCTGAACACTTCCCTCTCGCGGATTGCTCTTGGCGTCTCACGACTGTGGCGGCGGCCTCGGGGCTAACATACCGTCAAATCTTGCGTGGCGGCCTCTCACAAGTCTGGAAGTGTTGTGGCGGTTGCAAATGCCCGGCGCGCGTCTCAGGTGTGCCCCCCCCCTCGGACAGACGGCTCCGCCGCACGGCAGGGGGAAGCGGACGCGTCGGGTCTACACGGAGTGGATGTAGCTGTGGGTTTGGCCGGATGTTGCTCCGGGTGTCCCTATGGGCGAACCGACACAACCGGTGGAGAGGTCCTTTGGTCAAAGCCCGTCCGTGGGAAGTCAAAGGGCTAGATCTCGTGGTCGGCCGCTCTAGGGTTAGGCGGGACGGGGCCCTGGGGTAGCAATGCCACCGAGGCCGACCGGCCCCTCATACATGCAGGGTGGTGTGGTGGCATGTCCGAAGAGGCGGCACGCGTCTCCGGGGTTCGGCCCCCTCACGGACGGCGCCGCCACCGGCACCTGGAGGGGGGAAACGGACACGTCGGGTCTACACGGAGGGGATCTTGCTGTGGGTATGGCCCGGATGTTGCTCCAAAGTGTTCCCATGGGCTGACCTAACACAACCGGGTGGAGAGGCCCACTGGTCAAATCCCGTCCGTGCAAAGTCAAAGGGCTAGATCCGGTGGTCAAATGCTACAGGGTTAGGCGGGACTGGGGCCCTGGGGGGGTAGCAATGCCACCGGAGCGTCGCATCGGGCCCTCATACATGCGGGGTGGTGTGGTGGCATGTCCGAAGAGGCGGCACACGTCTCCAGGGTGTGGCCCCCCTCACGGACGGTGATGACACGGTAGTAGACGTTCTGTGGAAACGATGCGGCGTGAATATTACTAAATACTCGGAGCGCGATAAAATCATGAGTTTTTTACATGACGTGGGCACATGTGCTACAGGACTGATGGTAATTTTTCATAATTTTTCGTGATGGAGAAGTATCTGAACACTTCCCTCTACGCGGATTGCTCTTCGCGTCTCACGATGCGGGCGGCGGCCTCGGGGCCAACATACCGTCAAATCTTGCGAGGCGGCCTCTCACAAGTCCGGAAGTGTTGTGGCGGTTGCAAATGCCCGCACGCGTCTCCGGTGCCCCCCCCTCACGGACGGCTCCGCCGCCGCACTGAGGGGGAACCGACCTTGTCGGGTCTATACGGAGTGGATGTAGCTGTGGGCCCGACGCGTCCGTTTCCCCCCTCCAGGTGCCGGCGGTGGCGTCGTCCGTGTGAGGGGGCGCACCCCGGAGACGCGTGCCGCCTCTTCGGACATGCCAGCACACCACCCCGCATGTATGAGGGCCCGGTGCGACGCTCGGGTGACATTGCTACCCCCCCACGGCCCCCGTCCCGCCTAACCTTGTAGCGTTTGACCACGGGATCTAGCCCTTTGACTTTGCACGGACGGTTTTTGACCAGTGGAACTATCCACCCGGTCGTGTTAGGTCAGCCCATACGAACACTTTAGAGCTACATACGGGCCAAACCCACAAGAAGATCCCTCCGTAGACCCGACGCGTCCGCTTCTTCCCCCGCGGCGGCGCCGTCGTGTGAGGGGGCACACTTTGAGACGCGTGCCGCCTCTAATTTATACATGGCACCACACCACCCCGCATGTATGAGGGCCCGGTGTGACGCTCCGGTGGTATTGCTATCCCCCACGGCCCCCGTCCCGCCTCTTCAGACATGGCACCACACCGCCCCGCATGTATGAGGGCCCGGTTAGACGGGAGGGTGTACCTGGGGGGGGGGGGGTAATCGATATACCATCTGGGTATGTTTTTTTCTGTTAGATAAGGCACATTTATGTTGTGAAAAAAACAGGGAAAAGTAAATAAAAAAATATAAAAAAAGAAAAAAATAGAGATATGCCGACGCAACGCGCGTCAAGATACCGCGCACACGCCACGGATCGATGACGTGCCCAAGGGCGCGGATCAATGACGTGGCAACATCCATGGGTTGACCTATGCCGACGGCGTGCCGTCGGCATAGATTTGCCACCCCACAGATCGATGACGTGGCGTCTATGCCGACGGCCGCCGTTAGCCCGTCAGTGTAGGTTGACGCCGTCAAAATGCCATCCTCGTCCGGGTAGCCGAGCCTACGAGCTATGCCGACGGCCTCCTCTATGCCGACGGCCAGCGTAGGCATATTTCTATCGACGCCGACGGCTAAGATTTGCCGACGGGGGCCGTCGGCATAGATTGATATACGCCGACGGCTTTTATATGCCGACGGCCTGGGCTGGGCCTTCGGGATAGGCCTATCTATGCCGACGGGGGCCGTCGGCATAGGTTCGGCCGTCGGCATCGCCAGTTATTCTGGTAGTGAGACCTGTCCTGATGGATGACATGTGGCATTCACAAATCACAAAGCATCTAATCTCTTCCCCCCTGATTTTAGGTAAGGGATGGGGTAGATGCTTTGTGATTGGTGAATGCCACGTGTCATCCATCAGGATGGGTCTCATCTGCTAACCCGTGAGACCTGGTCTCATAGAATTCTTTTCCTGGGCCTTTGCACCCCCTTTCAGGCTTACCCCTCCCGCCTAGGCCCAGAGCCGGTAAACCATCTGGTAAAAACCATATAAACGCGTACGTAGGAGCAACCTCTTTTTGCATGGGAATCTTTTTGCATGGCAAGAAATTAAAATAAGGGTGCTATCTTTTTTTAGGGTTTGGCCAAAATTTATTCATCAAAGTCCACAGAGGGTGGAATACAAGTTGTGTCATGGGACTGGCCCAGCCACACAGGACAACCCGAGGCAAGATTAAGGGAAAACCTAGCTAATCTATGTGCCTCATAGTTGTTGGCACGGCCTTCAAAAATAAATTTACACAAAAAAGATAGAGCTCTATCCCTGACTTCGTTGGTAATAGCTGCATAATTGAACAAAGTACCCTGGCTGAGGTCCTGGATCATTTGCTTGGAGTCGCTGGCTACTACAAATTGATTAACTTGGAGATCTTCAGCTAGACAAAGTGCCTCACAGCATGCAATCATCTCCATTGTCGCCGGATCGTCCACTCCAAAAATCACAATAGCTGAACTACCCAGATAATTTCCTTCATTATCACGGCACACCGCGGCTGCCGATCCTCTTCTACCCCTCCTAATTCCAGCATCCGCGGCTATCTAACCCTCCACGTAACCCCTAGCACTTATTTCTTGATGGGGTAGTCCTAGCACTTTCCAAATCACGAAAAGAGTTTACATTGCTTTGCTATACATCAGAACGTTTGTTACGTTTCATGCCTTACAAATCCGAACGTGTCCCGCCATATCTCAAAACTCTGTGACACGTACGGCTTGTACACGACGGCAAAGGCATTGGCGTCGATCAATAAATAGGGTACGCGGCCTCTCCCGAGAGAGGTAGACAACGTACGCTTCTTATTTCCTGCAAAGAAAAGATTTACTGATAGTACGAGGACGACAAGCTAGGCGAGGAGAGAGAAGATGGCGAGCTTTCGAGTCGCCGGCGCGTCGGAGTACCTGGCCATCACCGGCTGGGGCATCAAGGACGTCAAGCTCGCAAAGAAGGCGTGGGTGTTCGCCGGGCAGCGATGCAAGAAGTTCTGCGTCTCGCCGGTCAACTACAACTTCGAGGTGCACGCCATGAGCGCCGAGAAACTGCCCTTCATCCTCCCCGCCGTCTTCACCATCGGCCCCAAGATCAAACCCGACAGCGAGGAGGAGGCGGACAGGGAGGACCTCGAGGCGCAACTCCTGCTCTACGCCAAGCTCATCGCCCCGCTGCACGAGTCCGACAGCCACGTCCGTGACCTCGTCAAGGGGATCATCGAGGGCGAGACCCGCGTGCTCGCCGCCGACCTCACCATGGAGGACATCTTCAAGGGGACCAAGGCCTTCAAGAAGGAGGTCTACGACAAGGTGCAGCTGGAGCTCAAACAGTTCGGGCTCAAGATCTACAACGCCAACGTGAAGCAGCTAGTGGACGTGCCGGGGCACGAGTACTTCTCCTACCTCGGCCAGAAGACGCAGCAGGACGCGGCAAACCAGGCCAAGGTGGACGTGGCGGAGGCCCGGATGAAGGGAGAGGTGGGCGCCAAGGAGAGGGAGGGGCTGACCCGGCAGAACGCCGCCAAGGTGGACGCCGAGACCAAGGTGTTGTCGGTGCGGCAGATGGGTCAGGGGCAAAAGGAGGAGGCCAAGGTGAAGGCCGAGGTGGAGGTGTTCCAGAATGCAAGGGAGGCGGACATCGCGGCGGCCAAGGCTGAGCTCGCCATGAAGAAGGCCGGGTGGGACAAGCAGGCCAAGGTGGCCGAGGTTGAGGCGGCCAAGGCCGTCGCCATCCGCGAGGCCGAGCTCCAGATGGAGGTCGAGATTAAGAACGCCATGCGCCACTGCAGGGGCGGACCCAGAGAGAAAATAACCCGGTGTCCCACTGTAAAATCACACATACTCTACATCTAAAAATGGGGTGTCACACACTATACTATACACAAAATTACCAAGGAAACAACTTTTCACCCGGTGTCCTGTGCACCCGGGAAGCTGAACGTGGGTACGCCCCTGCAGCGCCAGACTGAGAAGCTCAAGGCCGAACAACTCAGCAAGGCCACCGTGCAGTACGACACACAGGTACATTATCCATAGTTCCATACTTCCATACCAAACATGTGCTCAAATATTCTCATAGATGACCGATCTCTCATAAATATATATTATCATGCATGCTTGTAGGTTCAAGACTCAAACGCGCTGTTGTACAGCAGACAGAAGGCAGCTGAGGCGGCCCTGTTCGAGCAGATGAGGACCGCGGAGGCGCGCAAGGCGCAGGCCGACGCCAAGTTCTTCGAGCAGAAGATGGCCGAGGACGCCAAGCTCTACGCCAAGCAGAAGGAGGCGGAGTCGGTGGCTCTGGTGGGCAAGGCCAAGACAGAGTACGTGGCGTCCATGCTCCAGGCGCTCGGCGGCAACTACCACGCTCTCAGAGACTACCTCATGATTGACGGCGGCATGTACACGGAGATGGCTCGCATCAACGCCGGAGCAGTCAACGGCATGCAGCCCAAGATCAGCATCTGGGGTAACGGTGGTGGTGACGCCGGGAACGCAGGCGGACAGGCTGCCGCCGGCAGCGCGCTGCAGCAGGTGGCTGGGGTCTACAAGATGCTTCCGCCGCTTCTGTCGACGGTGCACGAGCAGACGGGGATGTCGCCGCCGGCGTGGATGTGTACTCTGCCCAAGGACAATGCTGCCAACTAGTCGCCGGTGTGGCCCGCACTCGTCGTAGAGTATATATACCTTATTAGAATCGGGTTAGCTGTTCGTTAGAAGGTTTTGGTTCCTCGTCGTCGCAATTTAGGCGTTTTTTAGGGGAAATATTATGTGTTAATGGGGCTACCGTTTGCTAAGTTGTCCAATACAATTATTTGAAACAACTTGATTGAAAAAATAATCTTATTTGAATTGTTCGTTGCTGGGTCGACAGAGAAGTAATTTTAGATTCTTACTAGAAGAACGACGGGGCAACATTAACTTTAAGAGTTCAATATTAATATTCTCATACATATCAAGTGACATTGATGACCTTTTTTACCATCAAATTCTCAAACACACTCTCTCCCTCCCTCTTCCTCACTCTCTCTCCCCCTCTCCCTCCCTCTCTCTCTAACACACACACACACATATCCATCTTATTGGGTACGGGACCATAATCCATCTATTTCACATACACACACGCTAGAGCATAACAATATGGATTATGTGATATTTGCCACAGCTCCAAGAATACGCGAGAGGAGGTGGCCCGGGTCGGCGTCGGCGCCGTCCGGCGCGGGCCACGGGCCGCTTCCAAGTGTGTCTGCGTGCCGGCCACCCATGCCGGGTCCTTCAAGTGCCACTTCCACCGCACCAACTCCCAGGGCCTGGGAAGCCGCCCTTCTTCGCCCCCTTCACCGACCGCGGCCAACGCGGTGCCGCAGCAGCCGGCCTCGCCGTCCTCGTCCTCTGGCACCGTCGTGACCCAATGACGCAGCCCAAGCATCGGCCTCGAGAATCAACGATGCTCGACAATGGAGAGGGAAGGGAAGATCATATACATGTCATAAGAAAGGGAGTTTATTTACTGCTCCCGCCTCGATGTATTATTTCCTTTGTTTGTTTTCTAATTAAGGTAAGGTTAATGTGATTGAGCGATTTTGCTGAAAATCAATTATTTGTTTTCTAATTAATGTGATTGAGTGATTTAAGGTAAGGTTAATTAATTTAGATTTAATTTTTAGAGATTGTTCGTGATTGATTCTACATTACTAAATAACTTGCGCCAGTATGGAAAGTTCTGATATGTTCAGATTTCTTTCGTTGTGTGAGAGGGTGACGCGAAAATGAACCGATGAAGTGGGGGGAGGGGACGAAAAAAAATCTACTGAAAAAAACCAGCGAAGGTGGGAGGAGGTACCAAAAAAAACCATAGAAGGTGGGACGAAAAAAAACCTGGAAGCGAGACTACCAACTGTTCCATTAGGAGTAGAGATTTCGAAGTTGATGATACTCGGCACCATCTTATTTTGAAAAAAAAACCTTCCAAACTTACCGAGATGTACATGTTTTTTTTATAAAAAATTGATCTATTCATCATCTGTCAAGGTAGTACAAAAATACTAGAGGTAATAATTACACGTAGATCCATACACCACATATCGACGACTACAAGCACTGAAGCGAGTCAAAAGCTTCATTGCCCCTTCCTCAGTGCAGCCGAGCAAACTTGTTATAGTAGACAGTCGGGAGTAGCTGACCAGAAGGAGTAGCTGCTTAAACACCACTATTCATGTATTAGTATGTATTTTATGTGACACAAAATTGACTTACTTACCTTTATATTAGAAATTACTTGTGCTTATATCTTTAAAAAGCAAAAGTTATATGTTAATAATACTGAAATTGGTTGTGAAAGTCACGTCCTGCAAAATCAAATACGAAAAGATAGTGTAAGATGAGTTTATTTACCGGCGGCCATGTCGAAGCTGTGGCTCTTGAGCTCACGGTACTCCTGGCAAAGGACGTAAGTGTCGCAAACAGTTAGACACAACCTTCTGTGCAGGGCTTCTCCGGGTGCCCATATTGTTCCCGCAGCTTGCAACGATAGCAGCAAGAGTAGAGGCAGCACACTACCCCGCCACCCAGCAGATAGGGAAAGTTGTGGTTGCGTGGCCACGCTAGTTACACCTCTTAACTAGGGATGAAAACGGAGCGGAAATAGACGAAACTGAGTACTATCATATTTGTTTTCATTTTTTTTTTGTAGAAGCCGAAACGAATACAGAAACCCCGGAAATGAATACGGAAACAGAAACTACCGGAAATGGACATGGAGCGAATACAAAGCGGATATGGAAACAAAAATAGGCATTGATCGGAACTTAAATACCCCTTGAATCATAGAGAAATACACACAAAAACAAACAAATTTAGTGAGTTGTTAACATGGCTATAAAATAATATCATTATGTTAGCAACTTAGCGTAGTATTGTAGTAGTACTGGACAATTGCGTATAGGGTCAAACTGAGTACATGTGTGGTAGTAGAAGTTGGGCCTCAGATCCATTCCACTAATTGTGTCATTGTGTTCTCTTTGATGGTTGGGTTATAAAGCAGCTATAGGTCTAGAGTAAAAATAGAAATTTCATACTCACGAAAACGAAAAGTTTCATTTCCATGAATGTTTCACCGGAAAACACCGTTCCGTTTTTGTTTCCGTTTCCGCATTAAAAATTCCATTTCCACTTTCGTTTTGCAAATTTCCGTTTTCGTTTTCATATTTCCTCTCCGTTTTCATTTTTCCTTCGAAAAAACGAAAAGTTTCCACTTCATTTTTATCCCTACTCTTAACTGGACCATTCATTCTTGTATCAAAATTCATGCGTGCAAACCTCCTTTCTTTCTTTTATCCACATAAATTTCCATGAAAGCACTTTTGCTCAAATTTACGTTGATGTGGTTGTTGCCTTGCAACTGGCAAATATTCTTGATGCCGGTTGTTAGCTACTCCATCCGTCCTGAATTAATTGTTTTAAATTTGTCTAGATACGGATGTATTACAAAGTAAGTCAATTAATTCGGAGCTGATGTAATATTAGGCATCTATAACTCTCTATCAACTGGCCTCTCATCAATTAGTTTAACATGACTTTGTATTTTGGGAGGAAGCTTAACACGACTTAGCTAGGGACTCGAGAGAGGTCCCTCCCAGCATCTGATTTAGTTGTAGGAAGAAATTGCACTAGGACGCAACAAATAAAAAAATTGGGGCGTTGCGAGAATCGAACTCGCGACCTCTCGCACCCAAAGCGAGAATCATACCACTAGACCAAACACCCAAGTTGATTTACTTGTAATTAATCACCTACTTATTCTAACTACCTCACTTGCTCCTCACGACGGGTAGCTTACAGCTACTTGGACGATTAATATATTTTTCTCAAACGAAGTAGATCGACTTCTCGACCAGTCTTTCAGAACTCTCTCCCGTCCCATCTTTTAAATTCCATGGCGGCAGCGGCAATATTGCCCTTCTTTTTAGATTTACTAGTAATTGTGCATGTGCAACGCACGTGTGACTTTAGTAAAACCAGGTTTGCATTAACTTTATTCTGAACCCTGAACTTGTATGCATACTATTATACCAACTTAAACATCTAATCCCTAAAATCAAACCCCTAAACCTTGTTCTCGAGCTGCCAACAACCTGCAATCACAGGCCAACCGGCCAAGGTCTGTACCCTTCATTGTAGAAGCCAACGGCCGAGGGGCGGGGGGGGCACAATGTGCAATCCACTTTCCCTCCAAGTTCCTTAAGGCTTTCATGAAGTTTATTCGCACAAAATCGAACTGCAACCAACATGTATTACTGAGCAAAGCCCAGGGGGTCGCCCAAAAGGAAGAAACAAAGCAGATAGCCTCACATGGACCAGCAGAGAGCAATGGTCTTGAAGATTGCAAAGCATACAAGTGTAAGAGAAGAAAAGTACTCTTTGTATCTGAATTTTGCCTTCCTTTTTGTGTGTGCAGGCTGCATCTGTGCCATGTGGAGAATTAATCAAGATCTGCAATGAAAATGTTAACACTTTGCATGTGTTCTCGTGGGTGATGGTCCGAACTCCGAAGCCTATGGAATGAAACACCATTAATTTCTTGTTGAATCATCAACGTTGTCTTACTCTGTAATGTGCACTGAAAAACCAGTGATTCTGCATATTCCTTGGAACTTCACACAAGGCAGTTTGCCCACTTTGGCAGCATGAGATTACCGCCCAAATAATAAGAGCACATGGTTCGTTATAGTTTTACACAAAAGAGAAGGCTTTACTGCAACACAGTACTAAATAAGAATACAATCTTCGAAGAAAAGCCACCTGTGGCATCAAGGATGTCATCTATACCAGAAACCAATGGCACCTACAGAGCTAAATTCTTCATAGGTCCAAAATACACAACAAGTGTCAAGTGCTATTTAGGAAGAACCTAGTGCTATTTAGGAAGAACCTAGAGCTGGGTATACTACAGATCATATTGTACAGGAGTGACTGATGCATCATTTAATTAACTGAATTGTATGCAGGATACATTATCAGATCACACCATTTACAATAATAAATATTACCAGCAAAGAAATAATACCAATTGAAAAAAAAACACTTTGGTTATTGGACGCCATGAGACAGGGGAGCAGCAAGATGGGGGCGCCATGAGACGGACGGTGCCGCCAGATGTGGGTTCTTATCTAATCAAATTCCATCATACAAACAGAACAGAATTAAGAGGAATTTTTTTTAGATAGCCTCACATGGACCATCCAACACGTCCCAATTTTGTGAGAAACAAGCAGATCATCAACAAGCTCTTACAACATTGCTCACGAGGCTCTAAACTCTGAATTCGAGTGTGTCTTGTACTGTAATTGTTTAGCTCATAGAGATAGTCCTCGTGGGATCATAGATTCTATCGGCTGTAGGCAAATGTTGCAGGTTATGCAATTCACGCTATAATTGACTGAAAATTTGGCACGTCTCCCTGTTAAAGAAAAGGTTGCAATGCAGAATAGTGGTATAAAAAATAGAAGGTCAAAGGAACTACAAATTACCAAAAAGAAGAAAATAACAAGTGTGAAGCAGATCAGTGTTACCTTTGTGACGTACTCGACGTACTCGCCTAAACCCTTTCCAAAAATAACAATCAAAGCAAGCGGCTGCAGATTCAAAAAGGAAGGATATGTGTACAGCTCGTGTGTTCTTGCAATTTTTGGTATGAAAGAATGCATTTTATTTCAGCGAAAAAAAGAAGAAAATGATGATAGGTTACAGAAAAACAAGTACATACACCAAATTAAAGGAACACATTTTTTATTTGCAAAAATGAAATCAGGCAACTACGCAATTTAAAGGAACACATTTAGTTTTATTCTAATCTGGATCCAAGAGGACATCAAATGCACGGACCCATTGTTGTGGCATTGTCACGGAGTACAAGCAACATTCCCAGCAACTTGATAGAACATGTGTTGTCAAACGCACCGTATCTTGACAGTCATGTAATTGAACCAGTTACAAACTCTTACTAAATGATTCGCCATTTCTTAATAAATAAGACAGACAAATGACTATCTCTTAATATGCTCAATAGAAAAGCATTGCCAAATAAAACTCCACTTGTGCGTCTGGCAGATTCTGAGACTGCAAGCGGCCAATAGCTTTCCATGTTCCATCCCAGCAAGTGGTGTTGATTTAGCCTACAGGAGAGTGAAATCTCATTATAACTCATTGGTAAACCATAGACATATTCTGCATCAACTAATGCAAGTACTGTCATACAGAGACAAATAGTAATTAATGTATGAACTCTTGCCCAGCAGTATATTTCTCTTGCAATGCCAAAAAATTTAGTGGTTCCTAGAGTTTAGAAAGCTCAGAAATACTATGCACTAATCCATTTCCAGAGTTTATATGAAAAAATTAAAGAACAAGCATCTACTTGCAACCTCACATTTGAGCACTTAGATTGAGCACACATGTTCGAACCAGAAAAATCAAGCACACTAACAGTAAGGTCACCACGGACGCACTGGAGCATGATCTCAATTCTCGTGGAGAAGGCGTTTGACATCAGGCAGCAACCGGGTTCCCTTGTCCGACCGACCATACAACACCATCAGGTAGAGCGAGACGGCGAGAGCGTGCGGGCGGATTTCTTCTGCCTCCCCTTTTCTCTTGGCTTCTTTTTTCGCTGCCCTCCTGGAGAGTCCTCTAACCACCACTTGGCCCTAGAGAGGAGGCCATGAAGCCGAGGGCGTCTTCCTCTCCGCCGGTGCAGGAAAGCAATGTAAGGCTCGAATCACCAGAATCACTAGATCATGACGAGCTCATAGATTATCTAAGGTAAATTGGAAGAAATCTGAGGTACAATTTGTGGATCGGAAGTCCAGATACCCCGAATTGCCGTACATACGCTAGGGTTCTATCTACAGCTAAGGCATAAGCGAATATTCTCTCTGCTTTCCGCCCCTCTCTTGGCGTGCCTTATAAGCTACAGTCCACACCGGAGTTACTGTTACAATTCATACCGTTACCGACAAAAATAACAGTGTTACTAAGTGAAACGGTGAGGAGTCATCCGAGCCGTTGATCTGTCTTGATGTATCTTGACCATTGCTTAACTGAATCTCCTTTGTATGTCTCCTCTGCTTCAGTATGCTCTTGGCTTGGGTCCTGACAATGCCGCCGCCATGACAAGCGCCTTGTCCTCGAGGCGAAAAAGTTTGTGACCCGGAAAAGTCTTGTTCAGGAATGCTGCGTCCTCCCATGTTGCATCATCGGGGGCCAAACTTTCCCATTGAACCAGGCACTGCCCCACCGATGTTTTGTTTCTCTGTATGACACGACGATCCAGCACTGCAACCGGAATGGTCTTGACGTATCCTTCAGGTGTTACGAGAGGAACATGAGGAAGAGGGATAGCTTGGTGACCAATATGTTTCTTCAGTTGGCTGATGTGGAAAACTGGATGGATGTTTGTGCCCTCTGGTAGATCCAGCTTATAAGCTACCTCTCCCACTCTTTCCAGAATTTTGTACGGACCATAAAACTTGGATCTCAGCTTGAGTGATCCTCTCAGACCAAAAGCATTTTGTCTGTATGGCTGAATTTTTAGGAACACTCTGTCTCCTACTTCCAACTGTCTATCAGTCCTTTTCCTGTCTGCAAAATGTTTAATTCTGCTTTGAGCATGCTCCAGGTTGGCTTTCAAGCGTTGCATCATGTGTTCTCTTTCCGACAAGGTCAGTTTTGCTTCTGGAGTCAGTAGCTGATCTATCGCAAACTCTCCAATCTGCGGGGGTTTGTAGCCATAGAGTGCTTGAAAAGGAGTGCATTTGAGAGATGAATGGTAACTAGTGTTATACCACAGTTCTGCCAGTGGCAACCATTTTAACCATTTCTTGGGTTCTTGGAAAACCATGCCCCTGAGATATGCTTCTAAGCATTGATTTACTCTTTCGGTTTGTCCATCTGTTTGTGGGTGTGAAGCTGTACTGAATCTGATCTGCACTCCAAAAGCTTGGAAAAGTTCCTGATACAAAGCACTGGTGAAAATGGAGTCTCTGTCAGACACAATGCAAATTGGTAGGCCATGCAACTTAATTACATTGTCCATGAGGGCTTGGAAAACTGTTTGCACTGTGTATGGATGAGCCAATGGGATGAAGTGAGAATATTTGGTCAATCTGTCCACAACTACCAGAATAATCTCTTTTCCCTGGGAGTTTGGAAGAGCAGTAATAAAATCCATTGTGATGTGAGACCAGGCCATATCAGGGACAGGTAATGGTTGGAGAAGTCCAGGAGGATGTATGTGTTCCACCTTGTTCAACTGACACACTGGACACTGGCTAACAAACTGAGCAATGTCTTTCTTCATGTTTGGCCAATAGAACACTTTTTTAATTCTGTGGTATGTTGCTTTTGTGCCTGAATGCCCTCCCAGAGCAGAAGAGTGAAAGGTTTGCAACAGTTGCTGTCTGAAAGATGTATTTGCACCCACATAAATTCTGTTTTTATATTTCAGTAAGCCCTTTTGAGTGGAGAACTTAGGATTTGGACCAACATCTGTAGCTACTTTCTGCAGGAGTTTATCAGAGTCTTGATCCCCTTGATAGCTTTTCATCACATCATTAGTCCAAGCTGGAATCACTGTAGTGATACTGTGGCAGTGCATTTGTAGCAAGTTATCTCTTCTGGAAAGGGCATCTGCTACTGTATTCTCTTTGCCCTTTTTGTACTCGATGGAGTAGTCATATTCTAACAGTTTTAGGAGCAGTTTGTGTTGAATGCCTTCAGTTAATCTCTGAGTAGCCATGTATTTCAGCGATTGCTGGTCTGTTTTAATGATCAGCTTGTGTCCCCAGATATAGTGTCTCCATTTTTTGAGAGCTTCCAGAATTGCCATGGCTTCTTTTTCATAGATAGACTGAGCTGCAGATTTTGGGCCTAGACTCTTACTTAAATAAGCAATAGGTCTCCCTTTTTGCATAAGAACTGCTCCAATTCCTTTTGCACATGCATCAGCTTCAATGGTAAAAGGAACAGAGAAATCTGGCATAGCTAGGACAGGACAAGAAGTCATAGTGTGTTTGAGTGTCTGAAAAGCTTTGCTTTGGTCAGGACCCCATTGAAAGGCATCTTTTTTGAGCATATCATGCAGTGGTCTGCAAATCTGACCATAATCTTTCACAAACCTTCTGTAGTAACCAGTCAAACCAAGAAACCCTCTGAGTTTGGTTACATTTGCAGGTTCTGGCCATTCTAGAACTGACTTGATCTTGTCTGGATCAGTAGCTACACCTTGGTTAGATATGATATGACCTAAGTATGCAATTTGGTCTGTGGCAAAGATGCATTTGGACTGCTTGACATACAACTCATGCTTTCTTAGTATATTGAAGGTGGTCTCCAAGTGTTTGTAATGTTTGTCCAGAGATTTGCTGAAAACTAACATATCATCAAAGAAGACCAAAATGCATTTCTCCTTTTCTGATTCATTAATCTCATCACATACTGTATTCATGAGGCCTTGGAAAGTACCTGGTCCACAAGCAAGACCAAATGGTACTACTGTGTACTCATAATGGCCCATGTGTGTTCTGAATGCAGTTTTTGGAATATCTTCTATGGCCATTCTGATTTGATGATACCCAGACCTCAGATCCAATTTGGAGAACACTTTTGCTCCATGCAGTTCATCCAATAGATCTTCAATAATGGGCATAGGAAATTTGTTTTTAATAGTTATTGCATTTAACTCCCTGTAGTCCACACACAACCTCCAACCACCATCTTTTTTCCTGACCATAATTGCAGGAGAGGAGAATGGACTAAAGCTTTCTTGAATTTCTCCTTTCTTAATCAGTTGTTTGATGATCTCTTCCATGGCTGCTTTCTGATAGTGGGGCACTCTATAGGGCCTCAAGTTAGGGGGTTTTGCTCCTTCCTGTAAGATGATCTTGTGATCACAAGTTCTTATTGGAGGAAGTGAATCTGATTATGCAAAAATGTCTGAAAATTTCTGCAAAAGAGGTTGTAATGCCACTGGAGTTGGACTAGGAATCTTATTGTTCTCTGTTTGCACTTCATTTACTTGTAGTATGTATCCCATAACTCCTTTCTGGAGTAGTTTTTCCATTCTAGCTGCTGATAGCAAACAGTGCTTTTTTGGTATAGAATAGTCATAAAGGATCACTGGTTGTCCCTGTTTTGTGACTATCAACAATCTTTCGACCAGGTCCAAACATATAGGGCTGTACTGGTAAATCCAATCTGCCCCTAGGATGATGTCATAAGATTGTAATTCCAGGACTTTGAAACTACTACAGAAAGTATGTCCTTGAATTTTGAAATCCATTGTGGGTACTTTTGACAGAGAAATTAACTTTCCCCCGCCAGCAACAGTTACTTTCCTGGGTTGTATTGGTTGTTGATGACAGTTGCTCTTTACCACAAACTCCTTGCTGATAAAGGTGTCAGAAGAACCACTGTCAAACAGAGCTGTAGCTTTCTTTCCTGCAATCTCTATTATCAATGATAGAGTATTTGGTCCAGGAGTGCCTTCTGCAGCATGTACTGAAATGTGCATTGCTTGAGAAGTTTTTCTACAAAGAATGTTGTTCTTTTCCTTGTCAGCGTATTTGGGGCAGTGTGATAAGTTTGTTCTACACCTGCATTTTCTTCTGCAGTGTCACTGTCCTCATCCTCATCCAGTTCTTGCAGAATGTGCAGAGTTTTCCCAATTTTGCACTTATGTTGTCTTGACCATGGCTCTCTACAATACCAAAGAGCTCTCGCATCCTTGGGAAAGGGTACATTGTACTTTTCTTGAACAGGAGCTTGCACTTGTAATGGGGCTGGTTGGTTCTTATAAGAAGAGGAATAAGATTTTGACCTGTAAGTAGGAGTATTCTCAATCCTTCTAGCAGCCGCAGCTTTCTCATACACTTTTGCATACCAATAAGCCTCTATAATGCCCGTAGGTTTCGCCCACGCACCTCATGCTTGATATCACTTCTTAAACCTCCAATGAAACAACTAAGTAAGAAGTTTTCTTGCAAACAGGGTGATCTCTCTTTACTAGAGCTACACACTGCTCAAAACTGTCAATGTAGTTTGCAACAAAGATGTGTCTCTGTGATGTTTTTCAAGAATTCCACAGCTTCATGAACACCGGCTTCAGAGAACATCGGCTACCATTTGGCGAATTGTTGCCATGTCACCATTTGCTGTGGTACACATATGTTCTTCAGCCAGTTTGCTGCTCTACCTAAATGTCCCGTAGCTAAATTTACCCATTGCTCATAGGGAGTACCAGACATGTCAAAGAATTTTTCACATGCTATTAGCCACCCAACGGGTCTTCACCAAATGAAAAGAGGAATTTCCAGCCTTGGTCCTTTTAGAACTGCTTGAAGAAAGTATGATGGGCCTCCTAACTGAGTAGCATGTTGAT
This sequence comes from Aegilops longissima, assembly GCA_021605205.1. Classification (NCBI taxonomy): domain Eukaryota; kingdom Viridiplantae; phylum Streptophyta; class Magnoliopsida; order Poales; family Poaceae; genus Aegilops; species Aegilops longissima. Next base: position 513,680,181 of record CM038680.1, read on the forward strand.
TTCTTTGCAAATCATATAAATTTCCCAACGCTCGATATATGTGGGGTAGTCCTTGAGCAGCTTGTTGTCATATTGATATCTTGACCAGTGATGGGATTGTAAGTGTGAGGGGGAGAGAACAGTGGAGCAGTTATAGGAGCGAAATACCCACTGTTTCCAGGGAAACCCAGGGTATGGGGCTGCACTGAGGCATTTGTGTTAACTGGGGCCATTCTGAATTGTCCCCTTCCTTGTGTTTCGTGCTGTTTGTCACTGATTACTCTGGTGCTGTCACTGAATAAGGTTGCCTGAGGCAAACTGGTAGTTACACCTGTTTCAGGTTTGCTTGGAGCTTTCTCCTGTACTCTGAATTCTTGCTCCATGTTTCTGGTCATCGGTGCTGAAAACAAGATGGTGCTGTCCTGAACTGTAAATGGGTGTTGGGCATTCGCACCTGCTTGATCTATGTGCTCTTGCTGTTTCGGATTTGGTGTGAGCACTTCTGCTTTTTGCGAGCCGATGTTCATGTTCTGCAAAATTAGCTGTAATGTCTTGTGAATTCCTTCAGTCATTTCAGATAATTTTGCCTCTACTCGCGGCATAGTCACCATCTCTGACCGAATTTTCGATACTTCTTGTTTAAGATCCTGTAACCCTTCTAATTCAACTCGCAGATCAGCTACTTCTTTCTCTACTCTGTCTACCGTAATCTGTACCTTTGCTCTTGTATCCGCCATGTTTCCCCAAATTGGATGCACTGCGACCGAAGAAGTTTTCCGCCTGTCCGTGCGAAACGGATCAACTCTTCTGGCACACGGATCTCGTCAGATCCCGGAATTTTACCACCAAGAGAAGATCTCTCGGCAACCGGATCGGACTCGATGATCTGCGCCCGAATATCACCGCCGCCTTGTCGCCGCCACCCCAACACCGCCGCCGCGAACTGGGAGGGAGGGAGGGATTTTACGAGAGACCCCAACCTCCAGCTCTCCTCAGCCCGATTCGCCGCCGTGCTTGATCGCCGAGGAAATTTCCGGCGCTCTGATACCCTTGTAAGGCTCGAATCACCAGAATCACTAGATCATGACGAGCTCATAGATTATCTAAGGTAAATTGGAAGAAATCTGAGGTACAATTTGTGGATCGGAAGTCCAGATACCCCGAATTGCCGTACATACGCTAGGGTTCTATCTACAGCTAAGGCATAAGCGAATATTCTCTCTGCTTTCCGCCCCTCTCTTGGCGTGCCTTATAAGCTACAGTCCACACCGGAGTTACTGTTACAATTCATACCGTTACCGACAAAAATAACAGTGTTACTAAGTGAAACGGTGAGGAGTCATCCGAGCCGTTGATCTATCTTGATGTATCTTGACCGTTGCTTAACTGAATCTCCTTTGTCTGTCTCCTCTGCTTCAGTATGCTCTTGGCTTGGGTCCTGACAAGCAAGGAAAAGGGGAGGGGCAACATGAGGAGGGGAATGGAGGAGACCCGTCGCCGTCGCCGCCAACGCAGGTTCAGCCCGCTACGTCCCGCGCCGCCGCCGCCGATGCTCGACCGAGGAGAGGGACACCGGCGCCGCCGATGCAAATTGAGCCCGCTGCGTCTCGCGTTGTCGACGCTACTCGAGGGATGAGAGCGACCCCGGCGGCGTCCTATAGCGGCAGCGAGGAGAGAGGAGGGAGGGGGAGGCGGGTGGAATCGACCCCCCTGTTGTTGCGGGCCGGTGGGTGATCCGCGTGTTGCGCCAGGGGCCGCGGAGCGCTAATAGGATTGGCAGACCACGGTGCTTGGCAGAACATTTCATCTGAGTCGTTGATCTGATTGGCAGACTATTAACGTGATGTAGACGGTGGGATGTGTTTAACTTAATTTGATCTAAGGGTTGTGCTTATCCTGGGTATACTTTATGGTGTGGGTTTAGAAAAACTCAAGTTCGCTCTTTTAATAGTAGTATAGATATCGAGCATGTGCCGAAACATATCTTCACAATACTTCTAATTTATTTAAAACCTTTTTTGTGTGCTGCTATATATTTATACCTACTTTTTTTAGGGGAACTTGATGCCGTTTTATTATCTAGGCAGCCTCGGCCGCAATAATGTCACGAATACAGAGTGGGGGAATAGAAAACCAAGTCTTACATAACTTATTCAGGCAGCCTTCCCTAGCTAGAATGTGCTCTGCGTGATTCGCATTGGGCCTAGCCCCTGTCCTAATGGTGTGTCTTCGGCGGATTTGTTCTTGATGGATTTGCTCGGATTTAGTCATAGTTCATCTATGTTCGTATGTTTTTAGTTTTTTTTTAATCTACGCTTCTCTTCAACAGTGGCGGTTGCTGGTGCGCTAGTCCTATGGGGTCTTAGCACGACGACTTTTTGATTGTCTACTACAACAAAAAAAATCCTGGCTTCGGCAGGGACGGTGAAGGCGGCGCACATTCAGCTCGCTTCAGTGCTTGTAATCGTCGCCAGGTGATCTACGGATCTGGATGTAATTTTTATTATTTTTGATGTTTGTTATAATGCCATCATTGAAAATGAATAGATCAATTGTTTTCCCATAAAATAATAATACTTATGGCTGCCTTCTATTCATTCATTTTTTCTGACGTGGAACATCATGCACTTTATTAGCTAATGGTCACCAAATCGTTCGGCCACAGCACCCATTACATGAGACGGAAAACCAGTAAGCCAAACATGTTGACTGCGTGATTCTAGCCTAACACCACGACCTACAAGCAGGTTTGCTGGCACATTACACTCACGTGGTTCGGTGGTTGAAAGACAACCTTGAACTCCACAAAGCTCATACGGAGCAGAAACTTTATCTCCCAGAACAGGGTTCCCAATTTTGCTCGATCAGCATTAGACGATCCTGCCTTCTAATTAATCTGCGTGAGATGTGCGCTTGCATCGTTGGTTGTGTGGCTCGTGGTACGTGGTGATGGATGTACGGTTACTAGAAAAACTTTGCGTACATAAAGTTTTTCTAGTAACCGTACATCCATCACCACATACAACGACATACACGGGTTTCGCCGTCGCCAGGAGCTCCCTCCCGTCTAAGCCCCAGCCGCATAGGCGCCGCCAGGAGCTCCCTCCCGTCTCAGCCCCAGCCGCGCCCCTGGATGGCGGGGACGGGGCGATTTCGTTTTCCCCACCACCCCTTTCCCTACACCGGACCCCGCATCGCCACCTCCTTCCCGCAACGCCGCCGCCGGAACTCCCCCAAGGGCCTCCCCCGAGCAGGCCACCCTCTGTCCCTGTCGGCGCTTCCTCCGAGCTCCAGCAACGACCTCCGTGTGTGCATTCACGGCATCCTTTGGCAGGCGGCTGAAGTTTCACGGTGGTTCTTTGTCGGCACTGCTCCGGTCCCGGCGACCACAGACCTGCATTCTCCAGTGTCTATGGTCTGCCGGCGTCCCCACTACCGCGGTTTCGGCCTCGGTTAACCGGTTGCTGCGTCCCTTCCAGCATCTTCAGTTCGTCGGGGTCCTGGTGGCTACGCCACCGGCATCACGGAGCTGCGTTCCCTTTCGGCTCTGGATTGCCAGCAGCGTCGGTCGCCATCCTAACATCCATGTCGGCTCTCTGCCCCGCTGCCTCTCCAACCCCGTCTGCCTACACGCCATGTCGGTTGCAAAGCCCCACCCTCCTTTTGAGGCAGCGATCGATGAACGGATTGTCTCTTGCATCTTCGGATCCTGATCTGGTGGCTATGGGATTGCTCGGACTTAGGCCTGCCGAAAGCCATGCTCGGCTTGCCGATGCTGGCAGCGGCGAAACCCGTGTATGCCGTTTCCCTTCTTGGAGGCGCAGCCATGGCTTTAGCCGAGCCCCTCTTCGAGCTTCAGGGGAAACCCTAGGTCCGGCTTTTCGGACAGGATGGCGGTGGCATCACGACGTCGTTCTCCTTCTTGAAGGCGCTATCTTGCCCGCTCGCGGAGTCCCTGGTGTTGGAATTGAAGATGTTCGACATTCTGCTCATGCGGCCTGCTCCTGTAGTTTTAGGTTGGGTGGGTTTAGCTGTGTGATTCTCCCTGTTCGGGCTGAGCACCCCTTCTCTCTGCTTCGGGCACCATGTGCATGCCTCCTTGCGTTCATGTCATGTGTTGTGTCTTCTGTTGTAGTCATTCTTCTTCTATCTATCAATGAAAAGATAAGCAAACTTTGCGTATTTGCGAAAAAAACAATGCACATGCATATTTGCTAGTTATACTTAAGTAACAACAGATTCCGAGGCTACCACCAAGCTCGAAAACTTGAGCGATACCTGAAACCAAGTCTTACAAATCTTGTTCAAGCGACCTTCCCTAGCAAAACCATATGCGGTTTTATTCACGGATCATGAGACCCGCTTAACCCTAAACTCCTCAAATAAGAGAGAAGCTATTTGACTTGTTCCACAAATTTTTTTCCAACCGGGCTCACACCCCTTTCCATTAATTTTGCAATCAACGGAAATACATCAGTCTGTTATCAAGTCTTTGTCCAGCCACTTACTAAAGGAATCTAGACCGAAATGAGACTAACTACAAGCAAAAGGAGACTGGAAGGGGGGAGCGAGTTGGCGCATCATTAGGAAACCCACCGCAAGATGACCCTGGAACGGATCATCCGCCATGGGATGAAAACCTGATGACACTTACAAGCCACTGCCCAACTAAAAAGTTCAAAGGATGAAACTGCTGGTATACCCCGACGCTAAGCAAAATGCTACCAGGAAGAACTAGTCCAGCGGGCATCAAACCTCAGTGGAAACAGGACCAGAAACACTAGCAATGATCCCAACTAGCCAATCTGGATCCCATCCCTGTCTCCCAAGAGAGGTCTGCTACGAGGAGGATCTTTCCGCCAGAGCAGCAGCCGCGTGAGCCAACCTCTTCGCCCCAGTCTGGAACTTCATCTTGTCTTCTTTTTTAGGCAAACCTGCCCAATACAACATAAACGAGCAAGCAGTGAAAACAGCCTCCAGTGAAGTACGAGCAACATATTTATCAAAAGTAACTTTATTGCGGAGGCACCAAATTCCCCAACATATGGCAGCAATAATCATCATATAGAAATGTTTCCCTCCTGAAAAGTAATTATAAATCCAAGCCCAACTTTGCCAAAGCGATCGAGGACAACAAGAAGTTCCAACTGTCATCCCTAGCACGCCCCAAACCGTACAGGCAAGCGGGCAAGTAAAGAACAAGTGGTTCACTGTTTCCACACTTGTACAAAAGGAGCATGCAGGGTTCCCAGACCACTTCCTATTGCGCAGGTTATCTCGCGTAAGCACAGTATTCTGAAATAGCTGCTGATGTCTACAACGCAACCTTCTTCTTGTAGACGTTGTTGAGCCTCCAAGTGCAGAGGTTTGTAGGACAGTAGCAAATTTCCCTCAAGTGGATGACCTAAGGTTATCAATCCGTGGGAGGCGTAGGATGAAGATGGTCTCTCTCAAGCAGCCCTGCAACCAAATAACAAAGAGTCTCTTGTGTCCCCAACACACCCAATACAATGGTAAATTGTATAGGTGCACTAGTTCGGCGAAGAGATAGTGATACAAGTGCAATATGGATGGTAGATATAGGTTTTTGTAATCTAAAAATATAAAAACAGCAAGGTAACTAATGATAAAAGTGAGCACAAGCGGTATTGCAATGCTAGGAAATAAGGCCTAGGGTTCATACTTTCACTAGTGCAAGTTCTCTCAACAATAATAACATAATTGGATCATATAACTATCCCTCAACATGCAACAAAGAGTCACTCCAAAGTCACTAATAGCGGAGAACAAATGAAGAGATTATGGTAGGGTACGAAACCACCTCAAAGTTATTCTTTCCAATCAATCCATTGGGCTATTCCTATAAGTGTCACAAACAACCCTAGAGTTCGTACTAGAATAACACCTTAAGACACACATCAACCAAAACCCTAATGTCACCTAGATACTCCAATGTCACCTCAAGTATCCGTGGGTATGATTATACGATATGCATCACACAATCTCAGATTCATCTATTCAACCAACACAAAGAACTTCAAAGAGTGCCCCAAAGTTTCTACCGGAGAATCACGACGAAAACGTGTGCCAACCCCTATGCATAGGTTCATGGGCGGAACCCGGAAGTTGATCACCAAAACATACATCAAGTGAATCATGTGATATCCCAATGTCACCACAGATACGCACGGCAAGACATACATCAAGTGTTCTCAAATCTTTAAAGACTCGATCCGATAAGATAACTTCAAAGGGGAAACTCAATCCATTACAAGAGAGTACAGGGGGAGAAGAAACATAAGATCCAACTATAATAGCAAAGCTCACGATACATCAATATCATGCCAAATCAAGTACACGAGAGAGGGAGAGATCAAACACATAGCTACTGGTACATACCCTCAGCCCCGAGGGTGAACTACTCCATCCTCGTCATGGAGAGCGCCGGGATGATGAAGATAGCCACCAGTGAGGGTTCCCCCCTCCGGCAGGGTGCCGGAACAGGGTCCCGATTGACTTTTGGTGGCTACAGAGGCTTGCGGCGGCGGAACTTCCGATCTATTCTGTTCCCCGAAGTTTTTAGGGTATATGGGTATATATAGGAGGAAGAAGTACGTCAGGGGAGCCACGAGAGGCCCACGAGGGCGGAGGGCGCGCCCTAGAGGGTGGGCGCGCCCCCCTATCTCGTGGCTCCCTAGTCTCTTTCCTGACGTGCACTCCAAGTTTATCCGGTAGCTTTCCTTCCAAAAATAACTTCTCCAGTTGGTTTCATTCCGTTTCGACTCCGTTTGATATTGCTTTTCTTCAAAACACTGAAACAAGGGAAAAAACAGGAACTGTCACTGGGCTCTGGGTCAATAGGTTAGTCCCAAAAGTAATATAAAAGTGTTTAATAAAGCCCATAAACATCCAAAACACATAATATAATAGCATGGAACAATCAAAAATTATAGATGCGTTGGAGACGTATCAGCTGCCATAAGAAGATTTTAATTTTCAACGGGATAGGCGCTTTCCACACCCATTTATAGTTAGGGCCAGATAAGCTTCTCTCTAACCATTCATAGACCGACTTAGTAGTAAATTTTCCTTTACTACTAAGTGCCCAGGAAATTGAATCTGGAGAGTCATTTAGAGATAGCTTTTTAGCCTCCATGACCATCCAAGCCCACTGATCACCCAACACACCAATCAATCTACGTCTGAAGCCAAGTTCGTAGTTGTTCGTTACCCAGGATGCAACAGTGCTATCTTGATCTTGGCAAATACTAAACAGATTAGGGAAACGATCACACAATGCAGTATTATCTACCCAAGGATCATGCCAGACCCTAGCCAGGTCTCCACTATTGATGTTAATTTTCCTACCAGCCATATATGTGTCTTTGACTTTCATGATAGCTTTCCAGCACGGAGAGTCGGAGAAACGACTCTGTATATTAGCCACTGTCTTACTTTTGAAGTATCTAGCCCTCACGATACGCTACCACAATCCATCACTTGTTTCGAGCTTCCACCACCATTTAACGAGCATGCTAATGTTCTGTTTATGAAGATCCTTGATCCCCAGCCCCCCAATTTTCTTAGATCGACACACTCTCGCACACTTGTTCCACAAACTGGACTATTAGAGCATCTCCAGCCGCGCCCCCAACAGGCCCCCCAGGCGAATTTTTCGGCGCCGGCGCCGAAACAACGCCCCGGTCGCGGCCCCAGGACGCTGAAATCCACCGGTTCGGCCTGTTTTGGGGCCCGACGATCGCAGGCCGAACCCGGTGCACTGGGGGGGGGGGGCGCTCGGGGGCTCCGGCGCAAGGGAAAAGCACGGCTGGCCCACACCGTCAGGCGAAAAATCAAGTCTTTCTTCCCGACTCGCCTCCCACCCCCCGCGCGCTCGGCCGCCAAAAGCTGTATCCCAGTGCCGCCCCACCGCCCCGGTCGGCGCGCGCCGCGCCAAACAACGCTTTGTCGCGCCTCAGACGCTGAAATCCACCGGTTCGGCCCGTTTGGGGCCCGACGATCGCAGTCGAACCGGTGCCTTGGGGCGCGCGGGGCTCCGCGCAAAGGAAAAGCACGGCTGGCCCACACCGTCAGGCGAAAAGTCAAGTCTTTCTTCCCGACTCGCCTCCCACCCCCCGCGCGCTCGGCCGCCAAAAGCTGTATCCCGGTGCCGCCCCACCGCCCGCCACCGCTAGATAGCCCATCCCCGCCAGAAGAAGAGCAGAGGTTTCGGTGAGGCAGCCCCTCCACCAGCAGCTGGGCATTTTTTCCGCTGTTTCCGGCCGCGGAGGGGCAGTTTAGAAGCGGGTACGCGTCCACCGCGCCCGCAAGGTGTTCGGCGATTTGCACGCCTCAGCGATGGACTCGGACGACGAGAAAGCGGCCACCGCGCTGCTGGAGGAGGAAGCCGAGGCCGACGTCCAGGAAGAGGAACATCTCATGGTGCTCGCCGCCCTTGCCGCCCTGCTAGCGAGCAATGAAAAGCCGCGATGAGGTGGCTCGGCGCCGAGGCGGATGAAAGCAAAGAACCGACATCGTCTCGAAGGCTACTGCATGCTCTACTCCGACTACTTCACTGACGCTCCACTGCACGGCGACAAAACTTTTCGTCGCCGTTATCGGATGATCCGAAAGCTCTTCCTCAGGATTGTGAATTCCATCCAGGAGTTCGACAGCTACTTCAAGTGCAAGATGGATTGCACCGGCAAACTTGGATTCACCTCGATTCAGAAGTGCATGACAACGATGAGGATGCTTGCATACGGAGCTCCCGGTGATTCACTCGACGACTATGGGCGCATGGCCGAGTCCACCACCAATGAGTGTTTCTACAAGTTCTGTCGGGCAGTGGTGGCAGTGTTTGGACCGCAATACTTGCGAACACCCAATGCGGAAGACACCCTAGCACAGAATGCAGCAAGAGAATTTCCTGAGATACTTGGAAGCATCGACTGCATGCATTGAAAATGGAAGAACTGCCTATTTGCTTGGCAGGGGATGTACAAAGGCGCCAAAAGGCGGTTGCAGTGTGGTACTTGAGGCGGTGGTCACACAGTACCTCTGGATTTGGCACTCCTTCTTTGGTATGCCAGGAACTCACAATGACATCAACGTGCTGCAGTGCTCCCCTGTCTTTGCCAAGCTTGTTGAAGGTCATTCTCCTCCGGTGAACTTCGAGGTCAATGGGCGGCACTACAACAAGGGGTACTACCTAGCTGATGGCATCTATCCGAGATGGTCTACATTTGTGAAGACTATGTCAAACGTTGTGCTAGGAGGCAAGAAGTCCCACTTTGCCAAGGTGCAGGAGGCTTGCAGGAAGGATGTCAAGCGGGCATTTGGTGTGCTCCAATCTCGATTTGCTGTTGTCCGGTATCCTGCTCAGACCTGGTCGAAAGATCAAATGTGGGAGATCATGACTTGCTGTGTCATGTTGCACAACATGATCATCGAGAGCGAGCATGAAGAGCCAGTGTTTGACACTGAACCATACTACAAGCAGGGTCCTCTAGCCGAAGTTGATCACCAGCTACCGGCAACCTGGACTGCCTGCCTCAATATGCGTCAGGAGATCCGAAACCCACATGTGCATCATCAACTGCAGCAGGATCTGGTGGAGCACCTATGAAGGATCAAGGGCGACGCCTAGCTTGACGTGTGATGAATTTTTATTTGGTGAACTATATAATTTGCATTGAACTATTCATTGTTGCACTATTTTGTTGAACTATTTGATTTTCTGTGATAAACTATGTGATAAAAATATATTTATGTTGATAATTGAACGACGTGCCACGACGAATCACGCCGAATATGGGCCGATTCTCGCCCATATGGGGCCTTTATTCGCCGAAAGTGGGCCGAAAACTAGGCCAATATCGGCGCCTGGGGGCGACCCTGGAGGCGACGGCTGGATGCCCAACCGCCCCCGGCGCCGATTGTATCGCCGGCTCGCCCCCAGACGGTGATTTTTATGCCTGGGGGACCAATGGCTGGCGATGCTCTTAGCCGATAAACCTCTCGCTCCACTGTCAATCTTGTGGACCACCACCTGGGAATCTGATTCCAGAATCACCTTTCTGGATCCCTATCTCCTAAGCCGTTATAATTCTCGCATGCACGGAAGAAGCCATGATGATCCCTCGGGATCGCTACTCCACCTCCATAGTCCATTTCCTTTGCCATAGCATCGTGAGCATTAGCCTTGTGCCACCCCTGTTCTGGTGGTTGTCATCTCTCCTGAGCGGTGCTTTTGTGAACCTGCTCAGCCACATGCATTGAGTGCCCCTCCTCTAGCAGGTACTCCTCGACGGACATGCAACTGCAATTGCACACACCCAGTGGACATGCAGTTGCACGAGTAGGTGATAGTCATGCAATGAACAGTGGACATGCAATTGTGTGTTGTAGTGGACTTACAGTTGCGCGTAGACAATGGCGTGCAATTAGAGTTGCATGCAGTCGGTGGCATGCAGTTGCGCGTTGTAGTGGACATCTGACTGCAGTCAGACTCGGTTGATTGAAATGCAGTTGCACGTAAGCAGTTGGCATGCAGTTGTGCATGGGTAGTAGACATGCAACTGTAGTTGCACGTGACCGATGGACATGCAGTTGCAATGGTCGACCGACATGTAGTTACACGTGGACAGTGGACATGCAACTGTAGTTGCCCACAACCGGCTGACATGCAAGTGGTCTGCAAGCGAATAATTAACCAAGGAAGGGTGACACGTTATTTTTATACACATAATTAAAATGCACATGGGTGGTCGACACGCAATTGCGCGCAGGTGGTTAGTGTACAATCTGAGGGCAAATTTTCTTAAAAAAATATTGATTATTTTGAGAAAATAAAATAAAAGTAATAAATAAAACAAAAAAAGGCAATGTAAAAATAAAAATTGAAAGATAAAAAATAAAAAATAAAAGATAAAAGATAAAAAAAGAGCAATTTACAGGGAAAAATGCATTGTGACAAAAAATAAATAAGGAAAGAACCTACAAGTCACAAGTCACGCACAGGTGAAATACTGCGCCTCTTCAGTGCCTTAAGTTTTTCTTAGAAACACATGTAACTTTATTAATACTCATAACAATTATAGATAGACTGATTTGAACCTAAGATGCAATAAAATAGAAAGTAACTCATATGACAAAGAATTACAATGAAATCTCTTGTTTTTTCACGAATACACAAAGCTTGCGTATATTTTCATTGATAGATAGAAGGAGAATGAGTATAATAGAAGATACAACACATGACATGAACGCAAGGAGGTATGCGCATGGTGCCCGGAGCAGAGAGAAGGGGTGCTCAACCCGAACAAGGAGAAACACACAGCTGAACCCACCTAACCTAAAACTAGAGGAGCAGACCGAATCAGCAGGACGTCGAACATCTTCAATTCCAACACCAGGGACTCCGCGAGCGAGCAAGATAGCGTCTTCAAGAAGGGGAAAAGACGTCGTGACGCTGCTGCCATCCGACCGAAAAGCCGGACCTAGGGTTTTCCCTGATGCTCGAAGAGGGGCTCGGAGAAAGGCCATGGCAGCGCCTCTAGGAAGGGGGACAACATTTGCGGGTGTCGCTGATGCCAGCATTGAGCATGGATTTCACCTGGTTTGAGTTTGAGCAATCCCATAGCCACCAAATCAGGATCTGAAGATGAGGGGGTCAACCTGTCGGTCGACCGCTACCTCAGAAGGGGGTGGGGCTGCACCTGCCGCCAACAAAAACGGGAGCTTTGCAACCGACATGACGTATAAGTGGATGGGGTTGGAGAGGCAGCGGGGCAGACATCCGACACGGATGGTAGGGTGGCGACCGGCGCCGTCGAAAATCTGGAACTGGAAGGGAATGCGACTCCATGTTGTCCGACAACCTCCCCCAAGGGCCTCGCCCGCCCCAACCAGCAGCAGCCACAATGAAATCTTTTGTAAACACCTTCTTCACGGTATCAATCACTGCTCCAAGAATACTCCAAAGACTTCGATAAAGATGTTGCAATTAGACTAGAGTAACGATGTTGTCACTCTTTCACCCTCACGAACATTACCAGTAATGGTTTTTGAAAGCGTCTTGAGTCGCCAATCTAAAAAGATCAGAAGCCTTGGTCGATGAACGTATTTGGGCCGGGGATGATCCCCTAGAAGCACAGGTCGGCAAGTCACTATATTTTCACCATGTGGTCGATGAAAGATTTCAGGGCCTTAAGTGTGTGCAGGGCATCACGGCATGCTTGTGGGCCGCACCCATCAGTTTGCTCTCTGTCTTGTTTGAAGAAAAAGGAGAAAAAAAAACCATGCATTGATCGTTGACGATAAAGACCTTGTCCATGAACAACGCTGACAGCTAAGACCATTGACTTAATCGCGAACTAAAAAGATCATGAATTTTGAGAAAAGTTCATGAGTTTGAATTTTTTTCATGAAATTAAAAAAAGTTCATGCTTTTGAAGAGAGTTAATGAATTTGACTAATTGTCATAGAATTCAAACAAATTTTTGCAAATTCAAAAAATCTTTGTGAATTTTAGAAATTTCGCGATTTCGAAAAATAGTTCACAAACTCAAAAAAGTTCATGAATTCAGAAAAGTTAACAAACTTGCAAAAAAGTTCAAGAATACGAAGAAATTTTAGGAAATTTGGAAAAAGTTCACAAATTTGAAAATTTTAACAAACTTGAAAAACATGTTCACTCATACAACTTGTTTTTCATGAACTTTGAAAAAAAAGTGCAAAATTTGAGAAAGTTTATGAAATTTTGGTGACAAAATATGGTAAAATTTTATGAATTTGAAAAAGTCTATAATGTTAAAATATCCAAGAATTTGAAAAGTTTCACCATTTTTAGATAAAAAGGAAACCAAAAAAACCTTGTGGAAAACAAACAAAAACAAGTAAAAATAGCATGAAACAAGAAAAAGGAAACAGTTCAAAAGCTTCCAGAAACTTCCCAAAACCGGAGCAGAACTCCCGCTGAGTGCGTTTAAAGATAGGGCAACCCATAGAAACAGGCACATAGGCGCCGCATACGAGTAACACATTGAGCGGCATAAAAAGGCGCTAAATAGCAGAGCTACTAACTAAAGGTTACCCCTTACGGGACCCATAAGAGTGCAGCTCACCAAGTAGTGCGTCCAGCCACCGCTATGTGTCGCATGATGGGAGCGCCCTTTGGATTTTAATTTATATTTTTTCGTACATCCAAGCTCATTTGAGCCCGAGCTAAGAAACTCCACGTTCGTCTATAGGCACGTGCTGGGCTCTCCACTTTCATTGTCTAGCTAGCATGGTTGTTCACTTGGTCAAATCCTGTTTAACGGTGACTCCTTGGAAAGGTCACTACCCATCTTCTCAAGCAATAACAAGTGGCACACATCGCAAACATTAAGAAGTGTTTTCAGTGATTGCAAAGTTTCATCTTGAAATCACAATCGTGGAAGTCATGGCAAGAAAAAACAAAATTGATGCTTTGAAGATGCTACTTCTGAAAGCATTTTAGAGCACCGATTTATCTCTTTTGGAACAACTTTTACAAATGTGATATGATGATGAAAATTTGCAAGCACTTATTTCTTAATGTTTGCTACAGAACAAATTCAGATTATTTTTTTCAATTTATTATTCATGCCAAGAGCATATGAGCTCGAGCTCAGATTAAGACTTTCACCTATAGGCCCAGTTCTAAAGAAAAAGAAGAATAAAGCCCGAAACAGTTGTCAGGGCTATATCCGCGGAAAACCCTAGTCGCTCCTCGCAGCGGAAATTGCTAGCGCTTCACATATACCTTGGCAGTGCCGGCGCATTTATATTATTTTCATTTTCTTTCGCCTATTCCGTTTTCCCTGTTTCTGTTTGCCTTTTTTTCTCATTTTTTTATTTTTCATTCCTCTTTCCTTTTTTTATCCTTTTTTATTATGTTGTTTTATTTTAAAAAAATGTTTGTATTTTTTAGAACATAATCATAAATTTCAATAAATGCTTGTGTTTTTCATACATTATGCAAAATTGAAAGTATGTTCCGTTTTCAATTTTTTGTTCACAAATTTCAAAAAGTTTGCTTATTAAATAAATTCAGGAATTTAGAATTTTTTTGCATTTTTTAAAATCGTTCAAAAGTTCAAGAATTGCTTCAGCTTTCAAAATTGTTCACAAATTAAAAAAATGTTCATTTTTTCAAAAGATGTTCCAAATTTAGTTTGGGGTTTCAAAAATATTCATGATTTCAAAAACTGTTCGTGTTTTCAAAAACTGTTTTGCATTCAAAAAAACACGTTCAAATTTTGCAAAAATGTTGCGTTTAAAAATATCAGTAATTAGGGAATTTATTCACAATTATTAAAATTTTGAATTTTTCAAAAGTCCATTATGTTTGTCAAAAATTGTTCGCGAGTTAAAAAACTATCACCAATTTTGGGAAATTCATCATGATTTTTCAAGTAGTGTTAAGTTTTACTGCTGCAGTTCATTTCTTGAAGTGTCACGTTGTAACACCCCGGAAGTAACTTTCCATATTTGTAACTCCAACTCTTGCCATTTTCGGCATTGTGATATGATATTCCCTAAGTGGTTGCGTTTTTCTCCTTTTTGCATTTTGTCCATGTCATGCATTTTTATCACGTCATCATGTGCATCGCATTTGCATACGTGTTCGTCTCATGATTCCGAGCATTTTTCCCGTTGTCCGTTTTGCAATCCGGCACTCCTATCTCCCCCGGCGGCCCCTTTTACGTTTTTCCGTGTGCGGGTACTAAACCTTCTCGAAATGGACCGAGGTTTGTCTAGTGGCCTTGGTATACCACCCGTAGACCACAGGTCAAGTTTCGGATCATTTGGAGCTCGTTTGATACTCCAACGATTAACCGCACTCTCGCAAAGGCCTCTTTTAGGTTGCAGCCCAACACCCCTTCAAAACAGCCCAATAACCCATCTAAGTCACTTCCATGCTCTCCGTCGTTCGATCACGATCGTGTGGGCGAAAACTACACCTCATTTGGACTCTCCTAGCTCACTCTATGCCTATTTAAACACCTCCCCCGTCCAAATCCGGGTCTTCCTCCCCGTAACCCTAGTCCCTTTCGTCCTCAGCGCGCCGGACGTGTCCGTCCCGGACCGGACGGAATCGCGCCGCCGCCCTCAGCCAATCCGGGCCGCCACGTGGCGCCTCGCCGCCACCGCCCGGCCGCCGCCGCCAGCCCGTCGGGGCCCGAGGCAGCCCGCCGGCCCGATCTGGCTGCGCCCGCCATGAAGGCTGCCGTCTCGCCGCCGTGCTCGCGCGCGCCGCCGCCGCTTGCTGCAGCCTCGCCGCCTGCCCCAAGCGCCTCCAGCTCGCGCCTGCCGCCCGGCACCAGCTGCCATGCCCCGCCGCTGACCTTCGCCGCCGACCCAGCGACCTCGCGCCCGTCCCCTGCCGCCGCCGCCTCCTGCGCCGCCGCTCTCCGCCCGGCCGGCGCCGCTCGGCCGCCGCCCTCGCCGGCCCTCCTCCTCCACCGCTCCGTCGCCGCGGCGGATCGGGAAGAGCCGATCCGCCTCGGTTCGCGCGCCCAACCGAGCCCGTTGACTTCTCTCCCCCCTCATTTTTCTTCTAAGTTTTTATCTCGGTGTTATTTTGTGTCATTTTCTTCATGCTATAACTTTGCATCTGTAGATCCATTTTGGGCGTATAATATGTCAAAATGTTTGCCTCGAAGAGTAGATCATTTCGTCTCATTGCATCATTTTCATTTGAGCTCATCTTGATGCCCGAAATGCTGTTGGAAGAGGGCTATGTGATGTTAGTTTCTGTTTCTTAACAGAACTTGCACTTTTGTTATTTTTGCTATGATTGATGTGTGCACCCTATGAAGTTGAGTCCTACATGTGTTTTGTAATATGTCATGCCATCTTTCCAGGGGTGTATGCCATGTATTTTTGTGATCTATGTGGTGACTAGCACAAGCATGCAAAGTAGGTGTCCTGATGTTGCTGTTTTCAGCCCTGTTTAGCTGATATTTTGATACCATGTTAACTTGATGCTACCAAGAGATCCATGCATATTTTGAGATACTTCAGTAAGGATGTTTTGTAAAACATGTCTTGCTATATCCATCCATGCCTTTGTTTGCAATTATGGAGTGCCATAGCTTGAGTCAGTCGAGCTCTACTTTTGCTATCAAATGTTTCCTGGCAGATTGTTTACAGGTTATTCAATTTTGCCAAGGTTGTTGTGGTTGATCCATGTATGCTATGTTATTGTTCTTGCCATGTATGTCTTCTATGCCATGTCTTCTTGATGTATGTATGCTTATTTTATTATATAAGTCTCTGTAGTGAGTGCATTGAGCTTGTAAACATGCCTACTTGTTATCAGTTTTTGACATGCCATGTTGCTGAATCTGTTAACGAAACTTTCGATATTAACATGTATGTTACTATATTTTCTGATCCTTTTTGGCTTATGGTCAGTAAGGGACTTTTGTTCTATGCTTTGATTAGATTCATGCCATGCCATGTTTTGCTATTTTAAGTTCCTGTAGCATGTAGTTTTGTTGCTCTGAACATTGCAACCTGATGCTGTTTTTGCCATGTCCAGCCTGATATTTTGTGCACTTTTGCCATGCTTGTTTGAACCTGTTATGATGTGAACTAGCCGTAGCTCAGTGCTCATCTTTTGTCAAGCATCTTGTGTAGATCACTGCCATATACTTTGTTGATACGTTTGGGTGCAGTAGCTTAATTTTTTGTTGCTTGCTAAGTGGCATCATGCTGTTAATGGCAGTTTTGCGCCATTCTTGTTTTGCTTGTCATTTCCAAACCGTGCATCCGATTCCGGTGATCTTTATATCGATTTCAACCGAAATCATATCATCTTTCCAGTGGCATACTTGGTTTGCCAAGTTGATGCCTGGTTCATCATTTCCCTTCCGGAGCGCACATAAGCATTTCATATCACATCTCGCATATCATGTCATGTTTTGCATCATGTTGCTTGTGCATTGCACCGTGATTTATTGTGGTTCCTTTGTTTGTGTTGTTGCTTTGGGTAGAGCCGGGATACGAGTACGTGAACGAGGAACCTGTTGAGAACGCTTACGAGGATCAAGCTTTCGACAACTCGAGAACATTGCGAGCAAGATGACCATACCCTCGAAATCACTTACATCTTTGCTATGCTAGTTGCTCGCTCTTTTGCTATGCCTATGCTGCGATGCCTACCACTTGCTATATCATGCCACCCATATTGCCATGTCAGCCCCTAACCATCCTTTCCTAGCAAACCGTTGTTTGGCTATGTTACCGCTTTGCTCAGCCCCTCTTATAGCGTTGCTAGTTGCAGGTGAAGCTGAAGTTTGTTCCTTGTTGGAACATGGAGATGTTGTTCCTTATTGGAACATGTTTACTTGTTGGGGTTATCACAATATTTATCTGCTATAATTAATGCATCTATATATTTGGTAAAGGGTGGAAGGCTCGGCCTTATGCCTCGTGTTTTGTTCCACTCTTGCCACCCTAGTTTCCGTCATACCGGAGTTATGTTCCTTGATTTCGCGTTCCTTACGGTTGGGTGATTTATGGGACCCCCTTGACAGTTCGCTTTGAATAAGACTCGTCCAGCAAGGCCCAACTTTGGTTTTACCATTTGCCACCTAAGCCTTTTCCTCCGGGTTTCGCGAGCCCGAGGGTCATCTTTATTTAACCCCGGCCAATGCTCTCGAGTGTTGGTCCAAACTAGAGCCACTTGCGGTGCCACCGAGGCAACTTGGGGCATCTTCGGTTGCCGTCACGTAGTGTTCATCCGGATGTGCCCTGAGAACGAGATATGTGCAGCTCCTATCGGGATTTGTCGGCACAATCGGGCGGCTTTGCTGGTCTTGTTTTATTGCTGTCGAAATGTTTTGTAGTCCGGGATTCCGAGATTGATCGGGTCTTCCCGGTAGAAGGAATATCCTTCGTTGACCGTGAGAGCTTATAATGGGCTAAGTTGGGACACCCCTGCAGGGTAATATCTTTCGAAAGCCGTGCCCGCGGTTATGAGGCAGATGGGAATTTGTTAATGTCCGGTTGTAGAAAACCCGAAGTTGACCTCAAATAAAATACACATCAACCGCGTGTGTAACCGTGATGGTCTCTTCTCGGCGGAGTCCGGGAAGTGAACACGGTGTTGGAGTTATGTCTGACGTAAGTAGTTCAGGATCACTTCTTGATCGCTACTAGCTTCACGACCGTGCTTTGCTCCTCTTCTCGCTCTCTTTTGCGATGTAGCCACCATATATGCTAGTCGCTTGCTGCAGCTCCACCTTACTATCATGTCCTTCCTATAAGCTTAAATAGTCTTGATCTCGCGGGTGTGAGATTGCTGAGTCCCCGTGACTCACAGATTCTACCAAAACAGTTGCAGGTTCCGACGATGCGGTCAGGTGGACGATCCGAGCTCAAGTGGGAGTTCGACGAGGAACGGGGTCGTTACTATGTGTCTTTTCCTGATGATCAGTAGTGGTGCCCAGTTAGGACGATCGGGGATCTGTGTAGCATTTGGGGTATCTTCTTTTATTTTTGGTTCCGTAGTCGGACCTTGAGTGTACTCTGAATGATGGATGTTTATTTATGTATTGTGTGAAGTGGCGACTGTAAGCCAACTATGTATCTCTTTCCCTTATGTATTATATGGGTTGTGTGAAGATTACCTCACTTGCGACATTGCTTTCTATACGGTTATGCCTCTAAGTCGTGCCTCGACACGTGGAAGATATAGCCGCATCGAGGGCGTTACACACGTGCACATCTTTCACTAGAGTCAGCCTATTCAATTAAGTAATTTCACTAGAGTCAGCCAGTTGCAGTGGCTAGCAGGGTGCTCCTTTTTGTTTTATTTTTTCATAGCGCGCTCCTGCAAATGGGCCAGCCCTAGTGTGATGTCTCTGTGAGAATCGCCAACTCCATGCCGCGATGAGCAGTATATAGGAGTTCCCATATCTTGCCTATTGCGGAACCGGTGGACAAATCGGCTCAAGCGTTAGCCTTGTGGGCCAGTCCAAAATTGCAATTTTGGGAAGGTTGTGTGGAACCGGTTTTAGAACTTTCCGCATAGTTTAGGGAAGACTATATGCGGTTTTTGTTTTTCTGTGTTTTTCTCTATTTGTTCACTTGTGTTTGCTTTTGCTTTTTTATTGTTGTTTCTTTTTTTGAAACACGTCATTTTTTTCCGAATACACATTGAACATTTGTTGCATATAGGTTAGCACTTTTCAGATACACGTCAAACATTTTTCAAATACAACTTAAATATTTTATCAAAATATACATTGTACATTTGTAAAATGCACATTGAACTTTTTATATACATAATGAACATTCTTCTAAATTTTCATGAACACGGTTGTATAATGTGCAAAACATTCCTCAGGTGTTTTATGAATATTTATTAAAATGGCACAATTTTCTTTTATATGTTATGTATATTTTTGATGAATTAAACGGACACATTTTAAATGTCATGTACATTTTAAAAAATACCACGAATGCATTTATTAAATTCGTGACATTTTAAATGGTTGAATATTGTTTTGAAATTGTATGATCTTAAAAATGTGCGAACACTTTCTTTTACATCTCATCAACTTTTTAGAAAATGTGATGAGAATGTTTTTAAACTTGTGATTATATTTCTAAATGGCACGAACAGTATGTTGAATTTGTTTGAGCATTTTATTAAATTGTATGTACAAATTAAGTTTCATGAACATTTTTAATGTGTGGTAACCATTTTCCAAAATTGAAGTAAATTAAGTGTGTGTAAAGTAAAAAAATAAAATTAAAAGGTTCCTGAAAAACCAAATAGAAAAAGGTACAAAACGAAGGAACGAACAAAGCTCTCTGCATGCTCTCGTGAGGTGAGGCGTACATCTGTCGTCTCGCAAGAAGCGAGAAAAAGACCAACTCAATACTTGGGACTTGAGTAACTACGAAACAAACAACAAAAAGTACAGCATGAATCTTAGCGACAATGGATTTGACTGAGACGTCTCACTGAGATTAATCAAAATAGTTACTATATACGTACAATCTATCGTAACAACTTGCAACGAGAAAAGGGAATAGGAAGAAGATATGAAAGAATCATTATATCTGCAATTAGTACGACGCCAATGGCCTATGGATTTACTAATCATCTTGGTGTGTCTACCAAACCTTGCAAGCCCATCAACTGATCCAATCATCCAAGATGTCTGTCCGTGAGAGTAGCTAGTGGCCAGCGCCCCTGCGGCTCGGACCGGCCGGCAGCCTCGCCGTGAGCATCTCCACCGTCTCCGCTGACACCACCGCCGCCCGGTACACCGCCAAGTGCACCGCGCCGTCTCCGCTCCTCTCCGCCGGTGCCAGCCGCGCCGCGCCGACAAGGCTCGTGCCGGCGATCAGAACGATGGCCACGAGCACGGGAAGAGCCAGGCGCCGGACCGACGATGCCATCACAGAGCTCCGGAGAACTGAAGCTGGTGTTGGTGGTGTAGCTTTGCCGCTGAATCTCAGATGAGAACGTGCGCGAGGAGAGAGGCCTGCGAGTTTGCAGCGCTGGTTGTGATTTTGGTTTTGTTGGTTGGTCCAGCTGGCGCCGAGTGTGTGCGAGCGTGTATTTATAGAGGTGGTGGTGCCGGGGAGGGATGGGTCGGTGAGACGGTGAGGGCGACGCGTTCGCTGAGCTCGCAGAATTGATGTGTAAAGTGGAAAGAGGGACTCCAATGGCGCGTGAGCTGAGCTGAGCCCATGGAAAAAGACGTGTAGATGTGCTGACCGATGGAGCATGCTGCTGCTCGCTCGAATGACGAATCCAGTCCTTTCCTTCTCACGGCTGGAGGTGAGGAAATTGACGGTGACGGAAAATCTGAAGGTGCACTAATTATGTTTCTCTGCGTTGTTTGCCAAGAAGAGGAAAGGGCTTAGGCTTTTTGCCAGATGGGGATTCTTTTCGTGAAGATGGCTTGGGTCCTGACCGTAAGTAAAGTGGCCACACGTACGAATCTGACGACTGACCGGGTCGTTGTTACCTAGACACCGAAAGTTCCAGGAGCCTGCTGCATGCCTCGGGATCGTACTTGCCCGGTCTCACTGAGAAACGCTTTAACTTCTCACGTGTTCCCATCGTCGAATGCTGCACGCTAGCATCTAGGAGTGGTTCAGACTCGGCCATGGCTGTAAGAGAGAAAGGACGACAGCTAGCCTGGGAAATTCTTCACTGTATATATATACTCCGCCAGTGGGCCTGTGGAAGTCTCCTTCACTTTCAGGAAACAGCTCAGGTGTACTAGATGGCCCCCAGTCCAATCTGGCACATCCGCACATATGTGCGGCTCTATCATTTGCTCTCGTCGTTGTCACTGGAGATCGCTGTGCAAGAGGCCTCAGCTCATTGACAAATTCTGCAAAGCACGAGGTAGTCTCAAACATTCTTTTGAGATTGCCGGTTATGCAACTTAAGAAGTTCGTACATAAAATTCTATATGAATTGGGTTGATCAAGATTCTGGAAGAATCTGGGTGGAGGGTCGATTTTAATATTATGGAAGAATCGGCCAAAATAGCTGGGCCTAAGCTAGCCAGCCTAGCTACCTACGTACACTTTGACCATGGCAAGAAGCGCATGCAAGCGAGGGCTGGGCGGGTAAAAAAAAATGACTGATCCTCATTTTAGGTCAGTCACCTAACCTCTAGCCACGCCCTTTGCTTCCTCTCGAGGTGGTCTACCCCGCCTTCTCCTGGCTCTCTCTCCATGTTCGGGTGCAGGGTTTGGGGTCAGGGTGTTTCTATGTGGGCCATGTGTATGTCTTGTATTGTTTGGGCTTTGGTCATTTCAACTCATGCATTCGGCTGTAGGTTTGTCATAAGAGCATCTAGTGCCGAGCTCCTCAAAAGTGACCCCTCATATATTCATGGAGGCGGCGACACATTCATGGACAGTGTCTACTCACCTCTTTTTTTCGTCGTTGTAACCACAACCCTATTTTCATACTACACCATGCCAACGTACAAGGATTTTGTTGGTGAAGGAAGTGTGGAGCTGTGTCTCCGGCATGACTTCCGAGATTTAGTCGGCTTAGGTTTCCGATGGATCCGACTGGATTCGTCCGTTTTTATCGTCTACATGGTTTGCAGAGTTTTGACAACCCCTTGTCGTCATTTTTTCTTTCTTTGGCACGACAATTTTTCTTCGTAGATCGCGGCCACCGGCATCTTCTATTCTGCTTTGACGACTTGCTGGCCGCTGTTTCTACAATCTCATGGGGTTTAAAAAGTATGTTTCATCAAGGCGGAGGCCAAGAGGCGGCATCAAGCTATGATCACGGTGCGTCGTCGATGGATGTGAGAGTAAGAAGACTTCGCCATCCCTAAAATTTTAAACGTATTTTTATTGTTTTCGTAAAGGTGTGTTTGTAAGGACATATGATACTTACTATAGCCTTGTTTCGGGTAAGTCGATTTTTCCTTAGGCTGAATTTTTTACTTCCTTGTATGGGATAAGTTGATTTCTCTATTGGGCTTGAAGCCTGTTACCAATTGCCTGTTTTTTTGTATATATGTGTAGTCGGGTTTTCCATTTTATATGGGTATTTTTTTTTTTGCATTGCATTAGCTATATGTAAGTCGTCTGAAATTTATTCTGGGTCATTTGAAGTTTTTTGGCCGTTGGTTCCTACTTTGAGATTCGTGTTTCCTTTTTTGCATGTTCTGTTCTGTGAGTTGTTTTGGGCTGGTTATTTTTTACTGTCCACATATTTGCTTTCCACTTTAGCTAGATGTAAGTTGACTGTTTTTTTAATTTGGGTCAGTTAATAATTTTGACCATTGATCACTGTTGTTCTTTGTTTTTTTCCTGCTGTTGTGTTGTCATGTTTTGGGTCAAAATGTTTTGACTGACCACTGTTTTGGGTCAGTCGATTCCTTATTCAGCTAAATCCCATTACCCGTTTTCTTATTATCTTGTTTGTATTCATTTTCGTTTCTATTTATTCCTAATTTGTTTGGTTATTTTATGGGTATTTGTGGTATGTTAGGTGAGTGTAAAATGTATACACACAAGTATCATACAATATGTGTCTAAATTATATCAGAGTGTAAAAATTACACTATTATATTCTTATTTCTTACATATTAAAAGGTGCGATTTTAGTGCAAAGTTGTGTGCAAGTTTTTTATTTTATTTATTCTTAAAAGTTAATACTAATGCAAATAATTCATTGTCTTTTATAAAACATCATTTACATATTATATTTTGTTTTTATTTCATTTTCCTCTTCTTTAAAGGCAATGACAATGCTAATAATTCGTTTCTTCTTAGGAAACTTTTTGTTTTGTGAAATGCGACTATTATATGCTTATTCTTGGATATTATAAAAACAATTATATACAAATCGTATGCCAATGTTATCACTATTATTTTAATGTTTTAATTTTCTTTCTTCGTAAAAAGTAATATTGATACCACTAATTCAAAGATTGTTTTTCTTAATTTCACTATTATATGATGATTATTGCCTATTATAAAAATGTAATTTCTGTGTAAATTTTGCCATTGTTTTATTTTTCATTTTCTTTCTTCTTAAAGGGTAATACCAAAATACCACTAATTCATTCTTTTATAGAAAACTTCATTGTTTTGATACTATTTTATTTTATTTCTTCTTTAAGTGTAATTTCTGTATAAACAATGTTCAAATTTTGTCATTTTTCTCATTTTGTTTCTTCGGAAGGGTAACCAATGTCACTAATTCATTCTTTCATAGAAAACTTTTTAGTTTTTATTTCTTTTACTTTTCTTTAAGGGTAATACTGAAGCTACTAATTCATTTGTTCTCAGGAAACTTTTTGTTGTGAAATTGCACTATTGTATGGTTATTCTCACATATTATTAACAAAACGCAATTTCTTTGTAAATTAGTGTAATTTTTTCATTATTTGATTTCTTTTTATTTTATTATCTTCATATAGAGAACTAGACATATTATACACCGCATAATATGTGAAGATTAATTGAACTCTAACTCCATATATATACACATAACTATGCCTTTCCTCATCATCCACGTGTGAAGATTAATTGTACTCTAACTCCGTATATATACACATATCTTGTATCGTACTTAAGTTGCATTGGATCAATCAATCAAAACTTACACATTGAAGACATATCTATGAAGTCCAACACTTGTTTGTCGTTTTTAGGATCCGTTCAAGAAAATATACCACCATAGCTAGCTAGCTCGTGCAATCAGATTAGTATTTTGCACTGAGGCAAATTTTAGATGGAAGTTTGATGTTGAAAAATCTAGGTGGACCAGCCTAAATGAGAGTACAAAAATCATGTGTAGCTAATGTTTACTAGCATAAATATACGTCTAACATACTTGACACAGTCCCATGCAGGGTTACATCTGGTATGAACGACAAGTTACTCCGTATAGCCATTAGGAGGTGAAGCAGGCACTTTTTCAAATGTTCCCCATAAAAGCACCGGGACTCTATAGGTTGCCGGCGCATTTTTCCAGCGTCATTGAGATGTTTGCGGTGATGAGGTGACTAAGGCAGTTCTTAGAATTGTGGATGGTACGGAATTAGCTGAATTCATCAATTAGACCATCTTAGTATTGATCCCGAAGGTAAGGAATCCAACTCTTCTGTCACAATTCCGGCCCATTAGTCTGTGTAACGTTCTGTACAAAATTGCCTCAAAAGTTACCTCAATCCGGTTAAAGCTTGTCTTGCATGACATTATTTCAAAGGAGCAGTCTGCTTTTGTTCCAGGAAGGTTGATTACTGATAACATCATAACAATGTATGACTGCCTCCATTTTATGAAACGCAACAAACCCAAGAGGAATCAACATTGTGATCTAAAGCTTGATATGATGAAGGTTTATGATAGGGTGGATTGGACCTACCCGAGGGCAATCATGCTTAAACTTGATTTCACTGATAAATGGGTTAACATAGTGATGGGGCTGGTAAGCACCATTAAATTCTTGGTTTTATTTAGTGGAAAGAAATTGCAGGAGTTTAAACCATCTTGTGGGATACGGCAAGGGGACCCAATATCCCTAGATATGTTCTTGATAGTGGTAGAGGGCCTTTCGTGCCTACTAAAATCTAAAAGTGAGTCATCAAATCTTCATGGACTACAAGTGGCACCCGCAGTGCCACTGGTCAACCATTAATTATTTGCAAATGACAGTCTGATGTTTTTCAAGGCGAATGGTGTGGGTGCTACTGAGGTGAACTAGTTATTGGATATTTATTGTCAGACCACTGGTCAAGGGATTAATTATGATAAGTCCTCAATATTTTTTAGCAAGGGGGTACCAGATTAGGTGAGAGGTGAGATAAAGGGACTACTAAGTGTTCCAAATGAGAGTCTAAATGAGAAATATTTGGGTATGCCATCTGACATTGGGACTTCAAAGAATGGCGCCTTTAAATATTTGAAGGACCGATTGTGGAGAAAGATCCAGGGATGGATTGAGAGAACAATGTCAAAAACAGGTAAGGAAGTCTTGATCAAAGTAGTGGCTCAGGCAGTACGAGCTTACTCCATGTCATGTTTCAAATAGCCAGGAGGGATGTGTGAGCATCTCAACATGCTAGTCTAGAAATTTTGACGAGGTAGCAAAGATGGACATCATAAACCGCACTGGGTATTGTGGAAGGTGATGATACAACCTAAAGGCATGGGTGGCATGGGGTTTAAAGATTTCGAATTATTCAATCTAGCTATGCTAGCCAGGCAAGCTTGGCGCATGCTGCAACATCCAGAGTCATTGAGTGCATGGTTGGTGAAGAGTATTATCATCCTAATGCATGCAAGCCTTGGCAGTCACCCTAGTCAGATTTGGAGAGCTATCATACAGGGAAGAGATTTTATGAAGTAGGGCTTGATCAGAAGGATTGGCAATGTTTCAACAACAAGCATATGGGAAGATATCTGGTTACCATGAGATATTGATGGAATTTTGAGGGCAACATGCACATTGTGGGCTATATGGTCACCACGGAGGAAAGCTACCCATGAGGGAATTTTTCAAAGCCTGCAAGCCACTCATACATTTATTGACATATATACATCAATGAGTTGGAAATTCTGAAGTATAGGAGGCCGATGCAAAACACTGGACAGGGAGCTGCACCAAGAGTTGTTTGGTGACAGATAGCACCACCTGTCGGCTATGCCAAAGTACACATGGGTGCTGGTGTGTCCAGGCCATCCAGGGGAGGCACGGCGGCTGCTGTTTGTCGAGATGATCAAAGAAATTATATGGGAAGTTCGGTGTTGGTTGTTCTAGGACTCCAAGATCCAGCGATACTTGAGGCAATTCCTTGCAGGGAAGGTTTAGCTTTGACAGAAGGCCTACTTGTGCAAAATGTTGTGGTGGCATCAGACTCCAAACAGGTGGTGGGAGATATCCAGAAAGGCAATCAAGGAAAATATGGTACTATTGTTAGTGAGATTCTTCGGAGAGCTACTTCTTTTAGTTGTCATTTTATGTTTGAGAGCCAATATTCGAATAGCGAAGCTCATAATCTAGCCAGCCTAGCTACCTACATACGCTTTGACCACGGCAAGAAGCGCATGCAAGCGAGGGCTGGGTGGGTAAAAAAAATGACTGATCCTAATTTTATCGCATAAAAAGTCATGAGATCAAAAAAGAAATGTGAGAATGTAGTTACAGATGTAAAAAAGTCAATATCTCGTTCTCTTGTTCTTAAATCATGAATTGGGTCAGTCACCTGACCTCTAGCCACGTCCTTTGCTTCCTCTCGAGGTGGTCTACCCCGCCTTCTCCTGGCTCTGTCTCCATGTTCGGGTGCAGGGCTTGGGGTCGGGGTATTTCTATGTGGGCCACGTGTATGTCTTGTATTGTTTGGGCTTTGGTCATTTCAACTCATGCATTCGGCTGTAGGTTTGTCATAAGAGCATCTAGAGCCGAGCTCCTTAAAAGTGACCCCTCATATATTTATGGAGGAGGCGACACATTCATGGACAGTGTCTGCTCACCTCTTTTTCTCGTCGTTGTAACCACAACCCTATTTTCATACCACACCATGCCAACGTACACGGATTTTGTCGGTGAAGGAAGTGTGGAGCTGTGTCTCCGGCGTGACTTCCGAGATTTAGTCAGTTTAGGTTTCCGATGGATCCGACTGGATTCGTCCGTTTTATCGTCTACATGGTTTTCGGAGTTTCGACAACCCCTTGTCGTCATTTTTTCTTTTTTTGGCACGACAATTTTTCTTCATAGATCACGGCCACCAGCATCTTCTATTCTGCTACGACGACTTGCCAGCCGCTGCTTCTACAATCTCATGAATTTTAAAAGTTTGTTTCATCAAGGCGGAGGCCAAGAGGCGGCATCAAGCTACAATCACGGTGCGTCGTCGATGGATGTGAGACTAAGAAGACTTCGCCACCACTAAAATTTTAAACATATTTTATTGTTTTCGTAAAGGTGTGTTTGTAAGGACATATGATACTTACTATAGCCTCGGGCTTTTCAAAAAATAAGTACGTGTACTGTTCTATCTCACACAATTAAATCTCATTGAAGTATATTGCAATCGTTCCCGCAACATCAAGTATGGTAACATCCAGTTTATACAATCTCCCATACTCATTAATAACAACTTCCAACGAGAAAAGGGAATACAAGAAATATATCAAAGAACCACTCTATCTGCAATTCGCATGACGCGAAGGGCATATGGATTCACTAATCATCTTCATGGACATGTCTACGTTGAACCCGATCAACCGATCCAAGCTGTCCGTCCGTGTGTACCTAGTGGCCGGCGCCCCTTCGGCTGGGCCCGGCCAGCAGCCTCGCCGTGAGCATCTCCCGTCTCTCCGCCGCCGGGTACACCGTCAAGTAAGCCCCACCGTCCCCGCTCCTCTCCGCCGGGTCCGGCCGCGCTGCGTCGACAAGGCTCATGCCACTTACCAGAACGACGACGACCACGACCACGGCGAGAGCTAGGCGCCGGACCGACGATGCCATCACAGAGCTCCGGAGAACCGAAGGTGGCGTTGGTGTAGTTTTGCGACTGAACTCTGCAGAAGTCAACTATAATGGGTGTTAGGTTGCGACGGTGGTTTGGTTGGTAGTGGAGTGCGAGCGTGAGTATTTATAGAGGTGATGTGGTGTGGTGATGGCTTGACGGGTCGGTGAGACGGTCAGAGGGTGACGTGCTTGCTGAGCTAGGCGCATGTGTAAGGTGGAAAGGGAGATTCCAATGGCGCGTCAGCTGAGCTGAGCTGAGAGCCCATGGAAAAAGACGTGTAGATGTGTAGTGACCGAACGTGCTGCTGCTCGCTCGAATCGAGTCTTTTCCTTGTTGGCCGGTAAAATCAAGACCCAAGACCTACCGAGCAGACGCTGTTTCTGGCTAGTCTCGCAGCTCTATTTTGTGTGTGTATGTGAGAAGAACACCGCGCTTTATTTCATGTGTCAAAATTCAAAGGAAAATGGTAAGAGCATTACTAGTAGAGCCCTCAAACCCTCAAACCCCTAAAAATAAGCTGCTTTTTTACAGTTTTCACCGAAAAAACGCCGTAGACTAGAACCTCTAAACCCTCAAACCCGTAAAAAAATTTAGAGGTCCAACCATCAAACCACTTTGCAACCTGAAGAAGTAGGGGTTGAGAGGAAAATCTCCCCCCAACCCGCACTTCTCCTCCTCTCTCGCGCGGGAGCCAACTGCCTCCTCCTCTCGGCCTCCTCCTTCCGCCGCCTCCCGCCGCCTCCTGTCGCGCCGGCCATGGAGGGCCCCGCCGCCGCGCGCCGCCTGCCTTGCCCCCGCCTGCGCCGTCCTCCCGCCTCGCCCGCCCCCCACCACCCGACCAGAGCCGACGTGGTGGCGGCGACCCATGTCGGGGCTAAGCGGCGGCGGGCGGGCTCGACCTCCTCCTGCCGCCTCCCGGCTCCCGCCCGCCACCGTCACGCCCGGCGCCCGCCCTCGCCGCCTCCCGGTGCCGCCAGGCCACCAAGAAGAGCCGGCCGAAGGCGGCCTTTCATGGGCCGCGAGGGGCGGCCTCCAAGGTCGCCGGCTCGTCCCCGGCCGTGACCAAGCCACGGAAGAAGCCCGCGGCCCCGCCCCCCGCCGTCGCCGAACCTCCTCCCGCCGCGCAAGAGGTGTTCGAGGAAATGGCAACCCCATCCTCGTTTATGGACCTCCTCCAAATGCAGTTTAAGGGTTGGGTTTGAAGGTTCTAGTATTTGCCCCTGTTTTTCAACCCTTAAAAATGTTAAAAAATGGTACTTCCCAACCCTTAAAACTGCTTTAAGGATTTGAGAGTTTGAGGGCTCTACTAGTAATGATGTAAGGAGATTCTTATCAATTCAGCTAGTCAGCTAGTCCGTTGCTTGCGAAGAAGGGGAAATGGCTCAGGATTTTTGCCAAATGGCGATTCTTTTCGTGAAGACGGCATCGGTCCCGACCGTAAAGTGGCCGCACGTACGAATCTGACGACCGGCTGGGTCGTTTGTTACCACTTACTACCATGCAGCCCGGGTACCTCAAGTCAGACAACGAAAGTTCCGGGAGCCTGCATGCCTTCGGTGTCTCGTCTCGTTGAGAAACACCTTTAGTTTTCGCGTGTTCCCATCGTCGAATGCTACAACGCGAGTAGCTAGCTTTATTTTTTACAAAAGCTGTTTTTATTGGTTTAAAAATGGAGCATTAGAAAGATACATAAAACAATAAACACACACGGTAGCTAGCTATAAGTTTAGTTTCGGTCATGGATTGATGTACTCCCTCCGTTCCAAATTACTCGTCGCAGAAATGGATGTATCTAGAACTAAAATACATCTAGATACATCCATACCTGCGACAAGTAATTCGGAACGGAGGGAGTATGAGATATAGGACGACCATGATTTCAGCTCTCAAGATCAATTGCTCTCGTCGTTGTCACGGGAGAACATCGTGCAAGTGATCTCATTGACAAATTCGGCCCGGCACGAGGTGTTCTCAAACATTGTTTTGAGATTGCAAGTTATTGAACTAGACAGCTCGAGTAAGTTGAGTAAGTTCAAACCCATTGAGAAAGAATCACAGCTCGAACTACTAATGCGTTTCAGCGTGAAAACACGTTATTACAAGTGCGTGCACCCGATAATGCTCTATCTACGAAGAGATGTACATAAGGTAATGTAACCTTCCTAACAATAATTCTTTCCCTACGTAAAAAAAGCAATAATTCTCTTCCCCGGATTTTCAGTGGGGGTGGGCCCCTTAACCCCCCTTAATCCAATCATGATTGTCCACGTTGTACATTACGTAAAACACGTACGTTACTTTACGTAGGTGTAGCATTGCCCGCGTGCACCACTCTAGGTCATACTCCCTCTGTCCGAAAATACTTGTCTTACAAATGGTTGAAAATGAATGTATCTATAACTAAAATAAGTCTAGATACAACCATTTCTAAGACAAGTATTTTCGGACGGAGGGAGTACCTGTACAATCTCTTCATACATCGTACTAACAATTTCCAATGAGAAAGAAAGGGAAATAACATAACAAGGTGTCATTCTACATGCAGTTAGTACGACGTGAAGGGCCTATGGACTCACTGAACTAATTCACATCATTTCTCCGTGTACTACGTGTCTACAAAACCTTGCAAGCCGATCCAAGCTGTCCGTCGAGGGCGACCTACGTAGGTACGCAGCTAGTGTCCGGCGCCCCTGTTGCTGGGCCCGGCCGGCAGCCTCGCCATGAGCATCTCCACTGTCTCCGTAGCCTTCTCCGCCACCACCACCGTCGACGCTGCGCCGTCACCCCTCCCCTCCACCAGCTTCGCCCGCGCCGCGCCATCACGGCCTGCTCCGGCGACCAGAACGACGACAACGACGAGCGCCGCGAGAGCCACCGCGCGCTGCCCCGACGATGCCATCATGCACAGAACAGAGCTGACGAGAATAGTTCAAGGTTTAGCGCCGGATCTCTGAAGGAATGGTAGGCGGTGCGTGAGAATAGTGTACTAGTGTGTGCGCGCACGAGTTGTAATTTATAGAGGTTGCGGCCAGCCGGCCTGGTGATGGCGGATCGGTGAGCTTGACGTGTAGAGGAATGGAGATGGTGAATGGAAAGGAGCTGAGCTGAGGTCATGGAAAATGACGTGCGCTGGCATAACCAGGGCCACCGTTCTTTCTTTGGGCCTGCACGTCAAGTCAAGACGTGGCAGCCGGCAGGTGCCGCTAGCCATTTCCAGCCGATGGGTCTCACAGTCACAGGCTCACAGCTGGGCGTGTAGTGTAGAATCACCAAGTAGCAAACTGACGCTAGCTCTCACAGCTGGGATTCGATTCGTGAAGAAGATGATGACCTCGATAGCGACCGTGAAGCGGGCGAGCGAAATTGACGGCCGTCGGCCAGACCGAACGAATGGTTCGGTTGTATCGATCGATCCGATCGAACGAATACGTTCGGGCTTACAACCCAGTTCCGAGCGAACGGTTCCCGTTCTAGCCCATCCTATTCGCTGTCGCTATTTCTCTCTCCTTGCTTAACCTGTAAAAACCCAGCCGGCCCAAGCTGAAAAAGGTCACGTACAGCCCATTAGCCTAGTGTTGCACAAAAAATGTCCAAAACCAAAAAAACAACAATAAAAGATAGAAAAAGCAGAAAAGGACATACAATGGTATTGTTCACACATACTTTGCATGTTCAAAATATTAAATTTGCCAAAGTAAACAAAATTAAATTTCTGAATTTGCCGTCTTAAAAAAATATTTCAATGGTTAAAAAAAATTGCCACATGTATTGATAA
Organism: Aegilops longissima; assembly: GCA_021605205.1. Classification (NCBI taxonomy): domain Eukaryota; kingdom Viridiplantae; phylum Streptophyta; class Magnoliopsida; order Poales; family Poaceae; genus Aegilops; species Aegilops longissima. Next base: position 513,711,954 of record CM038680.1, read on the forward strand.
AAAAATCATAGAGATGCATATTGACATAACAAAATTCAAAAAATTGTCGTGTTTTGGTAGAATAGTACTTTGAAATTGACGTGTGACCATAAGAAAAATAAATAAAAGTTGCCATGTGTCACAAGAATCTTATAGTTGCCGTGAGAGCATTCACTTTTTTTAACAATTTGCCTTGTATTGAAAATGGAAAAGTGTTTTGAAAAATCTAAATTTGCCATCTTTACAAAAAAAATATGAATTTGCCATGTCACCATGAGAGAAGAAATTAGGCAAAAATGCTTTCACAAAAAATTGTGTAGGCTTGTATGGTAAGAGATTTCAAACTGTTTGCCATGGCAAAAGTTTTAGAAATTTGTCGTCGCAAAAAGTGTTGTTGTGGCGTGGCAAAAATTGTAATGGCGAGACGGCAAAAGCTATGTCACCATGGCAATAAAGGTGTAATGGTGACAAGGTAAAATTGCTACGGGAATAAAGTTGACGTTGTGGTTGGATGTGTCTTTGAACATAAATTGCCATGGTAAAAAAAATTTATGTTGTGCCATGGCAAACAACTGAGATTGTTCTGTTTATTAAAGCATCTGAGATTATTCTGCTGGACCATGGCAAATCCATGAGATTACTCTGCCATGGCAACCATGACCACAATCCAAAAAACATGGATTAGACGCATATTAATATTTGCCATGGTATTTTAATTAAAATTGCCATCTTTTTGTGTGTAAGAAAATCGACATGTACGTGAAATAACACAAAAATAAAAGGCCAGAAAATGCCATGGCACAATGCATATTCAAGTTGCCGTTCCCTCAAAAATAAAATTGCCATGTTGTATAAACTACATTTGCCCTAATCCATGGCTAAAAAAAGGAATATGTCATGACAAATTTTTTGAAAATATTGCAATGGGTAATGGAAGTTGTTGTGCTAACCTTAATGGATTTGCCATGTGCTTACTTTAGTATTTGCCATGCGAGAAAAGGATATTTTCATGACAAAATAATTGACTTGGATGAGATGTAAAGTAAATTTTCCATGGCCAATAAAAGTAAAATATGTCGTGGCAAAAAGAAGTAAAATTGCCATGTATGTTAAACTAAATTTGCCATGGTAGTATAGATAAATTTGCCATGTCAACAAAGGTAAATTTGCCATGGAAAAATATAAAAAGAAATTTTTGGCATGTTGCAAAAAGGAATGAATTTTGCCATCCATGTAGGCTCATCCTCCTCCTGCTCGACCTCATCCATGTAGGCGAGCATCGCCGCCTCCTCCGCGGCCTGCTGCGCCTCCATCTCGTGCCGGCGATGTTGTCTGGCCTCCACATCCGACTTCGACCGGAGGGAATCAAGGATAGCCTGCTGCTCCACCTGCAGATCCGCGTCGCCAGCGTCACCTCCTCCTCATCATCCTCTCCAACTCCTCCTCCGGATCCACTTCATCCGGAGGTAGCCCCGCCGTGATCCGGGCTCCGTGCCTTGCCCGGATTTGCTCAAGGAGCTCGAGCCGGCGCTCCAGCGTCAGAAATGGCTCACTCCTCACCCGGCGGCGTGGGGGCATGGCTACTAGGCGGACGGGTGGAGTGGAAAGTGGCGGCGGTGGCGGATAGGAGGAGGAAAATATGGATGGATGGTAGGGTTTCGGTGTAACTGGTCGATTTAAATAGCCCGCCGGAGCTGCGCCATGCGGCGCCACCGGTCCAACGGATGAGATGAGCTTCGGACCGTCGGGTATCAGGGCGTTTTCGGCTGGGACCCCTTTGTTAGTCCGATGTGGCGGGCGTGCCCGGGTGTGTCCGGGCGCCCCCATATCCGCTCCATATTTAGGCTGTATATGAGGGGTGCTGGTCAGCCCGGGCGTTTGAGGACCGTTTCAGGCGTCCGTCTGGGTCAAAAAATCGTGACCGGTCAGTGACTGGGCGGCCCGCTTGGACGTTTGAGGAGGGTTTGGGGTGGCCGGCTGTAGATGCTCTAAGGCGGGATCCGCTAAAAACGTTCACTTGACGACTCCAGAAGTGCGAACGTCTGGAACCAACTGACTTGACAATGTGCAGCACTTTAAGATCCGTGCTATCATCCAACGGCTAGAAGGGTGTTCGGACTGGGATCCGTCGTGCCACACGTGTGACACTTGTCATTTCGGTAAATATTCGGGGCTTCCAGGACAAGGGTGAATGAAGGAGGGTAACTATCATCCTATCGGATCATTTCTTGAAGAGACTGATAAACTGTACCTTTAGTATTGTTGTTAATTTGTGTATTCTGGTTCTTAGCCTAGGTTTGAGGTCGGCATATTTGTTAAATAGAGGAGGAATAGTGTTCATGCTTGGTACAGGGAAGTTCGAAAAGAATTTGGAGAAGAAGGGTGCTTCAAGTTGAAGAAGAACAATGCTATTGTCGCTAGGTTGAGTTTATACATACGCTGAAGCAATAGTCAAGGGTGGATTTTTTATCTTCACTATGAATATGTGCCAATGATCATATTTTTAAGACAGTGAAGGTTGGATCAACCTCGGATGGCTCAGGAGTTACCGGGCCTCGTGAAGAATACGAGACATAAGGTTATCTTCGTATTGGAGACTAGGGAAAATGAAGAGAGAACAGAAGGGATGCGTATGAATCATTTGTTCCCTGTGTGGGGGATAGGTAAGACAGGTGGCCTTGCGGTCTTTTTGGATGAGATTTACATCTTAGAGTTGAATAAGTTCGGTGAACATTTTATCGATATGTATGTTTTCCATGCAAATAAAATAAAATGGAGATGCACTTTTGTGTATGTGATACGTTTCCAACGTATCTACTTTTCCAAACACTTTTCCCCTTGTTTTGGACTCTAACTTGCATGATTTGAATGGAACTAACCCGGACTGACGCTCTTTTCAGCAAAATTGCCATGGTGTTATTTTTGTGCAGAAACAAAAGTTCTCGGAATGACCTGAAAATCAGCAGAGATTATTTTTGAAAAATATAAAAATACTGGTGAAAGAATCAAGGCCAGGGGGCCCACACCCTTTCCACGAGGGTGGGGGGCGCGCCCCCCTGCCTCGTGGGCCCGCTGGAGCTCCACCGACCTCAACTCCAACTCCCTATATTCGTGTTCGGGCAGAAAAAAATCAGAGAGAAGGATTCATTGCGTTTTACGATACGGAGCCGCCGCCAAGCCCTAAACTCTCTCGGGAGGGCTGATCTGGAGTCCGTTCGGGGCTCCAGAGAGGGGAATTCGTCGCCGTCGTCATCATCAACCATCCTCCATCATCAATTTCATGATGCTCACCGCCGTGCGTGAGTAATTCCATCGTAGGCTTGCTGGACGGTGATGGGTTGGATGAGATTTATCATGTAATCGAGTTAGATTTGTTAGGGTTTGATCCCTAGTATCCACTATGTTCTGGGATTGATGTTGCTATGACTTTGCTATACTTAATGCTTGTCACTAGGGCCCGAGTGCCATGAACTCATAATTGAACCCTTTATGTTTTCATGAATATATTTGTGTTCTTGATCCGATATTGCAAGTTATAGTCACCTACTATGTGTTATGATCCGGCAACCCCGAAGTGACAATAATCGGGACCACTCCCAGTGATGATCGTAGTTTGAGGAGTCCATGTATTCACTATGTGTTAATGCTTTGGTCCGGTACTCTATTAAAAGGAGGCCTTAATATCCTTTAGTTTCCGCTAGGACCCCGCTGCCACGGGAGGGTAGGACAAAAGATGTCATGCAAGTTTTTTTCCATAAGCACGTATGACTATATTCGAAATACATGCCTACATTACATTGATGAATTGGAGCTAGTTCTGTGTCACCCTATGTTATGACTGTTCCATGATGAACCGCATCCGGCATAATTCTCCATCACCGATCCAATACCTATGAGCTTTTCCCATGTTGTTATTTGCTTAGTTACTTTACCGTTGCTACTGTTACAATCACTACAAAAATATCACTGTTACCTTTGCCACTGTTACCGTTACTATCATACTACTTTGCTACTAAATACTTTGCTGCACATATTAAGTTATCCATGTGTGGTTGAATTGACAACTCAACTGCTAATACTTGAGAATATTCTTTGGCTCCCCTTGTGTCGAATCAATAAATTTGGGTTGAATACTTTACCCTCGAAAACTGTTGCGATCCCCTATACTTGTGGCTTATCAAGACAATTTAATGGCGCCGTTGCCGGGGAGCATAGCTCTATTCTTTGAGTCACTTGGGATTTATATCTGCTGGTCACTATGAAGAACTTGAAAGATGAAAAAATCAAGAATTATCCCTCAACTACGAGGGGAGGTAAGGAACTGCCATCTAGCTCTGCACTTGATTCACCTTCTATTTTGAGTAAGTTTGCGACACCTAAACCTGTTTCTGCTATTAATTCTGATATGTCGCATGTTATTGATGATGCCACTTCTGCTATGCATGATACTTATATGAAACTACTTCTATGCTTGATATTACTGTGCCACTTGGTGAATTTCTTGATGAACAACTTGCTACGGCTAGAGAGAATGAAATTATTGAAACTGATAATATTGATGAAAGTGATGATGAAGATTCTCCCCCTAGATATGAATTGCCTGTTGTGCCTGAGGGCTATGTTATGGTCAAGGTCGGAAAAGGCGGTAGGCGTAAGCGAGGCGGTTGGCCTTCGCCTAGTGCCTAGGCAGTGCCTAAGCGCCCTAGGCGCGGCCTAGGCGGTAATATAGTTTTACTCGTAGTGTATTTGTGATTATTATATGGGTGTCGATATTAGTTTAGGGCATATAAATAAGTTCATTACTGTCTACAACCATTGGAATATAACCTGTTTGGCATATCAGTGCAGTATGTGGCATGATTTCTTGCTTGGGTAGGCAATTCCTTGCTTGCACTGCCTAGAGCACCATTTATGCCCTAGGCGAGGCGTTTGGCCATTGCCTAGCGCCTAGGCGTGCCTAAGCGCCTCCTAGGCACTGCCTTTTCCAACATAGGTTATGGATGAAGAAACTGCTAGAGACTTTATTGCTTGCAATGATAGAAGTGATCTTAAGAAATTATTAGCTAAGCTAAAACAAAAATCTCTGAATGCTAGAATGAAACATGATCCGACTTATGCTACTTCACCTATCTTTGTTACTGATAAGGATTATGAATTCTCTATCGACCCTGATATAATTACTTTGGTTGAATCTGATCCTTTCTATGGCCATGAATCTGAAACTGTTGTGGCACATCTTACTAAATTAAATGATATAGCCACCCTATTCACTAATGATGAGAAATCTCGCTACTATTATATCCTTAAAATATTTCCATTCTCATTAAAGGGTGATGCTAAGACATGGTTTAATTTTCTTGATCTTGGTTGTGTGCATAGTCCCCAGGATATGATTTATTACTTCTCTGCTAAATATTTCCCTGCTCATAAGAAACAAGCTGCTTTAAGGGAAATATATAATTTTGTGCAAATTGAAGAAGAGAGTATCCCACAAGTTTGGAGGAGGCTTCTCCAATTACTTAATGCTTTGCCTGATCATCCTCTTAAGAAAAATGAAATACTTGATATCTTTTATAATGGACTAACCGATGCTTCCAGAGACCACCTGGATAGTTGTGCTGGTTGTGTTTTCGGGGAAAGAACTGCTGATCAAGCTGAAATTCTATTGAATAATATGTTGACTAATGAAAATAGTTGGACACTTCCTGAACCAACGCCTAAGCCAACTCCGAAGAAAAGGGGTGTTCTATTTCTCAGTCCTGAAGATATGCAAGAGGCAAAGAAATCTATGAAATAAAAAGGTATAAAAGCTGAAGATGTTAAGAATTTACCTCATGTTGAAGAAATACAGTCTTAATTTACCGCCTGTTGAAGAAACACATGTTCTTGATAACCCGACACAGGTAGTAAAGGTAAATTCTCTCTATAGATATGATAAAGCTGAAATCCCTCCTACTAAATTTGCTAGCAAATGCTTAGATGAGTTTGATGATTTTATGGCTAAGCAAGAAAACTTCAATGCTTATTTTGGTAGAGAATTAGAACGCAATTCTTATATGATTGAACACTTGAGTGAGTATATGTCTAGAGTTAAAGGTGAACTTAAACTCATTAGTAAACATGCTTCTATGGTTACCACTCAAGTAGAACAAGTATTTAAAGCTCAGAATGAATTGCTCAATGAATTAAATAGTAAGAATATTGACTTTGTTGTTAGAGTTGCAACTAGGGGAGGTAAAGTGACTCAGGAACCTTTGTATCCTGAGGGCCACCCTAAGAGAATTGAGCAGGATTCTCAGAGAAATAATTTTGATACACCTAGTCCTTCTAAAAGGAAGAAAAAGAAAAATGATAGGACTTTGCATGCTTCTAGTGAACCTGTTGTTGACACACCTGAGAATCCCAATGATATTTCTATTTATGATGCTGAAACACAATCTGGTAATGAACATGAACCTAGTGACAATATTAATAATGATGTTCATGATGATGCTCAACCTAGCAATGATAATGATGTAGAAATTGAACCTCCTGTTGATCTTGATAACCCACAATCAAAGAATCAATATTATGATAAGAGAGACTTTGTTGCTGGGAAGCACGGCAAGGAAAGAGAGCCATGGGTTCAGAAACCCATGCCTTTTCCTCCTAAACCATCCAAGAAAAAGGATGATGAGGATTTTGAGAGCTTTGCTAAAATGATTAGACCTATCTTTTTGCGTATGCGATTAACTGATATGCTCAAAATGAATCCTTATGCTAAGTATATGAAAGAAATTGTTACTAATAAAAGAAAGATACCGGAAGCTGAAATTTCCATCATGCTTGCTAATTACACTTTTAAGGGTGGAATACCAAAGAAACTTGGAGATACAGAAGTACCAACTATACCATGCTCCATTAAAGAAACTATGTTAAAACTGATTTATGTGATCTTGGAACTGGTGTTAGTGTTATGCCTATCTCTTTATATCATAGACTTGATTTGAATAAGTTGACACCTTCTGAAATATCTTTGCAAATGGCTGATAAATCAACTGCTATACCTATCAGCATTTGTGAGGATGTGCCTGTTGTGGTTCCAAATGTTACTATTTTAACAGACTTTGTTATTCTTGATATTCCCGAGGACGATAGTATGTCTATTGTTCTTGGAAGACCCTTTTTTAATACTGCAGGGGCTGTTATTGATTGCAACAAAGGCAATGTCACTTTTCATGTTAATGGTAATGAGCATACAATACACTTTTCGAGGAAACAACCTCAAGTCCATAGTATCAACTCTATTGGAAAAATTCCATCGATTATTATTGGAGGTTTTGAATTTCCTCTATCTACTGTCAAAAAGAAATATGATATTCTTATTATTGGGGGCGTGCATATCCCCGTTGAGGTAACTTAGTGTTATTCGAAATTTCTCAGGTTTTATGCAATTCGGAATGAGTTTGTTAACAAGACCTGATCAACCTTGTTAATGGATTCCTTTTGATGAGCATGAGATGGATGAAGTTAGAAAGCACAACTCTCTGTACCCTTCTCTTACTTTCTGTTATTTAGTTGAAATAAAGTAAAATTAATATTTTCTGTCTGTTTTCTGAATTATCGGTGCAATATAAAAATACTACAAAAATAAAAGTTCTCCAAATGCCCTGAAATTTAAATATGATTTTTTTTGAAATATTTGAGAATATTTGGCACTGAGAACACAGCAGGGGGAGCAAGCACCTGGCCACGAGGGTCCAGGGCGCGCCCCCTGCCACGTAGGCCCATGGTGGCTCCCCTCCACTTACTCCAGCCACCACACACTTCTTCTTCCTCCTAAAAACAAATCACCAACTAGCTCAAGCACGAGTTCTACCTCATTTTGCTGCGATTTTTGATCTCCTAACTCAAAGCACCTCTCACAAAACTGCTTTGGGCGACTATTCCTTGGTATTTGACTCCTCCAATGGTCAAATTAGTTTTTGTTCTAGTGCTTTATTCATTGCAAATTTTTGCTGCTTAGGTGACCAGGTTCTTGAGCTTGCATGTCAAATTTATTTGGTCCCAAGTAGTTTTAATGCATGATATAGTCTCTAGGCACTTGAGGGAGTAGTTGCTATCAATTTTGTTGAGTTTGGTTCACTTTTATTTGAAGTTACTAAAAATTTCAGAAATTTTTAGAAAATGATGAAGAGATTTATGAGGGGCTCTTCGAGCCGAAGCTCGAAGAATAAGCAAAGTGAAGAAGAAGAGAGGCCCAAATATAATCTGCCTCGCACCGCGGAGGTTCGGCCGTGTGAATGGCCTTGTGATGATTTCTTGAGAGCAGCCGGGATTTATGATGATTTTTATGAGTTGGCTGAGAATGCAGGCCTCACCGACTTCCTCCGCGACCAACGCGAACAGTATCTCTTACTCACTAATATCTTTGTGCAAAATTTTCATTTCCATTCTAGGAGGTCACCACCTACGGTGGATTTTTATTTATATGATGAGTATAAAGAGATGACCCTTCGCGAATTTTGTGAGGTTTGCAAGTTGCCCTTTTCGGGCATCATAGAGGAACCACATCGTGACGACGTGGATGGGTTTATTGATACCATTGCTGTAGGGGAAACGAGGAAGGTTTCCGACGCAAGAATTACTAGCATACATTTTCCTGTTCTACGTTACTTTGCTATATTTGCTAGTAGGTGCTTAATTGGTCGCGGAAACTGTGGAAACCTGAGTGCCCCTGATATTGTTATTTTGTGCCATGCCTTGTTTCGTGATGACACATTTAGTATGGGCGCTATTGTTGCAAAGCGGTTAAACCTTAACCGTACTAAGGGCCCCATCTTGGGAGGCATCTTCACCTCGCGCCTCGCAGCATACTATAATATACCTATTAGGCATTGTGAGAAAGAAGAAAAATTGCAGCCTCCTGCTTTTATAGACTATAAGAGTATGGTAGCACATGATTTTATTGTTAAGAATAGGGAAAGAGCGCTTAAGTACAAATTAATATTTGGTAAAAATCACCCTGAGATTATTACTCTGCCTGCTCCTTCCTTGTTTGATTTGTCTGCAGGCAAGTACCTTGTTCCGCCAGAGACTATTCGCGCCTACCTAAACCCTACATCAGCTACAGAGCCAGAGCCGAAATCACAATTTGATCCTCCACGACAGTCTGATTACCAGTGGGATCCGGAGGTGATTGCCAACCAGTGGCAATCCGAGGCTTCTTCCCAGTACGACCCCAACTACAACTTTGGATATCCGCCAGCCCAGCCGTGGCAATAGACCAACTTAGGCCAAAAGCCTGAGCTTGGGGGAGTACGTATTTCCCACCGACATTACATTTATGCTTACACACTCATGCTAGTTGTCGGTGCTCATACTTTTTCGTTGTATCATCCGTGCTAGTTTATTTTCCTTTTTCCTGCTTTCTTCTTGTGTGTTTGAAAAAACTTTAAGAAAAACCAAAAAATATTAGTTGTAGCAGTTGGCTAGTTTACTTTCTTGCTTATAGTAGTAGTAATTAAAAAGAAAACCCAAAAAGATTTCTTGTTCTTCTTTTGCTTGTTTGGAGCTTTCTCGTGTAAATAGTTTTATTTCTTTTTTTTTCCTTGGGGGTCAAGAGGGGGAGACCATAATAAAATTGTTAAAGTTGCTCTTATATGTATTATTGTTGATTTAACCAAGAACTCATATTGCCTTGTTTTCTCCTGTTTATTAAATGCTCGCAGATTCCAGCTTAGTCCAATGCACGTGCACTATTGTTGCAAGTGAAAGGCAATTATGACGATATATAATGAAATGATTGAGATGAGGGAAGCTGGTATGAACTCGACCTCTTTTATTTTTCTAAATATGATTAGTTCATCGTTCCTGATTCAGCCTATTATGAATAAACATGTTTGCAATGACAATTAGAGATTATAGTTACTTATTGCATGCTTAATTAGCTAGGAGCTTATAATGGTTTACCTTGCGTGCCAACATGCTATTAAAATGGTTGTGATGTGGTATGATGGGGTGGTATCCTCCTTTGAATGATTTAAGTGACTTGACTTGGCACATGTTCACGCATGTAGTTGAAACAAATCATCATAGCCTTCATGATATTTATGTTCATGGTGGATTATATCCTACTCATGGTTGCACTCAATATTCATTAATTCTAATGCATGTTAATGACTTTTGTTGCTCTCTAGTTGGTCGTTTCCCAGTCTTTTGCTAGCCTTCACTTGTACAAAGCGGGAATACTGCTTGTGCATCCAATCCCTTAAAACCCCAAAGTTATTCCATATGAGTCCACCATACCTTCCTATATGCGGTACTACTTACCGTTCCAAGTAAATTTGTATGTGCCAAACTCCAAACCTTCAAATGAAATTATGTTTTGTATACTCGAATAGCTCATGTATCAACTAGGGCTGTCCGTATCTTCCATGTTAGGCGGGTTATTCTCAAGAGGAGTGGACTCCGCTCCTCACTCACGAGAAAATGGCTGGTCGCCGGGATGCCCAGTCCCATGCTTTAAGCAAACCAAATCGAAATAATTGCAAACAAAACTCCCCCCGGACTGTTGTTAGTTGGAGGCACTCGTTGTTTCAAGCAAGCCAGGGATTGATGCTTGTTGGTGGAGAGGGAGTATAAACTTTACCATTCTGTTTGGGAACCGCCTATAATGTGTGTAGCATGGAAGATATCGACATCTCTTGGTTGTTATGTTGACAATGAAAGTATACCGCTCAAAATATTATTTATCTCTATTTCAAAACCGAGCTCTGGCACCTCTACAAATCCCTGCTTCCCTCTGTGAAGGGCCTATCTATTTACTTTTATGTTGAGTCATCATCCTCTTATTAAAAAGCACCAGCTGGAGAGCACCGCTGTCATTTGCATTCGTTACTGTTAATTTATATTGGGTATGACTATGACTGGATCTCTTTTACCATGAATCACAATGTCTAGTCAGTTCTTGATCTTTAAAGGTGCTCTGCATTTATGTTTTGCGGTCTCAGAAAGGGCTAGCGAGATACCATCTTGTTATACCATATTATGATTGTTTCGAGAAAGTGTTGCCATCCGAGATTTATTATTATTGCTCGCTAGTTGATTATGCCATTGATATGAGTAAACATGAGACCTAAATGTTATTGTGAATATGGTTAGTTCATAATCTTTGCTGAAAACTTGAATGCTGGCTTTACATATTTACAACAACAAGAGAAAATAGAGTTTGTAAAAGTTTTTCTTTATCACTTTCAGTTTGTCAACTGAATTACTTGAGGACAAGCAAAGGTTTAAGCTTGGTGGAGTTGATACGTCTCCAACGTATCTACTTTTCCAAACACTTTCCCCCTTGTTTTGGACCCTAACTTGCATGATTTGAATGGAACTAACCCGGACTGGCGCTGTTTTTCAGCAGAATTACCATGGTGTTATTTTTGTGCAGAAACAAAAGTTCTCGGAATGACCTGAAAATCAACAGAGATTATTTTTGAAAAATATAAAAATACTGGTGAAAGAATCAAGGCCAGGGGGCCCACACCCTTTCCACGAGGGTGGGGGGCGCGCCCCCCTGCCTCGTGGGCCCGCTGGAGCTCCACCGACCTCAACTCCAACTCCCTATATTCGTGTTCGGGCAGAAAAAAATCAGAGAGAAGGATTCATTGCGTTTTACGATACGGAGCCGCCGCCAAGCCCTAAACTCTCTCGGGAGGGCTGATCTGGAGTCCGTTCGGGGCTCCAGAGAGGGGAATTCGTCGCCGTCGTCATCATCAACCATCCTCCATCATCAATTTCATGATGCTCACCGCCGTGCGTGAGTAATTCCATCGTAGGCTTGCTGGACGGTGATGGGTTGGATGAGATTTATCATGTAATCGAGTTAGATTTGTTAGGGTTTGATCCCTAGTATCCACTATGTTCTGGGATTGATGTTGCTATGACTTTGCTATGCTTAATGCTTGTCACTAGGGCCCGAGTGCCATGAACTCAGAATTGAACCCTTTATGTTTTCATGAATATATTTGTGTTCTTGATCCGATATTGCAAGTTATAGTCACCTATTATGTGTTATGATCCGGCAACCCCGAAGTGACAATAATCGGGACCACTCCCAGTGATGATCGTAGTTTGAGGAGTCCATGTATTCACTATGTGTTAATGCTTTGGTCCGGTACTCTATTAAAAGGAGGCCTTAATATCCCTTAGTTCCCGCTAGGACCCCGCTGCCACGGGAGGGTAGGACAAAAGATGTCATGCAAGTTCTTTTCCATAAGCACGTATGACTATATTCGGAATACATGCCTACATTACATTGATGAATTGGAGCTAGTTCTGTGTCACCCTATGTTATGACTGTTCCATGATGAACCGCATCCGGCATAGTTCTCCATCACCGATCCAATACCTACGAGCTTTTCCCATATTGTTATTTGCTTAGTTACTTTACCGTTGCTACTGTTACAATCACTACAAAAATATCACTGTTACCTTTGCCACTGTTACCGTTACTATCATACTACTTTGCTACTAAATACTTTGCTGCACATATTAAGTTATCCATGTGTGGTTGAATTGACAACTCAACTGCTAATACTTGAGAATATTCTTTGGCTCCCCTTGTGTCGAATCAATAAATTTGGTTGAATACTCTACCCTCGAAAACTGTTACGATCCCCTATACTTGTGGGTTATCAGTATGCCAAACCATGTACTACAAAAAGTCATTTTTGTTGGACTTACTTCATAAAGTGAAGCCTTTAGGGGCAGCGCCATGATTTATGGTGGGTGTTTCAATGAAGCAGTGTGGCAATATGAGCAGTTCTCGGCACATAGAGTCTCTAATGGACGATGTATATTTTTTGGGTAGTTATCTCTCATTGCAGCTTATTGAATATGGGGGTATGAAAGTGTTCCTTGAACTTTTGATAATAAACAGGATGGGAAGAGGAATGTGAAAGTGTGGCTAGATCATGTGGCGGCGTGCCATACTATGAGTTCTAGCTCTGGCCGTTGTCCTTTGATAAACAATCTTTTGGGTCAATCTCATACGAGACATAAGTCATATCATTTGAGACATGAATCCTATTGGGAGAGGGAAGGACCTTTGTTAAATGAACATGTTAAGAAAATTTGGAATCATAGACTTCCTATTCAAGATTGGGTTAATGTGGCTTCTAACCTAAATGGTATGATGAAACCTGTACATGCTTGGAGCCGCAAGCATATGGGTTCGCTCCATAAAAAATGATTGAGCTATAGAAGGAGTGGAGGTGCTTCATAGAAGAAATGACAATCATGGCAATGCCAAAAGGTGTACCATTTTACATGAGATGGATGAGTTGCTACTGAAAGTGGAGATGATTTGGAGACAAAGCTTTGAATAGTTGAAAAGTGGTGACTAAAACACCAAATGTTTTCATAGGAAAGCATCGTGGGGAGCAAAAGAAAATAACATTTCGGCGCTAAAGAAGAAGGACGAACCAATTATGGAGGATATTGGTGAACTTCATATTTTGTCTAATATTTTTGAAGGATTAATATTCATGTGTTGTTAATGTCGTTGCTTATTCCTTTGTTTTGACATGATTCAACCTAAAATTAATATTTTAATGAATGAGAAACTATGTGCCCAATTCTTTGGCGAGGAGACTATTAATGCCCTCTTCAAGATTGCTCACTGAATGAACATGACCGGACGGTTTTCTGGCTAGGTTCATTCAACGGAATTGGGATATTTTAAAGGACGGCGTTATTCGGGATGTCCGGCATTTTTTCTCAACAAATTGTATGCCTCTTGGGGTTAATGTCACTGTCATAGTACTTATTCCAAATTGAAGAATCCCATGGAGCTTAATGATTTTCATACAATCATTATGTGTGATGTAATTTATAAAATAATCTCTAAGTGCCTGGTGAATTGTCTTCGTCCGCTGCTTGATTACATGATTTCTCCAACTTAGAGTCTGTTTGTCCCCTACAGGCTAATTAATGATAATTCCCTCATTGCTTTTCAGTGCATGCACTCTATGAGTTCAACCAAGGATAGACATGCTGAATTTTGCGCTTACAAGTTGGATATGGCTTCCCTTGTCGGGTTTTTTTGAACTTAGGGGTTGAATAGACGATGGAATGTGTGCCATCGGTGAAATATTCAGTGCGGTTCAATGGGCAACTCATGGAATTCTTCTCACCATCTCGTGGGTTTTGACAACATGATCCCCTCTCGCTTTATCTGTTTTTGATGGTAGCTGAAACTCTACCCCTTGTGCTGCATGATGCCATAAACAAGGTGTTCTTCAAGACTTCAAATTTTGTAGAAATGCTCATGATGTCGCATTTACTCTTTGCATATCATTCCCTATTACTTTTTAAAGTCTCTCTTGATCAAGCTTCGATTGTCAAAAAAGTTTGGCTTCTTCTGAAATTGGCTCGTGTCAGCAAGTTGAGTCCGTCCAAATGCTCCATTATGTTTTGGGCAAAGTGTACTATTGAATATCAAATGGTTGTGATGGTGATCGTTCAAGTTGCGGCGGATAGATTTGAGGATAAATATTTGGGGCTTCCAGGCCAATGGTGAATAAAGGAGGGTAATTATCATCTATCAAGGATAATTTCTTGAAGAGATTGATAAACTGGACGGAGAAGTACCTATCGAGTGCGGCAATGGATTTTTTTAATAAAGTCAGTGCTTCAAGCCCTACCAACTTATATGACGGGATATTCAGATTTCCAGCTGCCTTGTGCGATGATTTGTCAAACATGACCAAGGACTATTGGTGGGGATCAAAAAGAATGCAAAAAAGTACATTGGTTGTCCTGGGATAGAGTGTCCAAGCCTAAAGGACATGGAGGTATGAAGTTCGTGATTTGTTCTTATTTAATCAATCTATTCAGGCCAGGCAGGCTTGGTGACTCTAGAGAATCCTGAATCTCTTTGTGAAGAGTGTTGAAGGTGAAATATTTTCCAAATGGCCACTTTCTGGACACAGTGTTTCCTCAATGATGGTATCCAACAAACAGATATTACGAATTCAGTTGAACAATATGTTTAGTAGAAGTAGAATTGCACACACTGGTTCAAAAGAAAAAGTAACAATGACTGGATACACATGTGCTTCAGGAAAACCCACTGTCCTGATTTGGGACTATGGGACGAAAAACCTGATGCCGCATGCATGTACCCTGTAGTTGAGTACTCACTCTGTAAAGAAATATAAGAGCGTTTAGATCACTAAACGTTTTTATATTAGGGCGGAGTACTCGTGATTTTTATTACAGCCGAGATCCGACCAGCGGCACCAAGCAAGCATTAGCCGTGTGGGTAGCTGTAGGTCTTGGTGCTCAACGACAGTCGGCTATCCGGCTTCCACCACTGGCGAAGGCTGTGCGCGTCACTGTCGGTGCTGGAGTTGAGCCTCGCCGACGGCAGCAGGTGGGGCTTGAGCGTCTTGGCGCCGAACATGGAGTGGAACATATCACGGTACGACAGTCTGGAACCGGTTTTGGCGACGCGGGAGAAGCCCTTGGCCACCTGCTGCCGCTGCTCGAAGTACTCAATATGCCCCATGCTGATGATGTCCTTACGGTTCACGTACATGTCCGGCACCCACGGGTTGAGCCGCTCGAAAAGCCGCTTGGTGCGCTTCCGGTACGAGCCCATCACCTGGCCGAGCGCGAACTTGAGCGCGAAGCTCGTGGTGTAGAGCCCGGTCTTGGCGTCCCCCTTGAGGACCTTGTCGATGGGCGCCGCAGCCGACACGTGCGGCGGGTTGAAGAGGAAGGTCCGGATGTTGTGCCCCTCGATCTCCATCAGGTCCCGCCCTATGTCCAGCGCCAGCGACGCGCCGAGGGAATGCCCCGTGAGCCAGACGCCGCTGGCATCCCTGCCGATCAGCTGGTGGACCTTGGGGTGCGCGATCTCGAACCGCTTGCTGCCGCGCAGTTCGTTGAATATGACTTTGCAGTCCTGCATCAGCTCTTGCGCCCTCTTGTAGTGACCTAGCATGGTGCCTCGGAAGGCAACCACGTAGCGTGGAGCGGACCGGTGCCGGCTCAGTGCCATGAGCTCGAAGGTGGCGCCGAAGATCATCGTGTCGTTCGGATTCGAGTCGTCAATAAACGTTTCCACTAAACTGAAACCGAAGCTTTCCCACCACGCTGGCGCCAGCCCATCTTTATATAACCTGCGGCCGAGTATGTCGTTCTCCATCACGTAAGTGGCTTTGACAAGGCAGGACATGACACACCGGCGGTGCCCCTCCTTGGACCTATGACATATACATTCACATGCATGGTTTCATCAGCATCAGCTTCGGCAATATTTTATATCTAGGTCCACCAACATACTCCCTCCTTCTAAAATAAATGTTTCAACGTTAGTAGTATAACTTTATATTAAACATGATACAAAGTTAAAACATTCATTATAAAACAGAGCGAGTATGTATATAGCCCAGCAACAAAGGTGACAACTATGTATAAAGAAGACTTCGTGTTATTTCTGCACATCCACAACCCAAATCCCAGTTGCCCTTGATGACTTATTTACCCATATTTCATTAGAGCATCTCCAATGTTGATCCATAAATTTTCTCTGGCATCAGTCCGTTGGCAGGGGACCAGTCCATGAACACGAATGCGGGAGCCGGCTATCCAAGGCTACCCGCATATATTTAATCTCATTTTTTTAAGTCATTATGTTCAAATAGCCGCATATATAGTCTAAAATAATTTAAATGCTCAAATGCAGCCGTGATTCAAATTTAAAAAGTTCAAATATTGCACTCCAACATTGTTGTCCCCCTCAACCGCTCACAGATACTCAATCAGATCATTTTTCAGTTGCTCGATGCCGAATTTGTTGATGCATTTGTACAGACTAGCGGTCGTGCCATATGTAAGCATCCGCAGTGCGGCCGTGCACTTCTGGTAACTAGAGAATCCAATCCTTCCCACTTTAATATGAAGTGGTCATCAAAAGGACTGGATGTCATGGTACAGACGATTGAAGACATTTTTGTGCATCCAAATGCGCCGGATATGATTTTCTTGTAGTTTGTCGATTGTTGTTGATAGCTTTGGGATCAAAAGAAAATCCTCGCTTAGGCATAGCTTTGCTTTTGTATGATTTTGAATTGGTCGATGTCTTTTGTGTGTAGTGTTAGTGTTGACTTTGTGCATCCTAATTATGCAAAGACCGGATGTGTATTCATTGTGTTTATATCCACGTTTTGCTTTATTTTGAGTTTATAAAATCCACTCTTTATAAAAAACTGACATTTAAAAAAAATGGAAACATGTGATTTCTCCATGAATGCGAAAGATGCGAAGAAAAACTGGACAAATGTTTTCTCCACGAATTAACACATGATTCAGTAAGGAAATATAGAACATACCAGTCAATCTTTATCTTCGAAACGGCGCCAGATTTGGACATCATATGCGTCGGCCCGGCGCGATGGAAGGTGTCCTCCTCACTGTCCAACGGTCCAACCTTTGTGACTCCCATGATCTTATCCTAGATGCGATGAAATCAGGTCAGATAGATCACTAGATCGGTCACTCCTGCAGTGTGCATGGAAGCAGCGTTTTCCGTGTGCCAGCTCGTGAACAAAAACAGGGTTTGGTACAAAAGGGTTTCTTAAATTTTAGGGTAACTATCACGGTGGTCCATACATTCTGTACAGCTAGATTTTCCATAAAAGTTGTACATGTTGTCTTCAATTTATCTATTATCTTTTTACAAAATTACACTAGTAAACACATAAACTATATTAAATATTTTTTAAAGATACGGATAAGGCTGAAAGATTGGCTCCCACAGCACTATCCATAGACTGATCTGAACTAGACCGTGGACGGATGCCTTTTCCGTTTTAGGGATTAACATTGGGATGCCCTTATATTCCAAGGGATCAGCATAGTCAACGCAGGGTCAAAGTACTTTATGCAGCCCATGACAAGCCAAACTACTTAGGTCCACTTTGATTCACATGATTTTCAAAAGGCAAAAATAGAAAAATAAATATACAGGATTAGAATAGCATGCCTACCTAAGTTCTACAGAAGTATTCCTCCCTCTATCCTAAAATTCTTGTCTTATATTTGTTTAAGTACGGATGCATCAAGTCATATTTTAGTATTAAATACATCCTTATTTAGACAAATTTAAGACAAGAATTTTGAGACGAAGGGAATAGCACTGAATGTTTGATGTCATTGAAAAAACAAAAAAAATATAAAAAAAATGTTGGGTTGGATACTAGATTTTCTTAGGAAAAAAAATCTATAGAATTCAATGGAACGACGAACCATTGTAGAAAAAATCCCAAAGAATTTTAACACTCGAAAATACCTATGCAATTCCTTCGTATCAAAAGCCCACTACCATCAAAGAAAGGCATATGTAGTTGTGATACACCTACCGCCTTAGTGCTTCTTCAACATGGACCCTCAAACCATCTGCATATGTTTGGACCATACGGTCTGGATGTGTGTTGTCATCCCAACATGGGCCTGTATCGGTTCGCTAGTGGTCAGACGTATTTTTCCCGGCAAACCGGAGACAGGGGGTTGTGGGCGTCTGGGCTGCTGCCATGTCCACTTCTGACCGTTCTTGCCCCCCAAACCCTCCTCCCCCCCACGCTTTCCCGCCTGGCGCCGGCTACCCTCATTCATGCCGCTGAGAGCGGCCGCTCCGCATTGACGCCAACCCAGAGCGGACGCGACCTCTCACCGGCGCCGGCCGAGAGAGCGTCGCCTACTACATGCCCAGCCGAACACGCCTCCTCGCCAACACTCATTAAAGCCACACGTGTGTCGACAAACCTAGTTCGGTCGCACGCCCGTGCACGAGCCGGTCGGCATTAAACACAACGTCGGTTGGCTCCTCGCATCCACCGGCTATTTGAACGAGGTCAGGCGCCAGGTAAGAACTGCACCACACCTTCGCTCCCCATCTCCCCCTTGCACCATATTCTCCACATTGTCCATGGAATCCGACAAGCAGGAAGATGGGGTTCTCCGGCATAAAAGTAGGCTCCATGGCCCGCCGAGCCCACCGAATACGTACCAGGCAACTTGCTTCTCGACCTCCCTCGCCGCTCGAGGCCGTCAGTACCATGGGCGAGGCTGCGGGCTTGTGTGCGGAGGAGCAAGTGGCCGCTCCAAGCCGACCCATGGTTCGCCAAGTCGCCGCTATAAGCCAGCTCACGGAGGAGCACAGCGACACGGGCAAAAATGTTGTCGTGGATGAGGCAGTGTAGTACCGCTCCTCCCGCGCCATCTGCCATCAACGTGCGCGAAACTGCGCCCTGCCGTCGGAGCAAGAAGTTGGCGCCGTGGAGATCAAGGAGGCGGCCAACACATCCGCGGCCGCCGACGACAGCGAGGAAAAATAGATCATGGGAGGCCGCCTTCGCTTGGGTCCCACGAAGCCACCGTCGGCGTATTGCCGGCGTGCACAGCCGGTGTCTTGTCCTCTTCGCAGGCCACCGTCGTCACCCGCCCCAAAAACCAACCCCTATCCGTGCTTCACGGAAGCGGAGGCCACTCCGATGAGCGACGCAGCAGGACAAAGGGAAGGTATGGAGGAAGCGGAGGCTATTCTTCCCCTCTCCCCGAAGCATATCCCTCCAGGGCATCATGCAGTACGACGAGCAGGCTGATGGACATGGGGAAGCCGTGTCATCGGAGGGGCTGTAGAGGGGGCGGGGCTTCATTTTTCAGGGCTCATGATCAGCCGGAGATGGGGAACGGGCACCGGCGGTCATTTTAGTCTAGATTTAGAGTCAGTCTAATAGAAAAATGTATAAATGTAATGAATTTGCTCCGGTTTAAATGGAAAGCATCCGGTTTTATGTTAAAAACATGTCCGATTTGTTTAAGTTTGAATTACATTTGTTTATTTTCATTGAATTTCATTTGAAATGTAACCGGAAATATGTGACTAGCTTTGGATGACCGACTCCTGCATCCATGTGTACGGGCTGGTCGTGTCTGCGGCCGGATGCGAGAGCAAATTTGCGGGCAGCTATAGTGCGGAACTCCTTTGCGGACGATAAATCACGGGACGATTCGTGAACGACAGCTGATCCAATGGTTTTCCTGTACCCAGCGGACACCATGAAAGGCTCCGGCGACACGTCGTTCACAAATCGTCTGTACATTGTCGTCCGTATAGCATTGCTCGCTATAGTGTGATGTTTGGCCCGTGATGAGTGTACTGTTGCACTGTGTTTACTCGTCACATGCGTGATGCGTGCCCCTCTCTTCTCAAACCGTGATGTTTTTTTTGTGTGTGTGTCCGGGTTGGCGGCGACGAGAGAATTTTTGCTCGTTAGCTAGGAGCCTAGGAGAGGAGGGATGAGGAGATACGCTGCATATGTACGTAGTCATGATATGCTCAACACTCTTGCTCAAAAGTGTGCAAGATCATGGGCTGTCCGAGTCACAACGGGTTTTGTGGTTGAACGCATCCAAGATACGTGTTTCGGCGAGATTGCCGTGCTAGCACGTTCTCAAACCGAACGGGGGCATTTTTTGGTTTCCGTGTCACAGATAGTACTACAAAACAATTTGCTGCAGTGCCATCTCTTTTTAGACTGGTCATAGTATAACTTATATTAGTGTCATGCATATAACATTAGTCTAAGTTATTATCTTTATGGTGCAAAGTAATATAGCATTCTAGATGGCTTCATTTATTAGCTTGTAGACTCATCTTTTCTCAAAAAGCACTATGTTACAGTAATATGTTATGTTACTCTAAACACCTCTCTCTTCATTAACTACATGCCACGTAAGCAAAAAAAATTTGAAGTACGCTATACCTAAGTTACTCCCACTATGACTAACCTTAGATAAATGCCCCAGTATATATACTACTCCACCTATGGCCCGTGAGGCTGGTCATAGTGGGGAGTAACTTATATTAGTGTCATGCATATGACCAGTGGCGGAGCTTCAAAGAAAAAGTTGGGCGGGCCAGACTAAAGAAGATCACAATTTTTTTAGGCATTTGTGAATACTCAATAGCTTTTGTTCTCATTGAAATTTCATCCTATATATTAACAAAAAATATTACTGGGAAGACACTGATATTTACCTTATTACGCCTTGTCTCAATGATCTTCTTACACTAAAATGCACTTAACAAAAATTATTTTGTGTTAGATACAAGGAACCTGCTGATTCACCAAGAAAAACTATATCTTTATCTTCTATTTTCACATATGAATTGATAATGAAATGCATTACTTATACTCAGTTCAATCAATGGATAACATAAATCTACCGCCCCGAGATAATTAGAAATTACCCGGCGACACGGTGCTCAGCGTTCGCAGCTGACCGACAGTACTGGTTGGTAGTGAGCAGGCTGCAGCGGTCTGCGGAGGCAGGGATCAGAGGCATTTGGGTGGCACAATGATAGGATCCTAATGGCGTGGAGGCGGGCGGAGCCATAGAGCAAGCAGCAGGAAGCATGCGTTTAGCTATGAGGAGATCATCCGATCAGCAAGGTCGAGGCTAGTTGGGGCTGGCTGGCGACATGAGTCCTGGCTGGCTGCCGGACTCTGCTCGTGCTGTGTGCGCACGTAGCATGGCAGCTTGGATTGGATCGATCGATCAATCGTATAACAGTTACGAAGCATCGCATATAGGTATAAAAAAATATCTGAAAAACCTGGGCCGGCCATGGCCCGGTTTAGCCCCAACAAAGCTCCGCCCCTGCATATGACACTAGTCTAAATTACTACCGCCATAGTGCAACGTAACATAGTAGTAGTGTCATAAATGGCTTCATTTATTAGCTTGTAGACTCATCCTTTCTCGGGAAGTGCTATGTTACACTAAGGCTAGTCATAGTGGGAGTAACTTAGCTAGTAACATAGCGCACTTCAAGAAATTTTTGCTTATGTGACAAGTATTTAATGTGAGGTGGTAACATAATATGTTACTGTAATATAGCGCTTCCCAAGACAAGATGAGTCTACAAGCTAATAAATGAAGCCATCTATGACACTACTATTATGTTACTTTGCATTATGAAGGTAGTAACTTAGACTAGGATCATGCATATGACACTAGTCTAAGTTACTCCCCACTATGACCAGCCTAACATATTATGTTACTCTAAACATTTCTTCCTCATTAATTACATGCCACATAAGCAAAATTTGCTTAGAGTGCACTATGTTACTACTACCTCCGTTTCAGTTTACAAGTCCTGCGCATATACCTAGGTTACCAATTTTATCACTCTAATATAAACTATATAACACAAAAATTATATTTTTTGAAACTAGAAACTCCGAAGTTTATGTTGGTATATTTTTTGTAATATATTACTTATATTAGGTTGGTTAAATTGACGATTTAGGGGTACGCGTACGTCCTGTAAATTGAGAGAGAGGTAGTATCTAAGTTACGGACTAGTATCCTGCCCACATGTCAGCGACCAACGTCACAACGTCAGAGGAGCCGCTTTCCTAAGTTACTCCCACTATGATTAGCCTGATGAGTTGAAAGAAAAACTGGTGGACCGCACAGCTTGTTTCCTTAATGATGAATGACGCTGGCTAATCACATTGGGATGTCTCATATCTAGACTCAAGGTTGCACGCCGACGTCCCAGATAGCGAGAGACTTTGCCTAAAAAAAGAAAGAAAAAAGATAGCGAGGGACTCGCGCTTAGATTATCAGCATTCCCCATTTTTCCTTTATCATATCAGAATCTTTTGAAAAGCCGATATGTATCTTTTCTCAGTGTTGGATCTAGACCTATGCGGCCATGCCAGACCCATCTCCTAAATCTGTGTTTCCATATACCTCTTCCCTCAATAGTCACCGTTCTTCTAATGAAAAAAGGTATATGACCCAAAAATGTTTTTTTCTTTTTCCAAAAGGTGGTTGAATCCCCGGCCTTTGCATCAATATGAGGCACGCATCCAGCAAGTAGGGATGTAAACCAGGTCATGTTTAATTAAGCCCACTTATTTCTAACAGTTTAATAAAGTTTTTTCTTTGGGAAAAATGAACTATCGAGCTATAACTAAACGGGACATCCCGTTGTTTGCAATTTCCATCCCTAGCAGCAAGGGCAAACATATTCTAGGAGTAGAGTACAAGAACTAGAGCACTATGCCGACTCATAAAATGGTTGGAAGAGTATCATGGATGCTTTCTTGTTTGCATCAGCTGGTGACAACTAACAAGCATGCATGTACATGCAATGTTAAAAAAGAGACCGAAAACCGGCCAGTAACGGATTCAAGGTTGAATGTGGAGTACCTTCACTCAAGGACAGGTTGATCCTGCAGCTCCCTGAACGAGTGGAGTAGATCCGGGTTCAGGAACGAGGAACCTACCACCCTCTAATTGCCGAGTAGCTCATGAAGAGCAGCTCCGATCCTGCAACACTAGAGAGGATCGCGGGAGAGGTAGAGAGACGGAGATATATACATAGTGAGAGTATAGTTTGTGGTAGCAACCAGGCATCTTCCAAGAATACTCTTCTATTTTTAACACGTTGGTGCCCTTGCCGCCTGTCCCGGGCCCTGTTTGCACCGCGTATGTGATCATGGTGCTGGTGTGGTGAAAGTGAGACCCCATGGACGGGGTGCCGTGGAAATCTCCCATTTGATATGCAGCCCTTATTTTAAGTGGTGGTACATATGGCTGAAGACTTGGCATGGTTGACTCGGAGACTTGGTTGGCTTGGCTTTTTGGTTCACTGAACCTCGTGCTTAGGCTGGTCAGCAGCTGCATTGCAAGTTGTTCTGCAAGTGTGCGATTTTTCAGCAGCTGTATTTGTCATGTATGCAAGTTGGTGATCACCACGATGATGCAAGTCCCTTCCATACGACTGGCCAAATTGATACGCTTGCAGCAACTCCCTCATTTAATCTAACAAGCAGCTCACCTACGGATCCATTTAAAAGAAATACACTTGCTAGCAAGACTGGTGACTTTTCTCAGAATGTAGAAAGCATCACAGGTCTGCAATCAGTGCGAGGCGCAACTCGATGGCTAGTGGCGGTATGTGGTCGATTTTTCTGTTTTGCAAAGGATTTGTAGATGGACAAACCTACCCTTTAAATAAAACTTTTAAACGAGGGTGCACTGAAAGCGGAACCCTAAAATCGTCAGTTCCATCTTTATAGAAGCAGACTCCTTGAATTGTGCCCTTCATCCACCCTTCTAAAATTTTGGGTATAAACTCTAAGTTTCATTTTGCTTAAAGCCAATTTTATCTTGCATCTACCTCTAAACATCATTCGATCAATCGTCAACTAGTAGCATATGTTTGAATGGGCAACTCCAATCAAACATATAAACAAACAACCCTTAAGTTAATTATCACCCACATCAAATCATTAAATGTGATAAGATCATCCAGTGGTTCCAAGTCTAGTGGCTCATAATTATCCATAGTCGGGGACACGTCTAATCGGTTAGTTTGACACTCTGCAGAGGTTGTACATATTCCCCACATGACCAATCAACCCCTTCCGTTGTTATACTCATTTATCAAACAGCCGGGAGAAGACCAAGACGAAGTCTTTCATTAGAGGTCATGTAATCCCTTGGTAGTGCCCATCCCACCTACATCACTACATCTGTTTGCACTACCGAGTAGGGAAAATATCTAGTGCTACCGAGGCTCAGGTGCAACCATGATACGGGTTTCTGGGCTGTCAGATTCTCAGATCGAACGGCTCTCAGTAACTCTGCAATATTTGCAAAAAAAGCCTCATTGGAGTCCAAAAATTATGCATAGGTCCAACAGATCCAATAGCTCCCAGATGCCGTACGATCTGAGAATCCGACAGCCGAGGAGCCCGTATCACGGTAGCACCTAAGCCTCGGTAGCACCAGATATTCTCCCCTACCGAGTAAGGGTTCCTACAACTTACTTAACTAAGCCAAAGCCCATATGATATGTGGTCGTACTGGAAGCTACTGTAATGAAACTTGTCTGGTCCTTTTGTACTTGGGTGACATTCCACGTGTGAGTGATCCCTTGGCTACTCTAGGACACCTGAGCAATTCACACTGGTACTCCAGTTTCCCCCTCACCCTAAAACCCATTCCACCCAGATGATCCATTAGCATTTAGTTGATCATATTTACTAATATCTAACAATTTTCATGAATCGCGATATCACCACCCCACATCTACCATAGCAGTTTCTAAGCATTCAACTAGGCACTAGCGAATCTATAGTCACAAAGAGTAAAGATCACAACTACTTATGGCTGTCAGAACCGGGTTCGTACAATAGTATTTAGCATAAATAGTCCTTCTCATGCATACTAAAATTGTGATAGTCACTACATGCATACTAAAAGTATAGGTGTTAGTATGATCAATAGGTGCAACTTGCCTTTGCCTTCACGTGTAGTAGTTTATAGCATGATATTATTCCACTTCACACTCCGGTCTTGCATATTCCTCATTTTATATGCAAGTGAGATTTCTTTCATTATAGAACTTGGCTTGTTTATTCCGATGATGAGCTTCCTCAAATGCTCGAGGGCTTCATGAGCAAGCAAGTCGGATGCACAACCACTTAGTTGCATTAGAGAAGAGCTTTCATACGCTTATAGTTCTAGTGCATCTGTTGCATGGCAATCCCTGCTCCTCATATTAATATCAACTGTAAGGCTTCTTCATTGCCTAACAATCAGCCGCACTGATGTGAGACTTTCTGTCTTTTTGTTTTCTTTTTGATCCCCATCATCATTCTATTTGCCATCCAACATGCTAAGACCAAGGCTTATAAGTTGATCATTGAACGAAGTGCTAAGTAGTTGAAAAGGATTTGTCATAAATATTGATTGCTTGATTGAAACTCTATGTTGTGTATGATAAATGTTTGAATATGATAAAGTCTTGATTGATTGATTGGGGACATGAATATGACATATGAGTGTTGATTTGTATTGCATAAAAAAGTTAATACATGAAAGCATTAGTGATTTTTGTTTACACATTTTGATGTTACTTGCTTATTGTCAAATATAGGTTATTACTTTGAATTACTTTGTTCTTAAGTTCACACCATGATTGCATCATTCCATCAAGATCTTGTTGGGTAGCATTTAACATCAAAAATTATCTTGGTTTACCTTTTACCTACTCGAGGATGAGCAGGAATTAAGCTTGGGGATGTTGACACATCTCAAACGTATCTATAAATTTTTATTGTTTCATGCTATTATATTACCATTTTTATATACTTTTATAGCAGTTTATATTATATTTCTAGACTATCCTATTAATTTAGTGCCCAGTGGCAGTTTCTATTTTCTGCTTGTTTTTGTTTCACAGGAAATCAATATCCGTCGATTTAACTCAATTTTTTTGGGAAACAAGAAATGTAGAAGCTTTGGGATACCACGAGAGGAGCTACCAGGGGCCCACAATGGTGCCCAGCGCAGCCGGGGGTGTGGTCGTGCTGCCCGTGTGGGGCCCCCACTTACCGCCTTTACCCTATTCCACCGCCATAATTCCCTACAAATACCAAAACTATTCGTCGTGTCTCCACAAGAATTTTATCGCTGCCAAAAGCCACCATTCCATAGAGGTCTCATCTGGAGGCCTATTCCGTAGCCCTGCTGGAGGGGGAATGCATTACCAGAGCCATCTTCATCAACCTCGTTGCCTTCATGACCATATGTGAGTAGTTCCACCAGGACCTACGGATCCATAGTAGTAGCTAGATGGTTCTCTCTCCTTTTGGATGTTCAATACCATGTTCTCATTCTTGATCGAGATCAATCCGATGTAACTTTATGGTGTATTTGTTGGGACATAATGAATTGTCACTTTATGATCAGATTGTTTTTTGAGATCAATCGAATCTTTTGAGGTTTTGTTGATGCAAAATTAAATACTTTTGTATGCTCTTCGATCTACCTATCTTCTTTGGCCAAGTTCGATGGGTTTTTCTTCAGATGAAGTTATGCTTTGTAGTGGGTTTAATCTTGCAGTGCTCTAACCGAGTGACAATAAGGGCCAAGACACGTATCGTATTGTTGCTACTAAGGATAAAATGACATGGTTTTTTCATATTGATTGACTTCTTCCTATTATGTCATCTTGCTTATTGCAATATTATGTTTTTTGCAAACTTAATACCTTGAGATACATGCTGGATAGCGGTTTTGGGGTGCAATATTAGTGGTACATGCACTTGGATTAATGATTTACTTATCACAGACGTAATGCCTACATGAGATTATTCCATAAATGATCGTAGTCATAAATATTGCAATTTGATCAATTGCCCAACTATAATTTGTCTACCATGCTATTTGATATTTTGGGAGAGATGCCACTAGTGAATCTATGGCCCTAGGCCTATTCTCCATTAATAAAATGCTTGTACACAATTTGCTTATTTTTATTTATCATACTATTTTACCACTACCTATCTTTATTTGCTTTTAATCTTGTAATTAGCAAGGCAAGGGGCTTGACAACCCTCTTGCCATGTTGGGTGCAAGTTTGTCTCTTGTTTGTGTGTAGGTGTTGTTTATCTTGTTTGCTTGGAAGTTTCCTACTGGATTGATAACCTTGGTTCTCTAACTGAGGGAAATACTTTGCTGATGTTCTATTTCACCCTTCCTCTTTGCGAGAATCCCAACAACTCCTACAAGATTCAGCAGTGGCTGGGGTCGGCATGGGCGTCACTCCTGGAGGTAGTCGGGGATGGTGTCCTGGCTACGGTGGCTCTCAACACAATATGCTTCCAGATACCTTGTTTTTCTTCAGTGACCTTTCCATACACTGATCCAATCTTCTAGTTCTTATTGGCCATAGCTCACCTTTATAGTCATGGTTCCATTGGTACATCTTCTGATTCTTCATGCAATTGTGATAAATGCGCCCTTCTCCACATGAATAGCATGACTTGGTGCAGACTTTGGGTACAACCTTTGTAAGTGGAACGGTAATGCTTTCCTTCATCACGTGTACTTCCATGTATTCCTTGAGAGCTTCTTTCATTCCTTCCTTTTGTTGTTGGGTCACTTGTTGTATCCCGGGTAGAGGTGACATTGAGAGGAGTAGTGGGTAGTTCCTCCACATAATAAAGAAGTGACATGAATAGTGGGGTATTCTCCAGTTGGGTGACTTCCTTCACGAGAGGGACATTCGTCCTGATGTTCCTTAAAGGTGTGTCCTATTTCCCCACAATTTTTGTAGGCACAAGGTTTTATCATGTCATCATCGTGCCAAGGCTTTATCATGTGGGTGACACGGTCTAATTCTGCAAATTCATCTTGAACTTTTCCCAAGTGAGTGCCACTTGCGGTCCATTAATGGCTTGCTACATCCTCCACCAAGTAGCAACACATTTTGCAAAGTACTAGAGAGCATACTAGACCTTATCATTGTCGTCAACATTATTATCCTTGAGTGGTCCTCCATGTTGGTCGAGGATATAAGATTCATGACATAGGGATCTTCCTCAAACATCGTCTAGCTTCTCTTTACCCTGCCAAGGATGACGTTGTTGGAGTCAAGGACCTCTTGTCATTCTAGGATATCATGCGCAAGTTGTTTCATGAGACGATAGTTGTCAAAGTGGGTGACATGAATAGGATTCGTGGCCATCTCATTAATCTGCTCTATTACACATGTCATGAGCCCAACAATGGAAAGATTGATGTGATGGGTCTCATATGGCATGAGATGCATATAGTGTTGTGATGAGTTGCGAGGTACCAATCTATGCACCATAAATTAATGCTCTCATTGCAGAGGTTGCTCCCGAGGCTTTGGAGGGGCATAGGCATGTGGCCCACACTTCAATGGACTTCCTTGTTAAAAAAGGGAAGGAGACTACAGAGGCTGATCTAGTGGAAAAGGAGAAGCTGCAGTTGCACGCAGGTGGTGATGATCAGCTTGAGCTTTGTCCTCATTCCCTCTATCTCACTACCATCAAAAACCCAAGAGGGAGAACAAAGTATAGAATCTGCTAAAAAATATGCTTTTCCTTCAAGAGGATATGCAAGAAAAAGCAATGGAAGGAGTACAAGGCTAGGAAGGACAACGCCAAGATTCTGAAGGATGGTTTGAGGAGATCTTGATTGACTATCTCATAGGGCTCCGAGCCAAATGTCACACCTTGAGTGTTATAAATAAAAGTTCTGTGATTACAAGGTTAAGGATGGTGATGAGGCTACTTCTTCTCACCCTCATGGTGCAACTGCCGAGGAGGAGGAGGATATGCCTTTCGAGGATTTGTATGCCCCGTCAGAGTAGATCTCGATCATACCATCACTTCTTTTCCCTTTTTGGTGTCATGATGCCAAGGGGGGATTAGCTCTCTTAGGTCTTCGGGGTTATCTAGGAGTAGGGGCACAAGCTCTCGGTGTTTCTCGTTGGTTCTTTTTGAGTTCGTTAAGTACTCTCTATTGTGTGTATGAACCTTAATTTGTGGGTTAATATATGAACCTCGTCTACCTCATTATCCACCTCATTACATATGTTATTGCCATGTCACACACCTCTTATGGTTGGGAATTTGTCATTATCAATCAGAAATTCATTATTCCCTCTATAAGCTTATGCAAGTATACACATCACACGATTCATACTCTTGTACTTGCATCATTTAGGTAGCTATGAAATAGGGGGGCTCTTATCAACACATATGCCTTTGTATTTAAATGAAAATAGATGAGATCCCATATTGGGGCCTTTTCCGGCACCCTGCCGGAGGGGATTCAATCACAGAGGGCATCTACATCAACTCTATTGCCCTTTCGATGAAGCGTGAGTAGTTTACCACAGACCTACAGATCCATAGCTAGTAGCTATATGGCTTCTTCTCTGTCTTTGATCTTCAATACAATGTTCTCCTTGATGTTCTTGGAGTTCTATCTGATGTAATATTATTTTGCGGTGTGTTTGTCGAGATCTGATGAATTGTGGATTTATGCTCAGATTATATATGAATATTATTTGAGTCTCTTCTGAATTCTTAGATGCATGATTTGATATATTTGTATTTCTCTTCGAATTATCGGTTTGGTTTGGCCAACTAGATTGGTTCTTCTTGCAATGGGAGAGGTGCTTAGTTTGGGTTCATTCTTGCGGTGTCGTCACCCAGTGACAGTAGGGGTAGCGAGGCACGTATTGTATTGTTGCCATCAAGGGTAAAAAGATGGGGTTTTCATCATATTGCTTGAGTTTATCCCTCTACATCATGTCATCTTACTTAAGGCATTACTCCGTTCTTATGAACTTAATACTCTATATGCATGTTGGATAGTGGTCGATGTGTGGAGTAATAGTAGTAGATGCAGGCAGGAGTCAGTCTACTTGACACGGACATGATGCCTATATTCATAATCATTGCATATTGTCATAACTTTGCACTTTTCTATCAATTGCTCGACAGTAATTTGTTCACCCACCGTATTATTTTCTTTCAAGAGAGAAGCCTCTAGTGAAACATATGGCCTCCGGTTCTATTTTCCATCATATATTTTCAGATCTATAAACCAAAAAAACCCCAAAAATACCTTGCTGCAATTTATTTATTTTTATTTTGTTTTATGTTTTAGTAATCTTTTATATCTATCTCTATCAGATCTCATCCTTGCAAGTGACCGTGAAGGGATTGACAACCCCTTTATCGCGTTGGGTGCAAGTGTTTGATTGTTTGTGCAGGTGCATAGATTGGAGACTTTGCATGTACCTCCTACTGGATTGATACCTTGGTTCTCAAACTGAGGGAAATACTTATTACAACTTTGCTGCATCATCCTTTCCTTTTCAAGGGAAAAACCAACGCAAGCTCAAGAAGTAGTAGGAGCTCTTGACTATTTTCATTTGAGCTTATTGTCAAGATTATAATAAAATGTTTTTGTTACCCAATCAAACTTTGTTGTCATCAATGCCAAAACGAGGGAGATTAGTGTACTACAACTCGACGAATACACACGCATGTCGTTAGGCAATATAGAGGCGATAGCCTCGCCGTCGCCACTGCAGGCCGCTGCGCCCGCTGTGTGCGGCCTCCCTTCCGCGTCCAAGCCCAGGCTGGCCGTCGGAACAGCAGCGGCCATGTCCACAGACCGATCGCTTGGCCCCTCGGTGCCTAGCGTTCCAGCCGCCTCTTCGCTAGGGTTTCTCGCCCTTGGCGATCTGGAGGCGACAGCCCCGCAGCCACCACCACTGGCCACCGCGCCGGCTGTGTGTGGCCTTTCCTCCACGTCTCAGTCTAGGGTAGGCGTCGGAATAGCTGCGGCTGAGTCCGCTAATCGATTGCACGGCTCCCCAAGGCATTGCAGTCCCGCATACGTCTTGGGGTATGAGGGGTGGAGTCCTGCTGAATCACGGCATGAGGAGGATCAGGGACGCCCTAACCCCAGCCGCAAAGAAAGGAAGTCTTCTTCTTCCTACAAAAACTCATATAGGGCTACGGAGGGACTGCATAAGGAACCACGCAAGCCGCAGGATCGCAAACCTCTGCTGGGATGTCATCGTCGTCTGCTCACGAGGCCGACAAGGAGTGATACGTCTCCGTCGTATCTACTTTTCCAAACACTTTTGCCCTTGTTTTGGACTCTAACTTGCCTGATTTGAATGGAACTAACCCGGACTGACGCTGTTTTCAGCAGGCTTTCCATGGTGTTATTTATGTGCAGAAACAAAAGTTCTCGGAATGACATGAAACTCTAGGGAACATATTTTTGGAAAATATTAAAAATATTGGCAAAAGAATCAAGGCCAGGGGGCCCACCACCTGTCCACGAGGGTGGGGGGCGCGCCCCCTGCCTCGTGGGCCCCCTGTTGCTCCACCGACCTCAACTCCAACTCCATATATTCGTGTTCGGGGATAAAAAAATCAGAGAGAAGGATTCATCACGTTTTACGATACGGAGCCGCCACCAAGCCCTAAAACCTCTCGGGAGGGCTGATCTGGAGTCCGTTCGGGGCTCCGGAGAGGGGAATCCGTCGCCGTCGTCATCATCAACCATCCTCCATTACCAATTTCATGATGCTCACTGCCGTGCGTGAGTAATTCCATCATAGGCTTGCTTGACGGTGATGGGTTGGATGAGATTTATCATGTAATCGAGTTAGTTTTGTTAGGGTTTGATCCCTAGTATCCACTATGTTCTGAGATTGATGTTGCTATGACTTTGCTATGCTTAATGCTTGTCACTAGGGCCCGAGTGCCATGATTTCAGATCTGAACCTATTATGTTTTCATGAATATATGTGAGTTCTTGATCCTATCTTGCAAGTATATAGTCACCTGCTATGTGTTATGATCCGGCAACCCCGAAGTGACAATAATCGGGACCACTCCCGGTGATGACCATAGTTTGAGGAGTTCATGTATTCATTATGTGTTAATGCTTTGGTCCGGTACTCTAGTAAAAGGAGGCCTTAATATCCCTTAGTTTCCATTAGGACCCCGCTGCCACGGGAGGGTAGGACAAAAGATGTCATGCAAGTTCTTTTCCATAAGAACGTCTGACTATATTTGGAATACATGCCTACATTACATTGATGAATTGGAGCTAGTTCTGTGTCACCCTATGTTATTATTGTTACATGATGAACCACATCTGGCATAATACTCCATCACCGATCCAATGCCTACGAGCTTTTCACATATTGTTCTTCGCTTATTTACTTTACCGTTGCTACTGTTACAATCACTACAAAACCCAAAAATATTACTTTTGCTATCATTACCGTTACTTCCATACTACTTTGCTACTAAATACTTTGCTGCAGATATTAAGTTATCCAGGTGTGGCTGAATTGACAACTCAGTTGCTAATACTTGAGAATATTCTTTGGCTACCCTTGTGTCGAATCAATAAATTTGGGTTGAGTACTCTACCCTCGAAAACTGTTGCGATCCCCTATACTTGTGGGTTATCAAGACTATTTTCTGGCGCCGTTGACGGGGAGCATAGCTCTATTCTTTGAGTCACTTGGGATTTATATCTGCTGGTCACTATGAAGAACTTGAAAGACGAGAAAACAAAAATTTATCCCTCAACTACGAGGGGTGGTAAGGAACTGCCATCTAGCTCTACACTTGATTCACCTTCTGTTTTGAGTAAGCTTGCGACACCTAAACCTGCTTCTGCTATTAATTCTGATATGTCGCATGTTATTGATGATGCCACTTCTACTATGCATGATACTTATGATGAAACTACTTCTATGCTTGATACTACTGTGCCACTTGGTGAATTTCTTGATGAACAACTTGCTAGGGCTAGAGAGAATGAAATTATTGAACCGGATAATATTGATGATAGATATGATGAAGGCTCTCCTAATAAATATGAATTGCCTGTTGTGCCTGAGGGCTATGTTATGGGTGAAGAGACTAAAAGAGACTTTCTTGCTTGCAATGATAGAAGTGATCTTAAGAATTTATTGGCTAAGCTTAAACAAAAAACTTTGAATGGTAGAATGAAATATGATCCTGCTTGTGCTACTTCACCTATCTTTGTTACTGATAAGGATTATGAATTCTCTGTTGATCCTGATATAATTACTTTGGTTGAATCTGAGCCTTTTTATGGCTATGAATCTGAAAGTGTTGTGGCACATCTTACTAAATTAAATGATTTAACCACCCTATTCACTAATGATGAGAGAACTCGCTACTTTTATATCCTTAAAATATTTCTGTTCTCATTAAAGGGTGATGCTAAGATATGGTTTAATTCTCTTGATCATGGTTGTGTGTGTAGTCCCCATGATATGATTTATTACTTCTCTGTTAAATATTTCCCTGCTCATAAGAAACAAGCTGCTTTAAGGGAAATATATAATTTTGTGCAAATTGAACGAGAGAGTCTCCCACAAGCTTGGGGGAGGCTTCTCCAATTACTTAATGCTTTGCCTGATCATCCTCTTAAGAAAAATGAAATACTTGATATCTTTTATAATGGACTAACCGATGCTTCCAGAGATTACCTGGATAGTTGTGCTGGTTCTGTTTTCAGGGAAAGAACACCGTGTGAAGCTGAAATTCTATTGAATAATATGTTGACCAATGAAAATTATTGGACACTTCCTGAGCTAACTCCTGAGCCTATTCCTAAACAAACTCCGAAGAAGAGGGGTGTTCTATTTCTTAGTCCTGAAGATATGCAAGAGGCAAAGAAATCTATGAAAGAAAAGGGCATTAAAGCTAAAGATATTAAGAATTTACCTCCTATTGAAGAAATACATGGTCTTAATTTACCGCCTGTTGAAGAAACATATGATTTTAATCCAATACCTATTGAAGAAACTCATGGTATTGATAACCCGACACAGGTAGTAAAGGTAAATTCTCTCTATAGATTTGATGAAGGTGATATTCCTCGCTATAAGTCTGCTAGACAATGCTTAGATGAGTTTGATAATTTTATTGTTAAACCAGAGAACTTCAATGCTTATGTTAGTAGACAATTGAAATACAATTCAAATATGCTTGAACACTTGATTGATTATATGTCTAGAGTTAAGGGTGAACTTAAACTCATCAGTAAACATGCTTCTATGGTTACCACTCAAGTAGAACAAGTACTTAAAGCTCAGAATGATTTGCTCAATGAATTGAATAGTAAGAATAATGATTTTGCTGTTAGAGTGGCTACTAGAACTGGTAAAATGACTCAGGAACCTTTGTATCCTGAAGGCCATCCTAAGAGAATTGAGCAAGATTCTCAGAGAAATAATATTGATGCACCTAGTCCTTCTAAAAAGAAGAAAAAGAAAAATGACAGGACTTTGCATGCTTCCAGTGAACCTATTGCTGAACCACCTGAGAATCCAAATGATATTTCTATTTCTGATGCTGAAACACAATCTCGTAATGAACATGAACCTAGTGATAATGTTAATGATGATGTTCATGTTGATGCTCAACCTAGCAATGATAATGATGTAGAAATTGAACCTGCTGTTGATCTTGATAACCCATAATCAAAGAAATCAACGTTATGATAAGAGAGACTTTGTTGCTAGGAAGCACGGTAAAGAAAGAGAACCATGGGTTTAGAAACCCATGCCTTTTCCTCCCAAACCATCCAAGAAAAAGGATGATGAGGATTTTGAGCGCTTTGCTGAAATGATTAGACCTATCTTTTTGTGTATGCGTTTGACTCATATGGTCCAAATAAATCCTTATGCTAAGTACATGAAAGAAATTATTACTAATAAAAGAAAGATACCGGAAGCTGAAATTTTTACCATGCTTGCTAATTATACTTTTAAGGGTGGAATACTAAAGAAACTAGGAGATCCAGGAGTACCAACTATACCATGCTCCATTAAAAGAAATTATGTTAGAACTGCTTTATGTGATCTTGGAGCCGGTGTTAGTGTTATGCCTCTCTCTTTATATCGTAGACTTGATTTGAATAAGTTGACACCTACTGAAATATCTTTGCAAATGGCTGATAAATCAACTGCTATACCTGTCGGTATTTGTGAGGATGTGCCTGTTGTGGTTGCAAACGTTACTATTTTAACGGACTTTGTTATTCTTGATATTCCCGAGGACGATAGTATGTCTATTATTCTTGGAAAACCCTTTTTGAATACTGCAGGGGCTGTTATTGATTGCAACAAAGGCAATGCCACTTTTCATGTTAATGGTAATGAGCATACGGTACACTTTCCGAGAAAATAACCTCAAGTTCATAGTATCAATCCTATTGGAAAAGTTCCATCAATTATTATTGGAGGTTTTGAATTTCCTCTTCCTACTGTCAAAAAGAGATATGATATTCTTATTATTGGGAATGTGCATATCCCCGTTGAGTTAACATAGTGTTATTCGAAATTTCCCCGGTTTCATGCGATTCAGAATGAGTTTGTTAACAAGACCTGATCAACCTTGTGCGTGGATTCCTTTTGATGAGCATGAGATGGATGAAGTTACAAAGCACAACCTTCTGTACCCTCTCTCTACTTTATGTTCTTTAGTTGAAATAAAGTAAAAATAGTATTTTCTATTTGTTTTCTGAATTATCCGTGCAATATAAAAATATCCGGAAAATAAAAGTTCTCCCAATGCCCTGCCAATTTAATATGATTTTTTCTGGAATATTTCAGAATATTTGGCACTGAGAACACAACAGGGGGAGGAAGCACCTGGGCACGAGGGTCCAAGGCGCGCCCACCACCCTGGGCGCGTCCCTCTGCCTCATGGGCCCATGGTGGCAGCCCTCCACTTATGCCAGCCACCACACACTTCTTCTTCCTCCCAAAAAATCACCATCCAGCTCAAGCATGAGTTCTAGCTCATTTTGCTGCAATTTTCCATCTCCATGCTCACAGCATCTCTCACAAAACTGCTTTGGGGGATTGTTCCTTGGTATGTGACTCCTCCATTGGTCCAATTAGTTTTTGTTCTATCGCGTTATTCATTGCAAATTTCTTCTGCCTAGGTGACCATGTTCTTGAGCTTACATGTCAAATTTATATGGTTCCAAGTAGTTCTAATGCATGATATAGGCCCTAGGCACTTGTAGGAGTAGTTGCTATCAATTTTGTTGAGCTTGGTTCACTTTTATTTGAAGTTACTAAAAAATTCAGAAATTTTTCAGAGGAAGAAATATGCTTAGGAAAATGTACCAAGGTGGTTCTTCAAGGAAACAAGGACCCAGGCTTGCAATGCGTGATGTTTCTTTGGTGGAATTTATGCAACCCGTATAGCTAATTTTCTTGGTATAACCATACGTGAGGATGATATTGAGTTGCCTCCTGCTCATATAGATTGTGAGGCTATGGCAAAGGGGAGATATTACATAACTAGAGAGGAGGTGGAGGAGTATAAGAGGAGGGCTGAGATAGCTCGCCTCCAAGCTGCAACACACGATGCGATGACTGCTGCATCTCAGTACGACCCCAACTACAACTTGGGATATCCACCAGGCCATCTGTGGCAATAAACCAACTTAGGACAAAAGCCTAATCTTGGGGGAGTACGTATTTCTCACCGACATTACATTTATGTACACACACTCATTGCTAGATGTCGGTGCTCATACTCTTTCACTGTAATGTCCATGCTAGTTTATTTTCCTTTTCTTGCTTTCTTCTTATGTGTTTGATAAACCTTAAGAAAACTAAAAAAAATTAGTAGTAGCTTTTAGCTAGTTTACTTTCTTGCTGTAGTAGTAATAATTAAAAGAAAACCCCAAAATATTTCCTGTTCTTCTTTTGCTTGTTGAGAGATTTCCCGTGTAAATAGTTTTGTTTCTTTTCTTTTCTTTGGGGGTCGATAGGAGAAGATCATGATTAAATTGTTGAAGTGGTTCTTATATGCATTACTGTTGATTTAATCAAGAGCCCATATTGCCTTGTCTTCTCCTGTTTATTGAATGCTCGCAGATTCCAGCTTAGTCCAATGCACGTGCACTATTATTATTATTCACATCATTCGTTCGTGCAAGTGAAAGGCAATTATGACGATATATGATGGACTGATTGAGATGGGAGAAGCTGGTATGAACTCGACCTCTCTTGTTTTTGTAAATATGATTAGTTCATCATTCCTGATTCAGCCTATTATGAATAAACATGTTTGCAACGACAATTAGAGATTATAGTTGCTCATGCCATGCTTGATTAGCTATGAGTTATAATGGTTTACCTTGCGTGCCAACATGCTATTAAAATGTTTGTGATGTGGTTTGATAGGGTGGTATCCTCCTTTGAATGATTCAAGTGACTTGACTTGGCACATGTTCACACATGTAGTTGAAACAAAAACAACATAGCCTTCACGATATTTATGTTCATGGCGGATTATATCCTACTCATGCTTGCACTCAATTTTTATTAATTTTAATGCATGTTCATGACTGTTGTCGCTCTCTAGTTGGTCGCTTCCCAGTCTTTTGCAAGCCTTCACTTGTACTAAGCGGGACTACTGCTTGTGCATCCAATCCCTTAAACCCCAAAGTTATGCCATATGAGTCCACTATACCTTCCTATATACGGTATCTACCTGCCATTCCAAGTAAATTTGTATGTGCCAAACTCTAAACCTTCAAATGAAATTATGTTTTGTATGCTCGAGTAGCTCATGTATCAACTAGGGTTGTCTGTATCTTCCATGCTAGGCGGGTTATTCTCAAGACGAGTGGACTCTGCTCCTCACTCACGAGAAAATGGCTGGTCATCGGGATGCCTAGTCCCATGCTTTATGCAAATCAAATCAAAATAATTGCAAACAAAACTCCCCCGGGGCTGTTGCTAGTTGGAGGCACTCGTTGTTTCGAGCAAGCCATGGATTGATGCTTGTTGGTGGAGGGGGAGTATAAACTTTACCATTCTGTTTGGGAACCGCCTATAATGTGTGTAGCATGGAAGATATCGCCATCTCTTGGTTGTTATGTTGACAATGAAAGTATGCCGCTCAAAATATTATTAATCTCTGCTTTAAAATCGACCTCTGGCACCTCTACAAATCCCTGCTTCCCTCTTCGAAGGGCCTATCTATTTACTTTTATGTTGAGTCATCACCCTCTTATTAAAAAGCATTAGCTGGAGAGCACCACAGTCATTTGCATCCATTACTATTAATTTATATTGGGTATGACTATGACTGGATCTCTTTTACCATGAATTACAATGTTTAGTCAGTCCTTAATCTTTAAAGGTGCTTTGCATTTATGTTTTGCGGTCTCTGAAAGGGCTAGCGAGATGGTACCATCCTGTTATATCATATTATGATTGTTTTGAGAAAGTGTTGTCATCCGAGATTTATTATTATTGCTCGCTAGTTGATTATGCCATTGACATGAGTAAACATGAGACCTAAGTGTTATTGTGAATATGGTTAGTCATAATCTTTGCTGAAAACTTGAATGCTGGCTTTACATATTTAGAACAACAAGAGCAAACAGAGTTTGTAAAAGTTTTTCTTTATCACTTTCAGTTTATCAACTGAATTGCTTGAGGACAAGCAAAGGTTTAAGCTTGGGGGAGTTGATACGTCTCCGTCGTATCTACTTTTCCAAACACTTTTACCCTTTTTTTGGACTCTAACTTGCATGATTTGAATGGAACTAACCCGGACTGACGCTGTTTTCAGTAGACTTTCCATGGTGTTATTTATGTGTAGAAACAAAAGTTCTTGGAATGACCTGAAACTCCACGGAACATATTTTTGGAAAATATTAAAAATATTGGCGAAAGAATCAAGGCCAGGGCCCACCACCTGTCCACGAGGGTGGGAGGCACGCCTGCCCCCCTGGGCGCACCACCTGCCTCGTGGGCCCCCTGTTGCTCCACCGACCTCAACTCCATATATTCGTGTTCGGGAAGAAAAAATCGGAGAGAAGGATTCATCGCGTTTTACAATACAGAGCCGCCGCCAAGCCCTAAAACCTCTTGGGAGGGCTGATGTGGAGTCCGTTCGGGGCTCCGGAGAGGGGAATCCATCGCCGTCGTCATCATCAACCATCCTCCATCACCAATTTCATGATGCTCACTGTCGTGCGTGAGTAATTCCATCGTAGGCTTGCTGGACGGTGATGGGTTGGATGAGATTTAGCATGTAATCGAGTTAGTTTTGTTAGGGTTTGATCCCTAGTATCCACTATGTTCTGAGATTGATGTTGCTATGACTTTGCTATGCTTAATGCTTGTCAGTAGGGCCCGAGTGCCATGATTTTAGATCTGAACCTATTATGTTTTCATGAATATATGTGAGTTCTTGATCCTATCTTGCAAGTCTATAATTACCTACTATGTGTTATGATCCGGCAACCCGAAGTGAGAATAATAGGGACCACTCCCGGTGATGACCGTAGTTTGAGGAGTTCATGTATTCACTATGTGTTAATGCTTTGGTCCGGTACTCTGTTAAAAGGAGGCCTTAATATCCCTTAGTTTCCATTAGGACCCCGCTGCCACGGGAGGTTAGGACAAAAGATGTCATGCAAGTTCTTTTCCATAAGCATGTATGACTATATACGGAATACATGCCTACATTACATTGATGAATTGGAGCTAGTTCGGTGCCACCCTATGTTATTGCATGATTAATCACATCCGGCAGAATTCTCCATCACTGATCCAATGCCTACGAGCTTTTCACATATTGTTCTTCGCTTATTTACTTTTTCGTTGCTACTGTTACAATCACTACAAAACCAAAACTATCATTGTTACTTTTGCTACCGTTACTGTTACTTCCATTTTACTTTGCTACTAAATACTTTGCTGCAGATATTAAGTTATCCAGGTGTGGTTGAATTGACAACTCAACTGCTAATACTTGAGAATATTCTTTGGCTCCCCTTGTGTTGAATCAATAAATTTGGGTTGAATACTCTACCCTCGAAAACTATTGCGATCCCCTATACTTGTGGGTTATCAAGACTATGTTCTGGCGCCATTGCCGGGGAGCATAGCTCTATTCTTTGTGTTACTTGGGATTTATATCTGCTGATCACTATGAGGAACTTGAAAGACGAGAAAACCAAAATTTATCCCTCAACTACGAGGGGAGGTAAGGAACTGCCATCTAGCTATGCACTTGATTCACCTTCTGTTTTGAGTAAGCTTGCGACACCTAAACCTGCTTTTGCTATTAATTCTGATATGTCGCATGTTATTGATGATGCCACTTCTACTATGCATGATACTTATGATGAAACTACTTCTATGCTTGATACTACTATGCCACTTGGTGAATTTCTGGATGAGCAACTTGCTAGGGCTAGAGAGAATGAAATTATTGAAACTGATAATATTGATGAAAGTGATGATGAAGATTCTCCCCCTAGATATGAATTGCCTGTTGTGCCTGAGGGTTATTGAGGGAGTCCTGGATTAGGGGGTCTCCGGATAGCCGGACTATATCCTTTGGCCGGACTGTTGGACTATGAAGATACAAGATTGAAGACTTCGTCTCGTGTCCGGATGGGACTCTCCTTGGCGTGGAAGGCAAGCTTGGCAATACGGATATGTAGGTCACCTCCCTTGTAACTGAGTCTATGTAACCCTAGCCCCCTCCGGTGTCTATATAAACCGGAGGGATTAGTCCGTAGGACAACAACAATCAGACCATAGGCTAGCTTCTAGGGTTTAGCCTCTACGATCTCGTGGTAGATCAACTCTTGTAATACTCATATCGTCAAGATCAATCAAGCAGGAAGTAGGGTATTACCTCCATCGAGAGGGCCCGAACCTAGGTAAACATCATGTCCCCCGCCTCCTATTACCATCCGTCTTAGACGCACAGTTCGGGACCCCCTACCCGAGATCCGCCGGTTTTGACACCGACATTGGTGCTTTCATTGAGAGTTCCACAGTGCCATCACCATAAGGCTCGATCACTCCTTTGATGATTGGTAACGATGCGGTCCAGGGTGAGGTTTTCCTCCCCGGACAGATCTTCGTATTCGGCGGCTTCGCACTGCGGGCCAACTCGCTTGGCCATCTGGAGGAGATCGAGAGCTACGCCCCTGGCCACCAGTTCAGGTTTGAAAACTAGAACTACACTGCCGACATCCGCGGAGACTTGATCTTCGACGGATTCAAGCCCATGCCAGGTGCGCCGCACGATCACGACGAGGATGATTTAGCTCTGCCGTCGGACAGTGTTCGGGAGATCACACCTGCAACTACTCCGACCTTCAACCCGGAGAAAATTGCGCCATCCGAGGACGGGTGGATAGACCCCGCCATGGAGGCCGCACTCTCAGTGGAGATAGAGCCGGATACTGACTTCACCCCTTACGAGAGCCGTGATGCCGAACCACTGGATTCGTCTCCGGCCACGGACTCCGAGCCGCCTGCATTCGTGCCTATCGAATCCGATTGGGCGCCGATCATGGAGTTTACCTCCGCGGATATCTTTCAGCACTCGCCTTTCGGCGACGTGCTAAATTCGTTAAGGTCTCTCTCCTTGTCAGGAGAACCTTGGCAGAACTATGTTCGGCTAGAATGGGATGCGGACGACGAAGAAATTCACTGCCCACCCACCACCCACTTATTAGCCACTTCGACGATTTAATCGACATGCTTGACTTCGACTCCGAAGACATCGACGGTATGGACGACGATGCAGGAGACGAACAGGAACCACCGCCCACAGGGCGCTGGACCGCCACCACATCATATGATATATATATATATATATATATATATATATATATATATATATATATATATATATATATATATATATATATATATATATATATGTATGTATGTATGTATGTATGTATGTATGTATGGTGGATACCCCCAAAGAAGGAAATGGCGACAAGACCGCGGAGGATGACCCCTCCAAGAGGCAACCCAAGCACTGACGTCAGCGGCGCCGCTCTCAGTCCCGCCATAGCAAAAGCAATGATACCGACACAAGAGACAATAACACTCCGGATAGTGCCGAAGATGATGACAATCCCCTCCAGCCAGATTTAGAGCAGGAGGATGAACAAGCTAGCCCTCCAGAACAGGCAGCAGATGGAGAAACGGAGGATGACAATTACATGGCTCTCTCCGAAGATGAGGTGAGCCTCGGCGACGAAGAATTTATCGTGCCCGAGGATCCCATGGAGAAGGAGCGCTTCAAGCGTCGGCTTATAGCCACAGCAAATAGCCTGAAGAAAAAGCAACAACATCTTCGAGCTGATCAAGACTTGCTAGCAGACAGATGGACCGAAGTCCTTGCGGCCGAGGAATTCGAACCCGAACGCCCCTCCAAGAGTTACCCAAAATGCAGGTCGCTACCCCGACTCAAGGAGGAAGCATTGAAACCTACTTCACCAGCGTACGATGCGGCTGACCGGCCACCTCGTGGCCGAGACAGAGAGGCGTTTCAGCCTGAAGATCAGCCTGCACCCCACCGCCACTCAAACAAAAATACCAAGGCCCGAGGCAATACGCGGGACCTGCGAGACGTATTGGAAAGCAGGGAAAAACATGCAAGATCGATATACGAGTCACGGGGGCGCGCACCAACACGGGACGATGACCGTCACGCCGGATACACTAAAAGTAAATCCGGCCGGGCCGAATACAACAGACAAGACTCATATGAACTGCGTCGTGATATAGCCCGGCACAGAGGCGCCGCACACCCCTTATGCTTGACTGATGAAGTCATGGATCACGAATTCCCGGAGGGTTTTAAACCCGTAAATATCGGATCGTATGATGGTACAACAGATCCTGCAGTATGGATTGAGGATTTCCTCCTCCATATCCACATGGCTCGTGGTGATGATCTACATGCCATCAAGTACCTCCCACTAAAACTCAAAGGACCAGCTCAGCATTGGCTGAATAGCTTGCCAGCAGACTCCGTCGGCAGTTGGGAGGATTTGGAAGATGCATTGCTTGACAACTTCCAAGGCACTTATGTGCGACCACCAGATGCTGATGACTTTAGCCATATAACTCAGCAGCCAGGGGAATCGGCCAGGCAATTCTGGACACAGTTCCTAACTAAGAAAAACCAAATTGTCGACTGTCCGGATGCTGAGGCCTTAGCGGCATTCAAGCATAACATCCGTGACGAGTGGTTCGCCTGGCACCTCGGCCAGGAGAAGCCGAAATCTATGGCAGCCCTCAGGACACTCATGACCCGCTTTTGCGCGGGTGAGGATAGCTGGCTGGCTCGCACCAACAACACATCAAGGAATCCGGGCACTTCAGATACTAAATATGCTAACGGCAGACCACGTCGTAACAGACACAAGCGCCGCAACAACGGCGATAACACCGAAGATATGACAGTCAATGCCGGATTCATAGGCTCTAGATCCGGTCAAGGGAAAAAGCCATTCAAAAGAAGTACTCCAGGCCCGTCCAGTTTGGATCATATACTTGATCGCTCGTGTCAAATCCACGGCACCCCCGATAAGCCAGCCAATCACACCAACAGAGAATGCTGGGTGTTCAAGCAGGCCGGCAAGTTAAATGCCAAAAACAAGGACAAGGGGCTGCATAGTGATGGCGAGGAGGAGCCCCGGCCGCCGAACACGGGAGGACGGAAGAGGTTCCCCCCACAAGTGAAGACGGTGAACATGATATAAGCAACCCACATTCCCAAGAGGGAACGGAAGCGTGCACTAAGGGACGTCTATGCGATGGAACCTATCGCCCCAAAGTTCAACCCATGGTCCTCCTGTCCGATCACCTTCGATCGCAGGGACCACCCCACTAGTATCCGTCATGGCGGATCCGCCGCATTGGTCCTACACCCTATCATTGACGGATTTCACCTCACTCGAGTCCTCATGGACGGCGGCAGCAGCCTG
Organism: Aegilops longissima; assembly: GCA_021605205.1. Classification (NCBI taxonomy): domain Eukaryota; kingdom Viridiplantae; phylum Streptophyta; class Magnoliopsida; order Poales; family Poaceae; genus Aegilops; species Aegilops longissima. The sequence continues at coordinate 513,756,189 of CM038680.1, forward strand.
AACCTGCTCTATCGGGATCTGAGGCATAAAATGGGTATAGATCCTCAAGGATCAAACCCATCAAAACCACCTTTAAGGGTGTCATCCAGGTGTAGAGGCCCATTACGGGCTCAATCACACCGAAATGGTCTTCGGATCTCCAGAAAACTTCCGAAGCGAGGATTTAATCTTCGATATCGTCCCGTTCTACAGTGGCTATCACGCACTGCTCGGGCGAACCGCATTTGCAAAATTCAACGTGGTACCGCATTACGCATACCTCAAGCTCAAGATGCCAGGACCTAGGGGGGTCATAACAGCCAATGGAAACACAGAGCGCTCGCTCCGCACGGAGGAGCACACTGTGGCCCTCGCAGCAGAAGCACAAAGCAGCCTTTTATGGCAAACCGCCAATTCGGCGATACAGCCCCCGGACACCGTCAAGAGAGTCCGGAGTAACCTGCAGCAAGATCGCCTGGCATGTTCAGAGCTCGCCTAGCAATTCGTCCCTCGTCCTAGCCCTAGTCAAGCGATGAAATCCGTGCCGCGCGTACATAATTATGCACTGAAAATACCATGGGCATAAGCGGGGGCACGATCAGGGCATGTCCCGTAATGCGGCTCAACCGCCCTAGGGGCTACATACCTTTATCATTTTTTTTTCTTTCAGGACCTTACTCTTTGGAAGCCCTTTCCGGCAGTATGATTGCCGGACACATTACGGGAAGGAACAACCAAGGAGGCAAGAAGCTAAGTCGTACAATGGAATCCCCAGGTGGTCTCTGATAACGATCGAAATACCTGTGTTAAATACCCGTACGCAGCTTGCCCTTGGATAGGACATGTCAATGAAGGAAATATGCCCTAGAGGCAATAATAAAAGTTATTATTTATTTCCTTATATCATGATAAATGTTTATTATTCATGCTAGAATTGTATTAACCGGAAACATAATACATGTGTGAATATATAGACAAACAGTATGTCACTAGTATGCCTCTACTTGACTAGCTTGTTAATCAAAGATGGTTATGTTTCCTAACCATGAACAAGGAGTTGTTATTTGATTAACAAGGTCACATCATTAGTTGAATGATCTGATTGACATGACCCATTCCGTTAGCTTAACAGTTGATCGTTTAGTATGTTAATGCTTTCTTCATGACCCATACATGTTCCTATAACTATGAGATTATGCAACTCCGTTTACGGAGGAACACTTTGGTACTACCAAACGTCACAACGAATCGGGTGATTATAAAGGAGTACTACAGGTGTCTCCAAAGGTACTTGTTGGGTTGGCGTATTTGAGATTAGGTTTTGTCACTCCGATTGTCGGAGAGGTATCTCGAGCCTTCTCGGTAATGCACATCACTTAAGCCTTGCAAGCATTACAACTAATGAGTTAGTTGTGAGATGATGTATTACGGAGCGAGTAAAGAGACTTACGATAGCGAGATTGAACTAGGTATTGGATACCGACGATCGAATCTCGGGTAAGTAACATACCGATGACAAAGGGAACAACGATGTCGTTATGCGGTTTGACCGATAAAGATCTTCGTAGAATATGTAGGAACCAATATGGGCATCCAGGTTCCGCTATTGGTTATTGACCGAGAATGGTTCTAGGTCATGTCTACATAGTTCTCGAACCCGTAGGGTCCGCACGCTTAACGCTTCGATGACAGTTCATAATGAGTTTATAAGTATTGATGCACGAAGGTTGTTCGAGTCCGGATGTGATCACGGACATGACGAGGAGTCTCGAAATGGTCGAGACATAAAGATTGATATATTGGAAGCCTACATTTGGACATCGGAAGTGTTCGGGTGAAATCGGATTTTACAGAGTACCGGAGGTTACGGAACCCCCGGAAGTCTATGGGCCTTAATGGGCCATGGGAGAAGAGGAAGGGCAGGCCAAGGTGGGCTGCGCCCCTCCCCTCTAGTCCGAATAGGACAAAGAAAGGGGCGGCGCCTTCCCTCTTCCCTCCTCCAATCCTAGTCCAACTAGAGAGGGGGAGTCCTACTCGGTGGGAGTAGGACTCCTCCTTGTGCGCCTCCCCTAGGGCCGCCACCTTCCCTTGGCTCCTTTATATCTGGGCAGGGGGCACCCCAAGACACAAGTTGATCTACGGATCTTGCCTTAGCTGTGTGCGGTGCCCCTTCCACCATATTCCACTTCGGTCATATCGTCGCGGAGCTTAGGAGAAGCCCTGCGCGGAGAAGTCATATCGTCATGAGCTTAGGCGAAGCCCTGCGTCGGTGGAGCATCAACATCGCCACCACGCCGTCGTCTTGTGGAACTCATCCCGACACTTTGCTGGATCGAGTCCGGGATCGTCATCGAGCTGAGCGTGTGCAGAACTCGGAGGTGCCGACGTTCGGTGCTTGGATCGGTCGGATCGTGGAGGCGTCGACTACATCAACAGCGTTGTTATAACGCTTCGCTTTCGGTTCACGAGGGTGCGTGGGCGGACACTCTCCCTCTCGTTGCTATGCCATCACCATGGTCTTGCGTGATCGTAGGAAATTTTTGAAATTACTCGTTCCCCAACGATGGTATCGAGCCTGGTTTTATGCGTTGATGTCATGTGCACGAGTAGAACACAAGTGAGTTGTGAGCGATACAAGTCATACTGCCTACCAGCATGTCATACTTTGGTTCAGCGGTATTGTGAGATGAAGCGGCCCGGACCGACATTACAGCGACGCTTACGCGAGACTGGTTTCACCGCTCCGAGCACTCGTTGCTTAAAGGTGACCGGCGGGTGTCTGCTCTCTCACTTTAGTTGAATCGAGTGTGGCTCGCCCGGTCCTTGAGAAGGTTAAGCGGAGTCTATTTGACGAAATATCGTTGTGGTTTTGATGCGTAGGTAAGAACGGTTCTTGCTCAGCCCGTAGCAGCCACGTAAAACTTGCAACAACAAAGTAGAGGACGTCTAACTTGTTTTTGCAGGGCATGATGTGATGTGATGTGGTCAAAGCGTGATGCTATACTTTATTGTATGAGATGATCATGTTTTGTAACGAGTTATCGACAATGGCAGGAGCCATATGGTTGTCGCTTTATTGTATGAAATGCAAATGCCATGTAATTGCTTTACTTTATCACTAAGGAGTAGCGATAGTCTTAGAAGCAATAGTTGGCGAGACGACAACGATGCTACGATGGAGATCAAGGTGTCGCGCGCGGTGGCGATGGTGATCATGGCGGTGCTTGGCGATGGAGATCACAAGCACAAGATGATGATGACCATATCATATCACTTATATTGATTGCATGTGATGTTTATCCTTTATGCATCTTATCTTGCTTTGATTGCGGTAGCATTATAAGATGATCTCTCACTAAAATTATCAAGAAGTGTTCTCCCGAGTATGCACCGTTGCGAAAGTTCTTCGTCTTTGAGACACCACGTGATGATCGGGTGTGATAGGCTCTACGTTCAAATACAACGGGTGCAAAACAGTTGCGCACGCGAATACTCGAGTTAAACTTGACGAGCCTAGCATATAACAGATATGGCCTCGGAACACGAGACCGAAAGGTCGGCGTGAATCATATAGTAGATATGATCAACATAGTGATGTTCACCATTGAAACTACTCCATCTCACGTGATGATCGGACATGGTTTAGTTGATTTGGATCACGTAATCACTTAGATGACTAGAGAGATGTCTGTCTAAGTGGGAGTTTTTAATATGATTAATTAAACTTAAATTTATCATGAACTTAGTACCTGATAGTATTTTGCTTGTCTATGTTTCTGTAGATAGATGGCTCGTGATGTTGTTCCGTTGAATTTTAATGCGTTCCTTGAGAAAGCAAAGTTGAAAGATGATGGTAGCAATTACACGGACTGGGTCCGTAATTTGAGGATTATCCTCATTGCTGCACGAGAAAAATTACGTCTGGAAGCACCGCTAGGTGACAGGCTTCTGCTGCAGATCTTGAGCGAAGTTGTGAGCGTCGGCAAAGCGAGCTGATGACTACTCTATAGTTCAGTGTGCCATGCTTTACGGCTTAGAACCGGGTCTTCAACGGCGTTTTGAACGTCATGGAGCATATGAGATGTTCCAGGAGTTGAAGTTAATATTTCAAGCAAATGCCCGGATTGAGAGATATGAAGTCTCCAATAAGTTCTATAGCTGCAAGATGGAGGAGAATAGTTCATCGGTGAGCACATACTCAAAATGTCCGGGTATAACAATCACTTAATTCAGCTGGGAGTTAATCTTCCGGATGATAGTGTCATTGACAGAATTCTCCAATCACGCCACCAAGCTACAAGAGCTTCGTGATGAACTATAATATGCAAGGGATGACTAAGACAATTCTGAGCTCTTCGCAATGCTGAAAGCATGGAGGTAGAAATCAAGAAAGAGCATCAAGTGTTGATGGTCAGCAAGACCACTAGTTTCAAGAAAAGGGCAAAGGGAAGAAGAAGGAAACTTCAAAAGGAACAGCAAGAAAGTTGCTGATCAAGAGAAGAAACCCAAGTCTGGACCTAAGCCTGGCGAGTGTTTTCTTTGCAAGCGGATCGACTTTGGAAGCGGAACTGCCCCAAGTATTTGGCGGATAAAAAGGATGGCAAGGTGATCAAAGGTATATGTGATATACATGTTATTGATGTGTACCTTACTAATACCGCATGAGTACACGGTATTTGATCTGGTTACATTGCTAATATTTGCAACTCGAAACAGGAACTACGGATTGCGAAGATTGGCTAAGGACGAGGTGACGGCGCGCGTTGGAAATGGTTCCAAAGTCGATGTGATCGCAGATCGCACGCTACCTCTACATCTACCTTCGGATTAGTTTTAGACCTAAATAATTGTTATTTGGTGCGGCGTTGAGCATGAACATTATATCTGGATCTTGTTTATTGCGAGACGGTTATTCATTTAAATCAGAGAATAATGGTTGTTCTATTTATATGAGTAATATCTTTTATGGTCATGCACCCTTGAAGAATGGTCTATTCTTGTTGAATCTCGACGGTAGTGATACACATATTCATAATGTTGAAGCCAAAAGATGCAGAGTTGATAATGATAGTGCAACTTATTTGTGGCATTGCCGTTTAGGTCATATCGGTGTAAAACGCATGAAGAAACTCCATCTTGATGGGCTTCGGAATCACTTGATTATGAATCACTTGGTACTTGCGAACCGTGCCTCATGGGCAAGATGACAAAACGCCGTTCTCGGAACTATGGGCGTGCAACTGATTTGTTGGAAATCATACATACTGATGTTTGTGGTCCAATGAATGTTGAGGCACGCGGGTATCGTTATTTTCTCACCTTCACAGATGATTTGAGCAGATATGGGTATATCTACTTAATGAAACACAAATCTGAAACATTTGAAAAGTTCAAAGAATTTCAGAGTGAAGTGGAAAATCATCGTAACAAGAAAATAAAGTTTCTACGATCTGATCGTGGAGGAGAATATTTGAGTTACGAGTTTGGTTTACATTTGAAACAATGTGGAATAGTTTAGCAACTCACGCCACGGAACACCACGGAGAAATGGTGTGTCCGAACGTCGTGAATCGTACTTTACTAGATATGGTGCGATCTATGATGTCTATTTCGATTTACCGCTATCATTTTGGGGTTATGCTTTAGAGGCGGCGCATTCACGTTGAATAGGACACCGTCAAAATCCGTTGAGACGACGCCTTATGAACTGTGGTTTGGCAAGAAACCAAAGTTGTCGTTTCTTAAAGTTTGGGGCTGCGATGCTTATGTAAAGAAACTTCAACCAGATAAGCTCGAACCCAAATCGGAAAATGTGTCTTCATAGGATACCCAAAGGAGACTGTTGGGTACACCTTCTATCACAGATCTGAAGGCAAGATTTTCGTTGCTAAATCCGGGTCCTTTCTAGAGAAGGAGTTTCTCTCGAAAGAAGTGAGTGGGAGGAAAGTAGAACTTGATGAGATAATCAGATCTGCTCCCTTATTGGAAAGTAGTTCATCACAAGAAATGGTTCTGTGACAACTACACCAATTAGTGAGGAAACTAATGATGATGATCATGAAGTTTCAAATCAAGTTGCTCTTGAACCTCGAGGTCAACCAGAGTAAAATACGCACAGAGTGGTACGGTAATCTTATTCGGAAGTCATGTTACTTGACCATGGCGAACCTACAAACTATGAAGAAGCGATGGTGAGCCCAGATTCGTAAAATGGCTGGAAGCCATGAAATCTGAGATGGGATCCATGTATGAGAACAAAGTATGGACTTTGGTTGACTTGCCCGATGATCGGCAAGCCATTGAAAATAAATGGATCTTTAAGAAGAAGACTGCGCCGATGGTAATGTAAGCTGTCTACAAAGCTCGACTTGTTGCAAAAGGTTTTCGACAAGTTCAAGGGGTTGACTACGATGAGACTTTCTCACCCGTAGCGATGCTTAAGTCTGTTCGAATTATGTTAGCAATTGCCGCATTTTATGATTATGAAATTTGGCAAATGGATGTAAAAACCGCATTCTTGAATGGATTTCTAGAAGAAGAGTTGTATATGATGCAACCAGAAGGTTTTGTCGATCCAAAGGGTGCTAACAAAGTGTGCAAGCTCAACGATCAATTTATGGTCAGTGCAAGCCTCTCGGAGTTGGAATAAACGCTTTGATAGTGTAATCAAAGCATATGGGTTTGTACAGACTTTTGGAGAAGCCTTGTATTTACAAGAAAGTGAGTGGGAGCTCAGTAGCATTTCGATATTATATGTGGACGACATATTATTGATTGGAAATGATATAGAATTTCTGGATAGCATAAAGGATACTTGAATAAAAGTTTTCAATGAAAGACCTCGGTGAAGCTGCATACATATTGGGCATCAAGATCTATAGAGATAGATCAAGGCGCTTAATTGGACTTTCACAAAGCACATACCTTGATAAAGTTTTGAAAAAGTTCAAAATGGATCAGGCAAAGAAAGGTTTTTACCTGTGTTGCAAGGTGTAAGATTGAGTCGGACTCAATGCCCGACCACGACAAAAGATAGAGAGAAAATGAAAGATGTTCCTATGCTTCAGCCATAGGCTCTATCATGTATGCAATGCTGTGTACCAGACTGACGTATGCTTAGCTGTAAGCTTGGCAGGAAGGTACCAAAGTAATCCAGAGTGGATCATCGGACAGCGGTCAAGAACATCCTGAAATACGAAAAGGACTAAGGATATGTTTCTCATATATGGAGGTGACAAAGAGCTAGTCGTAAATGGTTACGCCGATGTAAGCTTTGACACTGATCCGGACGATTCTAAATCGCAAACCGGATACGTGTTTTTATTAAACGGTGGAGCTGTCAGTTGGTGCAGTTCTAAACAAAGCGTCGTGGCGGGATCTACATGTGAAGCGGAGTACATAGCTACTTCAGAAGCAGCAAATGAAGGAGTCTGGATGAAAGAGTTCATTTCCGATCTAGGTGTCATACCTAGTGCATCGGGACCGATGAAGATCTTCTGTGACAATACTGGTGCAATTGCCTTGGCAAAGGAATCCAGATTTCACAAGAGGACCAAGCACATCAAGAGACGCTTCAATTCCATTCGGGACCAAGTCCAAGTGGGAGACATAGAGATTTGCAAAATACATACGGATCTGAATGTTGCAGACCCGTTGACTAAGCCTCTTCCACGAGCAAAACATGATCAGCACCAAGACTCCATGGGTGTTAGGATCATTACTTTGTAATCTAGATTATTGACTCTAGTGCAAGTGGGAGATGAAGGAAATATGCCCTAGAGGCAATAATAAAGTTATTATTTATTTCCTTATATCATGATAAATGTTTATTATTCATGCTAGAATTGTATTAACCGGAAACATAATACATGTGTGAATATATAGACAAACAGTATGTCACTAGTATGCCTCTACTTGACTAGCTTGTTAATCAAAGATGGTTATGTTTCCTAACCATGAACAAGGAGTTGTTATTTGATTAACAAGGTCACATCATTAGTTGAATGATCTGATTGACATGACCCATTCCGTTAGCTTAACACTTGATCGTTTAGTATGTTAATGCTTTCTTCATGACCCATACATGTTCCTATAACTATGAGATTATGCAACTCCCGTTTACCGGAGGAACACTTTGGGTACTACCAAACGTCACAACGTAACTGGGTGATTATAAAGGAGTACTACAGGTGTCTCCAAAGGTACTTGTTGGGTTGGCGTATTTGAGATTAGGTTTTGTCACTCCGATTGTCGGAGAGGTATCTCAGGCCTTCTCGGCAATGCACATCACTTAAGCCTTGCAAGCATTACAACTAATGAGTTAGTTGTGAGATGATGTATTACGGAACGAGTAAAGAGACTTACGTAACGAGATTGAACTAGGTATTGGATACCGACGATCGAATCTCGGGTAAGTAACATACCGATGACAAAGGGAACAACGTATGTCGTTATGCGGTTTGACCGATAAAGATCTTCGTAGAATATGTAGGAACCAATATGGGCATCCAGGTTCCGCTATTGGTTATTGACCGAGAATGGTTCTAGGTCATGTCTACATAGTTCTCGAACCCGTAGGGTCCGCACGCTAACGCTTCGATGACAGTTCATAATGAGTTTATAAGTATTGATGCACGAAGGTTGTTGAGTCCCGGATGTGATCACGGACATGACGAGGAGTCTCGAAATTGTCGAGACATAAAGATTGATATATTGGAAGCCTACATTTGGACATCGGAAGTGTTCGGGTGAAATCGATTTTATCGAGTACCGGAGGTTACGGAACCCCGGAAGTCTATGGGCCTTAATGGGCCATGGGAGAAGAGGAAGGGCAGGCCAAGGTGGGCTGCGCCCCTCCCCCTCTAGTCCGAATAGGACAAAGAAAGGGGCGGCGCCTTCCTCTTCCCTCCTCCAATCCTAGTCCAACTAGGAGAGGGGGAGTCCTACTCGGTGGGAGTAGGACTCCTCCTTGTCGCGCCTCCCCTAGGGCCGCCACCTTCCCTTGGCTCCTTTATATCACGGGGCAGGGGCACCCCAAGACACAAGTTGATCTACGGATCTTGCCTTAGCGTGCAAGCGGTGCCCCTTCCACGATATTCCACTTCGGTCATATCGTCGCGGAGCTTAGGAGAAGCCTGCGCCGGAGAAGTCATATCGTCATGAGCTTAAGCGAAGCCCTGCGTCGGTGGAGCATCAACATCGCTACCACGCCGTCGTCTTGTGGAACTCATCCCGACACTTTGCTGGATCGAGTCCGGGATCGTCATCGAGCTGAACGTGTGCAGAACTCGGAGGTGCCGACGTTCGGTGCTTGGATCGGTCGGATCGTGGAGGCGTCGACTACATCAACAGCGTTGTTATAACGCTTCGCTTTCGGTCACGAGTGCGTGGACGGACACTCTCCCCTCTCGTTGCTATGCCATCACCATGGTCTTGCGTGATCGTAGGAAAATTTTTGAAATTACTACGTTCCCCAACAGTCAAATAGTCCTATTTTTTGCTTATTGCACTACTTGTACCAGTACGCTTCGACGTATTATTTAAATAACAATACGTAGCATTAGTCTATAATTGCATTACTCTTCCTTTTTCTTGTCTGTTTATTTTACGACAGTTCGCACCCGTACATTCTGGTATGACCATTACGCCAGGGGCTTTCGTATACCCCATAATACGGCGTGAGAAGTCCGAACACTTTCGACAGTGCGACACCCCAAACTTATAGCATTATATGCATCAGCTCCGAATCATGTCTTGGGTCAATAGTTGGGTTTGCCTAGCTCCCATTATTTGGTACCTTACGTTCAATATCGGCTAAGGTAGCACTGGGAGAACTACTACGATTGTGTCCTGGTTCTTCCGGACGAGCACCTCAGTAGAGAAAGCCAAAACTGACTGTTATGATAAGGCGAGAGCTGGTCGCTGTTCGAGAGGTCTCAAGTCCTTAAAGACTTTTTCCGCTTCAGGCGAGGAGTTGGCCTTGTCCGACTTAGGAGTATATAGCACCCCAAATTTGGCCTTCCGAATACTAGGGGCTTCACCAAAATTTAAAATTTTAGACTTCTATGGCTAAGTGAGAGTGATAAAGGCTTATAGTCTGATTGCCTGGTTCGTTGCGCTGAACACCTCCCTCGAAGGACCCAAAAATGGGAAAAAGAGTGCTGAGATTTATCCCGAACACCTCAGTACTAGTTACATGAGGGCAGAAGCCGACGACTGGCCAATTCTAAGATTTTATAAACGGCCACACAGAAGGTAATATTTTAAAATCAAAAAGCGTTGCATAGCGCACATGAACTAGTTTCACATTAAAAGGATCACATGAGCACATTCATTCAAAAATTACATCTTTAGCACATTCCTCCGTCACAAGGCGGGAACCCTTCAGGACACTGTCATAATACATCTCGGGGCGGCGATGCTCCTTGCCCTCCGGCGGCCCCTCCTTCACCAGCTTCACGGCGTGCACCCTCGATGCAGACGGACCACTTTATGACTTCAAGCCGTGGGCAGGCATCTACAAGCCGCCTCACTAGACAGAAGTAGTTGTCAGGCAGGGGATCGCCAGGCCACATCCGGACTATAAGACCCTTCATGGCCTGTTCGGCCGCCTTATGAAGCTCGACCAGTTGCTTCAGCTGGTCGCTCATGGGCATTGGGTGTTCGGTCCCAGTATACTGAGACCAGAACAACTTTTCCCTCGAACTCCCCTCCTCAGCTCGGTAAAACTCTGCGGCATCTGACACACTGCAGGGAAGATCTGCAAACGCTCCTGGAGAGCTCCGAACTCGGGGCCTTGTGGGCTTCAGCCTTGGCATTTTGAGCGCTTTTGAGGGCCTTCGCAAGCTTGGACTCTCGTGTCTTAGAGTCAAGCTCCAAGGACTCGTGTTTTTTGGCGAGAGCCTGGAGCTCTTGCTGCACCTCGCCTACCCGGGCTTCTTGCTTTTCTCGCTCGATGCGCTCCTTGGCCGCTTTGTCTTTGGCCTCGGACAGCTCCTTCTTAAGGGTCGCCACTTCAGTCGTGGCCCCTGGCAAATCCATGATGATCCTATTATCTTACAACCAAATTTATTTTTAATATATAGACAAGGTATTGCTTACCTTTGCTCTCCTCGAGCTGCCTCTTGGCAAGGCCGAGCTCTTCCTCGGACCACTCAAGGTCCCGCTTCAGAGCAGTGACCTCCGCAGCACGTGCGGCGCCGACCAACAGTGATGCCTGCATATGCACATAGACATATTCTGATTAGACTCCTGAGTTATTATTTGATCCTCTATTCGGCCTTTCTTCGTGAACGCCAAACAGAGCATCAGGGGCTACTGTCTATGCGGTAATATGTCCCTATATTTTGATTACTTACCTGAAAGCCTGTTAGGAGGCTGGCACAAGCTTCGGTTAGTCCGTTTTTGGCAGACTGAACCTTCTCGATCACCGCACTCATGATAGTGCGGTGCTCTTCATCGATGGAAGCGCCGCGAAGCGCTTCCAGCAAGTTGTCTGGTGCCTCTGGATGGACAGAGGCCACCGGCACGGGTGGCTTGACCCTCTTAATGGGGGGTCGCTTGCCGGAGTCCGGAACCGCTGGAGGTTTCGGCGCAGTGTTCGGCTGGGGGCCGAACTTGGAGCCCGTGGGAGTCTTGCTCCCTTCGCGCCCAGGGTCCGGAAGGTCGCCTTGAGGCGCCTCCAAGACTACCTCCCCTCGGCTCGGTGCCCTTTGAGACAAAACCTCGACGTTGTCCGTGGGGCGAGGGGTGGAGGCGTTCGGAAGTGAATCGCTATTCATATCCGACGGGTCCAAAGAACCATCCGACGAAGATACGTCGATATGGGCTCGGGACGGACTGCACAATCATGTTCGGCGTAAAGAGAAGAAGTGCAATAAAACGTACCATGAATTATTGTGGTATCCGGATACTTACGACTTCGCCAGGGGCTTGTCCCTGGGTAACCACTCGTTGTCGCCGTAGGCGGCCGTCGTGGAGCAGTCCGGAAGGAGGGTCCTTCCCTTCTTGGAACCTTCGGCCTCCCCGGTTGGGGCGGCCTTCCTTTTCTTGTCTCCCCTGGCTGGAGGGGGGATAACTTTCCTCTTCCTCCTCCTCGTTTTCGTGGGAGGAGTGCGCCTCGGAGTTATTGGACGATGAGTCCGATATAACCTTGCGCCGGAGACCCTTTAGGGTCCCCGTGGCCTTCTTCTCCGGCACCTCATAAGGTGCCGGAACCAGCATCTCCGTTAGGAGAGCATCTGCCGGATCTTCGGGCAGGGGAGCCGGACAATCGATCCGCTCCGCTGTCTCTACCCAGTCCTGTTAATGGCATGGAAGCTTAGATCCCGCACATGATTAAACTAGGGCAAATGAATATCCTGTGAGATATAAAAACTTACCGGATTGGCATGGCGCTTTGCGCTGAGTCCGCGGTCCTCGGTAAGGGGAGGAGGTACCTCGGCGCCCTTGAACAACACCCTCCAGACGTCCTTGTGCGTCGTGTCGAAGAGCTCTCGCAGCGTCTGGTGCTTGGCCGGGTCGAACTCCCACAAGGTGAATGCCCGTCTTTGACATGGGAGGATCCGGCGGAAGAGCATGACTTGGACCATGTTGACGATCTTGATTTTCTTGCTCATCATGTTTTTTATGCATGTCTGGAGTCCGGTCAGCTCTACCGGGGAAGCCCACGACAGGCCCTTCTCTTTCCAGGAGGTGAGCCGCATGGGGATTTCGGATCGAAATTTGGGGGCCGCCACCCAGTTGGTGTCACGCGGCTCGGTGATATAGAACCACCCCGATTGCCACCCCTTTATGGTCTCCACATAGGAGCCTTCGAGCCATGTGACGTTGGGCATTTTTCCCACCATGGCACCACCGCACTCCGCCTGCTGGCCGACCACCACCTTCGGTTTAATATTGAAGGTTTTCAGCCACAGGCCGAAGTGGGGCCTGATGCGGAGGAAAGCCTCGCACACGATGATAAACACCGAGATGTTGAGGATGAAATTGGGGGCCAGATCATGAAAATCTAGCCCGTAGTAAAACATGAGCCCGCAGACAAAACGGGTGGAAGGGAAATCCCAGTCCGCGAATGAAGTGGGTAAGGAAAACCGCCCTCTCATGGGGTTCGGGCGTGGGGATGATCTGCCCCGCATCTGGCAGCCGGTGTGCGATGTCCGTGGCCAGATATCCGGCTCCCCGCAACTTTTTGACGTCCTCCTCCGTGATGGAGGAGACCATCCACTTGCCTCCCGCTCCGGACATGCTTGGAGTGGTTTGAGGGGAAAGGCGCAGGCTTGGGTGTTGGAGCTCGAGTGCGCAAGAATGGATGAGCAAAGAGGAAGAAGGCGTGGGGTAAAAAAGGTGAATCCTTGTCCCTTTATAAGGGCGGACGAAACTATAGGCCCCCACCTGCCTAGTAAACTCGCTTATTCCCCAAGTGCCGTAATTGATGGCATGGTTTGGTTACCCACACCCGTATTGATGATAATCCCGTGATAAGGGGACACGATCTCTGCTTCGACGAGACGTGCCAAGAAAACTGCCTCGCGATATGTGCCATGGCTGGTTGAGAAAAACGGTTCGAATAATGACCGGGCCGTGGTGTGATGTCATGCTACAGAATGTGTCAGCAGATTAGATTTGTGGAAATATTATTCTCTCTACGGTGGCATGTGGAATTCGTTTTGCAGAGCCGGACACTATCCTTGTGTTCAAAATCTTCTATGGAATATTCGGAGGAGGAACCCGCCTTGGAATGCCGAAGAAAATCTACACGCCGGACTCATCGTAATTGAAGCCCGGTTCAGGGCTACTGAGGGAGTCCTGGATTAGGGGGTCTTCGGACAGTCGGACTATATCCTTTGGCCGGACGGTTGGACTATGAAGATACAAGATTGAAGACTTCGTCTCGTGTCCGGATGAGACTCTCCTTGGCGTGGAAGGCAAGCTTGGCAATACGGATATGTAGATCTCCTCCCTTGTAACCGACTCGGTGTAACCCTAGCCCCCTCCGGTGCCTATATAAACCGGAGAGTTTAGTCCGTAGGACAACAACAATCAGACCATAGGCTAGCTTCTAGGGTTTAGCCTCTACGGTCTCGTGGTAAATCAACTCTTGTAATACCCATATCATCAAGATCAATCAAGAAGGAAGTAGGGCATTACCTCCATCGAGAGGGCCCGAACCTGGGTAAACATCGTGTCCCCCGCCTCCTGTTACCATCCGCCTTAGACGCACAGTTCGGGACCCCCTACCCGAGATCCGCCGGTTTTGACACCGACAGTTATGTTATGATTGAGGAAACTGCTAGAGACTTTCTTGCTTGCAATAATAGGAGTGATCTTAAGAAATTATTAGTTAAGCTCAAAGAAAACTCTATGAATGCTAGAATGAAATATGACCCTACTTATGCTACTTCACCTATCTTTGTTACCGATAAGGATTATGATTTCTCTTTTGATCCCGAGATAATTACTCTGGTTGAATCTGATCCTTTCTATGGCTATGAATCTGAAACTTTTGTGGCACATCTTGCTAAATTAAATGATATAGCCACCCTATTCACTAATGATGAGAAAACTCGCTACTACTATATCCTTAAATTATTTCCATTCTCATTAAAGGGTGATGCTAAAATATGGTTTAATTCTCTTGATCCAGGTTGTGTGCGTAGTCCCCAGGATATGATTTATTACTTCTCTGCTAAATATTTCCCTGCTCATAAGAAACAAGTTGCTTTAAGGGAAAAATATAATTTTGTGCAAATTGAAGAAGAGAGTCTGCCACAAGCTTGGAGGAGGCTTCTCCAATTACTTAATGCTTTGCCAGACCATCCTCTCTAGAAAAATGAAATACTTGATATCTTTTATAATGGACTAATCGATGCTTCCAGAGACCACCTGGATAGTTGTGCTGGTTGTGTTTTCAGGGAAAGAATAGTTGATGAAGCTGAAATTCGATTGAATAATATGTTGACCAATGAAAATAATTGGACACTTCCTGAACCAACTCCTAAGCCAACTCCAAAGAAAAGGGGTATCCTATTTCTCAGTCCTGAAGATATGCAAGAGGCGAAGAAATCTATGAAAGAAAATGGTGTTAAAGCTGAAGATGTTAAGAATTTACCTCCTATTGAAGAAATACATGGTCTTAATTTGCCGTCTGTTGAAGAAATACCTGGTCTTGATAACCCGACACAGGTAGTAAAGGTAAATTCTCTCTATAGATATGATAAAGCTGAAATCCCTCCTACTACGTTTGCTAGCCAATGTCTGGATGAGTTTGATAAGTTTATGGTTAAGAAAGAAGATTTTAATGCCTATTTTGGTAGACAACTGAAAAGCAATGCTTATATGATTGAACACTTGGGTGATTATATGTCTAGAGTTAAAGGTGAACTTAAACTCATTAGTAAACATGCTTCTATGGTTACCACTCAAGTAGAACAAGTGCTTAAAGCTCAAAATGATTTCCTCAATGAATTGAATAACAAGAAGAATGATAATGCTGTTAGAGTTGTGACTAGAGGGGGTAAAATGACTCAGGAACCTTTGTATCCTGAGGGTCACCCTAAGAGAATTGAGCAGGATTCTCAGAGAACTAATGTAGATGCACCTAGTCCTCATAAAAGGAAGAAAAAGAAAAATGATAGGACTTTGCATGCTTCTAGTGAACCTGTTGTAGACACACCTGAGAATCCCAATGATATTTCTATTTCTGATGTTGAAACAAAATCTGGTGATGAACATGAACCTATTGATAATGCTAATAATGATGTTCATGTTGATGCTCAACCTAGTAATAACAATGATGTAGAGATTGAACCTGTTGTTGATCTTGAGAACCCACAATCAAAGAATCAACGTTATGATAAGAGAGACTTCGTTGCTAGGAAGCACGGTAAAGAAGGAGAACCACGGGTTCAGAAACCCATGCCTTTTCCTCCCAAACCATCCAAGAAAAAGGATGATGAGGATTTTGAGCGCTTTGCTGAGATAATTAGACCTATCTTTTTGCTAAGTACATGAAATATATTGTCACAAATAAGAGAAAGATACCGGAAGCTGAAATTTTCCACCATGCTTGCTAATTATACTTTTAAGGGTGGAATACCTAAGAAACTAGGAGATCCAGGAGTACCAACTATACCATGCTCCATTAAAATAAACTATGTTAGAACTGCTTTATGTGATCTTGGAGCCGGTGTTATTGTCATGTCTCTCTCTTTATATCGTAGACTTGATTTGAATAAGTTGAAACCTACTGAAATATCTTTGCAAATGGCTGATAAATCAACTGCTATACCTGTCGGTATTTGTGAGGATGTGCCTGTTGTAGTTGCAAACGTTACTATTTTAACGGACTTTGTTATTCTTGATATTCCCGAGGACGATAGTATGTCTATTATTCTTGGAAAACCCTTTTTGAATACTGTGATGTCTACTACGCAACCTTCTTCTTGTAGATGTTGTTCGGCCTCCAAGTGCAGAGGTTTATAGGACAGTAGTAAATTTCCCTCAAGTGGATGACTTAAGGTTTATCAATCCATGGGAGGCGTAGGATGAAGATGGTCTCTCTCAAACAAACCTGCAACCAAATAACAAAGAGTCTCTTGTGTCCCCAACACACCCAATACAATGGTAAATTGTACAGGTGCACTAGTTCGGCAAAGAGATGGTGATACAAGTGCAATATGGATGGTAGATATAGGTTTTTGTAATCTGAAAATTTAAAAACAGCAAGGTAATAAGTGGTAAAAGTGAGCACAAACGGTATTGCAATGCGTTGAAACAAGGCCTAGGGTTCATACTTTCACTAGTGCAAGTTCTCTCAACAATAATAACATAATTGGATCATATAACTATCCCTCAACATGCAACAAAGAGTCACTTCAAAGTCACTAATAGCGGAGAACAAACGAAGATATTATGGTAGGGTACGAAACCACCTCAAAGTTATCCTTTCTGATCGATCTATTCAAGAGTCGGTAGTAAAATAACATGAAGCTATTCTTTCCTTTTGATCTATCATAGAGTTTGTACTAGAATAACACCTTAAGACACAAATCAACCAAAACCCTAATGTCACCTAGATACTCCAATATCACCTCAAGTATCCGTGGGTATGATTATACGATATGCATCACACAATCTCAGATTCATCTATTCAAACCAACACAAAGTACTTCAAAGAGTGTCCCAAAGTTTCTACCGGAGAGTCAAGACGAAAACCTGTGCCAACCCCTATGCATAAGTTCACGAGGTCACGAAACCCGCAAGTTGATCACCAAAACATACATCAAGTGAATCACGCGATATCCCATTGTCACCACAGATACGCACATGCAAGACATACATCAAGTGTTCTCAAATCCTTAAAGACTCAATCCGATAAGATAACTTCAATGGGAAAACTCAATCCATTACAAGAGAGTAGAGGGGGAGAAACATCATAAGATCCAACTATAATAGCAAAGCTCGCGATACATCAAGATCGTTAACACCTCAAGAACACGAGAGAGAGAGCGAGATCAAACACATAACTACTGGTACATACCCTCAGCCCTGATGTCTACTACACAACCTTCTTCTTGTAGACGTTGTTGGGCCTGCAAGTGCACAGGTTTGTAGGACAGTAGCAAATTTCTCTCAAGTGGATGACCTAAGGTTTATCAATCCGTAGGAGGCGTAGGATGAAGATGGTCTCTCTCAAGCAACCCTGCAACCAAATAACAGAGAGTCTCTTGTGTCCCCAACACACCCAATACAATGGTAAATTGTATAGGTGCACTAGTTCGGCGAAGAGATAGTGATACAATTGCAATATGGATGGTAGATATAGGTTTTTGTAATCTGAAATAATAAAAACAGCAAGGTAACTAATGATAAAAGCGAGCACAAACGGTTTTGCAATGATAGGAAACAAGTCCTAAGGTTCATACTTTCACTAGTGCAAGTTCTCTCAACAATAATAACATAGATATATCATATAACTATCCATCAACATGCAACAAAGAGTCACTCCAAAGTCACTAATAGTGGAGAACAAACGAAGAGATTATGGTAGTGTACGGAACCACCTCAAAGTTATTCTTTCCAATCAATCTGTTGGGCTATTCCTATAAGTGTCACAAACAGCCCTAGAGTTCATACTAGAATAACACCTTAAGACACAAATCAACCAAAACCCTAATGTCACCTAGATACTCCATTATTGCCTCAAGTATCCGTGGGCATGATTATACGATATGCATCACACAATCTCAGATTCATCTATTCAACCAACACATAGAACCTCAAAGAGTGCCCCAAAGTTTCTACCGGAGAATCACGACGAAAATGTGTGCCAACCCCTATGCATAGGTTCATGGGCGGAACCCGCAAGTTGATCACCAAAACATACATCAAGTGAATCATGTGATATCCCATTGTCACCACAGATACGCACGGCAAGACATACATCAAGTGTTCTCAAATCTTTAAAGACTGAATCCGATAAGTTTACTTTAAGGGGAAAACTCAATTCATTACAAGAGAGTAGAGGGGGAGAAGAAACATAAGATCCAATTATAATAGCAAATCTCGCGATACATCAAGCTCGTGCCAAATCAAGAACACGAGAGAGAGAGAGAGATCAAACACATAGCTACTGGTACATACCCTCAGCCCCGAGGGTGAACTACTCCCTCCTCGTCATGGAGAGCATCGGGATGATGAAGATGGCCACCGGTGATGGGTTCCCCCTCCGCAGGTGCCTTGAACGGACTCCGAGAGGTTTTGGTGGCTACAGAGGCTTGCGGCGGCGGAACTCCCGATCTATCTTCTGTTCTGGAAGTTTTACAATACGTAGGTATACATGGGTGCAGGGGGTACGTCGGTGGAGCTTCGAGGGCCCCACGAGGCAGGGGGCGCACCCTAGGGGGGTGGGCGCGCCCCCACCCTCGTGGCCAGCTCCCGTTTCTTCAGACGAAGAGTCCAAGTCTATCTGGTGGCTTTCCTTCCAAAAATAACTTCTCTAGATGATTTCGTTCCGTTTCGACTCCGTCTGATATTCCTTTTCCTCGAAACACTTAAATAGGCATAAAACAGCAAATCTGGGCTGGGCCTCGGGTTAATAGGTTAGTCCCAAAAATAATATAAAAGTGGAAAATAAAGCTCAATATTGCCCAAAACAGTAGATAATATAGCATGGAGCAATCAAAAATTATAGATACGTTGGAGACATATCAAGCATCCCCAAGCTTAATTCCTGCTCGTCCTCGAGTAGGTAAATGATAAAAAAGATAATTTTTGATGTGGAATGCTAGTTGGCATAATTTCAATGTAATTCTTCTTACTTGTGATATGAATATTCAGATCTAAAAGATTCAAGACAAAAGTTCATATTGACATAAAAATAATAATACTTCAAGCATACTAACAAAGCAATCATGTCTTCTCAAAATAACATGGCCAAAGAAAGTTATCCCTACAAAATCATATAGTCTAGCTATGCTCCATCTTCCCCACACAAAATATTTAAATCATGCACAACCCCGATGACAAGCCAAGAAATTGTTTCATACTTTAACATTTTCAAAACTTTTTTAATCTTCACGCAATACATGAGCGTGAGCCATGGATATAGCACTATATGTGGAATAGAATGGTGGTTGTGGAGAAGACAAAAAGGGAGAAGATAGTCTCACATCAACTAGGCGTACCAACGGGCTATGGAGATGCCCATCAATAGATATCAATGTGAGTGACTAGGGATTGCCATGCAACATATGCACTAGAGCTATAAGTATATGAAAGCTTAACAAAAGAAACTAAGTGGGTGTGCATCCAACTCGCTTGCTCACGACGACCTAGGGCATTTTGAGGAAGCCCATCATTGGAATATACAAGCCAAGTTCTATAATGTAAAATTCCACTAGTATATGAAAGTGACAACATAGGAGACTCTCTATCATGAAGATCACGGTGCTACTTTGAAGCACAAGTGTGGTAAAAGGATAGTAGCATTGCCCCTTCTCTCTTTTTCTCTCATTTATTTGTTTTTTATTTTTATTTTTTATTTGGGCCTTTTCTTTTTTTAGGCCTCTTTTTTTTCTTTTTTTTATTTTTCGTCCGGAGTCTCATCCCGACTTATGGGGGAATGATAGTCTCCATTATCCTTTCCTCAGTGGGACAATGCTCTAATAATGATGATCATCACACTTTTATTTTTCTTACAACTCAACAATTACAACTCGATACTTACAACAAAATATGACTCTATATGAATGCCTCCGGCGGTGTACCGGGATGTGCAATGACTCATGAGCGACATGTATGAAAGAATTATGAACGGTGGCTTTGCCACAAATACGATGTCAACTACATGATCATGCAAAGCAATATCACAATGATGAAGCGTGTCATAATAAACGGAACGGTGGAAAGTTGCATGGAAATATATCTCGGAATGGCTTTGGAAATGCCATGATAAGTAGGTATGTACGCTGTTTTGAGGAAGGTATATGGTGGGTGTATGATACCGGCGAAAGGTGCGTGGTATTAGAGCGGCTAGCAATGGTGGAAGGAAGGAAAAGTGCGTATAATCCATGGACTCAACATTAGTCATAAAGTACTCATATACTTATTGCAAAAATCTAGAAGTTATCAAAGCAAAGTATTAGGCGCATGCTCCTAGGGGGATAGATTGGTAGGAAAAGACCATCGCTCGTCCCCGACCGCCACTCATAAGGAAGACAATCAATAAATAAATCATGCTCCGACTTCATCACATAACGGTTCACCATACGTGCATGCTACGGGAATCACAAACTTTAACACAAGTATTTCTCAAATTCACAACTACTCAACTAGCATGACTCTAATATCACCATCTTCATATCTCAAAACAATTATCAAGCATCAATTTTTCTTAGTATTCAACACACTCATAAGAATTCTTACAAATCTTGTATGCTTAGCATATTATGATTATTTAAGCAAATTACCATGCTATTTAAGACTCTCAAAATAATATAAGTGAAGCATGAGAGTTCATCTATTTCTTCAAAATAAAATCACCATTGTGCTCTAAAAGATATAAGTGAAGCACTAGAGCAAACAACAAACTACTCTGAAAGATATAAGTGAAGATCAATGAGTAGTCGAATAATTATACAACTATGTGAAGACTCTCCCATTTAATAATTTAAGATCTTGGTATTTTATTCAAACAGCAAGCAAAACAAAATAAAATGACATGATGCTCCAAGCAAAACACATATCATGTGGTGAATAAAAATAAAGCTCCAAGTAAAGTTACCGATGAACGAAGACGAAAGAGGGGATGCCTTCCGGGGCATCCCCAAGCTTAGACGCTTGGTTATCCTTGAATATTACCTTGGGGTGCCTTGGGAATCCCCAAGCTTAGGCTCTTGCCACTCTGTATTCCGTATTCCGTAGTCCATCGAATCTTTACCCAAAACTTGAAAACTTCACAACACAAAACTTAACAGAAAACTCGTGAGCTCCGTTAGCGAAAGAAAACAAAACACCACTTCAAGGTACTGTAATTAACTCATTCTTTATTTATATTGGTGTTAAACCTACTGTATTCCAACTTCTCTATGGTTTATAAACTATTTTACTAGCCATAGAGTCATAAAAATAAGCAAACAACACAATGAAAACAGAATCTGTCAAAAATAGAACTGTCTGTAGTAATCTGTAACTAACGAACACTTCTGGAACTCCAAAAATTCTAAAATAAATTGGTGGACCTGAGGGGTTTGTCTAGTAATCATCTTCAAAAAGAATCAACTAAATATCACTCTCCAGTAAAAAGTTGAAGCTAATCTCGTGAGCGCTAAAGTTTCTGTTTTTTTTACAGCATGATCATAAAGACTTCACCCAAGTCTTCCCAAAGGTTCTACTTGGCACAAACACTAATTAAAACATAAAACCACATATAAAAAGAAGCTAGATGTATTATTTATTAATAAACAGAACCAAAAAGCAAGAAACTAAAATAAAATTGGGTTGCCTCCCAACAAGCGCTATCGTTTAACGCCCCTAGCTAGGCATTATGATTTCAATGATGCTCACATAAAAGATAAGAATTGAAACATAAAGAGAACATCATGAAGAATATGACTAGCACATTTAAATCTAGCCCACTTCCTATGCATAGGGATTTTGTGAGCAAACAACTTATTGGAAACAATAATCAACTTGCATAGGAAGGTAAAACAAGCATAACTTCAAAACTTTAAGCACATAGAGAGGAAATTTGATATTATTGCAATTCCTACAAGCATATATTCCTCCCTCATAATAATTTTCAGTAGCATCATGAATTAATTCAACAATATAACCAGCAACTAAAGCATTCTTTTCATGATCTACTTGCATAGAAATTTTACTACTCTCCACATAAGCAAAATTCTTCTCATGAACAATAGTGGCAGCAAACTCAACAAAATAACTATCATGTGATTGAAAATTAAGATCAAGATGACAAGTTTCATGGTTATCATTATTCTTTCAAGCATACGTGTCATCACAATAATCGTCATAGATAGGAGGCATGCTTTCATCATAGTAAATTTGCTCATCAAAGCTTGGGGGACAAAAAAATATCATCTTCATCAACCATAGCTTCCCCAAGCTTGTGGCTTTGCATATCATTAGCATCATGGGTATTCAAAGAATTCATACTAACAACATTGAAATCATGCTCATCATTCAAATATTTAGTGCCAAACATTTTAATACATTCTTCTTCTAACACTTTGGCACAATTTTCCTTTCCATCATACTCACGAAAGATATTAAAAAGATGAAGCGTATGAGACAAACTCAATTCCATTTTTTGTAGTTTTCTTTTATAAACTAAACTAGTGCTAAAACAAGAAACAAAAAGATTCGGTTGCAAGATTTAAAGATATACCGTCAAGCGCTCACCACCCCGGCAACGGCGCCAGAAAAGAGCTTGATGTCTACTACACAACCTTCTTCTTGTAGACGTTGTTGGGCCTGCAAGTGCACAGGTTTGTAGGACAATAGCAAATTTCTCTCAAGTGGATGACCTAAGGTTTATCAATCCGTAGGAGGCGTAGGATGAAGATGGTCTCTCTCAAGCAACCCTGCAACCAAATAACAGAGAGTCTCTTGTGTCCCCAACACACCCAACACAATGGTAAATTGTATAGGTGCACTAGTTCGGCGAAGAGATAGTGATACAAGTGCAATATGGATGGTAGATATAGGTTTTTGTAATCTGAAATAATAAAAACAGCAAGGTAACTAATGATAAAAGTGAGCACAAACGGTATTGCAATGATAGAAAACAAGGCCTAGGGTTCATACTTTCACTAGTGCAAGTTCTCTCAACAATAATAACATAGATAGATCATATAACTATCCCTCAACATGCAACAAAGAGTCACTCCAAAGTCACTAATAGTGGAGAAAAAACGAAGAGATTACGGTAGGGTACGAAACCACCTCAAAGTTATTCTTTCCAATCAATCCGTTGGGCTATTCCTATAAGTGTCACAAACAGCCCTAGAGTTCGTACTAGAATAACACCTTAAGACATAAATCAACCAAAACCCTAATGTCACCTAGATACTCCATTGTCACCTCAAGTATCCATGGGCATGATTATACGATATGCATCACACAATCTCAGATTCATCTATTCAACCAACACATAGAACCTCAAAGAGTGCCCAAAAGTTTCTACCAGAGAATCACGACAAAAACGTGTGCCAACCCCTATGCATAGGTTCATGGGCAGAGCCCGCAAGTTGATCACCAAAACATACATCAAGTGAATCACGTGATATCCCATTGTCACCACAGATACGCACGGCAAGACATACATCAAGTGTTCTCAAATCTTTAAAGACTCAATCCGATAAGATTACTTCAATGGGAAAACTCAATTCATTACAAGAGAGTAGAGGGGGAGAAGAAACATGATATCCAACTATAATAGAAAATCTCGTGATACATCAAGATCATGCCAAATCAAGAACACGAGAGAGAGAGAGAGAGAGAGAGAGAGAGATCAAACACATAGCTACTGGTACATACCCTCAGCCTCGAGGGTGAACAACTCCCTCCTCGTCATGGAGAGCGCCGGGATGATGAAGATGGCCACCGGTGATGGGTTCCCCCTCCGGAAGGGTGCCGGAACGGACACCCGAGAGGTTTTTGGTGGCTGCAAAGGCTTGCGGCGACGGAACTCCCGATCTATCTTCTGTTCTGGAAGTTTTACGATACGTAGGTATATATGGGTGCAGGGGGGTACGTCGGTGGAGCTTCGGGGGCCCCACGAGGCAGGGGGCACGCCCTAGGGGGTGGGCGCGCCCCCCACCCTCGTGGCCTCTCCTGTATCTTCTGACGTAGAGTCCAAGTCTATCTGGTGGCTTTCCTTCCAAAATTAACTTCTCCAGTTGATTTCGTTCCGTTTCGACTCCGTCTGATATTCCTTTTCCTCGAAACACTGAAATACGCATAAAACAACAAATCTGGGCAGGGCCTCCGGTTAATAGGTTAGTCCCAAAAATAATATAAGAGTCTGTAATAAAGCCCAATATTGCCCAAAACAGTAGATAATATAGCATGGAGCAATCACAAATTATAGATACGTTGGAGACGTATCAAGCCCCGAGGGTGAACTACTCCCTCCTTGTCATGGAGAGCGCCGGGATGATGAAGATAGCCACCGGTGAGGGATCCCCCCCCCCTCCGGCAGGGTGCCGGAACAAGGCCCCGATTGGTTTTTGGTGGCTACAGAGGCTTGCAGCGGCGGAACTCCTGATCGGGTATATGGACATATATAGGCGAAAGAAGTCGGTCAGGGGAGCCACGAGGGGCCCACAAGGGTGGGGGCCGCGCCCAGGGGACAGGCGCGCCTCCCTGCTTCGTGGCCACCTCGAAGCTTCCTTGACTTCAACTCTAAGTCTCCTGGATCACGTTCGTTCCAAAAATCACGGTCCCGAAGGTTTCATTCCATTTGGACTCCGTTTGATATTCCTTTTCTGCGAAACACTAAAACAAGGGAAAAAACAGAAACTAGCACTGGGCTCTGGGTTAATAGGTTAGTCCCAAAAATAATATATAAGTGTATAATAAAGCCCATAAACATCCAAAACAGATAATATAATAGCATGGAACAATAAATTTATAGATACGTTGGAGATGTATCAGCATCCCCAAGTTTAATTCCTGCTCGTCCTCGAGTAGGTAAATGATAAAAACAGAATTTTTGATGCGGAATGCTACCTACCATATTTCTCAATGTAATTTTCTTTATTGTGGCATGAATATTCAGATCCATAAGATTCAGATCCTCTACTTTGTTGTTGCAAGTTTTACGTGGCTGCTATGGGCTGAGCAAGAACCGTTCTTACCTACGCATCAAAACCACAACGATACTTCGTCAAATAGACTCCGTTTTAACCTTCTCAAGGACCGGGCGTAGCCACACTCGATTCAACTAAAGTGAGAGAGCAGACACCGCGGTCACCTTTAAGCAACGAGTGCTCGGAGCGGTGAAACCAGTCTCGCGTAAGCGTCTGGCGTAATGTCGGTCCGGCCGCTTCATCTCACAATACCGCTGAACCAAAGTATGACATGCTGGTAGGCAGTATGACTTGTATCGTCCACAACTCACTTGTGTTCTACTCGTGCACATGACATCAACGCATAAAACCAGGCTCGGATGCCTTTGTTGGGGAACGTAGTAATTTCAAAAATTTTCCTACGATCACGCAAGACCATGGTGATGGCATAGCAACGAGAGGGAGAGTGTCCGTCCACGCACCTCGTGAGACCGAAAGCGGAAGCGTTATAACAACGCTGTTGATGTAGTCGACGTCTCCACGATCCGACCGATCCAAGCACCGAACGACGGCACCTCCGAGTTCGCACACGTTCAGCTCGATGGCGATCCCGGACTCCGATCCAGCAAAGTGTCGGGATGAGTTCCGTCAAGACGACGGCGTGGTGACGATGTTGATGCTCCACCGGCGCGAGGGCTTCGCCTAAGCTCATGACGATATGACTTCTCCGCGCAGGGCTTCTCCTAAGCTCCATGACGATATGACCAAGTGGAATATGGTGGAAGGGGCACCGCACACGGCTAAGGCAAGATCCGAGATCAACTTGTGTATTGGGGTGCCCCTGCCCCAGATATAAAGGAGACAAGGGGAGGTGGCGGCCCTAGAGGAGGCGACAAGGAGGAGTCCTACTCCCACGGGAGTAGGACTCCCCCTCTCCTAGTTGGAGTAGGATTGGGAGGGGAAGGGGAAGGGCGCCCCCTCTCCTTGTCCTATTCGGACTGGAAGGGGGAGGGGGGCGCGCAGCCCACCTGGCCGGCCCTTCTCCTTCTCCCTCAAGGCCCATGAGGGCCCATATACCCCCCGGGGGGTTCCGGTAACCCCCCGGTGTTCCGGTAACATCCTGTTTTCACTCGGAACCATTCCGAAGTCCAAACATAGGCTTCCAATATATCAATCTTTATGTCTCGACCATTTCGAGACTCCTCGTCATGTCCGTGATCACATCCGGGACTCCGAACAACCTTCGGTGCATCAATACTTATAAACTCATTATGAACTGTCATCGAAACGTTAAGCGTGCGGACCCTACGGGTTCGAGAACTATGTAGACATGACCTAGAACCATTCTCGGTCAATAACCAATAGGGAACCTGGATGCCCATATTGGTTCCTACATATTCTACGAAGATCTTTATCGGTCAAACCGCATAACGACATACGTTGTTCCTTTGTCATCGGTATGTTACTTACCCGAGATTCGATCGTCGGTATCCAATACCTAGTTCAATCTCGTTATCGTAAGTCTCTTTACTCGTTCCGTAATACATCATCTCACAACTAACTCATTAGTTGTAATGCTTGCAAGGCTTAAGTGATGTGCATTACCGAGAAGGCTCGAGATACCTCTCCGACAATCGGAGTGACAAAACCTAATCTCGAAATACGCCAACCCAACAAGTACCTTTGGAGACACCTGTAGTACTCCTTTATAATCACCCGATTCGTTGACGCGTTTGGTAGTACCAAAGTGTTCCTCCGCAAACGGGAGTTGCATAATCTCATAGTTATAGGAACATGTATGGGTCATGAAGAAAGCATTAACATACTAAACGATCAACTGTTAAGCTAACGGAATGGGTCATGTCAATCAGATCATTCAACTAATGATGTGACCTTGTTAATCAAATAACAACTCCTTGTTCATGGTTAGGAAACACAACCATCTTTGATTAACAAGCTAGTCAAGTAGAGGCATACTAGTGACATCTTGTTTGTCTATATATTCACACATGTATTATGTTTCCGGTTAATACAATTCTAGCATGAATAATAAACATTTATCATGATATAAGGAAATAAATAATAACTTTTATTATTGCCTCTAGGGCATATTTCCTTCAGTCTCCCACTTGCACTAGAGTCAATAATCTAGATTACAATGTAATGATCCTAACACCCATGGAGTCTTGGTGCTGATCATGTTTTGCTCGTGGAAGAGGCTTAGTCAACGGGTCTGCAACATTCAGATCCGTATGTATTTTGCAAATCTCTATGTCTCCCACTTGGACTTGGTCCCGAATGGAATTGAAGCATCTCTTGATGTGCTTGGTCCTCTTGTGAAACCTGGATTCCTTTGCCAAGGCAATTGCACCAGTATTGTCACAGAAGATCTTCATCGGTCCCGATGCACTAGGTATGACACCTAGATCGGAAATGAACTCTTTCATCCAGACTCCTTCATTCGCTGCTTCCAAGCAGCTATGTACTCCGCTTCACATGTAGATCCCGCCACGACGCTTTGTTTAGAACTGCACCAACCGACAGCTCCACCGCTTAATAAAAACACGATCCGGTTTGCGATTTAGAATCGTCCGGATCGTGTCAAAGCTTGCATCGACGTAACCATTTACGACTAGCTCTTTGTCACCTCCATATCGAGAAACATATCCTTAGTCCTTTTCGGTATTTCGGGATGTTCTTGACCGCTGTCCGATGATCCACTCTGGATTACTTTGGTACCTTCCTGCCAAGCTTACAGCTAAGCATACGTCAGTCTGGTACACAGCATTGCATACATGATAGAGCCTATGGCTGAAGCATAGGAACATCTTTCATTTCTCTCTATCTTCTGTTGTGGTCGGGCATTGAGTCGACTCAATCTTACACCTTGTAATACAGGTAAAAACCTTTCTTTGCCTGATCCATTTTGAACTTCTTCAAAACTTTATCAAGGTATGTGCTTTGTGAAAGTCCAATTAAGCGCCTTGATCTATCTCTATAGATCTTGATGCCCAATATGTAAGCAGCTTCACCGAGGTCTTTCATTGAAAAACTTTTATTCAAGTATCCTTTTATGCTATCCAGAAATTCTATATCATTTCCAATCAATAATATGTCGTCCACATATAATATTAGAAATGCTCTGAGCTCCCACTCACTTTCTTGTAAATACAAAGCTTCTCCAAAAGTCTGTACAAACCCATATGCTTTGATCACACTATCAAAGCGTTTATTCCAACTCCGAGAGGCTTGCACTGCACCATAAATTGATCGTTGGAGCTTGCACACTTTGTTAGCACCCTTTGGATCGACAAAACCTTCTGGTTGCATCATATACAACTCTTCTTCTAGAAATCCATTCAAGAATGCGGTTTTACATCCATTTGCCAAATTTCATAATCATAAAATGCGGCAATTGCTAACATGATTCGGACAGACTTAAGCATCGCTACGGGTGAGAAAGTCTCATCGTAGTCAACCCTTGAACTTGTCGAAAACCTTTTGCAACAAGTCGAGCTTTGTAGACAGTTATATTACCATCGGCGTCGGTCTTCTTCTTAAAGATCCATTTATTTTCAATGGCTTGCCGATCATCGGGCAAGTCAACCAAAGTCCATACTTTGTTCTCATACATGGATCCCATCTCAGATTTCATGGCTTCCAGCCATTTTGCGGAATCTGGGCTCACCATCGCTTCTTCATAGTTCGTAGGTTCGCCATGGTCAAGTAACATGACTTCCAGAATAGGATTACCGTACCATTCTGGTGCGTATTTTACTCTGGTTGACCTACGAGGTTCAGCAGTAACTTGATCTGAAACTACATGATCATCATCATTAGTTTCTTCACTAATTGGTGTAGTTGTCACAGAACCATTTCTTGTGATGAACTACTTTCCAATAAGGGAGCAGATATGATTATCTCATCAAGTTCTACTTTCCTCCCACTCACTTCTTTCGAGAGAAACTCCTTCTCTAGAAAGGACCCGAATTTAGCAACGAAAATCTTGCCTTCAGATCTGTGATAGAAGGTGTACCCAACAGTCTCCTTTGGGTATCCTATGAAGACACATTTTTCCGATTTGGGTTCGAGCTTATCTGGTTGAAGTTTCTTTACATAAGCATCGCAGCCCCAAACTTTAAGAAACGACAACTTTGGTTTCTTGCCAAACCACAGTTCATAAGGCGTCGTCTCAACGGATTTTGACGGTGTCCTATTCAACGTGAATGCGGCCGCCTCTAAAGCATAACCCCAAACGATAGCGGTAAATCGAAATAGACATCATAGATCGCACCATATCTAGTAAAGTACGATTCGACGCTCGGACACACCATTTCTCCGTGGTGTTCGGGTGGCGTGAGTTGTGAAACTATTCCACATTGTTTCAAATGTAAACCAAACTCGTAACTCAAATATTCTCCTCCACGATCAGATCGTAGAAACTTTATTTTCTTGTTACGATGATTTTCCACTTCACTCTGAAATTCTTTGAACTTTTCAAATGTTTCAGATTTGTGTTTCATTAAGTAGATATACCCATATCTGCTCAAATCATCTGTGAAGGTGAGAAAATAACGATACCCGCCGCGTGCTTCAACATTCATTGGACCACAAACATCAGTATGTATGATTTCCAATAAATCAGTTGCACGCTCCATAGTTCCGGAGAACGGCGTTTTTGTCATCTTGCCCATGAGGCACGGTTCGCAAGTACCAAGTGATTCATAATCAAGTGATTCCAGAAGCCCATCAGTATGGAGTTTCTTCATGCGTTTTACACCGATATGACCTAAACGGCAGTGCCACAAATAAGTTGCACTATCATTATCAACTCTACATCTTTTGGCTTCAACATTATGAATATGTGTATCACTCGTCGAGATTCAACAAGAATAGACCATTCTTCAAGGGTGCATGACCATAAAAGATATTACTCATATAAATAGAACAACCATTATTCTCTGATTTAAATGAATAACCGTCTCGCAATAAACAAGATCCAGATATAATGTTCATGCTCAACGCTGGCACCAAATAACAATTATTTAGGTCTAAAACTAATCCCGAAGGTAGATGTAGAGGTAGCGTGCCGATTGCGATCACATCGACTTTGGAACCATTTCCAACGCAGATCGTCACCTCGTCCTTAGCCAATCTTCGCAATCCGTAGTTCCTGTTTCGAGTTGCAAATATTAGCAATGTAACCAGTATCAAATACCCGGTACTCTGCGAGTATTAGTAAGGTACACATCAATAACATGTATATCATATATACCTTTGTTCACCTTGCCATCCTTTTTATCCGCCAAATACTTGGGGCAGTTCCGCTTCGGTGTCGATCCGCTTGCGGTAAAAACACTCGATTTCAGGCTTAGGTCCAGACTTGGGTTTCTTCTCTTGATCAGCAACTTTCTTGCTGTTCTTTTGAAGTTTCCTTCTTCTTCCCTTTGCCCTTTTCTTGAAACTAGTGGTCTTGCTGACCATCAACACTTGATGCTCTTTCTTGATTTCTACCTCCATGCTTTCAAAGATCGCGAAGAGCTCGTGAATTGTCTTAGTCATCCCTTGCATATTATAGTTCATCACGAAGCTCTTGTAGCTTGGTGGCGTGATTGGAGAATTCATCAATGACACTATCATCCGGAAGATTAACTCCCAGCTGAATTAAGTGATTGTTATACCCGGACATTTTGAGTATGTGCTCACCGACGAACTATTCTCCTCCATCTTGCAGCTATAGAACTTATTGGAGACTTCATATCTCTCAATCCGGGCATTTGCTTGAAATATTAACTTCAACTCCTGGAACATCTCATATGCTCCATGACGCTCAAAACGTCGTTGAAGACCCGGTTCTAAGCCGTAAAGCATGGCACACTAAACTATAGAGTAGTCATCAGCTCGCTTTGCCGATGTTCACAACTTCGCTCAAGATCTGCAGCAGGCTCTGTCACCCAGCGGTGCTTCCAGGACGTAATTTTTACGTGCAGCAATAAGGATAATCCTCGTTACGGACCCAGTCCGTAATTGCTACCATCATCTTTCAACTTTGCTTTCTCAAGGAACGCATTAAAATTCAACGGAACAACAGCACGAGCCATCTATCTACATCAAACATAGACAAGCAAAATACTATCGGTACTAAGTTCATGATAAATTTAAGTTTGATTAATCATATTAAAACCTCCCACTTAGACAGACATCTCTCTAGTCATCTAAGTGATCACGTGATCCAAATCAACTAAACCATGTCCGATCATCACGTGAGATGGAGTAGTTTCAATGGTGAACATCACTATGTTGATCATATCTACTATATGATTCACGCCGACCTTCGGTCTCGTGTTCCGAGGCCATATCTGTTATATGCTAGGCTCGTCAAGTTTAACCTGAGTATTCGCGTGTGCAACTGTTTTGCACCCGTTGTATTTGAACGTAGAGCCTATCACACCCGATCATCACGTGGTGTCTCAAAGACGAAGAACTTTCATAACGGTGCATACTCGGGAGAACACTTCTTGATAATTTTAGTGAGAGATAATCTTATAATGCTACCGTCAATCAAAGCAAGATAAGATGCATAAAGGATAAACATCACATGCAATCAATATAAGTGATATGATATGGTCATCATCATCTTGTGCTTGTGATCTCCATCGCCAAGCACCGCCATGATCACCATCGCCACCGGCGCGACACCTTGATCTCCATCGTAGCATCGTTGTCGTCTCGCCAACTATTGCTTCTACGACTATCGCTACTCCTTAGTGATAAAGTAAAGCAATTACATGGCGTTTGCATTTCATACAATAAAGCGACAACCATATGGCTCCTGCCAGTTGCCGATAACTCGGTTACAAAACATGATCATCTCATACAATAAAATATAGCATCACGTCTTGACCATATCACATCACAACATGCCCTGCAAAAACAAGTTAGACGTCCTCTACTTTGTTGTTGCAAGTTTTACGTGGCTGCTATGGGCTGAGCAAGAACCGTTCTTACCACGCATCAAAACCACAACGATATTTCGTCAAATAGACTCCGTTTAACCTTCTCAAGGACCGGGCGTAGCCACACTCGATTCAACTAAAGTGAGAGAGCAGACACCCGCGGTCACCTTTAAGCAACGAGTGCTCGGAGCGGTGAAACCAGTCTCGCGTAAGCGTCACGCGTAATGTCGGTCCGGGCCGCTTCATCTCACAATACCGCTGAACCAAAGTATGACATGCTGGTAGGCAGTATGACTTGTATCGTCCACAACTCACTTGTGTTCTACTCGTGCACATGACATCAACGCATAAAACCAGGCTCGGATGCCATGTTGGGGAACGAGTAATTTCAAAAATTTCCTACGATCACGCAAGACCATGGTGATGGCATAGCAACGAGAGGGGAGAGTGTCCGTCCACGCACTCGTGAGACCGAAAGCGAAGCGTTATAACAACGCGGTTGATGTAGTCGACGTCTCCACGATCCGACCGATCCAAGCACCGAACGTCGCGGCACCTCCGAGTTACGCACACGCTCAGCTCGATGACGATCCCGGACTCCGATCCAGCAAAGTGTCGGGATGAGTTCCGTCAAGACGACGGCGTGGTGACGATGTTGATGCTCCACCGGACGCAGGGCTTCGCCTAAGCTCCGCGACGATATGACTTCTCCGCGCAGGCTTCTCCTAAGCTCCGCGACGATATGACCGAAGTGGAATATGGTGGAAGGGGCACCGCACACGGCTAAGGCAAGATCCGAGATCAACTTATGTGTATTGGGGTGCCCCTGCCCCCGAGATATAAAGGAGACAAGGGGAGGTGGCGGCCCTAGAGGAGGCGCGACTAAGGAGGAGTCCTACTCCCACCGGGAGTAGGACTCCCCCTCTCCTAGTTGGAGTAGGATTGGGAGGGAAAGGGGAAGGGCCGCCCCTCTCCTTGTCCTATTCGGACTGGAAGGGGAGGGGGCGCAGCCCACCTGGCCGGCCCTTCTCCTTCTCCCTCAAGGCCCATGAGGGCCCATATACCCCGGGGTTCCAGTAACCCCGGTGTTCGGTAACATCCTGCTTTCACTCGGAACCATTCAAGTCCAAACATAGGCTTCCAATATATCAATCTTTATGTCTCGACCATTTCGAGACTCCACGTCATGTCCGTGATCACATCCGGACTCGAACAACCTTCGTGCATCAATACTTATAAACTCATTATGAACTGTCATCGAAGCGTTAGCGTGCGGACCCTACGGGTTCGAGAACTATGTAGACATGACCTAGAACCATTCTCGGTCAATAACCAATAGGGAACCTGGATGCCCATATTGGTTCCTACATATTCTACGAAGATCTTTATCGGTCAAACCGCATAACGACATAACGTTGTTCCCTTTGTCATCGGTATGTTACTTACCCGAGATTCGATCGTCGGTATCCAATACCTAGTTCAATCTCGTTACGGTAAGTCTCTTTACTCGTTCCGTAATACATCATCTCACAACTAACTCATTAGTTGTAATGCTTGCAAGGCTTAAGTGATGTGCATTACCGAGAAGGCTCGAGATACCTCTCCGACAATCGGAGTGACAAAACCTAATCTCAAATACGCCAACCCAACAAGTACCTTTGGAGACACCTGTAGTACTCCTTTATAATCACCCGATTACGTTGTGACGTTTGGTAGTACCAAAGTGTTCCTCCGTAAACGGAGTTGCATAATCTCATAGTTATAGGAACATGTATGGGTCATGAAGAAAGCATTAACATACTAAACGATCAACTGTTAAGCTAACGGAATGGGTCATGTCAATCAGATCATTCAACTAATGATGTGACCTTGTTAATCAAATAACAACTCCTTGTTCATGGTTAGGAAACACAACCATCTTTGATTAACAAGCTAGTCAAGTAGAGGCATACTAGTGACATACTGTTTGTCTATATATTCACACATGTATTATGTTTCCGGTTAATACAATTCTAGCATGAATAATAAACATTTATCATGATATAAGGAAATAAATAATAACTTTTATTATTGCCTCTAGGGCATATTTCCTTCAGTGCATGCTCCTAGGGGGATAGATTGGTAGGAAAAGACCATTGCTCGTCCCCGACCGCCACTCGTAAGGAGGACAATCAATAAATAAATCATGCTCCGACTTCATCACATAACGGTTCACCATACATGCATGCTACGGGAATCACAAACTTTAGAACAAGTATTTCTTAAATTCACAACTACTCAACAAGAACACTCTAATATTACCACCTTTATATCTCAAAACAATCATAAGGAATCAAACTTCTCATAATATTCAATACACTTTATATAATTCAATACACTTTATATGAAGTTTTTATTATATCCATCTTGGATGCCTATCATATTAGGACTAAATTCATAACCAAAGAAAATTACCATGCTTTTTAGGACTCTCAAAATAATATAAGTGAAGCATGAGAGTTCATCTATTTCTTCAAAATAAAACCACCGCCGTGCTCTAAAAGATATAAGTGAAGCACTAGAACAAACAGCAAACTACTCCAAAAGATATAAGTGAAGATCAATGAGTAGTTGAATAATTATGTAACTATGTGAAGACTCTCTAACATTTAATAATTTCAGATCTAGGTACTTTACTCAAACATCAAGCTAAACAAAATAAAATAAAATGACGCTCCAAGCAAAACACATATCATGTGGTGAATAAAAATATAGCTCCATGTAAAGTTACCGATGAACGAAGACGAAAGAGGGGATGCCATCCGTGGCATCCCCAATCTTAGGCTCTTGGTTGTCCTTGAATATTACCTTGGGGTGCCTTGGACATCCCCAAGCTTAGGCTCCTTCCACTCCTTATTCCATAGTCCATCGAATCTTCACCCAAAACTTGAAAACTTCACAACACAAAACTCGCAAGTTTCGTTAGTATAAGAAAATAAAACCACTAGTTAGGTACTGTTTTGAACTCAGTATTAATTAATATTGGTGTAATATCTACTGTATTCCAACTTTTGTATGGTTCATACCCTCCGATACTACTCATAGATTCATCAAAATAAGCAAACATCACATAGAAAACAGAATCTGTCAAAAACAGAACAGTCTGTAGTAATCTGTATCAAACGAATACTTCTGGAACTCCAATTTTTTTTAAATAAATTGGCAAACCTGAGGAATTTCTCTAGTAATCATCTGCAAAAAGAATCGACTAAATAGCACTCTCCAGTAAAAAGTTTTAGCTAATCTCGTGAGCGCTAAAGTTTCTGTTTTTTACAGCAAGATCATAAAGACTTCACCCAAGTCTTCCCAAAGGTTCTACTTGGTACAAACACTAATTAAAACATAAAACCACATCTAACCAGAAGCTAGATGGATTATTCATTCCTAAACAGAACCAAAAAGCAAGAAACTAAAATAAAATTGGGTTGCCTCCCAACAAGCACTAACGTTTAACGCCCCTAGCTAGGCATGATGATTTCAATGATGCTCACATAAAGGATAAGAATTGAAACATAAAGAGAGCATCATGAAGAATATGACTAGCACATTGAAGTCTAACCCACTTCCTATGCATAGGGATTTTGTGAGCAAACAACTTATGGGAACAGTAATCAACTAGCATAGGAAGGCAAAACAAGCATAACTTCAAAACTTTAAGCACATAGAGAGGAAATTTGATATTATTGCAAGTCCTACAAGCATGTGTTCCTCCCTCATAATAACTTTCAGTAGCATCATGAATAAATTCAACAATATAACCATCAAATAAAGCGTTATTTTCATGATCTACAAGCATAGAATTTTTATTACTCTCCACATAAGCAAATTTCTTCTCATGAATAATAGTGGGAGCAAACTCAACAAAATAACTATCATGTGAGGCATAATCCAATTGAAAATTAAAATCATGATGACAAGTTTCATGGTTATCTTTATTCTTTATAGCATACGTGTCATCACAATAATCATCATAAATAGGAGGCATGCTTTCATCATAATAAATTTTCTCATCAAAACTTAAGGGACTAAACATATCATCTTCATCAAACATAGCATCCCCAAGCTTGTGACTTTGCATATCATTAGCATCATCTATATTCAAATAATTCATACTAACAACATTGCAATCATGCTCATCATTCAAAGAATTAGTGCCAAACATTTTAATGCATTCTTCTTCTAACACTTTGGCACAATTTTCCTTTCCATCATACTCACGAAAGATATTAAAAAGATGAAGCGTAAGAGGCAAACTCAATTCCATTTTTTGTACTCCCTCCATTCCTTGATATAAGGTGTATAGTTTTTTGAGAAAAAATCCGAAATATAAGGTGTATTGCATTGCACCACTCGTTTGGATAATTTTTTTAGGGATTTGATTACATTTCCTTACATCATGCAAGATCCTCTATTATCTCATGTCAATTAGTCAGGTGTACTCTCACCCAAAACTTGTGAAATTTCCCTCCACATGCATTCTTTAATTTTCGTGCCAAAAACTATACACTCTATATTTAGGAACGGAGGGAGTAGTTTTCTTTTATAAACTAAACTAGTGATAAAACAAGAAACTAAAAGATTCGATTGTAAGATCTAAAGATATACCTTCAAGCACTCACCTCCCCAGCAATGGCGCCAGAAAAGAGCTTGATGTCTACTACGCAACCTTCTTATTGTAGACGTTGTTGGGCCTCCAAGTGCAGAGGTTTGTAGGACAGTAGCAAATTTCCCTCAAGTGGATGACCTAAGGTTTATCAATCCGTGGGAGGCGTAGGATGAAGATGGTGTTGGAAATATGCTCTAGAGGCAATAATAAATTAGTTATTATTATTATATTCCCTTGTTCATGATAATCGTTTATTATCCATGCTATAATTGTATTGATAGGAAACTCAGATACATGTGTGGGTACATAGACAACACCATGTCCCTAGTAAGCCTCTAGTTGACTAGCTCGTTGATCAATAGATGGTTACGGTTTCCTGACCATGGACATTGGATGTCGTTGATAACGGATCACATCATTAGGAGAATGATGTGATGGACAAGACCCAATCCTAAGCCTAGCACAAAGATCGTAGTACGATGCTAAAGCTTTTCTAATGTCAAGTATCATTTCCTTATACCATGAGATTGTGCAACTCCCGGATACCGTAGGAATGCTTTGGGTGTACCAAACTTCACAACGAACTGGGTGGCTATAAAGGTGCACTACGGTATCTCCGAAAGTGTCTCTGGGTTGGCACGAATCGAGACTGGATTTGTCACTCCGTGTGACGGAGAGGTATCTCTGGGCCCACTCGGTAGGACATCATCATAATGTGCACAATGTGACCAAGGGTTTGATCACGGGATGATGTGTTACGGAACGAGTAAAGAGACTTGCCGGTAACGAGATTGAACAAGGTATCGGGATACTGACGATCGAATCTCGGGCAAGTACAATACCGATAGACAAAGGGAATTGTATACGGGATTGACTGAATCCTTGACATCGTGGTTCATCCGGCGAGATCATCGTGGAACATGTGGGAGCCAACATGGGTATCCAGATCCTGCTGTTGGTTATTGGCCGGAGAGTTGTCTCGGTCATGTCTGCATGATTCCCGAACCCGTAGGGTCTACACACTTATGGTTCGATGACGCTAGGGTTATAGGGAATAGATATACGTGGTTAACGAATGTTGTTTGGAGTCCCAGATGAGATCCCGGACGTCACGAGGAGTTCCGGACGTCACCTCCTGGCTTGGGGGCCAAGTCACCCAAGGGGGAGATCCCATCTGCCCTGGCCGCCGCCCCCCTAGGGGAAACCCTAGGGCACCTCCCCCTTCCCCTTGCCCCTATATATAGTGGGGGTTTTGGGGCTGCCCAACACACGAGTCTCTCTCTCCCAAGGCGCAGCCCTACCTCTCTCCCTCCTCGTCTCTCGTAGTGCTTGGCGAAGCCTTGCTGGAGTACCGCGCTCCTCCACCACCACCACGCCGTCGTGCTGCTGCTGGACGGAGTCTTCCCCAACCTCTCCCTCTCTCCTTTCTGGATCAAGGCATGGGAGACGTCACCGGGCTGCATTTGTGTTGAACGCGGAGGTGCCGTTGTTCGACGCTTAGATCGGAATCAACCGCGATCTAAATTGCTACGAGTACGACTCCTTCATCCGCGTTCTTGCAACGCTTCCGCTTAGCGATCTACAAGGGTATGTAGATGCACTCCCTTTTCCCTCGTTGCTAGATTACTCCATAGATTGATCTTGGTGATGGTAGAAAGTTTTGAATTTCTGCTACGTTCCCCAACAGATGGTCTCTCTCAAGCAACCCTGCAATCAAATAACAAAGAGTCTCTTGTGTCCCCAACACACCCAATACAATGGTAAATTGTATAGGTCCGCTAGTTCAGCGAAGAGATGGTGATACAAGTGCAATATGGATGGTAGATATAGGTTTTTGTAATCTGAAAATATAAAAACAGCAAGGTAACAAGTGGTAAAATTGAGCACAAACGGTATTGCAATGCGTTGAACCAAGGCCTAGGGTTCATACTTTCACTAGTGCAAGTTCTCTCAACAATATTAACATAATTGGATCATATAACTATCCCTCAACATACAACAAAGAGTCACTCCAAAGTCACTAATAGCAGAGAACGAACGAAGAGATTATGGTAGGGTACGAAACCACCTTGAAGTTATCCTTTCTGATCGATCTATTCAAGAGTCCGTAGTAAAATAACATGAAGCTATTCTTTCTTTCGATCTATCATAGAGTTCGTACTAGAATAACACCTTAAGACAAAAATCAACCAAAACCCTAATGTCACCTAGATACTCCAATGTGACCTCAAGCATCCGTGGGTATGATTATACGACATGCATCACACAATCTCAGATTCATCTATTCAAACCAACACAGACTACCGGAGAGTCAAGACGAAAACGTGTGCCAGCCCCTATGCATAAGTTTACGAGGTCACGGAACCCGCAAGTTGATCACCAAAACATACATCAAGTGAATCACGTGATATCCCATTGTCACCACAGATACGCACATGCAAGACATACATCAAGTGTTCTCAAATCCTTAAAGACTCAATCCGATAAGATAACTTCAAAGGGAAAACTCAATCCATTACAAGAGAGTAGAGGGGTAGAAACATCATAAGATCCAACTATAATAGCAAAGCTCGCGATACATCAAGATCGTTATCACCTCAAGAACACAAGAGAGAGAGAGAGAGAGAGAGATCAAACACATAGCTACTGGTACATACCCTGAGCCCCGAGGGTGAACTACTCCCTCCTCGTAATGGAGAGCGCCGAGATGATGAAGATAGTCACCTGTGAGGGATCCCCCACTCCGGCAGGGTGCCGAACAGGGTCCCGATTGGTTTTTGGTGGTTACAG
This sequence comes from Aegilops longissima, assembly GCA_021605205.1. Taxonomy (NCBI): domain Eukaryota; kingdom Viridiplantae; phylum Streptophyta; class Magnoliopsida; order Poales; family Poaceae; genus Aegilops; species Aegilops longissima. Next base: position 513,795,872 of record CM038680.1, read on the forward strand.
AGGCTTGCGGCGACGAAACTCCCGATCTATTCCGTTCCCCGGTGTTTTTAGGGTATATGGACATATATAGGCGAAAGAAGTCAGTCAGGGGAGCCACGAGGGGCCCACGAGGATGGGGGCGCGCCCAGGGGGCAGGCGCACCTCCCTGCCCCGTGGCCACCTCGAAGCTTCCTTGACTTCAACTCCAAGTCTCTTGGATCACGTTCGTTCCAAAAATCACGCTTCCGAAGGTTTCATTCCGTTTGGACTCCCTTTGATATTCGTTTTCTGCGAAACACTGAAAAAAGAGAAAAACATAAACTGGCACTGGGCTCTGGGTTAATAGGTTAGTCAAAAAAATAATATAAAAGTGTATAATAAAGCCCATAAACATCCAAAACAGATAATATAATAGCATGGAACAATCAAAAATTATAGATACGTTGGAGACGTATCATACTGCAGGGGTTGTTATTGATTGCAATAAAGGCAATGTCACTTTTCATGTTAATGGAAATGAGCATACGGTACACTTCCCGAGGAAACAACCTCAAGTCCACAGTATCAATTCTATTGGAAAAATTCCATCGATTATTATTGGAGGTTTTGAATTTCCTATTCCTACTGTCAAAAAGAGATATGATATTCTTATTGTTGGGGATGTGCATATCCCCGTTGAGGTAACATAGTGTTATTCGAAATTTCTCCGGTTTCATGTTATTCGAAATGAGTTTGTTAACAAGACCTGGTCAGCCTTGTTAGTGGATTCCTCTTGATGAGCATGAGATGGATGAAGTTAGAAAGCACAACCTTCTGTACCCTCCTTTTACTTTTTGTTATTTAGATTAAATAAAGAAAAATTAGTACATTATGTCAGTTTTCTGAATTATCTGTGCAATAAAAAAATACCCTGAAAATAAAAGTTCTCCAAATGCCCCGAAATTTAAATATGATTTTTTTTGGAATATTTGAGAATATCTAGCACTGAGAACACAGCAGGGGGAGCAAGCACCTGGCCACGAGGGTCCATGGTTCGCCCACCCCCCTGGGCGTGCCCCCTGCCTCGTGGGCCCATGGTGGATCCTCTCCACTTATTCCAGCCACCACACACTCCTTCTTCCTCCCAAAAAATCACCAACCAGCTCAAGCACGAGTTCTTGCTCATTTTGCTGTGATTTTCGATCTCCTTGCTCAAAGCTCCACTCACAAAACTGCTTTGGGGGATTGTTCTTCGATATGTGACTCCTCCAATGGTCCAATTAGTTTTTGTTCTAGTGCTTTATTGCTGCTTAGGTGACCCTGTTCTTGAGCTTGCATTTCAAATTTATTTGGTCCCAAGTAGTTCTAATGCATGATATAGTATCTAGGCACTTGTGGGAGCAATTGCTATCAATTTTGTTGAGTTTGGTTCACTTTTATTTTAAGTTACTTAAAATTTTAGAAATTTTCAGAAAATGATGAAGAGATTATTGAGGGGCTCTTCGAGCCGAAGCTCGAGGGATAAGAAAAGTGAGGAGGATAAGAGGCCCAAATATAATCTCCCTCGCACCGCGGAAGTTCGGCCGTGTGAATGGCCTTGTGATGATTTCTTGAGAGCAGCCAGGATTTATGATGATTTTTATGAGTTGGCTGAGAATGCAGGCGTCACCGACTTCCTCCGCGACCAGCGCGAACAATACCTCTTACTCACTAATATTTTTGTGCAAAATTTTCATTTCCATGCTAGAAGGTCACCACCTTCGGTGGATTTCTATTTATATGATGAGTATAAGGAGATATCCCTCTATGAATTTTGTGAGGTCTACAAGTTTCCCTTTCCGGGCAGCGTAGAGGAACCACATCGTAACGATGTGGAGGGATTTATTAATATGATTGCTGTAGGGGAAACAAGGAAAGTTTTCGACGCAAGAATTACTAGCATACATTTTCCGGTTATGCGTTACTTTGCGATATTTGCTAGTAGATGCTTAATTGGTTGCGGAAACTGTGGCAACCTTAGTGCCCCTGATATTGTTATTTTGTGCCATGCCTTGTTAGTACGGGCGCTATTGTTGCAAAGCGGTTAAATCTTAACCGTACTAAGGGCCCCATTTTGGGAGGTATCTTCGCCTCACGCCTCGCTGCACATTTTAACATACCTATTAGGCATTATGAGAAAGAAGAAAAGTTGCTGCCTCCTGTTTTTCTAGCCTATAAGAGTATGGTAGCACATGATTTGATCGTTAAGAATAGGGGAAAGACGCTTAAGTAAAAAATTGATATTTTATAAAACTCGCCCTGAGATTATTACTTTGCCTGCTCCTTCCTTGTTTGACTTATCTGCAGGCAAGTACCTTGTTCCACCGGAGGCCATTCATGCCTACCAAAACCCCATACCAGCTACAGAGCCAGAGCCAGAACCACAATTTGATCCTTCATGACAGTCTGTTTACCAGTGGGATCCGGAGGAGATTGCCAACCGGTGTTAACCCGAGGCTCCTTCCCAGTACGACCCCAACTACAACTTTGATCCATGGGCATAGACCAACTTAGGCCAAAAGCCTAAGCTTGGGGGAGTACGTATTTCTCACTGACATTACATTCATGTTCATACATTCATTCTAGTTGTCGGTGCTAATACTTTTTCACTGTAATATCCATGCTAGTTTATTTTCTTTTTCTCGATTTCTTCTTGTGTGTTTGATAAACCTTAAGAAAAACAAAAATATTAGTTGTAGCTTTTAGCTAGTTTTCTTTCCTCGCTTGTAGTAGTAATAACTAAAAGAAAACCCAAAAAGATTTCTCGTTCTTCTTTTGTTTGTTGGGAGCTTTCCCGTGTAAATAGTTTTTTTTATTTTTTTTTCTTTGGGGGTCGAGAGGAGAAGACCATAATGACAATGTTGAAGTGGCTCTTATATGCATTATTGTTGATTTAACATAGAGCCCGTATTACCTTATCTTCTACTTTGTATTAGATGCTTGCAGATTCCAACTTAGTCCAATGCACGTGCACCATTATTATTATCCACATCGTTCGGTCGTGTAAGTGAAAGGCAATTATGACGATATATGATGGACTGATTGAGATGAGAGAAGCTGGTATGAACTCGGCCTCTCTTGTTTTTGTAAATATGATTAGTTCATTGTTCCTGATTCAGCCTATTATGAATAAACATGTTTGCAACGACAATTAGAGATTATAGTTGCTTATGCCATGCTTAATTAGCTAGGATTTTATAATGGTTTACCTTGCGTGCCTGATAACCCACAAGTGTAGGGGATCGCAACAGCTTTCGAGGGTAGAGTATTCAACCCAAATTTATTGATTCGACACAAGGGGAGCCAAAGAATATTCTCAAGTATTAGCAGTTGAGTTGTCAATTCAACCACACCTGGATAACTTAATATCTGCAGCAAAGTATTTAGTACAAAAGTAATATGACGGTAGTGGTAACGGTAACAAAAGAGTAATAAAAGCAAAAGTAATATTTTTGGTATTTTGTAGTGATTGTAACAATAGCAACGGGAAAGTAAATAAGGGTAAACCAGTATATGGAAACCTCGTAGGCATTGGATCGGTGATGGATAATTATGCTGGATGCGGTTCATCATGTAACAATCATAACATAGGGTGACACAGAACTAGCTCCAATTCATCAATGTAATGTAGGCATGTATTCCGAATATAGTCATACATGCTTATGGAAAAGAACTTGCATGACATCTTTTGTCCTACCCTCCCGTGGCAGCGGGGTCCTAACGGAAACTAAGAGATATTAAGGCCTCCTTTTAATAGAGAACCGGAACAAAGCATTAGCACTTAGTTTATATATGAACTCCTCAAACTATGGTCATCATCGGGAGTGGTCCCGATTATTGTCACTTCGGGGTTGCCGGATCATAACACATAGTAGGTGACTATAGACTTGCAAGATAGGATCAAGAACACACATATATTCATGAAAACATAATAGGTTCAGATCTGAAATCATGGCACTCGGGCCCTAGTGACAAGCATTAAGCATAAGAAAGTCATAGCAACATCAATCTCAGAACATAGTGGATACTAGGGATCAAACCCTAACAAAACTAACTCGATTACATGATAGATCTCATCCAACCCATCACCGTCCAACAAGCCTACGATGGAATTACTCACGCACGGCGGTGAGCATCATGAAATTGGTGATGGAGGATGGTTGATGATGATGACGGCGATGAATCCCCCTCTCCGGAGCCCCAAACGGACTCCAGATCAGCCCTCCCGAGAGGTTTTAGGGCTTGGCGGTGGCTCCGTATCGTAAAACGCGATTATTTCTTCTCCTCAATTTTTTTCTCCCCTAAAGCAAATATATAGAGTTGGAGTTGGCGTCGGAGGAGCTCCAGGGGGCCCACGAGGTAGGGGCGCGCCCTAGGGGGACAGGCGCGCCCCCCACCCTCGTGGACAGGTGGTGGGCCCCCTGGCCTTCATCTTTTGCAACGATTTTTTATTATTTCCGAAAAGTTGTTCCGTGAAGTTTTAGGTCATTCCGAGAACTTTTGTTTCTGCACATATATAACATCATAGCAATTCTGCTGAAAGCATTATCAGTCCGGGTTAGTTCCATTCAAATCATGCAAGTTAGAGTCCAAAACAAGGGCAAAAGTGTTTGGAAAAGTAGATACGACGGAGACGTATCAACTCCCCCAAGCTTAAACCTTTGCTTGTCCTCAAGCAGTTCAGTTGACAAACTGAAAGTGATAGAGAAAAACTTTTACAAACTCCGTTTGCTCTTGTTGTTGTAAATATGTAAAGCCAGCATTCAAGTTTTCAGCAAAGATTATGACTAATCACATTTGCAATAACTCGCAGGTCTCATGTTCACTCATATCAATAGCATAATCAACTAGCGAGTCATAATAATAAATCTCGGATGACAACACTTTCTCAAAACAATCATAATATGATATAACAAGATGGTATCTCGCTAGCCCTTTCTAAGACCGCAAAAGATAAATGCAGAGCACACTTAAAGATCAAGGACTGACTAGACATTGTAACTCATGGTAAAAGAGATCCAATCATAGTCATACCCAATATAAATTAATAGTAATGAATGCAAATGACAGCTGTGCTCTCCAGCTAGTGCTTTTTAATAAGAGGGTGATGACTCAACATGAAAGTAAATAGATAGTCCCTTCGCAGAGGGAAGCAGGGATTTGTAGAGGTGCCAGAGCTCGGTTTTGAAATAGAGATAAATAATATTTTGAGCGGCACACTTTCATTGTCAACATAACAACCACGATATGGTGATATCTTCCATGCTACACACATTATAGGCGGTTCCCAAACATAATGGTAAAGTTTATACTCCCCCTCCACCAACAAGCATCAATCCATGACTTGCTCGAAACAACGAGTGTCTCCAACTAGCATCAGTCATAGGGGGAGTTTTGTTTGCAATTAATTTTGATTTAGTTTGCACAAAGCATGGGACTAGGCATCCCGGTGACCAGCCATTTTCTCGTGAATGAGGAGCGGAGTCCACTCCTCTTGAGAATGACCCGCCTAACATGGAAGATAAGGGCAGCCCTAGTTGATACATGAGCTATTCGAGCATACAAAACAGAATGTTTATTTGAAGGTTTAGAGTTTGGCACATACAAATTTACTTGGAACGGCAGGTAGATACCGCATGTAGGAAGGTATGGTGGACTCATATGGAATAGCTTTGGGGTTTAAGGGATTGGATGCACAAGCAGTATTGCCGCTTAGAACAAGTGAAGGCTAGCAAAAGACTGGGAAGCGACCAACTAGAGAGCGACAACAGTCATGAACATGCATTAAAATTAATAAACATTTGATGCAAGCATGAGTAGGATATAATCCACCGTGAACATAAATATCGTGAAGGCTATGTTGATTTTGTTTCAACTACATGTGTGAACATGTGCCAAGTCAAGTCACTTAAATCATTCAAAGGAGGATACCACCCCCACTATACCACATCATAACCATTTTAATAGCATGTTGGCACGCAAGGTAAATCATTATAACTCATAGCTAATCAAGCATGGCACGAGCAACTATGATCTCTAATTGTCATTGCACACATGTTTTTTCATAATAAGTTGAATCAGGAACGATGAACTCATCATATTTACAAAAACAAGAGAGGTCGAGTTCATACCAACTTTTCTCATCTCAGTTAGTCCATCATATATCATCATAATTGCCTTTCACTTGCACGACCGAAAGATGTGAATAATAATAAGAGTGCACGTGCATTAGACTAAGCTGGAATTTGCGAGCATTCAATAAACAGGAGAAGACAAGGCAATATGGGCTCTTGGTTAAATCAACAATAATGCATATAAGAGCCACTTCAATAATTTAATCATGGTCTTCTCCTATCGACCCCCAAAGAAAAGAAAAGAAATAAAACTATTTACATGGGAAAGCTCCCAACAAGCAAAGGAAGAACAGGAAATCTTTTTGGGTTTTCTTTTAATTAATTCTACTACAGCAAGAAAAGTAAACTAACTAAAAGCTACATTAATTTTCTTGGTTTTTCTTAAGGTTTAACAAACACACAAGAAGAAAGCAAGAAAAAGAAAATAAACTAGCATGGATATTACAAAGAAAGAGTATGAGCACCGACATCTGGCAATGAGTGTGTGTGAACATAAATGTAATGTCGGTGGGAAATACGTACTCCCCCAAGCTTAGGCTTTTGGCCTAAGTTGGTTCATTGCCAGGGATGGCCTGGCGGATACCCGTAGGTGTAGCTGGGGTCGTACTGCGATGCAACGTCTATCACCTCATGTGCTGCAGCGTGGCGGCGGGCTGCCTCCGCCCTCCTCCCGTACTCATCTGCCTCCTCTCTGGTAATAACATATCTTCCTTTTGCCTGATAACCAAAGAAGGCAGGAGCAGGGAGAGTAATACGGACAACACACCGTTTGTCAAAGATTAGTTGATAATGGAGAGGTGATTCATTCCTCTCGACAAACTAATGGTGGACCATAGAATTATAGTCTAAGTAAGTAGGAGGCAACTCCATATCATCCTCGCGAATGCCCACATCAAGATAATCAGCTAAGCGGGTTGCATAAATTCCTCCAAAGAAATCTCCATTAAATCTATTATGATGCAACCTATGTGCAACAATGGCTCCTAAATTATAAGACTGGTCTCCTAACACAGCACTCCTAAGAATACTGAGGTCAGGCACACACATATGACATGCTTCATCTTTAGCATTTATGCACCTACCTATGAAGAGAGCAAAATAATGTATAGCAGGAAAATGAATGCTCCCTATGGTAGCTTGTGCTATATCTCTAGATTCCCCTACGGTTATACCAGTAAGAAAGTTTCTAAATTCAGATTTACGGGGATCACTAACACTACCCCATTGTGGAAGTTTGCAAGCAGAAGTAAAATCCTCTAAGTCCATGGTATAAGATTTTTCATAAAGATCAAACATGACCGTTGGAGAATTATGTGAAGATGAAAATTCAAACCTCCTCACAAATGAGCTAGTGAGTTGATGGTACTGAGGGCATTTGTCTGCCTCAAAGCTCACAAGATCGGCGTTACGCAAATATGCGTTAAATTCCTCTTTGATTCCCGCTCGATCCATAAAAAATTTTGAAGGCCACTCAGAGGGCCGCACTAGGGCCTCTCTTGGTGGTTCCTCGTCAGCATCACGTATTGCAAGCCTGGGTCCTTGCTTCCTTGAAGAACCACCTTGGAACATTTTCCTAAGCATATTTCTTCCTCTGAAAAATTTCTGAAATTTTTAGTAACTTCAAACAAAAGTGAACCAAGCTCAACAAAATTGATAGCAACTACTCCTACAAGTGCCTAGAGCCTATATCAAGCATTAGAACTACTTGGAACCATATAAATTTGACATGCAAGCTCAAGAACATGGTCACCTGGAAGCACAAATTTGCAATGAATAGAGCACTAGAACAAAAACTAATTGGACCAATGGAGGATTCACATACCAAGGAACAATCTCCCCAAGCAGTTTTGTGAGAGGTGCTTTGAGCAAGGAGATCAAAAATTGTAGCAAAGTGAGCTAGAACTCGTGCTTGAGCTGGATATTCATGTTTGTGGGAGGAAGAAGAAGTGGATGGGTGCAGGAATAAGTGGAGGAGGGCCACCATGGGCCCACGAGGCAGGGGGCGCGCCCTCCACCCTCGTGGCCAGGTGGCAGCTCCCCCCCACGGCGTTTTCAGTTCCATAAATCCTCAAATATTTCAGAAAAAATCATACTAAATTGGCATGGCATTTGGAGGACTTTTATTTTCGGGGTATTTTTATATTGCACGGATAAATCAGGAAACAGACAGAAAAATACTATTTTACTTTATTTCAACTAAATAACAGAAAGTATAAAGAGGGTACAGAAGGCTGTGCCTTCTAGTTTCATCCATCTCATGCTCATCAAAAGGAATCTACTAACAAGGTTGATCAGGTCTTGTTAACAAACTCATTTCGGATAACATGAAAACGGAGAAGTTTCGAATAACACTATGTTACCTCAACAGGGATATGCACGTCCCCAATAGTAAGAATATCATATTTCTTCTTGACAGTAGGAAGAGGAAATTCAAAACCTCCAAAAATAATCGATGGAATTTTTCCAATAGAGTTGATACTGTGAACTTGAGGTTGTTTCCTTGGAAACTGTACCATATGCTCATTACCATTAACATGAAAAGTGACATTGCCTTTGTTGCAATCAATAACAGCACCTGCAGTATTCAAAAAAGGTCTTCAAAGAATAATAGACATACTATCGTCCTCGGGAATATCAAGAATAACAAAGTCCGTTAAAATAGTAACGTTTGCAACCACAATAGGCACATCCTCACAAATACCGATAGGTATAGCAGTTGATTTATCAGCCATTTGCAAACATATTTCAGTAGGTGTCAACTTATTCAAATAAAGTCTACGATATAAAGAGAGAGGCATAACACTAGCACTAGCTCCAAGATCACATAAAGCAGTTTTAACATAGTTTCTTTTAATGGAGCATGGTATAGTAGGTACTCCTGGATCTCCAAGTTCCTTTGGTATTCCACCCTTAAAAGTATAATTAGCGAGCATGGTGGAAATTTCAGCTTCCGGTATCTTTCTTTTATTTGTAACAATATCTTTCATATACTTAGCATAAGGATTCATTTTGAGCATATCAGTTAATCGCATACGCAAATAGATAGGTCTAATCATTTCAGCAAAGTGCTCAAAATCCTCATCATCCTTTTTCTTGGATGGTTTGGGAGGAAAAGGCATGGGTTTTTGAACCCATGGTTCTCTTTCTTTACCATGTTTCCTAGCAACAAAGTCTCTCTTATCATAACGTTGATTCTTTTATTGTGGGTTATCAAGATCAATAGCAGGTTCAATTTCTACATCATTATCATTACTAGGTTGAGCATCATCATGAACATCATCATTAACATTTTCACTAGGTTCATGTTCATTACCAGATTGTGTTTCAGCATTAGAAATAGAGATATCATTGGGATTCTCAGGTGGTTCAGCAATAGGTTCACTAGAAGTTTGCAAAGTCCTATCATTTTTCTTTTTCTTCCTTTTAGTAGAACTAGGTGCATCAATATTATTTCTCTAAGAATCTTGCTCAATTCTCTTAGGGTGGCCTTCAGGATACAAAGGTTCCTGAGTCATTCTACCAGTTCTAGTAGCCACTCTAACAGCATAATCATTTTTCTTACTATTCATCTCATTGAGCAAATCATTTTGAGCCTTAAGTACTTGTTCTACTTGAGTGGTAACCATAGAAGCATGTTTGCTAACAAGTTTAAGTTCACATCTAACATCAGCCATATAATCACCCGAGTGTTTAATCATATAAGTATTTTGTTTTAATTGTCTACCAAAATATGCATTGAAGTCTTCTTGCTTAAACATAAAGTTATCAAATTCATCCAAGCACTGGCTAGCAATTTTAGTAAGAGGGACTTCAGCTTTATCATATCTATAGAGAGAATTTACCTTTACTACCTGTGTCGGGTTATCAAGACCATGAGTTTCTTCAATAGGTAATGGATTAAGATTATGTGTTTCTTCAACAGGCGGTAAATTAAGACCATGTATTTCTTCAATAGGAGGTAAATTCTTAACATCTTCAGCTTTAATACATTTTTCTTTCATAGATTTGTTTGCCTCTTGCATATCTTCAGGACTGAGAAATAGAACACCTCTCTTCTTCGGAGTTGGTCTAGGAATAGGCTCCGTAATTGGCTCAGGGGATGGCTCAGGAGCTGGCTCAGGAGGTGCCCAATTATTTTCATTTGTCAACATATTATTCAATAGAATTTCAGCTTCATCTGGTGTTCTTTCCCTGAAAACAGAACCAGCACAACTATCCAGGTAATCTCTGGAAGCATCGGTTAGTCCATTATACAGGATATCAAGTATTTCATTTTTCTTAAGAGGATGATCAGGAAAAGCATTAAGTAACTTGAGAATCCTCCCCCAAGCTTGTGGGAGACTCTCTTCTTCAATTTGCACAAAGTTGTATATTTCCTTTAAAGCAGCTTGTTTCTTATGAGCAGGGAAATATTTAGCAGAGAAGTAATAAATCATATCCTGGGGACTACGCACACAACCAGGATCAAGAGAATTAAACCATATCTTAGCATCACCCTTTAATGAGAACGGAAATATTTTAAGAATATAAAAGTAGTGAGATCTCTCATCATTAATGAACAGGGCGGCTATATCATTTAATTTAGGAAGATGTGCCACAACAGTTTCAGATTCATAGCCATGAAAAGGATCAGATTCAACCAAAGTAATTATATCAGGATCAACAGAGAATTCATAATCCTTATCGACAACACATATAGGTGAAGTAGCAAAAGCAGGGTCGGGCCTCATTCTATCATTAAGATATTGCTTATTCCATTTAGCTAATAACCTTCTAAGCTCATCGTTATCTTTGCAAGCTAAAATAGCCACAGAAGCTTCTTTATAAAAAAATATAACCTTTAGGAATAACAGGCATGTTTTCATCATCAATTTCATCAACATGTTCAGTTTCAATAATTTCTTTCTCTCTAGCCCTAGAAATTTGTTCATCAAGAAATTCACTAAGTGGCACATTAGTATCAAGCATAGAAGTAGTTTCATCATAAGTATCATGCATAGCAGAAGTGGCATCATCAATAACGTGCGACATATCAGAACGAATAGCAGAAGCAGGTTTAGGTGTCGCAAGCTTACTCAAAACAGAAGGCGAATCAAGTGCAGAGCTAGATGGCAGTTCCTTACCTCCCCTCGTAGTTGAGGGATAAATTGTTGTCTTAGCGTCAAGTTCTTCATAGTGACCAGCAGATATATATCCCAAGTGACTCAAAGAATAGAGCTATGCTCCCCGGCAACGGCGCCAAAAATTAGTCTTGATAACCCACAAGTGTAGGGGATCGGAACAGCTTTCGAGGGTAGAGTATTCAACCCAAATTTATTGATTCAACACAAGGGGAGCCAAAGAATATTCTCAAGTATTAGTAGTTGAGTTGTCAATTCAACCACACCTGGATAACTTAATATCTACAGAAAAGTATTTAGTAGCAAAGTAATATGATAGTAGTGGTAACGGTAACAAAAGAGTCATAAAAGCAAAAGTAATATTTTTGGTGTTTTGTAGTGATTGTAACAATAGCAACGGGAAAGTAAATAAGCGAAAACCCGTATATGGAAAGCTCGTAGGAATTGGATTGGTGATGGATAATTATGTCGGATGCGGTTCGTCATGTAACAATCATAACATAGGGTGACACAAAACTAGCTCCAATTCATCAATGTAATGTAGGCATGTATTCCGAATATAGTCAAACGTGCTTATGGAAAAGAACTTGCATGACATCTTTTGTCCTACCCTCCTGTGGTAGCGGGGTCCTAACGGAAACTAAGGGATATTAAGGCCTCCTTTTAATAGAGAACCGGAACAAAGCATTAGCACTTAGTGAATACATGAACTCCTCAAACTATTGTCATCACTGGGAGTGGTCCCGATTATTGTCACTTCGGGGTTGCCAGATCATAACACATAGTAGGTGACTATAGACTTGCAAGATAGGATCAAGAACACACATATATTCATGAAAACATAATAGGTTCAGATCTGAAATCATGGCACTCGGGCCCTAGTGACAAGCATTAAGCATAGCAAAGTCATAGCAACCTCAATCTCAGAACATAGTGGATACTAGGGATCAAACCCTAACAAAACTAACTCGATTACATGATAGATCTCATCCAACCCATCACCATCCAGCAAGCCTACGATGGAATTACTCACGCACGGCGGTGAGCATCATGAAATTGGTGATGGAGGATGGTTGATGATGACGACGGCGACGAATCCCCCTCTCCGGAGCCCCGAACGGACTCCAGATCAGCCCTCCCGAGAGGTTTTAGAGCTTGGCGGCGGCTCCGTATCGTAAAACGCGACGATTTCTTCTTCTCGATTTTTTTCTCCCCGAAAGAAAATATATAGAGTTGGAGTTGGCGTCGGAGGAGCTCCAGGGGGCCCACGAGGTAGGGGGGCGTGCCCCCCACCCTCGTGGACAGGTGGTGGGCCCCCTGGCCTTCATCTTTTGCAACGATATTTTATTATTTCCGAAAAGTTGTTCCGTGAAGTTTCAGGTCATTCCGAGAACTTTTGTTTCTGCACATAAATAACATCATAGCAATTCTGCTGAAAACAGCGTCAGTCCGGGTTAGTTCCATTCAAATCATGCAAGTTAGAGTCCAAAACAAGGGCAAAAGTGTTTGGAAAAGTAGATACGACGGAGATGTATCAGTGCCAACATGCTATTAAAATTGTTGTGATGTGGTATGATAGGGTGGTATCCTCCTTTGAACGATTCGAGTGACTTGACTTGGCACATGTTCACGCATGTAGTTGAAACAAAATCAACATAGCCTTCACGATTTTTACGTTCATGGTGGATTATATCCTACTCATGCTTGCACTCAATGTTCATTAATTTTAATGCATGTTCATGACCGTTGTCGCTCTCTAGTTGGTCGCTTCCCAGTCTCTTTCTATCCTTCACTTGTACTAAGAGGGAATGCTGCTTGTGCATCCGCTTCCATAAACCCCAAAGTTATTCCATATGAGTCCACTATACCTTCCTATATGCGGTATCTACCTGCCGTTACAAGTTAATTTGTATGTGCCAAACTCTAAACCTTCAAATGAAATTCTGTTTTGTATGCTCGAATAGCTCATGTATCAACTAGGGTTGTCTGTATCTTCCATGCTAGGCGGGTTATTCTCAAGAGGAGTGGACTCCGCTCCTCACTCATGACAAAATGGCTGGTCACCGGGATGCCCAGTCCCATGCTTTAAGCAAATCAAATCAGATCAAAATAATTGCAAACAAAACTCCCCTCGGACTCTTGTTAGTTGGAGGCACTCGTTGTTTCGAGCAAGCCAAGGATTGATGCTTGTTGGTGGAGGGGGAGTATAAACTTTACCATTCTATTTGGGAACCGCCTATAATGTGAGTAGCATGCAAGATATCGAGATCTCTCAGTTGTTATGTTGACAATGAAAGTATACCACCCAACATATTATTTATCTCTATTTCAAAATCGAGCTCTGGCACCTCTACAAATCCCTGCTTCCCTCTGCGAAGGGCCTATCTATTTACTTTTATGTTGAGTCATCACCCTCTTATTCAAAAGCACAAGCTGGAGAGCACCGCTGTCATTTGCATCCATAACTATTAATTTATATTGGGTATGACTATGACTGGATCTCTTTTACCATGAATTACAATGTTTAGTCAGTCCTTGATCTTCAAAGGTGCTCTCCATTTATGTTTTGCGGTCTCAGAAAAGGCTAGCGAGATACCATCTTGTTATATCATATCATGATTGTTTTGAGAAAGTGTTGTCATCCGAGATTTATTATTATTGCTCGCTAGTTGATTATGCCATTGATATGAGTAAACATGAGAACTAAATGTTATTGTGAATATGGTTAGTTCATAATCTTTGCTAAAAACTTGAATGTTGGCTTTACATATTTACAACAACAAGAGCAAACAGAGTTTGTAAAAGTTTTTCTCTATCACTTTCAGTTTATCAACTGAATTGCTTGAGGACAAGCAAAGGTTTAAGCTTGGGGTATTAATACGTCTCTGTCGTATCTATTTTTCCAAACACTTTTGCCCTTGTTTTGGACTCTAACTTGCATGATTTAATTGGAACAAACCAGGACTGGCGCTATTTTCAGTAGAATTGCAATGGTGTTATTTTTGTGCAGAAATAAAAGTTCTCGGAATGACCTGAAACTTCATGGAGATTATTTTTGGAAATAATAAAAAATACTGGCGAAAGAATCAAGGCCAGGGGACCCACACCCTGTCCACGAGGGTGGGAGGCGCGCCTGCCCCCCTGGGCGCGCCCCCCTGCCTCGTGGGCCCCCTGGTGCTCCTCCGACGCCAACTCCAACTCTATATATTTGCTTTCGGGGAGAAAAAAATCTGAGAGAAGGATTCATCACGTTTTACGATACGGAGGCGCCGCCAAGCCCTAATCTCTCTTGGGAGGGCTGATCTGGAGTTAGTTCGGGGCTCCGGAGAGGGGAATCCGTCGTCGTCGTCATCATCAACCATCCTCCATCACCAATTTCATGATGCTCACCGCCGTGCGTGAGTAATTCCATCGTTGGCTTGCTGGACGGTGATGGGTTGGATGAGATTTATCATGTAATCGAGTTAGTTTTGTTAGGGTTTGATCCCTAGTATCCACTATGTTCTGAGATTCATGTTGCTATGACTTTGCTATGCTTAATGCTTGTCACTAGGGCCCGAGTGCCATGATTTCAGATCTGAACCTATTATGTTTTCATGAATATATGTGAGTTCTTGATCCTATCTTGCTAGTCTATAGTCACCTACTATGTGTTATGATCCGGCAACCCCGAAGTGACAATAATCGAGACCACTCCCGGTGATGACCGTAGTTTGAGAAGTTCAAGTATTCACTGTGTGTTAATGCTTTGGGCCGGTACTATATTAAAAGGAGGCCTTAATATCCCTTAGTTTCCAATAGGACCCTGCTGCCACGGGAGGGTAGGACAAAAGATGGCATGCAAATTCTTTTTCATAAGCACGTATAACTATATTCGGAATACATGCCTACATTACATTGATGAATTGGAGCTAGTTCTGTGTCACCCAATGTTATAACTGTTGCATCAATAATCGCATCCGGCATAATTCTCCATCACCGATCCAATGCCTATGAACTTTTCACAAATTGTTCTTCGCTTATTTACTTTTCCGTTGCTACTGTTACAATCACTACAAAACTAAAACTATCACTGTTACTTTTGCTACCGTTACCGTTACTTCCATATTACTTTGCTATTAAATACTTGCTGCAGATATTAATTTATCCAGGTGTGTTTGAATTGACAACTCAACTACTAATACTTTAGAACATTCTTTGGCTCCCCTTGTGCCGAATCAATAAATTTGGGTTGAATACTCTACCCTCGAAAACTGTTGTGATCCCCTATAATTGTGGGTTATCAACGAGGCAGGAGTGGTCCGGACGGACCACAATATTATGGCGTCCATGGCAACATCGTAGTTCACTAAGCTTTTTACAGCCGACACTACACTCTGTGCGGACCCGGTAATTGATTTGATTAATACTCGTGTGACTGACAACATGAATGATGGTCTGTGTGCAGACTTCACGGATAAGGAGATATCGGACACTCTTTTTCAGATTGGACCTTGATACGTCTCCAACGTATCTATAATTTTTTTATTGTCCATGCTACTTTATCTACTGTTTCAGACTATATTGGGCTTTATTTTCCACTTTTATATTATTTTTGGGACTAACCTATTAACCGGAGGCCCAGCCCAGAATTGCTATTTTTTGCCTATTTCAGTGTTTCGAAGAAACAGAATATCAAACGGAGTCCAAACGGAACGAAACCTTCGGGAACGTGATTTTCTCACCGAACGTGATCCACGAGACTTGGACCCTACTCCAAGGAACAAAAGAGGCGGTCACGAGGGTGGGGGTGCGCCCCCCTGCCTCATGGGCCCCCTGTTGCTCCACCGACGTACTCCTTCCTCCTATATATACCTACGTACCCCCAAACGATCGGAACAGGAGTGAAAAACCTAATTCCACCGCCGCAACTTTTTGTATCCACGAGATCCCATCTTGGGGCCTGTTCCGGAGCTCCGCTGGAGGGGGCATCCACCACGGAGGGCTTCTACATCACCACCATAGCCCCTCCGATGAAGTGTGAGTAGTTTACTTCAGACCTTCGGGTCCATAGCTAGTAGCTAGATGGCTTCTTCTCTCTTTTTGGATCTCAATACAATGTTCTCCCCCTCTATCGTGGAGATCTATTCGATGTAATCTTGTTTTTGCGGTGTGTTTGTTGAGACCGATGAATTGTGGGTTTATGATCCAGATTATCTATGAACAATATTTGAATCTTCTCTGGATTCTTTTATGTATGTTGTTTATCTTTGCAAGTCTCTTCGAATTATCCGTTTGGTTTGGCCAACTAGATTGGTAGTTCTTGCAATGGGAGAAGTGCTTAGCTTTGGGTTCAATTTTGCGGTGTCCTTACCCAGTGACAGAAAGGGTTGCAAGGCACGTATTGTATTGTTGCCATCGAGGATAACATGATGGGGTTTTTATCATATTGCATGAATTTATCCCTCTGCATCATGTCATCTTGCTTAAGGAGTTACTCTATTTTTAACTTAATACTCTAGATGCATGCTGGATAGCGGTCGATGAGTGGAGTAGTAGTAGTAGATGCAGGCAGGACTCGGTCTACTTGTCTTGGACGTGATGCCTATATACATGATCATACCTAGATATAATCATAACTATGCTCAATTCTGTCAATTGCTCAACAGTAATTTGTTCACCCACCGTAGAATACTTATGCTCTTGAGAGAAGCCACTAGTGAAACCTATGGCTCCCGGGTCTATTCTCATCATATCAATCTAATTACTTTAATACTTGCATTGTTTTTACTTTGCCTTTTACTTTTTACTTTGCAATACCAAAAATATTATTTATCATCTCTATCAGATCTCACTCTCGTAAATGACCGTGAAGGGATTGACAATCCCTAATCGCGTTGGTTGCGAGGAGCTATTGTTTTTGTGCAGGTACGAGGGACTTGTGCGCAGCCTCCTACTGGATTGATACCTTGGTTCTCAAAAACTGAGGGAAATACTTACGCTACTTTGCTGCATCATCCTCTCCTCTTCGGGGAAATCCAACATAGTGCTCAAGAGGTAGCAAGAAGAATTTCTGGTGCTGTTGCCGGGGAAGGCTCACGCAAGAGCAAGTCAAGCACCATACTAAGTACCCATCACAATCCCTATCTCCCGCATTACATTATTTGCCATTTGCCTCTCGTTTTCCTCTCCCCCACTTCACCCTTGCTGTTTTATTCGCCCTCTCTTTCCCAATCTCCTGCTCTTTTTCCAGTTTACCTTTTTCTTGCTTGCCTTTTGTTTGCTTGTGTGTTGGATTGCTTGTTTGTCGCGATGGCTCAAGATGCTACCAAATTGTGTGACTTCACCAATACCAATAATAATGATTTCCTTAGCACTCCGATTGCTCCTCTTGCCAATACTGAATCTTGTGAAATCAATACTGCTTTATTGAATCTTGTTATGAAAGATCAATTCGCCGGCCTTCCTAGTGAAGATGACGCTACTCATCTGAATAGCTTCGTTGATTTATGTGATATGCAAAAGAAAAAAGATGTTGATAATGATGTCGTTAAGTTGAAGCTATTTTCTTTTTCACTTAGAGATCGTGCTAAAGCGTGGTTTTCATCTCTGGCTAAAAATAGTATTGATTCTTGGAACAAGTGCAAAGATGCTTTTATCTCTAAGTATTTTCCTCCTGCTAAGATTATCTCTCTTAGGAACAATATTATGAATTTTAAGCAACTTGATCTTGAACATGTTGCAGAAGCTTGCGAGAGAATGAAATTAATGATACGTAATTGTGCTACTCATGGTTTGAACTTGTGGATGATTATACAAAACTTTTATGCCGGATTGAATTTTGCTTCTAGAAATCTTTTAGATTCGGCCGCGGGAGGCACTTTTATGGAAATCACTATAGGAGATGCTACTAAACTTCGAGATAATATTATGGTTAATTATTCTCAATGGCACACTGAAAGATGTACTAATAAAAAAGTGCATGCGATAGAAGAAATTAATGTTTTGAGTGGAAAGATGGATGAACTTATGAAATTATTTGCTACTAAGAGTGTTTCTTCTGATCCTAATGATATGCCTTTGTCTACTTTGATTGAGAATAATAATGAATCTATTGATGTGAATTTTGTTGGTAGGAATAATTTTGGTAACAACGCGTATAGAGGGAATTTTAATCCTAGGCCTTATCCTAGTAATTCCTCTAATAATTATGGAAATTCCTACAACAATTCTTATGGAAATTTTAATAAGATACCCTCTGAATTTGAGACTAGTGTTAAAGAATTTATGAGTTCACAAAAGAATTTTAATGCTTTGCTTGAGGAGAAAATTCTTAAAGTTGATGATTTGGCTAGGAACGTTGATAGAATTTCTCTTGAAATTGATTCTTTAAAGCTTAGATCTATTCCTCCTAAGCATGATATCAATGAGTCTCTCAAAGCTATGATAATTTCCATTGATGAGTGCAAAGAAAGAACCGCTAGGATGCGTGCTTCCAAAGATGCCTTTATTAAAGCGTGTTCTTCCAATTCCTATGAAATTCAAGATGAAGATCTAAAAGTTATTGATGTGTCCCCCACTAAATCTTTGTTTTGCAATATGAATCTTGATGAAACTGAATATGATCTTCCTTTACCTAGAAGGCGTTCTAAGAATTCGGAGTTTTTAGATCTTGATAAATGTGGGATTGAAAGAAATAAAAACCTAGATGTTGCTAAACCCACTATATTGGATCTCAAGGAATTTCATTATGAAAATTGATTTTTAATTGATTGTATTTCCTTGTTGCAATCCGTGCTAAATTCTCCTCATGCTTATAGTCAAAATAAGGCCTTTACCGAACACATTGTTGATGCCTTGATGCAATCTTATGAAGAAAAACTTGAGTTGAAGGTCTCTATCCCTAGAAAGCTCTATGATGAGTGGGAACCTACTATTAAAATTAAAATTAAAAATTATGAGTTTCATGCCTTGTGTGATTTGGGTGCTAGCGTCTCTACTATCCCCAAAACCTTGTGTGATTTGCTAGACTTCCGTGACTTTGATGATTGCTCTCTAAACTTGCATCTTGCGGATTCCACTATTAAAAAGCCTATGGGAAGAATTAATGATGTTCTTATTGTTGCAAATATGAATTATGTTCCCTTAGATTTTATCGTTCTTGATATAGATTTCAATCCTTCTTGCCCTATTATTCTTGGTAGACCTTTCCTTAGAACGATTGGTGCAATTATTGATATGAAGGAAGGGAATATTAGATTCCAATTTCCCTCAAAGAAGGGCATGGAACACTTCCCTAGAAAGAAAATAAAATTACCATATGAATCTATCATGAGAGCCACCTATGGATTGCCTACCAAAGATGGCAATACCTAGATCTATCCTTGCTTTTATGCCTAGCTAGGGGCGTTAAACGATAGCGCTTGTTGGGAGGCAACCCAATTTTATTTTTAGTTTTCTTTGTTTTTGCTTATGTTTAGGAATAAATAATCCATCAAACCTCTTTTTGGATGTGGTTTTATGTTTTAATTAGTGTTTGTGCCAAGCTAGACCTTTTGGATCTTCTTGGATGATAGTTATTTGATCTTGCTGTAATTTCCAGAAACTTTGCGCTCAGTGCCCGAATTATTAAAAATCACCAGAACGTGATAAAATACTGATTACAATTTCTGCTGATCAATAAACAAATTTTATAGGTCGTCTATTTTTGTTAGAATTTTTGAAGTTCCAGAAGTTTGCGTTAGTTACAGATTACTACAGACTGTTCTGTTTTTGACAGATTCTGTTTTTCGTGTGTTATTTGCTTATTTTGATGAATCTATGGCTAGTAAAATAGTTTATAATCCATAGAGAAGTTGGAATACAGTAGGTTTAACACCAATATAAATAAAGAATTAGTTCATTACAGTACCTTAAAGTAGTCTTTTGTTTTCTTTCTCTAACGGAGCTCACGAGATTTCTATTGAGTTTTGTGTTGTGAAGTTTTCAAGTTTTGGGTAAATTCTTTTGATGGATTATGGAACAAGGAGTGGCAAGAGCCTAAGCTTGCGGATGCCCATGGCACCCCCAAGATAATCCAAGGACACCAAAAATTCAAAGCTCGGGGATGCCCCGGAAGGCATCCCCTCTTTCATCTACTTCCATCGGTAATTTACTTGGAGCTATATTTTTATTCACCACATGATATGTGTTTTGCTTGGAGCGTCTTGTATTATTTGCATCTTTGCTTGTTATTTTACCACAATCATCCTTTCTGTACACACCTTTTGAGAGAGCCATACATAAATTGGAATTTGATAGAATACTCTATGTGCTTCATTTATATCTTTTGAGCTTGATAGTTTTGCTCATAGTGCTTCAATTATATCTTTTGAGCGTGATAATTTTTGCTCTAGTGCTTCACTTAGATCTTTTAGAGCACGGTGGTGGATTTGTTTTAAAGAAACTATTAATCTCTCATGCTTCACTTAGATTATTTTGAGAGTCGTTAATAGCATGGTAATTTGCTTAAATATTAATATACTTGGTATTCAAGATATGTGAAACTTTCTTTTGAGTGCGTTGAATAGTAAGAAAAGTTTGATGCTTGATAATTGTTTTGAGATATGAAGATGGTGATATTAGAGTCATGCTAGTTGAGTAGTTGTGAATTTAAAGAATACTTGTGTTGAAGTTTGTGGTTCCTGTAGCATGCACGTATGGTGAACCGTTATGTGATGAACTCGGAGCATGATTTATTTATTGATTGTCTTCCTTATGAGTGGCAGTCGGGGACGAGCGATGGTCTTTTCCTACCAATCTATCCCCCTAGGAGCATGCGCGTAATAATTTGCTTTGATAACTTCTAGATTTTTGCAATAAGTATATGAGTTCTTTATGACTAATGTTGAGTCCATGGATTATACGCACTTTTTCCCATCCTTCCACCATTGCTAGCCTCTCTAATACCGCGCACTTTTTCGCCGGTATCATACACCCACCATATATCTTCCTCAAAACAGCCACCATACCTACCTATCATGGCATTTCCATAGCCATTCCGAGATATATTGCCATGCAACTTTCCACCGTTCCGTTTATTATGACACGCTCCATTATTGTCATATTGCTAGCATGATCATGTAGTTGACATCGTATTTGTGGCAAAGCCACCGTTCATAATTCTTTCATACATGTCACTCTTGTTTCATTGCATATCCCGGTACACCGCCAGAGGCATTCATATAGTCATACTTTGTTCTAAGAATCGAGTTGTAATTGTTGAGTTGTAAGAAAAATAAAAGTGCGATGATCATCATTCTTTAGAGCATTGTCCCAAGTGAGGAAAGGATGATGGAGACCATGATTCCCCCACAAGTCGGGATGAGACTCCGGACGAAAAAAAAGAGGCCATAAAAAAAGAGAAAAGGCCCAAATAAAAAAATGAGAGAAAAAGAGAGAAGGGACAATGCTACTATCCTTTTACCACACTTGTGCTTCAAAGTAGCACCAAGATCTTCATGATAGAGAGTCTCTCATTTTGTCACTTTCATATACTAGTGGGAATTTTTCATTATAGAACTCGGCTTGTATATTCCAATGATGGGCTTCCTCAAATGCCCTAGGTCTTCGTGAGCAAGGGAGTTGGATGCACACCCACTTAGTTTCTTTGTTGAGCTTTCATATACTTATAGCTCTAGTGCATCCGTTGCATGGCAATCCCTACTCACTCACATTGATATCTATTGATGGGCATCTCCATAGCCCGTTGATACGCCTAGTTGATGTGAGACTATCTTCCCTCCTTTTGTCTTCTCCACAACCACCATTCTATTCCACATATAGTGCTATATCCATGGCTCACGCTCATGTATTGCGTGAAGATTGAAAAAGTTTTGAAAATGTTAAAGTATGAAACAATTGCTTGGCTTGTCATCGGGGTTGTGCATGATTTAAATATTTTATGTGGGGAAGATGGAGCATAGCCAGACTATATGATTTTGTAAGGATAACTTTCTTTGGCCATGTTATTTTGAGAAGACATAATTGCTTGAAGTATTATTATTTTTATGTCAAAATGAACTTTTGTCTTGAATCTTTTGGATCTGAATATTCATACTACAATTAAGAAGATTTACATTGAAATTATGCCAAAGTATCACTCCGCATCAAAAATTCTCTTTTTATCATTTACCTACTCGAGGACGAGCAGGAATTAAGCTTGGGGATGCCTGATACATCTCCAACGTATCTATAATTTTTTATTGTCCCATGCTACTTTATCTACTGTTTTGGACTATATTGGGCTTTATTTTCCACTTTTATATTATTTTTGGGACTAACCTATTAACCGGAGGCCCAGCCCAGAATTGCTGTTTTTTTATCTATTTCAGTGTTTCGAAGAAACGGAATATCAAACGGAGTCCAAACGGAATGAAACCTTCGGGAACATGATTTTCTCACCGAACGTGATCGAGGAGACTTGGACCCTACTCCAAGGAACAAAAGAGGCGGTCACGAGGGTGGGGGCCCCCTAGGGCGCGCCCTCCTGCCTCGTGGGCCCCCTGTTGCTCCACCGACGTACTCCTTCCTCCTATATATACCTACGTACCCCCAAACGATCAGAACAGGAGCCAAAAACCTAATTCCACCGCCGCAACTTTCTGTATCCACGAGATCCCATCTTGGGGCCTGTTAGGAGCTCACGGGGGGCATCCACCACGGAGGGCTTCTACATCACCACCATAGCCCCTCCGATGAAGTGTGAGTAGTTTACTTCAGACCTTCGGGTCCATAGCTAGTAGTTAGATGGCTTCTTCTCTCTTTTTGGATCTCAATACAATGTTCTCCCCCTCTCTCGTGGAGATCTATTCGATGTAATCTTCTTTTTGTGGTGTGTTTGTTGAGACCGATGAATTGTGGGTTTATGGTCTAGATTATCTACGAACAATATTTGAATCTTCTCTGAATTCTTTTATGTATGATTGGTTATCTTTGCAAGTCTCTTCGAATTATCCGTTTGGTTTGGCCAACTAGATTGGTAGTTCTTGCAATAGGAGAAGTGCTTAGCTTTGGGTTCAATTTTGCGGTGTCCTTACCCAGTGACAGAAAGGGTTGCAAGGCACGTATTGTGTTGTTGCCATCGAGGATAACAAGATGGGGTTTTTATCATGTTGCATGAATTTATCCCTCTACATCATGTCATCTTGCTTAAGGCGTTACTCTGTTTTTAACTTAATACTCTAGATGCATGCTGGATAGCGGTCGATGAGTGGAGTAATAGTAGTAGATGCAGGCAGGAATCGGTCTACTTGTCTTGGACGTGATGCCTATATACATGATCATACCTAGATATACTCATAACTA
Organism: Aegilops longissima; assembly: GCA_021605205.1. Taxonomy (NCBI): domain Eukaryota; kingdom Viridiplantae; phylum Streptophyta; class Magnoliopsida; order Poales; family Poaceae; genus Aegilops; species Aegilops longissima. The sequence goes on from CM038680.1 coordinate 513,819,447, forward strand.
TGCTCAATTCTGTCAATTGCTCAACAGTAATTTGTTCACCCACCGTAGAATACTTATGCTCTTGAGAGAAGCCACTAGTGAAACCTATGGCCCCCGGGTCTATTCTCATCATATCAATCTCCATTACTTTAATACTTGCTTTGTTTTACTTTGCCTTTTACTTTTTACTTTGCATCTCTATATCAAAAATACCAAAAATATTATTTATCATCTCTATCAGATCTCACTCTCGTAAATGACCCTGAAGGGATTGACAACCCCTAATCGCGTTGGTTGCAAGGAGCTATTGTTTTTGTGCAGGTACGAGGGACTTGTGCGTAGCCTCCTACTGGTTTGATACCTTGGTTCTCAAAAACTGAGGGAAATACTTACGCTACTTTGCTGCATCATCCTCTCCTCTTCGGGGAAATCCAACGCAGTGCTCAAGAGGTAGAGACCTCTCAAAGCGCCGAGGCTGGATGGATTTCCCGCGCGCTTTTTCCAGAGGAACTGGGATGTCATGCAAGAGCAGGTTATTGCAGGGGTGAAGGAGTTTTTTAGTTCTGGAAGAATGCCTGAGGGGGTCAACGACACTTCCATTGTTCTTATCCCAAAGGTAGACAAACCAGAGAGGCTAACATAATACAGACCAATAAGATTGTGAATGTCATATACAAGGTTGTGGCTAAATGTTTGGTTAACCAGCTCCGCCCCATTTTGGATGAAATTATTTCGTCAGAGCAGAGTGCCTTCATCCCTGGGAGAATGATTACTGATAATGCATTGGTGGCCTTTGAGTGCATTTATTCTATTCAGCAGGAGAAGAAGCCGGAAAACAGTTTTTGTGCATATAAACTTGACCTCTCCAAAGCATATGATAGGGTGGATTGGATTTTCTTGGAGAGAATGATGATAAAGCTGGGTTTTGCTCGCCGTTGGGTGGACTGGATCATGACGTGCATCACCTCGGTGAGATACACAGTTAAATTTAATGGAACCCTCTTGGACTTGTTCGCACCGTCGTGTGGACTTCGGCAAGGTGATCCTCTCTCCCCATTTTTTGTTTCTCTTTGTGGCTGACGGTCTCTCTGTGTTGTTAAAGGAGGGCGAGATGAAAGGAGACTTAACTCCATTGAGAGTTTGTCGTAGAGCGCCGGGCATCTCTCATTTGTTATTTGTAGATGATACACTGTTGTTTTTTAAAGCAGTCAAGGAACAAGCAACTAAAGTGTGCCAAGTGCTACACTCATATGAGCGTGCTACAGGGCAGTATATAAACCTGGCCAAGTGCAGCCTCTTGTTTGGTAATTCATGCCCCGCCACCAAACAAGAGAGGATCAGGTCTGTTTTGCATGTGGACTTGGACACATTTGAGGAGAAATATCTAGGCCTCCCTACCCCATATGGTCGTATGAACAAAGGTAAATTTCAGAATTTGCAGTCTCGCCTTCTGAAAAGGATTATTGCTTGGGGTGACACACTCTCCCTTGCCGGCAAAGAAACCATCATTAAAGCAGTTGCACAGGCGATTCCTACATATATTATGGGTGTTTTCAAGCTACCAGTCAGTCTGCGATGATCTGAATAGGACGGTCCATAATTTTTGGTGGGGATCTGTAGAGGGCAAACGGAAAACTCACTGGACTGCGTGGCCAAAGATTCAACAACAGAAAATGAAGGGCGGACTGGGGTTTAGAGACTTCCGTCTCTTTAACCAAGCCCTCCTTGCCAGACAGGCCTGGAGGCTCTTAATCAATCCTAACAGTGTATGTGCGCAGATACTGAAAGCCAAATACTACCCGGAGGGGCGCCTTGAGGGACACGGTCTTCCCCGGGAATGCATTCCCCACTTGGCAGGCCGTCCAGTATGGGCTTGAGCTCTTGAAAAAGGGCATAGTCTGGTACGTGGGTGACGGACAAAGCATCAGATCTGGCAGGACCGTTGGCTGCCCACGCAGCCGACTGGGCGCCCGATCACGCAACAAGGAACATGCAGGCTTCGACGAGTGGTAGAGCTCCTAGATGCATCTGATGCTTGGCGGCTGGACCTCCTACAACGCCACTTCCTACCGATGGACATGCATACCATCACCAACATCCGCACGTCGACCCGCATTACCGATGACATGATCGCCTGGAGCCCGGAGAAGAATGGTATCTTTACCGTTCGCTCTGCCTACCGCCTTGCCATGGACGAGCACGAACGTTCATCGGCGACAGCCTCGAGCAGGGCACTGGATGGTCATTGCGCCATCTGTGTCGGTGAGAACGACACCTATGGGATCGCTGGAATCCCTTCTACGATCGGCGGGCGCGGGGTTGTGGGGAGAGAAGGTCCAGGAGCCAGCACAAGGATCGTTTACCCAGGTTCGGGCCGCGAGGATGCGTAAAACCCTAGTCCTGCTTTGGTGGATGTATTGAGTGTTCTTGAGCTTCTGAACTAGCTACGGTGGCTGAGTAGTTCCAAAAGGCCGAATACCTCTCAAGTACGCCATGGGCCTCCTTTTATAGGAAAAAGGGGTTGCCACAGTGGCACACATGAGTTGGAAAGGCCTAAAGTGCGCGAGCTTATCGCACGTACTACAGAACAAGATGCATTAAATGCATTGCTTAGGTGTCCCCTAGCTTTATCGGGGACGGGAGCGAGGCCCGTCCTGTCCGTCGCCGCTCCTCCTCGCTTCGACACGCGCCCTAGCCAGCGATGCATGCAGCACCATGTAGGTAGGCAGGTGCTACCTCTTGAGCACTGCGTTGGTTTTTCCTTGAAGAGGAAAGGGTGATGCAGCAAAGTAGCGTAATATTTCCCTCAGTTTTTTAGAAACAAGGTATCAATCCAGTAGGAGGCTACGCGCGAGTCCCTCGTACCTGCACAAAACAAATAACTCCTCGCAACCAACGCGATAAGGGGTTGTCAATCCCTTCACGGTAACTTACGAGAGTGAGATCTGATAGATATGATAGGATAATATTTTTGGTATTTTTGTGATAAAGACGCAAAGTAAAATAAAAGCAAAGTAAAAAAACAAAATAAATAACTAAGTGTTGGAAGATTAATATGATGAAGATAGACCCGGGGGCCATAGCGTTCACTAGTGGCTTCTCTCAAGAGCATAAGTATTTTACGGTGGGTGAACAAATTACTGTTGAGCAATTGACAGAATTGAGCATAATTATGAGAATATCTAGGTATGATCATGTATATAGGCATCACGTCCGAGACAAGTAGACCGACTCCTGCCTGCATCTACTACTATTACTCCACTCATCGACTGCTATCCAACATGCATCTAGAGTATTAAGTTCATGAAAACAGAGTAACGCCTTAAGCAAGATGACATGATGTAGAGGATAAATTCATGAAATATGATAAAACCCCATCTTGTTATCCTTGATGGCAACAATACAATCGTGCCTTGCTGCCCCTCATCCACCGGGAAAGGACACGCAAGATTGAACCCAAAGCTAAGCACTTCTCCCATTGCAAGAAAGATCAATCTAGTAGGCCAAACCAAACTGATAATTCAAAGAGACTTGCAAAGATAACCAATCATACATAAAAGAATTCAGAGAAGATTCAAATATTGTTCATAGATAATCTTGATCATAAACCCACAATTCATCGGTCCCAACAAACACACTGCAAAAAGAAGATTACATCGAATAGATCTCCACGAGAGAGGGGGAGAACATTGTATTGAGATCCAAAAAGAGAGAATAAGCCATCTAGCTAATAACTATGGACCCGAAGGTCTGAGGTAAACTACTCACACTTCATCGGAGAGGCTATGGTGTTGATGTAGAACCCCTCCGTGATGGATGCCCCCTCCGGCGAAGCTCCAGAACAGGCCCCAAGATGGGATCTCGTGGGTACAGAAGGTTGCGGCGGTGGAATTAGGTTTTGGCTCCGTGTCGATCGTTTGAAGTGCGAGGTATATATAGGAGGAAGGAGTACGTCGGTGGAGCAACAGGGGCCCACGAGGTGGAGGGCGCATACGGAGGGGGGCGCCCCTACCTCGTGGCCTCCTCTTTTGTTTCTTGACGTAGGGTCCAAGTCTCCCGGATCATAATCTTCCTAAAAATCACGTTCTCGAATGTTTCATTCTGTTTGGACTATGTTTGATAATCCTTTTTTGCGATATCTGAAATAGGCAAAAAATATCAATTCTGGGCTGGGCCTCCGGTTAATAGGTTAGTCCCAAAAATAATATAAAGGTGAATAATAAGGCCCAATAATGTCCAAAACAGTAGATAATATAGCATGGAGCAATAAAAAATTATAGATATGTTGGAGACGTATCAGCAGGCAGCTGAGGTGGCGCGGTGGTAGGGTCTTCACGAAGATCTGCATGCTAGCATGCAGTTGCTTGCTGATTTGGCCAGGAAGCTGCATGCAGCCACGCAGGTGCGTGCCCAGTCGGTTGGGCTGGCAACTGCATGCGAACATGCAGCTTCCAGGCCAGATCAGCAAGCACCTGCGTTGTGGCATGCAGATCTTCGTGAAGACCCTACCACCGCTCCACCTCAGCTTCCTGCCTACCTACATGGCGCTGCATGCATCGCTGGCCAGGGCATGTGTCGAAGCGAGGAGGAGCAGCGACGGATGGGGCGGGCCTCGCTCCCGTCCCCGATAAAGCTATGGGACACCTAAGCGATGCATTTAATGCATCTTGTCCTGTAATACGTGCGATAAGCTCGCGCACTTTAGGCCTTTCCACCTCATGTGTGCCACTATGGCAACCCCTTTTTCCTATAAAAGGAGGCCCATGGCATACTGGAGAGGGATTCGGCTTTTTGGAACTGCGCAGCCACCGTAGCTAGTTCAGAAGCTCAAGAATACTCAATACATCCACCAAAGCAGGACTTGGGTTTTACGTATCCTCGCGGCCCGAACCTGGGTAAACGATCCTTGTGCTGGCTCCTGGACCTGCTCTCCCCACAACCCTGCGCCCGCCGACCGTAGAAGGGATTCCAGCGATCCCATAGGTGTCATTCTCACCGACATCTTTGGCACGCCAGGTAGGGGGCGCAGTTGTGGGAATCTGGCCTAGCAACAGCCTAGCAGTTCCTTGTGGCCATGGTTTCTACGGAAGAAGACGACCAAGAGGGTGTCGCCGCCCGCAAGCGCAGGGTTCTTGGTCATGGCACCCCGGCAGAGCCTTCGGTTCTCGTCGGCCAGTGAAGCCGCCCTGTTGGAGTGGAACTGCTCCAGGGCCCCGAGAACACCTTCGAAGAATAGGGTCAGCTTGGCGTTGGTGGTCCCGCTGCGCTCTGGGGGCGTACCTCACATTTGGCATTCCCATGGTAGCTAGCTGCACGGTGATCCTGCCGGCGACGTCCACGAGGTGGCCGACCCAGCAGTTCTGACCGTCGACAACATCCTTGTGGTTGGCGGCCTCGTTCTTCCGCAGCTGCTTCTCGTTCTACAGATCCTTGGCCAGGATCTCCTCCTGGGCCTTGCTCTCCGACAGTATCCCCTCGAGACCCTCCAGCTTCAGCTTGAGGTCTTTGATGGAGTTTTTGGCCTCGGAGAGCTCCCCGGCCCTGCTGACGGCCGCGCCCTGCGCCTCCGTCAGGGCACCGTTGAGCGTGTCCTTCTCCTTGGACAGCTTCAGGGCATGCTCCTTCAGCTCATCCCGCTCGACCTCTAGCTCCTTCACCCTGCCGGCGTGAACCAGAGCCTGGCCATCGAGCGCCTCCCTATGCCTCTGCTCCAGCTCTTCGGTCCGCTGCACGACAAGCTTCTCCACCTCCTCATCCTTGCCGTGGAGCATTGTGGCAAGCTTCTTCTCTCGCGCGGCAAGGTCCTCCTCCTGGGAGTCTAGCGCGGCCCAGTGCTGGGTACGAGCGGCCTCGGCCGTGGCGGCCAAGTTCTCCGCCATCTCCTGGGCCTTCTCGATGTCGGCCTGCTTCATGGTGAGCTCCACGTCACGCTTGGCCAGCTCGCCCTGGGCGGCCTTCAGATCCTCGCAAGCCTGGCGGAACCAAGTCTGCGTCTCGGCGACGCGCACCTTGAGGTCCGCCTCCGCCTTGTCCACCGTTGCCATCCTGGACTTGGCCTTGTCCAGGCGGGCGCGGTGGAGCGCCTGGAGCTTCTGGAAGTTGGCGTCCATGGTCTGGAGGAGCCGCTCCTCCTGAGAACCGTCGCCGCTGGCGCTCGGCTCGTCAACAACCTCGAGCCCGGCGGCGGCAAGCACCTCCTCATCGAACACCTCCCCCTCGACGGGCGCCCTGGAGCTCGACGCCCCTGGAAGGTGGACGAAAAGGTCGTCGCCCACCCTCAGATACCTGCCGGAGCCAGAGGCAGCGAAGGAGGAAGGCTGGTCATCGACCACCTCCTCCTCGGCAGCAGCCTTGTCGGCCTCCCCGGCAGGCCCCTCGGCGGCGTCCTCAGCAGCGCCCTTAGCGTTTTCCTCGGCGGCAATCTTCTCGGCCTGCGCCGCGGCATCCTTGGTGACATCCTCGATGACGGTGTCGATGTCCTCTGGGTCCACCGAGGGGAAATCTAAACACCGAGAAGGGATGAGGCGAGGCCAAGATTAAGATTCAGAAAGAAAGAGAGAAAAATCAAACAGGAACAGAAGGCGAGTGGTTTACCCGTGCCGGGCTGGGAAGCAGAGGTCCCCTCCCCATCATCATTTGGCACCGAGGCAAAGCCACCAGCGCCCGAGTTCGCCTCGTCCTCCTCCATCTGCATGGGCTTGGGGTTTGGTGCCCTTGTCGGGGACGCCCCTCGGGGCGGCATGGTCGATGGGGGCGGCGCGTTGGGGGTAGCCCTCTATGGCTCCTCCTGGTGCTGTTCTCCTCCTGCAACCACAGCAAGGTCAGCGCCAACTGATCGTACCCCCAACACACGTTGGCGGAGGGCAAGTGGTGGACTCACGCTGGGGGCTGGGCCGGGGGCTGCTGTCCGAACAGCTCAACACCACCAGTGGTGTGCCAGAGGCGCCTGCCGGGGGCTGGCCGCTCGTCGAGGTCCTGCCCCTCTTCACCCTCTGGGCCAGCGTCTCCACGTCCCGGCAAAATGAAAATAATTCAAGATAGGCAGCACTATTTGAGGAAACGGAGATGACAAAAAGGGGAAGCAAAGCTTACTCCTTCTCCTCCTCCTCCTCTGCTGCCTTCCTCTTCCTCCGCGGGATGAGGGACCCGAAGTCAAAGATGACCCCCGCGTCAATGTCCGCCGAAGGAGGGGAAGGAGGTGGGGTCTGGGCGCGTCTGGACGAAGAAGAAGCGGATGCTTTCTTCTTTGCCACCGCGGCCTTCACCACTTTCTTCGCCGCCACGGCCCTTGTCTGGCGCGCGGACGTCTCCTGGGCCTACCGCAGCTGCGCGGCCCTGCCGGGCCGGACCGGCTCGCCGGAGGTGGCCCGCCGCAGAATTCGCCCTCTCCCCATGGCCGGAGGGTACGAATCGTCAACCACATCTTCAACGAGAGGAGCCCCGGTGCCGGTGCTGCTGGCTTCCCCTACCGGGCAAGCTCCTTCTCCTCCGCTTCTGCCGCGGCCTTGTCCTCCACGCCACCGGCACTGCCGTCCTCCTCGGTGAGCTTCGCCTTCGCCGCCCTGGTGGCGATGTAGTCCAGCTCTGCCTGGGTGGTGTCCTAGACAAGCCGCGGCTCGGCGCTGATGTACCCCTCATGCAAGGTGTCGAAGAACTCCTGCACTTGAATTGCCTCCGGCTCGACCCAGCTCGGGTCGAGGCCGTGCGCGTTGAAGACCGGCATCATGGCGATGATGTCGGTCCGGCAAGAATTTTTGCACAGCGGGACCACTCCTGCCGGCAACTTAAACAAGGGCCCCTTGGCGACCTTGCCGGTCCGCTCGACCTCGCCGTCGCGGTTCAGGTCGAGCTGGAAAAACCGCTGGCAGAAGTGGGCGTGCCCCATCACCGTGAAGTTGTGGTCGAGGCCGGGGCGAAGCCTAATGATGTCGGCGGCGTTCGTGAAGAGCGAGGCCGGCCTCCCCTTGTTGTGCAGTGGATCAATTCAGCGGCGGATGAAGTCTGCCCAATCATCTCAAGGGTGAGCCCGGCCTCGGTGAGCCGAAGGATCCTGGTGGTGGTGATCGTGAGCTTCTCGTCGTTGACGTCGACATCGCTTCAATCGCTTCTGCGGACCAGCGGCGCCTGGCAAACCTCGCAGAATGCTGGCGGATCCTTCTCTTCAGTCCAGCACCACCGGCCCCACCATTCTTCCCACCTCTCCTTCATGGCGCCCTTCGGGTACGTCCCCTTGGACCTTGGGATCCAGGCAACACAACCGGAGATGGTGCCCCCCGTTTGGATTCGAGGGAAGAAGTAGTGGCGAAAGAGCGCCGTGTTGGGATGCACCCCGGCGAAACCCTCGTAGAGGTGCGCAAAAAGAGCCATGCACGCCACGACATTTGGAGTAAAGTCTAGAAGGTGGAAGCCATAGGTGTGCATGACGTCGTTGAAGAAATTAGAAAGGGGGGGGGCAAAGGCCGCAAGAGAAGTAATCGACGAAGAGCGATTACAGATTCGGGGCGGCCTTGGCGCAGTTGGCGGGGATGACGCGCGTGGCTGGATGCCCCGTCTTCTCTCCCCCCGTCTTCACCCCCCACATGTGCTTGAAGCAGTCCCGAGCTCGACCGCATCGACAGTCGACGGGAAGTAGGCATGCTGCGTCCGCCGCACCGCCAACTCGCTCTCCGGCGGCTCCTTCTCCCCGGCGTCCTTGGCCACTCCCTTGCCTCTGCTGCTCTTGGGTGCCATGACGGTTGCAGGAGGCGAGGCATGAAGGATGGCGAAGGCGCGGCGGCGGCGAACAGAGGCGAAAGCTTAGGAAGGAAGGAGAAGGGGGCGGCGGCTCTGAGATTGGAGAAGACGCAGAAAGGGGGGTAAAGTGAGCAGCGCGCCCGCGGTTATCCCTTTTTACGGGGAAGGTGCGGGCCGCCTCCTTTCCCATTTACTGCGACGTGACGCATGCATGCGGAAACCGCCCCACGCATGACCCCCACGTCACGCACGACCCCCACGTCGCACGCAGGTCGTGGGGAAACACGGCGGACGAAAAATTACTGCGGTGAAATCCCGCCCCAACTGCCCGCGCACCGTTTTGGGCCTGGCCCAACAACGTGTCGCGCTTATGTGTGGCCCATGCCCGGGGGCTCTTGTCAGTGTACAAAAGTAGGGGCGCTCCTTTTTACCCCTTTACTTGTGCACGGGCAGTCGGATCCGCGTCTACAGCCACACTTAGCAGGGCAAGGGAGGGAAGCCGGAGAGAAGCCAGAGGCACAAGACGATCATAGGCAACGCCAAGACCAGAAGCACAAGACAGCAAAGGGGCGAGGTGGACTCCCCCAGCAAGACCCTTGCCGGGGCGGCCTCCACGGCCCCAGCAAGACCCTTGCCGGGGCGGCCTCCACGGCCCCGGCAAGAGCCTTGTCGGGGCACCTTGCCCGACACCAGCAGAGCGATCCACCCTTGAGCCCATAGGTTCCAACCCAACCAACTATGTTGGGACCAGGGCTCGGGAGGCACCTCCGTGGTGGCATGCAGATCTTTGTCAAGATCATAAACACATAAGATCAGATGAGGATCAAAAGACGATGACCCTCGGTGAGACCCTCGCCAAGGAGATCCACGAGACCCCCGGCAAGGCCCTTGCCGAGGACATCAGCGGGGCCACTGCCAGGCCCGCACCAGCCAAGTTTCCACCGCCGTTCGCATGCAGCTGCCAACCCAACCGACTGGGCAGGCACCTGCGTGGCAACATGCAGCTTCTAGGCCAGATCAGCAAGTACCTGCGTGGTGGCATGCAGATCTTCGTGAAGACCCTACCACCGCACCACCTCAGCTGCCTGCCTACCTACATGGCGCTGCATGCATCGCTGGCCAGGGCGCGTGTCGAAGCGAGGAGGTGCGGCGACGAACGGGACGGGCCTCGCTCCTGTCCCTGATAAAGCTAGGGGATACCTAAGCGGTGCATTTTTTGCATCTTGTCCTGTTATACGTGCGATAAGCTCGTGCACTGTAGGCCTTTCCAGCTCCTGTGTGCCACTGTGGCAACCCCTTTTTCCTGTAAAAGGAGGCCCATGGCGTACTGGAGAGGGATTCGACTTTTTGGAACTACGCAGCCACTGTAGCTACTTCAGAAGCTCAAGAACACTCAATACATCCACCAAAGCAGGACTAGGGTTTTACGCATCCTCGCGGCCCGAACCTGGGTAAACGATCCTTGTGCTGGCTCATGGACCTGCTCTCCCCACAACCCCGCGCCCGCCGACCGTAGAAGGGATTCCAGCGATCCCATAGGTGTCGTTCTCACCGACAATCTGGAAGATCATATGAGGGTGCCCTGCTCCCCCTAAGGTACGCGTGTTTGCTTGGAGAGTTGTTTCCAACTCGCTTGCTACTTGGGCCAACAAATTTTCTCGCCATCTCGAGCTTACTAACATATGCCCCTTATGTGGTATGGAATGTGAGGACGGGTTCCATGCATTCTGCAGGTGCCGATTGGCTCACGAACTGTGGCATTCCATGGCCTTGGATTGGCCAATCCCGGAGGTGGCTATTCTCCCTCCTTGAGCCGCTGTCTGAAACAACGCGTATGGTTGTCCTTATGACCATGTGGAGAGCTTGGTATGTGCGGAATGAGATCACACATGATAAGGCGCAACCCCCAACAGAAGCATCTCGTCGTTTCCTGCATGGGTACATCACCTCTCTGCTTTGTATCCATCATCACCCTGATGGCGACTTGGAGAAAGGGAAAATGGTGGTGCATGATAGCCTCCCGGTTATACACACAAGGGAAGTGCCCAAGCCAGAGTTGCACTGGACCCCTCCTCCACTGGAGTGGGCTAAGCTCAATATCGATGGCAGCCATGTCCCTCCAACCGGAGAGGCAGGGGTGGTATGATTCTTCGTGATGATAGAGGCAACATCATCTATACTGCTCGTAGATAGCTCCTTACATGAGATAATGGCCTTGAGGCAGAGCTGGCTGCGTGCAGAGAGGGCCTGGAGCTTGCGCTTTACCGTATGAACCTGCCCATTATGGTTGAGCTTGACTATGCCGAAGCGGTGTCTATGCTGCTCGCACGTACTGGAGATAGATCGCAGTACTGTGTGCTCGTTGAGGAGATTCGAAGACTAGCACAAGATGCTCGTAGTGAGATTTCTTTTACTCTTATTAGTCGGTCGCAGAATAAGGTTAGTCATGCGCTTGCCGTTGTATGGACGTGCTACACCCCGCAGTGCAATTTGGCTGTGCTCGGGGCTGGACTTTGTTGTAAACCTTTCGATGGCTGATATGCCTCCTTGAGTAATGAAATCTCCCTTTACCCCGCAAAAAAAGAGGGATATTAAACGGGCATTTATGCACTTAATTGTTTTTGGTATTTATGAAAATATAATTGATGTTGTAACCACAGTTTGGCCATATCATGGAAGGATGCATGATGGTTAGTTGACCATCAATTCAATAAACCAAAAAGAAGCACTTTTCGGCACATTTTTACTTTTATATTGAGTCCATAGGGAAACTGCACTATTAAGAGGGGGTGCACGTTGAAGATATTGTGGGAATCAGCTACATGAACACCCAAAAATATGCAACACATCGGTACTCATAACCTGTGAGGAGAGAACCACTAAATTTGCTGTGGTACATACTTTTGTATGCACTAGAACCTCCAAGGTATCCCGGAACTTCTGAGCCCCACAACTTCCGGGGCAACGTCCGACGAGCTTTAGGAGCATTCAGAGAGGTTGCACAGAATGTGCAATGTCTATAGAAACCTTGGAATCTGCGCTAATCTTTTGGAGGGTGGAACTACCGGGCTGCCGAGAACTTCCTGGCCTAGAACTTGTGCGATAGGATTTGGTAAGTTATTTTGCTGACTAGATTTTACTTTTATCATACATACTTAAATTAATAGTTGGACATATCTACTCTATTCCTATTTTTTGAAGAAAAGGTGTTGCCTCCCATCCCATTTTTTTATTAAAGACGGAGCACAACACAAAAGTAGTTTGTTTATAGGGCCGGTCCTGAGATTATGGGGGGCCGGGGCGAGACTAAAACTCGGGGCCCTTAATGTAGACATCATAACAATAAAAATCAATATACATATATATGAAAAATTATCAATAACACTTAAATGCATCCAAATCAGTATATGTATCAAATAATGTATACATATTATGTAAAAATGTCATAATCTGTCATGTGCTAAGGATCTTTGATTCCTGCATCCTGCTAATGCTAGACTTGAAGATCTGACAGTGTAGAAGAAAAAAGCTTTGTCAACACCTATTGAATAAACTAGGCACTTTCAATCATGTTCCTTGCCATCGCTTAATTTCTTATGATAATGAGCATATGAAAAATGTCTTCCTGCATCATCTAGATGGTATGCCATTTTTTTGTCCTATCTCATAGGCCCTTTCTCAACCAAGATGTATCTTGCTTTATTATCAAGATTACCCCAATTTCTTTCATAAATATCAAAAGTATAAAATGGTTGTTCATCAACACTAGGCGGACTGCATGTGCATCTGATGAATTACCTACATGCTCAAAGGTACTTACATTCTTAATGTTGATGTTGGTGTCGACATTTTCTTCTTGTTGATCAAATTCTGAACTTCCATTAGTTGGTTTCCCATCCTCAACTATCGCCAAATCTCTTAAAAAATATGAATATTTTCACGCTGTGATTGTCCAAAGTCACAATGCTGAAAATAAATAATTTATCTTTTTCTTAATAAAATATGTTTCCCTCCGATTTCATTACTGAAACCAAAAGCAACAAAGTCGAGATTCAACAGGTTCCAACCGCATCACAACGAGACACAATAAGAGCTAAAGTCTAACCACTACCGCCCAGGCTATTACAAAAGGGATAATGCATCGCATACATCAGGTGCCACCTAGTTCTTTATGCAAGTCTAAGATTACAAGCCAGAACAAAACAGAGGGAAAGGCCTGGCTTCTTCCTCCGCTGGTTAGGCCTCCAGCAATCAAACTCCCAATCTCCACCCCTGCGTTGCCTTGTACATCTCACTTGCCACCTGCTCGATTAGTTTTGCTCCCAACTACAGTAGTCTTTCCTTTGGCTTTTTTCTCTGCAAAATCGACCAATCCACTATCCAATTACACATCAAACAAATGAAAATCATTGGATCATGCATTTTCTTAAGTCTGAATATTATGTCATTTCTACACTTCCAAAGAGCCCAGAAAATAGCAGGACTTCCCACCAACACTAATTCTTTCTCTGGTATTTTAAAGGTTTTCAACCACCTTTCCAAGAAGACATTAAGGTTGGTAGGGCAACATCTAAGATCAAAGGCACATTTGATCAAACTCCAGTCCAATCTGCCCGCTGAGCATTCAAAAAATAAGTGATCAATGTTTTCTTCTTTCCCACAATATACACATTCTTTCGACCCTTTCCACCCCTTCCTCAGTAGGTTGTCTTTTGTTAAAATGCTTCTCCTGGCCACAAGCCAAAAGAACATTTTGATTTTTGATGGTAAATTCGTTTTCCACAAGAATTTGTGTGGAAATCCCGCACCATCATTTATCAAGAAGGAATATAAGGATTTGACTGAGAATTTCCTACTTTTAGTGAGCATCCACAGGGGTTGATCTTTTCCCCCATGCATCCTAACTTCCTCACATCTTTGTTTCAAGCTATTCCAAAGCTCATTCTGTGTTGAGATCTCTCCTGAAGCTAAAGCCCTGCCATTCCCTGCTCACAGCTTCTGCCACTGAAATATTGTGGTCAAAACTGATATTGTAGAGCCTAGGATAAAGATCTTTCAGGGATCTAGATCCTACCCACCAGTCTTCACAAAATCTAGTTTCATTCCCATCCCCAATCTGCTTTTTAACATGTTGAAAATAAAGTTTTTTAACATCCACCAAACTGCTCCAGAACTGAGAGTCACCAGGCTTTTTTTCTAGTCCAGACAAGCCTTTATTCTGTATATATTTGGCTTTCAAAATATTCACCCATGTTCCTGTTTCAGTTTCTAGTTTCCATAACCACTTAGCTAGAAGGGCTTTGTTCATTATATCTAGGTTAATGATTCCAAGCCCCCCCAATTCTTTTGGTAAACAGCATGTTTTCCAATTGACCAGGTGGTATTTCTTTTTGTTTCCATCTTCCTGCCAAACCAATCTAGCCCTAAAAAATCAGCATTTTTCCTCACTCCTATAGGGAGAGGGTAAAAGGACATCATGAACATTGGGATATTTGTCAGCCATGCCTGCACCAGGGTTACTCTCCCAGCCATATTGAGGAGTCTATCCTGCCAACATGCACATCTTTTTTCAATTTTCTCAGTAACTCCCTTCCAGAACTTATTTCCCAGCCTAATATCAGCTACAGGTAATCCTAGGTATTTAATTGGCATTTTTCCCACCTCACAAGTGAAAATTTCGTGATATATATTCATTTTATTGACTGCCTCTCCAAATAAAAAGATTTCACTTTTATGGAAATTTATGGTCAACCCTGACATCTGTTCAAAAGTTGTCAGTATAAACTTTAGATTTTTTGCACTGTCTTCATCATCTTGTAACAAAAAAATTGTATCATCTGCACATTTTAGCATATTCACTTCACAGTTATTTAGTTCAAGGAGTACCCCTTTTACAAATCCCCCCTGCATTGCATTGTCCAGTATAATAGCTAATGCATCTGCAGCAATGTCAAAAAGCAAAGATGACAGAGAATCCCCTTATCTCAATCCTTTGAAAGTTTTAAAGTAAGGCCCAATTTCATCATTCACTTTTACCCCTACATGTCCCCCCACCATAGTATGCATCACCATGTCACACCACTTATCAGGGAATTTCTTTAGTTTCAACATTTTATATACAAAGGGCCACTTGATCTTATCATATGCTTTTTCAAAATCAACTTTAAAAAAGAGAGCACTTTGCTTCTTTTTATGTATTGTGTTTAATGCTTCATGCAGCACTACTACACCTTCCATAATGTATCTTCCCTTTATGAATGTTGTTTGGTTTGGAGAAATAATTGGTCTAATCACAAAATAAATAATTTATCGTTACTAGATGAATAATACTTTCTTCCAGAAGACAGAATAAAACACAATGCTGAAAATAAATATATATTTTTGCATCAATAGGCAATTGTTGAGCAGTGCCGATGTGCGGCTATTCATCTTGGATGGTTGAATCGTTCATGGACGTAGAGCAAATCAGGGTTGCCACAGCCCCAGGGAATTGAAATTTGGCAGACGATCTGAATTATGGAGGAAAATTGGATTTAGGAGAAAGTGAAAAGAAGCGGCGAGCGCGCAATCGCGTAGAGACTAGAGACAAGCGTCGGCGGCCGCTGGGAAATTGAGAATCGCTGCGTGAAATGCGTGTATGATGGAATAGAAAGGGATCAATCAGTTCCCTTTTTTCAACGTGCACGTACTGACTAACGTATCGGAAGGAAATATCAGTTCCTTTTTTTCCGACGTGCTCGCACTAACTAGGAACGAATCAATCGCTGGCTCCCTTCCTCGCTACTAGTACGTGCGTACGTTCCAGCCAGCTGCATGAGGCCTAGCCGTCCAGTCCATAGAACAAAAAATGATGACCTGTGTTTGGCCATAGCCTACCTATACATACCCTGGGGAGGGGCCCCTCGATTTGGGGGCCAGGCGCCCCCTCAGGGCCGGCCCTGTTTGTTTAGAATGCTCAGGAATACCTAGAGTAGCTAAACTAGAATTAGAAGATCCAGGAGACGAACCTCCCCGAGCCATTCTCTCTCGTTAGGGTTTCTTTCTCTCGGAGGCGATCTACGCCGCCGTTGAGACATAGCTTCGTCCCTCCCAATTCTTTACCCTGGAGATCTTGATTCAGGCTGAGCAAGGGGCGATCTGGTATCGCCACCCGGCCTTGGTTGAGACTCGCGGGAGGAATAGGGCTAGGGTTCCCAAGTTTTGTTGACACCCGGCGGACCTCCTTCGGGTTAGGGTTTTGGTGATGGCTGAGGAAGGGGCCGGCAAGGCCGGCGGCTCTTCTTCGGCTGGTGAGATCGCGAGGCTGATGGAGGAACTAGGACTCCAAGAAGAAGATCTCGATGATGTGATCATCGATGATGCAGCGGTTCCGTAAGATGCAGTTCGCTGGATGGCAGTGGCCAGAGTCCACATAGACAAACCATACAACCAGACTTGGTTCTTCCACAACATGAGATCGGCATGGGATCTAGCCCAGGTGGTGAACTTCAAACCCCTGGAACCGAACCTGTACACGCTACAGTTACATTGTTTGGTAGATTGGGAGAGAGTTATGGAGGAGGGACCGTGGAACTTCGGAGGGAATGCGGTGATCATTACGCCGTATGATGGGATAACTCAACCATCAAAGGTCCAGCTAGATACTCTCAACATCTGGATCCAGATACACGACGTCCTGAAACTTTATGCACCTCTGGTGCCAGCCCTAGCTGCCAAGGTAGGTGAGGTTCTTCATACGGAGGGGGATTCCTATGACTACATGGGGAATTTTTATCGTGTGTGGGTGAAAATCAATGTTCACATGCCCTTGAAGAACATCGTGTCACTGATCCAAAAAAGACAAAGGCAGATCTACCGTGTCAAATATGAATGTTTGCCAGATTGGTGTGTTGTATGCGGACGCTTAGGCCATGTCTTGAAGGAACATGGCGACGTTATCCATCCAAAAACCGCACTAGTGTTCAAGGACCTGCGGGCGACATGGACGATGCGCACAGGGCGTGGTCCTGGAGGAAACAGAGGACGCCGGGGCAGGCGGGGCGGTCGTTCAGGAGGAAATCGAAGCGCTGGCAGCGAAGACACTGTGTATATGGGACAGATGATGCAGAAACTGAAGAGAAAATGCATGACATCAGTATGGATGATCCAATCAGAAAAGGGGGGGTTCGCTCTAAAATAGGAGATAACTCGAAGGGGAGTGCGGACATGCAACTAGAAAATCCAGGGGCACCCAACTCGCAATTGTTCCCATAGGGGAAGGCATGGTGAGTCCACCTCCAAAGAGGGACCCGAAGAGGACAAAGATCGGATCAGATGGCAGGGAAGTAACAGGTGCGGTGGTGAAATATTTGGAGGCCTCCATTGAGGGGAGCCTATGAGTGTTATGTGTCGGAACTGTCGCGGAGTGGGCAATGCCGCGACAGTCAACGAACTTTGCGACCTAGCGAGGAAGTTCGCCCCTACCCTACTATGTATTGTTGAAACCCAGATAGAAGGAACTAGGGTAGAAAATTTAGCCGGTACTTTGGGCTATGATAAGGCTTTTGTTGTTGATAGCAGCGGTAGAAGTGGAGGTTTAGGCCTTTTTTGGAACAATGAAATAAATGTGGAGATTTTGGGTTACTCTGAGTATCATTTGGATGTATCTGTGGAAGAAACAGGGATGGACAAGTGGAGGCTCATGTGTGTTTATGGTGAGGCTCAAACCCACCTGAGGCATCAGACGTGGACCGTCATGAAAAATATTAGCACTTTGAGCTTGCTCCCTTGGCTATGCATCGGAGACTTCAACGGAGTCTTACGTCCAAACGAACATGATGGGATTGCTAGACGCAGCAATGCTCAAATGCAGGCATTTAGAGAGACCGTGGACGTTTGCATGTTGCTTGACATAGCGTATAAGGGTTGTTCCTGGACGTGGGAGAAGAAGGTCATACGTGGAACCTACACAAGGTGTAGATTGGATCGAGCTTTGGCTAACGCCCCGTGGATGTCTTGCTTCCCGTCGGCGTGATGACAGGAAAATAGCGGGCGTGAGAACACGCGTCCACATCATTGATACAGAGTGAATAATTTAAATGCATAAATAAAATGGAGATCAAACATTGCAGTTACTTTATTTCCAGAACTCTTACATTTACATAAAAGATCTGTTAATTACATCTCCATAGAGAAAACCCCTGATTAAGAATTTCAACTATCCTATTACATAGAATTGCAACACATGAGTACTACAAAATATAGAAATAAAAGAAGACTACAAAATGTAGAAATAAATAGTCCTCCTCGCGGTCTTCGACGTCGGCGTACTCGGAGAGCCTTGGACTTCGTCTATGCTAACATATGCATTGCATAACATTCATGATTTGACAATGTTCATTCATATAGCACGTTCATGCCTAGCTCATTAACCATCGCAAATATGTAGTGGTTGTCTTTTTTTAATCATATGAAAATCTATTTAATGGTTAACTAGCCGGGCTAACGTGCGTATGTGCAATATAGGGCATAACTCTTTTCATGAGTCAATTCTGACATGCATGTGATTTCTGTGTGCATTCCTGAAATGGCAGAATATTTAGTTCACTTTATAGCAACGTATATAGTGTTGCATCGAGACATCATATGCGATGGCGATATGAAATTTGGTGATCAATCGCACTATGTTATGTTCAGTGCAAGTGACATGGGCTATGACCCTCATTATCTTTTAGTTTTGTGGATGCATTCACCTATATGAAAGGAATGCATGATTTAATTTAATCTGTATGAAGGATTCTTTTATGACATATGGGTTATGCTTAAATACTAGTTTTGCTAGTCTCAAACATATCATATATGGGTATGCGACTAAGTGAATTTAGTCAAATATTTATACGACTTCGGATTTGCGGTGCATGGGACTAAGTGAATTTAGTCAAATATTTATATGACTTCGAATTTGCGGTGCATGGGAATATTTTTTGAAGTTTCACTTCACTTATATTAGTACTAACATCATGTAGCAACATTGTGCCCATGCGTAGCATAACCAAGTGAAGTATGTTGATTTGTTCTTGCTTGTATTATCACCAATATAGCACAAATTGTATGCTCGTAGTGTAACCAAACAGAAGTATACATCGATTTATGTTTCGCATGGACATGATGAAGTTAACTAGGCAGATGGTATGCAAATATTATCATTTTTTTGGTCTTTGCTTCATGATTACATAACTAGCACGACATGATGCAACAATGACTGCATTTGGGGATCCGGACACGCTATAACTTATATGGAAGAAATATGCCTGAATTTCCAACAACATAGGGCTTTATGGAACCAAATCAATATGAGGCTTATTTTCATTTCTATCCTTGATTTGTATCAACATGGGATGCAAGATCACCATGAGACCGAATCAAGACGGACATATTTTTATTCTTGAATTGTATCAACATGGGATGCAAGATCGCCATGCATGGGACCAAAACAAGATGAGCATAATTTTTTGTCTTGACTTGTATCAACATGGAGATGCAAGATCACCATGAGACCAAAACTTGAAGAATTTTAGTTGCATCATGTGCACTTAGTTTGCATCATTATAGAATTGAGGAGTGATATATGACCACTAGGCATCTCATGCATTATCTTGATTTGTATCAACATGGGATCAAGATCACCATGAGACCAAAACAAGAAGAAACTTGTGCGTAGAACCGAAAATATATGAGATACGTGGTAAAAATAAAGCATCGTCGATGGATATCTTGAATTGTATCAACATGGGATGCAAGATCACCATGAGACCAAAACAAGAAGGAATATATTCTTTATTCTTGAATTGTATCAACATGAGATGCAAGATCCCATAAGACCAAAACAAGAACATAATTTAACCATGGTTTGTATCAACAAGGGATGAAAGATCCCATGAAACCAAACAAGATGTGCTATGGATACATCAAGAATGAAGCCAGGAGGTTGCCTTGAATTCTCACCTTGCCTTGGATGTCGTCACGTACGTGTGATGTAGATGAGCAGCCGCCCGTGTAGAGTAGCTCGTGAGCGATGCAGATGGTGAGCAGTGTGGCCGGCCATGTAGGTAGACGACGGTGAGCGGACGGACGGCGATGACGGCGAGATGAACGGACGGCGACGAGCGGTTGGCGACGACAACGACGACAAGATGAACGGCCGGCGACGATGACGGCGAAGAGCGGCGTTGCAGCGTATGTGCATGAATGATGGATGGATAATTCGTTAAGCAGCGGCGGCGGCGTGTGGATGAAAAAATGAGCGACAAAATGAGACAAAACCCTTTGTGTGCTTGGTGACCATGTATTTATAGCAGTGGCGAATCTTGGATAAAAATGAAGGGCAGGCTCAAGTTCTCAGTATAAGGGTTGGAACGAGTAAACAATAGGCTAGACACTTGACAGTGGGCTGAGATGATGGGCTGAGATGGGCTAGGAACTAGTCGTAAATTTTCGTTTTACAATTTTAGAGGGCAGGCTTGAGCCTGTTGAAGCATGCCCAGTAGAATCGCCACTGATTTATAGTGAGGGGGAGCAGCAGAGCTGTGGCTGCATGCGCGCGCCCACGTTTTGTGATCGTGTGATTGTGCGATCGTGAGAGTGGCACTGCTCCTTTCCTTTTCTCTATTTCTTTATTGTTAATTAAACGGCAACGTCCCATCAGCCTGTATAGGCGGGCTTAACTAGGCCATCATTTGTCAACGTATGGGCTCTTTCTCTAATCCATTTCCTTGTATGGCTGATGGATGATGAGGCAACGCATGTGCATGTACACGTAGCCATTTTTTTTCTAAAAGTGAGCTAGGCCTGATTCTAGTAATTCATTAAGGTTAGTTTGGAACACATGGTCTCCTAATATATGCATGCATGCCTAGCTATGTCACGTACGCACACCCCATGCATGTATATGTACGCAATCCAATGAATCTTTTTTTCTTTGTTGTACAGCGGATCGCTCTTATAATTGGCTATCTCTATCATTTTTTGTGTGTATCCGTTAAGATACAACGATATTTTAATGGATGAACATATCTCGTGATGCTTCGACAACATTGGCGCCGCCTCTGACAATGAAATTTTAGATCGCTTTGACAACATTGGTGTCGCCTCTGACAGTGAAATTTTAGATCGCTTTCCGCCGGCGACCGTGTAATTTTAGATCAGTGTCCGCCGGCGACGGTGCGCATACATATGAACCGTGTGTTAACCATTTTTCCATATATTATTTTTCTTTGTCAGCGATGGTGCACGTACATATAAACCACGTGTTCTCCATTTTCCAATAGGTGAAAATTTAATGGTTGTTTATTTATTTCATAATATTTTATAACTGTTGGTTTAATGCGTGCATAATCGACATTCAAAAATATATCATAGGCTTTTTTTTCAGTCATCAATTTGAGTGGTTGATTATATTTTTAACAGATTTTTGCCGTTTTGTATTTATATTTTAATGTTTTATATGGTTTATGCATTTCATTTTATCTTGGTCAAAATCCATGTCAACAGGCAAGCTTGGAACACATAGCTGCAGCGACGTCAGATCATGGCCCTATTGTGTTAGACCTAGGACGAAACCAGGTCAACTTCACGCCTAAAAATTTCCGCTATGAGCTGATGTGGGAAAAGCATGAAGGTTTTCTGGAGACCATTGGGATAGAATGGGCAGCGGCAGGGCCTTGCACTACGGTTCAAGAACTGCAGCAGAAGCTTCTTGTTGCCTCGAAGGGGCTGACAAACTGGAGTAAACAGTCCTTTGGGAGTGTACGTCAGGAGATAAAGAACATGAAGAAAGAGTTGGACAGCTTGCAGGGCGATCCTTTGAGAACATGCCCATCACATGCGGAACTAAAAATTAATGAACGGTTGATTGAACTTTACCACAAAGAGAAGATAATGTGGAGACAGCGCGCTAGCACGGAGTGGCTTTCTTCAGGAGACAAAAACACTAAGTTCTTTCATCTACGAGCGAGCCTGAGAAGAAAGAAAAATATGATACGAGCCTTGCAAAACTCTTTGGGAGTACTGCCAAGATCTGTACTCGTCTGAGGGAGTGCATGGAGTAGAAACAGTACTTGAGCATGTACCAAGGAAAGTTACAGCGGCAATGAACGAGCAGCTTTGTGCGCCTTACTCCGCTGATGAGGTCAAGTGTGCTTTGTTCCAAATGTTCCCTACAAAGGCGCCGGGCCCCGATGGGTTTAAAGCCCACTTCTATCAGAAACATTGGGACGTTTGTGGAGAGGATGTGACTAACATTGTGCTACAGATTGTCAAAGGAGAGATGAGCCCTGAATGCATCAATGATACAGTACTTGTCTTAATCCCTAAGGTGAAAAACCCTACCCTCCTCTCTCAATACAAACCCATCAGTTTATGTAATGTGTTGTACAAGATTGCTTCCAAAGTCGTTGCGAACAGATTGAAGCTTATCTTACCAGACATCATATCAAAGGAGCAATCGGCTTTCGTGCCAGGGAGGTTAATTACGGATAATATTATCTGTGCATATGAGTGTCTACATTTTATGAAGAGAAACAGGTCAAAGAATAATAGCTTTTGTGCTCTGAAGCTCGATATGATGAAAGCTTATGACAGGTTGGAGTGGCCATATTTGAAAGCTATTATGCAAAAATTGGGTTTTGCACAGGTATGGATTGACACAGTTATGAACATGGTTTCATCAGTTTCATTCTCAGCCTTGTTCAATGGAGAAAGACTTGAATCATTTAAACCGTCCAGAGGAATTCGGCAGGGAGATCCAATCTCCCCTTACCTCTTCTTGATTGCAGAATAGGGCCTCTCGTGCCTCCTGAAAACTAGTTATCAGTCATCACTTCTTGCAGGTGTTAAGGTGGCTTCCACGGCTCCGGCTGTTAACCACCTTTTATTTGCAGATGATAGCCTGTTGCTTTTCAAGTCGAGTGTGGAGGGAGCAGAACTTGTATCAAACCTACTGAACAGGTATTGTAATGCTTCGGGCCAGAGAGTAAATCATGCAAAATCATCCATCTTTTTCAGCAGAGGGTGTCCACAAGCTACCAGAGAGGGGGTGAAAAATAGCCTCCAGGTCCAAAACGAAACATTGAGTGAACGCTATTTGGGCATGCCTACTGATGTTGGACACTCTAAGAACGGAACGTTCAAATATCTGCGGGATAGAATATGGGAAAAAATAAGAGGATGGATGGAAAAATTGATGCAGCTTCCGGCAAGGAGGTCTTGATAAAGTCAATTGCTCAAGCAATACCAGTTTATTCTATGTCATGCTTCAGGTTGCCAAGGGGTGTGTGGCAGGATATCACCTCCCTCATACGTTAATTTTGGTGGGGCAGTAAAATAGGGAAGAGGAAACCTTCATGGGTTGCGTGGGATGTGATGAGCAGACCCAAGTACATGGGAGGTATGGGATTCAGAGATTTGGAGTTGTTCAACTTGGCATTATTAGCAAGACAGGCATGGAGAGTTTTGGTTGATGACGGGTCTTTGAGTGCTCAAATACTCAAAGCAGCTTATTATCCTAATTGCTCTTTGCTAGATGCAACCCTTGGTCTGCATCCATCTCAGATTTGGAGGACCATAATTGACGGTAGAGATGTGCTAGCTCAGGGAGTTATACGCCGAATTGGAGACGGAGAGACTACCAGTATTTGGGATCATAACTGGATACCGAGACCAAGCTTCAAGCGACCAATTACCTCTCTGGTACTGGCTCCACCGGAGAAAGTATCTGAGCTTATTGATGAAACCACAGCCTCGTGGAAATAGGGACCGGTGAGAGCAGTATTCACCCCTTTCAACGCCGAAGAAATTCTGAAGATCCCACTGTGCACTAGACGGGTAGATGATTTTTGGTCTTGGAGTGAGACCCCGAGGGGAATTTTCACAGTAGCGTCGGCATACCGCATGCTCGTGACAACAAAAATCAGCAGAGAAAATTGGTTGGAGGGGAGAGAGGAGTCATCGCTTATAAACAGGGAAAGTGGGGAGTGGAAATTGCATGTGCCTTCTAAGATCAAAGTGTTTGCATGGCGGCTGGCGAGGCACTCGATCCCTGCTGGCGAGGTGCTACACCACCGCCATATGGCCACGACAACAGCTTGCCCTCTTTGCGGAGCTCAGGATACATGGAAGCATGCGTTACTAGAGTGTCTGATGTCTCGCTGCACATGGGCATTGTCTTCGGAAGAAGTGTTGGATCAGCTCTGCATCATCCAACATGACAGTGCGAAAAGATGGTTATTTTCCCTTCAAGAGAGCCTCAATGCCGATGAGTTTATCAGGTTGGTGGTCACTCTTTGGGCAATTTGGGGAGCTAGAAGAAAAGCAATACACGAAGGAGTATTCCGGAGTCCTTAGTCCATCAATGACTTCATAAGATCTTACTTATCGGAGATTAACATGATCTATCCTCAGAAAGTCGCAGCGGCCAATGCAACTACAGCAAGGCCACGACGGTGGTTGCCACCGGTGGAGAATCATGCCAAAATAAACACGGATGCTGCAGTCGGAGGCAGGGGGCATTTTGGTGCAGTTGCAGCAATTTGCAGAGATGGAGCGGGAACGTTCAAGGGCGCGTCGGCTGTCGTATATGTAAGATGAATAAGCGTTCCTACTCCCATCAAGGGGAGCCGCATCGAGTATATATTGATGTGGGGCAGAAGGTTGCCGTGATGTATAAGGTTGGGTTTACTAGAGTTTGAATAGGATACAAGATAGAAAGTAGGTTGAGATTACAAATATTCTCTAACACCCTCCCTTAATCTCAACTATCCTAAATTAAGATTGCTCTTGAACTCTTCAAACGGTCTTGCTGGTAGTGCCTTGGTGAAGCCATCTGCTACTTGATCCTTGGAAGGGATGAACCGTATCTCAAGTTTCTTTGCTGCAACCCTCTCGCGCATAAAGTGAAAATCAATTTGTATATGCTTTGTTCTTGCATGGAACACTGGGTTTGCAGACAAATATGTTGCTCCCAAATTGTCACACCACAAGCATGAGATACGATTGTTCTTAATCCCCAATTCTTCCAGAAGTGATTCAACCCAAATAATTTCAGTTGTTGCATTTGCCAAGGACTTATATTCAGCCTCTGTACTAGAACGTGACACAGTTGCTTGCTTCCTAGCACTCCAAGAAATAAGATTGGATCCAAAGAATATTGTAAAACCTCCAGTTGATTTTCTGTCATCACTACATCATGCCCAATCAGCATCAGAGAATGCACTCACAAGAGAGGAATTAGAACGTTTGAAGTGAAGTCCTATTCCCATAGTATGCTTCACATATCTCACAATCCTTTTGACAGCTGTCCAATGTGCAGAAGTAGGTGCATGTAGGTACTGACAAACCTAGTTGACAGCAAATGAGATATCTGGATGTGTGAGAGTTAAATATTGCAATGCTCCCACAGTACTCCTATACCTTGTACTTTCCTCTTCTTGAAGTGGTTCTCCTTCATATGCTGGGGTTTGTCTGAGGAAGATAAAGGTGTAGGTACTGGCTTACAGTTTTGCATTCCCATGCGAGACAGAAGTTCAGTACTGTATTTCTCCTACTTCAACACAATACCATCTTGTGTTTTCTTGACTTAAATACCTAGGAAGAAGTGCAAATCACCTAGGTCCTTCAAGGCAAACTCTGAACTCAAGTCATGCAAAAGAGCATTAGTAGCATTCTGTGAGGAACTTGCAACTATGATATCATCAACATATATGAGCACAAAAATGACCACTCCTGCCTTGTTATAAATAAACAAGGATGTATCAGCCTTTGAAGCCATGAAGCCAAGATATTTCAACTGTAAGCTCAATCTAGAGTACCATGCTCTCGGTGCTTGTTTCAAGCAATAAAGTGCTTTGTCAAGCTTGCAAACATAATGTGGTAGTTTCTTACTCTCATACCTAGGTGGCTGTCTCATGAACACTTCCTCTTCCAGAACACCATGCAAAAATGCATTCTGTACATCTAGCTGTCTTAGGCTCCATCCTCTAGAAACAGCAATGGCTAGCACAAGTCTGATAGTTGCAGCTTTCACAACAGGACTAAAAGTGTCCTCATAATCAATGTCATAACGTTTCTTAAAGCCTTTCACAACTAAACGTGCCTTATACCTGTCAATGGAGCCATCTGGCTTCTTTTTAATCCTGTACACCCATTTACAATCAATGATATTTTTACCTCTCCAATTTGGTACAAGGTGCCAGGTTTTGTTCCTCATAAGTGCAGAATATTCCTCATCCATTGCCTTCATCCACTTGGGATCATCAAGTGCACTGCTCAATGTTGTTGGTTCTCCTGCAATACATAGCATACCATATGGTATAGTCCCATCTTTTCTCACCTTAGATTTTCTTATACCTTCCTGCAGCCTAGTCATAACTCTTGAGGAAACCACAGGCTGAGCCGCAGGTGCACATGTTACAACAGATCCGGGTGAATCTGCATGGGCTGACGCATGCATGCGAGGAGAATCAACCCATGGCCAGCATGGGAGTTCAGTAGCCTCTGGTGTGGTCGCCGCCTCTGAAGACACACGTGTTGTAACCGCCCGAAGCGGCACAGCGGATCCGCTGCCCGACCGCGGCTGCATGCACGCGCGGTGCAAGGAGAATCTGGCTCCGCTGCTGGACCCGCCAGTCGTGGCGGAGCGGGAGTGGTCCTCCCCCGATTCAGTGTTGTTGTTGGTGTGGGTGCGATCCGCGCGAGCCGAGGCGGATCTGTTCGCGTGATTCGAGGACTGCACACGCACAGGAGTATCAGGCGCCGCCGGATCGCCTTCGTTATCCGTGTCAGGCTCATCTTCTTCCTCAACATGAAATATAAGGTCATTTGGAGCAATATTTTTAGGATTTTTATCATTTTGAGCGTCGTTTTCTCCAGGAGCCTGCACATGCATAAGAGAAGAAGCAGTACTAGTAGGAATATCATCAAATTGGTCAGTACAACGGTCGCCCCCATGATCAAAAGACTGAAGATGTGTAGGAAGAAGAAGAATTTCTTTGGGTAGAAGAGCATTGGCATTGGGATGAAGAGAGGCAAAGGGAAACACAGACTCGTCGAAAACTATGTCTCTGGATATGTAGACCCTACCAGTGGGAACATCAAGGCATTTAACCCCTTTATGCATGGGGCTATATCCTAAAAAGACACATCTTTTAGAGCGGAAAGCGAGCTTGCATGGTTGTAGGGTCTAAGATTGGGCCAACATGCACATCCAAAAACACGAAGAGATGTATAGTTGGGTGTGACACCAAGGAGACATGTAATGGGTGTTTCAAATTTGATAACCTTGCTTCGAAGAAAATTGATGAGGTATGCGGCGGTTAAGAAAGCTTCATCCCAAAACTTAAGTGGCATATATGCATTTGCTAGAAGTGCCAGTCCCATATCAACTATGTGAAGGTGCTTTCTCTCAGTTGATCCGTTCTGTTGGTGAGCATGAGGGCAAGACACATGATGTGAGATGCCAAGCTTTTGGAAAAAGGAATTTAATTTTTCATACTCACCACCCCAGTCAGTTTGCATGGCAATAATTTTGGAGCTCAATTTGCGTTCAACAAGATTTTGAAAAATGATAAAGACTTGGAATACATCAGACCTTTTCTTTAACAAGTAGATCCAAGTGAATTTACTATAGTCATCAATGAAGCTTACATAATAGGAAAATCTACCAACTGAGGTAGGGGTTGGCCCCCCTACATCTGAGAATATGAGTTGCAATGGGGCAGTAGATACACTAGTAGAAATAGAATAAGGCAATTGATGATTTTTGGCTTGTTGACATGGATCACAAACTGACTCAACACTAGGCTCATAAGAGAGTTTATTTTTGCTAAGAATATATCTAACTATGACTGAAGATGGATGACCCAAACGACTGTGCCACCTTGATGATGAAGGCTTGGTGACAATGTTTGCTTGTTTATTTGATCATGAAGATGATGATGATATGAGTGGGTAGAGACCTCCCACGCACCGTCCTCTAAGAATGATTATCCTTGTTGTCAAGTCCTTAACCAAGAAAAAGGAAGGGTAGAATTCTATGAGAACATTGTTATCAAGAGTGAATCGATGAACGGAAACAAGATTTTTGGATGTTTGAGGAACATGCAAGACATCTTTCAAGTGCAAATTTTTCACAGGGTTTTTAACAATTGAACTACCAATATGAGTAATATCCATACCAGAGCCACTCGTCGTGCGGATTTGGTCGCCTCCATTGTATCTCTCCCGCATCGTCAACTTGTCCAGTTCACCTGTAATGTGGTTTGTTGCAGCACCGTCGGCGTACCAACTGGTGTCCACACCATAGGAGACAGCATGCGCCTCCTTTTATTCTTGATTGTTCTCTTCATAGCGCCACCAGCAAACACGTGCACCCCCTGGATGATGCTTGAGGCATATCTGGCACTCAGGGTAGTCATGCTGCTGTTCACGCACCTGATGCTGCTGTTGCTGTCGAGGACGTCCTCTGAAGCCGCCGCCTCCATTAGAGGGAGAGGGCTGGCGGTCACCGCGGTCACCACGGCTGCGCCCCCTTCCTCCTCGCCCGCGAGACCTGCCACGGGACTGACCACGGCCTCTGTAGACCGCGTTAGCAGATGTGTGGAACCCGCAAGAAGACGAGTCGCCCAACATCTCCATCCTTTGATCAAAGGCAGATATCTGAGCAAATAGATCGCCGGCGGTGATGTTGTTTTTGACAGCACCGATCGCCGCCACCACAGAGTCGTAGTCGCGGTCCAAGCCTGCAAGGATATAGTCCACCATCTCCAGATCAAAGACAGGACGACCAGCCGCCGCTAGTTCATCCCCAAGACTTTTCATCTTTGCCATGTATGCCGAGCTAGACATGGTGCCCTTCTTGGTGTTGGTGATCGCGATCCTCAGATTGGTGATCCGAGATTGCGATTGTGAGGCGAAGAGATTATTGACTGTTGTCCAGAGCTCGAAGGTGGAGTCCTTCCCGATGACCTGCGCAAGAATCTCAGGAGACATGGAGTTGAGTAGGTATGATAGGACCTGCTGGTCTTTGGCGATCCAGGGCCCGTACAGCGGATTCGGCTCTTGCGCTGTTGTCTTGTCCGCCCTCATGACCTCCACTGTTTTGGGTGGAGCGGCATCGGAGTTATCCAGGAGCCCAGTTACCTGCGCGCCTCGCAGGGCTGGGAGAACCTGCGTCTTCCATAGGATGAAGTTTCCTTTTGCAAGCTTATCAGATGGCGGCGAACCAAGGTTGAGGGCGACGCCGGCTGAGGAAGACATGGAGACGATGTTGTGTATGATCTAGGGTTTTTGGTTTGTGGCTAGATGTGTGGAAGAGGAGGCTCTGATTACCCTGTAAGATGAATAAGCGTTCCTACTCCCATCGAGGGGAGCCGCATCAAGTATATATTGATGTGGGGCAGAAGGTTGCCATGATGTACAAGGTTGAGTTTACAAGAGTTTGAATAGGATACAAGATAGGAAGTAGGTTGAGATTATAAATATTCTCTAACAGTATACAGAATGATCGGAGACCCAGCTACGCTTGAAGCATTGGCTATAAGAGAAGCCCTCTTCCTTGCTGATGATCTATACCTCCAGCGAATTCACGTGGCTTCGGATTGCAGGGAAGCAGTGAAGGAAATTTCCAAAGGTGGTGCATCGATCTATGGTGCAGTCATTCAAGAGATTAAGTTGCATGCAATTTCTTTTATTTCTTGGAAGATACTTCACGAGTTTAGGAGCTCAAACTTTGATGCTCCCAACCTTGCGAAATATGCGTTGGGTCTCGGGCCTGGCCGCCATGTTTGGTTAGGCCAGTCTGAGGGTATTTCTTTCGTCCATGTAAACATTGTGACGGATGAATAAAGTTTCGCAGGGTTGCCTAAAAAAAACTAAACTAGAATTATAAAACCCGGGCAAGCCCAGGGTATAAATCGCACCAACTAATACAACCAAAAGAGCTAGACATCTTCAGAAGGTGGTCGCACGCAGTTCAGCCCCATCTAGGTGAATCATCAGCCCCAAGCAATCCTCAATAATTCTCCTCTTCGACGATCCAGGATGAGTAAGCATCGAAGCAGCAGGGCAGATTGTTTATCGCTGCAAAGTGCAAAGGATCTTCCATTGATGAAGCAAGCCGCTTGCTCTTCCCTATAATATTCTGACGTCTCACGAGATCAAACCTTGAAACCAAAGTTCATTACGAATGGTCCATAACTCCATAAGGCGTTACCTAGAACATATCCATTATATCCAACTCTTCAGCACACCACATGGCAGTCCAATCCTCAAACTTTCTAGGCATACGTCTACTCACAGACTCAGCCAAACATTTCCACACAAAGTTGGCAACAACGCAGTCAAGGAACAGATGTTGGTACTCTCAGCCTCACCACAATACAAGCAGGTTACATCCTCACCATTTTGACGTTTTAAAGGTTGTCTAGAGTGAGGAACCGTTTATGCAACAACAAGCAAGTAAGCAAATGGAATTTCGGAGGAACATGATTTTTTCATAAAATATTTGACAAAAGGGAAAAAAAGCTCACCAAAACTAATCGTTGGCAAAAATAATTTGTAGAATAAACGCCAGAAAGTTCGAGGAACCAACTAGGTCTCATTAGTTATACACTTATACTCCCAATGGGGCAAGCTTTATTTAATCTATATCTATACCTAATAATAAAAGGGTTATTGCTTCTTGCAGTATGTCACAAAAATTGCCCCCAAAGTTGCAAAATATTACCCACCAATGCCACCTATAAGTGATAAAAAAAATCACACAGGGAATCCCACGCCTAGGCCGGCCCATGCAGTAAAGACCTCTTATACTGTGCTCTCCATGCTGGGAGAAGACGCAGAGCTCCCGTTTAGGCCTACTCATGTTCGGGCGGCCTATTTTCCTAAATTTCCTTTGCTTTTTTTTCTTTCTGTGTTTTTTTCTACTTTTAATAATTTGGGACTTCAAAAAAATATTTTTTTAAAAAATATGAATTTATAAATGTTTAATAAATCATCAAATGTTTGTAGATTCAAAAAATGTTTGCTTATTTAAAAAATGTTTGAAATTTTGAAAATAAATGTTCGGGAAATCAAAAATGTTCATGATTTTAAAAAGTTTGTGCATTAAAAATGTTAATGAAATTGAACAAAATTTTGCCAACTCAAAAATGTTCATCAATAGAAAAATATACTAAAATTTCAAAAACTGTTCGTGGCTTACAAAATAGTTTATTCATTCATAAAATTTTTGCTGATTAAAAAATGATCATGCATTTCAGAAAAATGTTCGTTAAACAAAAAAATCATGAATTTCAAAAAAATTTCCACGAATTTCCAAAACAATGTTCGGCCATTCTAGAAATGGTCACTGATTCAAGAAAATTGTTAAAAAATGTTCAAAGTTTTTTAAAAAAGTTTGCAAATATTATAATACGTTCATGAATTCAAAAATGTTCTTGATTTTTAAAAAGTTTAAACATACATAAACGTGTTCCTAAATTTGAAAAATGTTCAAGATTTCAAATATGTTCACGAGTTTAAAAATGTGTTCATGATTTCACGAAAATGAGAGTGATAGTGTATCATGGTGATGCAGCAAAATATGGTCATCGCCAAGATTTGATAAATTGTTCTTTAGAAGGCTGTCTAACTTTCTTCCATTTTCAGAAAAACAAGAACACATTTTCCACTAGCAAAACGGCCCGTGCGTCACAACGGAAGAAAAAAAATTCATAAAGAATCACAGCTCAAATTACTAATGCATTTCAGTGAGAAAACACATTACAAGTACTTACACCGCTCTAGCTTTTGTTTCTGCTAACAACTTCCAACGAGAAAAGGAAAAGGAAGGAAGATATCAAAGAGTCATTCTATCTTCAATTCATTCTTATGCAGAGGCCGGGGATGTCCCCTTTTCTAAAAAAAAGTTATATCTTTAATTATTACGCTTTATTGAAAATCTTCAATTATTACGACGTGAAGGGCATATGAACCCACTAATTAACTCGCATCATCTTCGTGTACGTGTCTACGAAACCTTGCAAGCCGGTCAACCGATCCAAGCCGTCCGCCGGCGACGTACGTAGCTAGTGGCCGGCGCCCCTGTTGCTGGGACCGGCCGGCAGCCTCGGCATGAGCATCCCCACCGTCTCCCTCGCCTTGTCCGCCCCCACCACTGTCACCGGGTACACCGCCGAGACGTCCCCGCTCCTCTCCGCCGGCTCGGGCCGCGCCTCGCCAACAAGGCCCGCCCCAGCGACCAGAACGACGAACACGAGCATGGCGAGAGCCACTGTGCGCCGCCCCGACGATGCCATCATGCACAGAGCTGGCCAGGATCGATCAAGGTGGTGTAGCTTCGCGCCCGAACCCTGGAGAAAACGTACTTGACGCGCGCGAGTTTGCACTGGCTATGCTTTTGGACTGACTGGTGTAGCGTGCGTGAGCACCGTGTACGAGGGTATTTATAGAGGTGGCGGCCGGCCGGCCTGGTGTGCGTGCTGACGGTTGGGTGAGGTTGCCGATGGCGCGTGAGCCGAGGCGCTGACCAAGTGACCAATCGGCATGGAGAAACTGAAGGTGAGAACAGAGGGTTCGAACCAGAGGTGCACTGATTCTGTTCCAGTGGGCTGTCTGCGAAGAAGAGGAAAGGCGCATTGAGGATGCTGCCGTGCTCGCTCCGATTAGGGTTAGATGCCGGCAGCTCGCCATTTCCAGCCGATGTGTCTCGCAGTCACCGCTGGACGTACGTGTGTGTGTCGAGTCGGTATAAATGGAAAAACTGACACTAACTCTGTTTCAGTGTTTTTTTTTTTTTTTGAAACAGGCAAAAGACTTGCCATTTCATTGATTAAAAAGAAGAGGAGACAGGGTCCGAATACAGCAGCCACGTAGTGGCGAAAAAGAAAAACTACTCACGAGGCAGGATCACATCTAAACCCTTGGCCCCCGCAGAGACCCATAGGCTTGCCTCATCAAGGATCTTGCCCACGATAATAATCGAAGGCGTAGAAGTATCTCTAAAAACCCTAGCGTTCCTCTCCTTCCAAAGCTCCCAGGAGACCAACATAAGGAGCGAGGCCATTCCCTTCCGATATGGCGAACGCGCAAGGGAAAGCTTAGTCCACCAGTCGTTGACATTGTTCATAGTTGCCCAATCATGCGTCGAGAGGTCAACCAGCCCAATTCTCGCCTTAACCATGTTCCAGACGGCGATCGAAAAAACGGCACCGAAACAGAAGATGTGCCGCCGATTCTTGGACCTGGTTGCAGAGTGGGCACAAGCCGCAATTTGGCCAACCCCTCCGTTGTAGCCTATCAGCCGTCCAAACTCTGTTGTGGATGACTAACCAAGCAAAGAACTTGCATTTAAGGGTGGCCCACACCCTCCAAACGGTGTTAAGCAGAGGCGTGGTGGTATGCCCCTCGAATTGCATCTTGTAGGCTGAGGAAGTGGAGTAGGTACCGTTGTCCGTGAACTTCCAAGTGATCGTATCTTGCGTGTCATGATCAAGAATAACCCCCTCCAGCTTCTCCCACAGAGTGGCAAACTCCTGAATACGCCCAGCAGAGATGCCTTCTGTCAAGTTGATCTGGGTGACCCAAAAGTCTTCATTTAGGGCCTTTTGTACAGAGCAGTCTCTCCTTTTGGAGCCATCGCCATCTATAGCATCACTTCGCTTGTCCTACCGGTGGAGGTGCTCAAGAGGATTGATGCCTTGAGGCGGGCCTTTCTATGGGCTGGCTGTGATAAGGTCACTGGAGGCAAGTGCAAGATCAATTGGGAGCGGGTCTGTCGACCGAAGATTATGGGCGGCCTTGGAATTCTGAACTTGTGGAAGTTTGCCACCGCGCTTCGCCTCCGCTGGCTTTGGTTCGAGTGGTCTGCCACAGCCAAACCTTGGGTTGGGCTTGGCACCCCTTGCGACGAGGCTGATAGGGCCCTTTTCGCCGCGTGTACAACTGTGAAGATTGGAGATGGCTCCAAAGCTCTATTCTGGAAGTCCCCTTGGCTTGATGGGTTAAGGCCCATGGATATTGCTCCCAGAATATTTGGTATCTCTGTTTCAGTGTGTTGTTCACGAAGAGGAGAGGGCCGTTTGCCGCGGTGGCCTTGCCTTAATCTGAGATTCTTGTCGTGAAGATCGGCACGCCACACCTTGGTCCTGACAAATACAGTGGGCGAGCGAACCTGACGAGCGCGGTCGGTTTTCAAAGCTAAGATATCTACACACACAAAAACCTGCTTAAAAAGCGCCGACACCTGCCTGGCAACAGCACATTCAAAGAAGAAGTGGAAAACAAACTCTATCTCATGTGATGCACACACTCTAAAGGCTTAGCAGTACCTATCCTTCTCAGGTTGCCACATGTCGTAATTTTGCTGGGTGAAAAAAACCGCAAGAAGCCCTGAATTCTAGGATGAACTTTGATCTACCAAACGGAAATGCCCCTTTAGCCACACTTTGATCTATATATAGATTGAACTTACCTGAAACTCTGGTTTGGAAATGCCCCTTTAGCCACTCAATTTGAAATGTACCTTTTTTTTTAAGGAATCGGGGGAGTACTTTTTTCTCACAAGGATCCCTCCCTTGTAATATACCTCTTGACCCAAGAGCCAATCAAGCAGATATTCAAATCTTACAGGTTGGGGATTCCCAAGCCACCACACATTCTTTCTTCATAATCATACATACGGAGGGCCAATTGGCTAGATGAACCTTTTTCTCTCCTAAACTACCAAATTAGTGTTGGAGTATAATGCCATGTCCTCTCCCATAGTTTAGACTTTTAGATGAGTTGGCAGGAGCATACATCCAATATGGTATCACAACCAAGAGATTTTGAGTTCTAGACCCGGCTGGCGTAATTTAAAAATAAAAAATTGCAGCTCACTTTTGGTCCATGTTTAGAGTCGAGGGAGCCACGCGTGAGGGAGAGTGTTGAAGTATAAATGCATATCCCATCTTTTCTAATCAGCAGAGCTTTTGGGTGAAGCAGCTGGTACGTGCAGTTCTACAGTTAGCCATCTGAGAGTTCATTAAGCTAATGGCTCACTTGGAAAAAACAATGAAAGAAAGCATATGTATAGGAGTACTAGCTAAGCAAGATTTAATCTAGCGAACACCCAAAAAAAAGGAGAGTGACTATCCCGCCAACCAGCAATCCTAGCTAACATATTATCCACCAAAGGTTGGAGATACCATATAGCATAAATATTTGAAATTTTTAAAGACATCACAGGTATAGTGTCTATAGTGTAATTCAAGAAGATTGTATTGCTGAATACCTCTTAGAAATATGCGAAAGATCATTGCGAAAAATAGATAGGAGAGACTTATTTGTTAACAAGGTTCATCAAAACGGCTATGTCCACGGGGCATGACTTCGAGCACTCATCTGCATGGACTAAATAAACGTAGTACACATCAATGAGACGTCCACCAAGGCCACTAGACACATGTCGACCATCACGCCATGGTCGGTACAGACCCCTGCCAAGGGTGCCCGGGCCGTCCCCATGTTGATCTCGTGTCTAGTCTACCAGCTTCGTCTAGTCTCTTTTGGCTACCCAATCGTGCCTTTATATATTACTCCTGGATTACATGTGTTCGATTCAGACAACTCTCCGCACATTAATTAAAAGTCCAACTATAACGCTATATACATATTTGGCACAATCTTATAAGAATACTAAGATCCCGTTGGGCACTTGGGCTTTACGTGTTGGCCTAGTTTCATCATCAAAACTCAAGTTGATTTTAGCATCTACAGCGGGCTCCTCAACCCCCCCACATACGTCGGAGTGAACGTCCGGTCACTGACCAGTCCCAAGAAGTGACCTAGCCAGGCTCCTCAAAGCGACTTTATACGTCCGGGTTGACCGGCAGGCTTCATATCCAGCCCAAATTTGCGGTGGATATGAGGAGGCCCGGAAGCGCCCGGGCGCATCTGCCACGTCAGATTCGACAGGGAGGACCCACCACAAATTGCACCAATCCCCCCCCCCCCCCGGCCTTACTGGACGAGCCATTTTCCTCTCCTCTCTTCTCCCTAGTCCGCCCAGGCCCTCCACCAGCTTCGCCGCAACCCTAGCTCTGCCGCCATCCTGACAAGTCAGGATCATCGGCACCGCCGCAAACCTCCTCGCTGGCCCAGACACTGTCGCGGTACGTCTAACTATTCTCAGACTGCACCTTGCCTGTATTCGACAAATTGTTCGACCGCTTTTTGTGATTCTCTTGTTGGAAAATGATGAATTCAGTTGGTTCATCTGATGAGGAGTATGGGAACACTGAGCTTGATGAGTTAATGCCAAAGGAATTCTTCGATTCATTTGACTTCGACGAAGATGTCATTGTAAAACAAGAGAAGTTGCAGTTCGGCACACATCAAACCGATGGGCCGCGGTCATCTATTTATATGCAGAGAATACAAGGTCAAGTTGTTACAAATTGATCTGGGAAGATCACAACAGAATACATGTGTGCGCATCAAGCAAACTAAGATTCTAACTACCTAACTTGTTATCCACGTTGATATATATCGGCTGTTTAACACACCCCCTCAATCACAACCGGAGAGGTTGGGATTGTGTCTAAAGAGCCGAAGCTGCTGCACACCAACTGGCTTAGTTAGGCCATCTGCTAGCTGATCCTGCGTGGGAATAAATCGTATGTCCAGTGCCTTGCTTGCAACCCGTTCTCGAACAAAGTGAAAGTCAACCTCAATATGCTTTGTCCGTGCATGAAACACGGGATTAGCAGAGAGATACGTGGCTCCAAGATTATCACACCAAAGCACTGGTGCACGCGACTGATATACTCCAATTCTCCAAGCAAGGATTGTAGCCAGATGATTTCTGCTGTAGCATCTGCTAATGCCTTGTATTCTGCTTCAGTACTTGACCTTGCCACTGTAGCCTACTTTCGTGAACTCCATGATATAAGATTGCTGCCATAGAACACTGCAAAACCACTAGTGGAGCGTCTGTCATCGAAGAGCCCAGCCCGGTCGACATCTCGAGAATGCCTCGACCAAGGAAGAAGTGGACTTGCGAATCGAAGACCAGTATGCAGAGTGTTGCACATATCTAAGGATCCTCTTAAGCTGTTGTCCAATGCTCATCTGTGGGCTCATGTAAAAACTGCAGGCCTTGTTTCTGCAAAAGAGATGTCCGGGCGTTAGAGTGAGATCTTGCAAAGCTCAACCGTCTTTGTGGTACTTGGTGGCGTCATCCGGAGACAGAAGAGAACCCCTTCACGAGAGAGTTTGTCGGTGATTGTCATGGGCGGTGGCTGGCTGGTACATTGACTCATTCCGCCGCAAGCAAATCAGCTGCATATTTCCCTTGAGACAGGACAAGATCCTCCCCGATCGCCGCACTTCAATGCCCAAAAAAGTGAAGATCACCAAGGTCCTTAAGAGGAACTCAGAGTGAAGATCTGTGATCGAGACGGTGACAGTGAGGGTGATGAGCTAGTAACAATAATGTCATCCACGAGACAAGCATAAACATGATAACATCACGAGTTGTACACAAAGAGTGAGGTATCAACACGAGAAGGACAAACCCCAATTCTGGAGTGCGGAGCTGAGGCGTGAGTACCATGCACGAGGAGATTGTTTCAATCCATAAATTGCCTTGTCGAGCTTGCAGACATGATGCGGAAAACGTGAATCAACATACCCAGGTGGTTGTCGCATGAACACATCCTCTTCCAGAACGCCATGGAGGAGCGATTACGGACATCAAGTTGCCGAAGGGCCCAGCCACGAAGCGCAAGAGACAAGACTAGATGAATGGTGGCAGATTTTACGACAGGACTGAAGGTATCCTCATAATCAACTCTGTAGCGCTGCTTGAAACCCTTCGCTACCAGTCGTGCTTTGTGACGCTCAACGGTACCATCAGCACGATGTTTGACACGGAACACCCATTTGCAATCAATGAGATTACGGCCTGGTGCAGGAGGGACGAGATGCCACGTGTGATTGCGCTGGAGAGCCTGAAACTCCTCATGCATAGCTGCAGCCCAAGAGGGGTCAGCGAGAGCAGCCGAGATGCTTGCTGGAACCAAACCAGACGTAGTTGTAGCAGAGAAACCGCGTTTGCGCGTGTCGTACGGGACCGTACCATCTGTCCGGACGTATGGTTTGACGACCCCCGCCTAGGATCGTGTGCGCGGACGTGGGTTTGGCGAAAGCGCGGGTCGCTCCTCGACCGGTCGGGCGCGAGTGACACCGGGGCCCGCCACCAGCGAAGCGACGGCGCTGTGTTGGGGACGCGGCGAGGCCGATTGGGCGGTGGAGTGGAGCCCACCACAGGCGGGATCGCGGGCGTGGCGCGGTGGCGCCTGGTTGTTGGAGCGCGGGGGCTGCGGCCCACTTGGAGACAGCGAGGTAGCCGTGGGATCCGCGCCGGTCGGCTGAGTGGAGGAGCCTGGCGAATCAGCGCCGGGATCAGCGCCAACCGATCCTGCAACAGAAGCAGCGCGGGGATCCGAGCCGCCCGGATTTTCTGCACCCGTTTCCTGCACATGCGATGACGAAAAAATTGGCTATGAAGCCGGATTAGTCCAAACAGGAGAAGGCAGGGTATCGCTAATTTCTGCATGTTGGTTACTAGGTTCCGTACGTTCCATAGCCTCTGGAGAGAAAATGAGGATTTGTTCCAGGATTTGGTCGGGTGTTTGCTTCGGTGTGTCAACAGAAAAAGGAAAGAGATTTTCATCAAAAATGACATCACGCGAGATATAAATGCGACCGGTAGAGACATGAAGACAGCGATACCCTTTATGCATCATGCTATAACCAATGAAAACACATCTCTTAGAGCGGAATTGAAGCTTTCGTTCATTGTAGGGACGAAGACAAGGCCAACATGCAGATCCAAAAGTGCGTAGGAAATTATAATCCGGTGCTTTTCCAAACAGCCGTTCTAGTGGAGTAGAATTTTTAATGGTACGAGTAGGAAGACGATTGATTAGAAAGCATGCTGTGAGAAAAGCTTCATCCCAAAACCGAAAGGGCATGGAGGCATGTGCAAGGAGGGTAAGACCTACATCGACTACATGGCGATGCTTGCGCTCTGCCGAGCCGTTTTGTTGATGAATGTGTGGGCAGGAGACATGATGTTCAATGCCAAGTTGACAAAAAAATGAGTTGAGTTTCTCATACTCACCCCCCCAATCTGTTTGCATGCAAAGAATTTTGTGATTGAGTAGGCGTTCAACATGGACTTGAAATTCAAGGAAAACACGATAAACATCAGCTCGAGATTTAAGACAGTAAAGCCATGTAAATTTGCTATAATCATCGATGAAATTAACATAATATTTAAACCCTCGGAGGAGGTGCACATGAGCCC
This sequence comes from Aegilops longissima, assembly GCA_021605205.1. Lineage (NCBI taxonomy): Eukaryota > Viridiplantae > Streptophyta > Magnoliopsida > Poales > Poaceae > Aegilops > Aegilops longissima. Next base: position 513,858,541 of record CM038680.1, read on the forward strand.
CATACATCCGAGAAAACAAGCTCAAGAGGTTTGGAGGATGACCTATTCGACCTAGGAAAGGGAAGTTGATGACTCTTTCCTGTTGGCAAGCATCGCTACAGGGACTTTATTTTATTGGACTCACGAAGAAACTCTAGATTTTGACGACGAAGGGCTTGATCCACCACCGGAGAAGCTGGATGGCCTAGACGGTAATGCCATCTAGTGTGTGTGTGCTTGATGGCGGAGAGAGCTTGGGCTTGAGGTGTCCTGCCATGGCTACCGGTGACGGGGTAGAGGCCTCCATTAGTGCCCCCTCGAAGAAGAACCCTCTTCGAAGCACGATCCTTGACAACAAAGTAGGTAGGGTGAATTTCAACACAAACATTATTGTCATTGGAAGGTTTATCAGTGGAAAGTAAACTTCGTGTAGCTTGGGGAACATGAAGAATATTACGAAGGATGAGAGGTTTGTGAGACGTACGGAGTTCAGAGGAACCAATATGAGAAATCGGCATACCTGACCCGTTCACCGCGTGGACTTGATCCTTGCCGGTGTATCGTTCATGCATGGTGAGTTTGTCCAGATCCCCAGTTATGTGGTCGGTGGCACCGGAGTCGAGGTACCACGCCGGATCGAAGCTCTGTCCAGTGGAGATATTGTTGGCGATGCACTCCTTGCGAATGAAGGAGTGGTCGAAGCGGCGATAGCAGTCGAAGACGTCGTGGCCAGGGCGCTTGCAAAGCTGGCAGATGATGTCTCCCTCTCCCTTGCCCCCGTTTCTGCCAGCGTTGGGAGCACCAGAGCCACGATTGGTGTTGTGGCTCGGGTCGCCACAGTTGTGGCCATGACCAGGGGAGCCGCAGGTGCGCCCGTTGCCGCCGCCGCCGTTGCCTCCCGAGCCGCGGCCGCGGCCACCTCCAGAGCCGCGGTTGCGGTTTCCACCAGATCCGCCGCCGCCGCCGCCGCCAGAGTTGCGGCTGACGTTGTTCACCGAGGGAACGCCGGAGGGAGGGAGCTGAAACACGTTGTCGTGGGGCTGATGACGAAGCTCGAAGTCCAGGAGATGATGAGTAGAGCTCATTGGCGAGATCTCATCTGCCAGCGTGGTGACAGAGGTCACGGCGGGTCGTGAAGTGGAGTCGAGCGGTGAGGAGGTAGATGATGATGTCCTCCTCATCCGGTGCTTCGGCGGCGGCGAGGCGTCGATGAGGCCCTTCACCTTGGTGAAGTAGTCCACCATGGTCATGTCACGCTTCGGATGTGAGCAAGTTGGCGAGCGAAGCTGCATGATGTGCGCATACAGGCGGGTCACATAGGTCCTCTCGGCGCCTCCAAACCGCCGCAGATGATGGCGAGAACAGGACTTGCGGCAAGGTGTTGTTGGAGAGGGTGGACAGGAGGAAGCTGAGACAATCTTGATCCGTGTCACCCACGAGAGGTAGTCGGGGTTGGGAACGGGCGCCGTCGGCGCCGGGACAACTTTGTCAAGAGCGGTTACATTCCGTCGGCGATGGACATCCAAGTCTTGGCCATGGAGAGCGAGGAGGATCTGGGCTTTCGGAGGAGATGGGTGTCGTGGGAAAGCTTCACCGTCCACGAGGCCCGTGAGGATGGAGATGGCGAGTGGAGGCCATGGCGCCGAGCGGCTAACGTGGTGGCTGCGCGGTGGTGGCGGCGCAAAGGCGGAGCTGGTGGCGGCTGCTTGGGTGGAGGAGGTTTGGTGGGCGAAGTCATCTAGATGGGAAGAGGATGCTCGATACCATGTAAAACAAGAGAAGTTGCAGTTCGGCACACATCAAACCGATGGGTCGCGGTCATCTATTTATATGAGAGAATACAAGGTCAAGTTATTCTGATTGATGCAGGAAGATCACTGTGAATACATGTGTGCGCATCAAGCAAACTAAGATTCTAACTACCTAACTTGTTATCCACGTTGATGTATATCGGCTGTTTAACAGTCATGATGTTTAGGATGATGAGCACCTTAGGAGGAAATGGAGAGGGACGTGGAGCATATTTTGAACTTCAATGGTTCGATCAAAGGGATAAGAATTTTGAACCGGGATAGGGTCGCTGGAGCATGGCTGCTCTACAAGGACTACTTCCAACCCGTACCAACATTCCTTGATACATGATTTTGTCGACACCTCTATATGTGCAAGCCCTTGTTCTTGCGTGTGGTGGAGGGATTGGAGGCACATGATTCCTACTTTAATCTCACCAGGGATTCTTGCGGACAACTCTTGTTCTCTACAAAGCAGAAGTGAATGGTGGCTATGAGGATCCTTGCACTAGGTACCGTCGTTGATGCTGTTGGTAAGATGGTCCGAATGGGGTGAGCACATGCCTGAGGAAGACTATGAGATTTGCCAACGCCCTAGTGCAGGTGTTTGGAACAAAGCACCTGAGAGAACCAAATGTGCAAGATACAGAAAAATGATAGCTACTGGAGCGGTAAGAGGCTTTCAGGTATGCTCGGTTCAATTCAATAGATTGCATGCACTAGCTATGGAAGAACTGTCCCAAAGGTTTGTGCGGGACAGGGCCGGGCCGGCAAAATCCAAGGCTCTATGCCAAACTCTAAAATGGGCCCTACCTCACTACAAAAAACTACATAAATATACTGCAAAAAACTACATAAATATAACTATAATAATATAGAGATCATAATATCTTACATAACAATGGGAAATATCAATAATTGTACATATTATTGGTTGTAAAGTCCTCAGTTAAATAACATCATTCTTTTATTGTTCTTTGAAATTAAATCTTCAATAATATCCTCATAATCAATCTTATCCAATACTTCACAAGTCCTATTGTGGCCAAACCATTAAGTATTTGTTGTGTCATGGTAGTGCGCATATAACACTTCAATAGTTCCAATTTAGAAGAGCTCAGTTCCTGATGCAACAGTCACAGGGATGGTCAACAAAACTCTATATGCAATACATGCATTGGGAAAACAATCATGCCGCTTTAAGAACTTTAGAATTTCAACGAGCCCGATATTTTCTTCTTGCAAAGATAGACGCCTAATGGATGAAAGAATTAAATTAGGTACAAAGTTTTAGCAAAACCATATACAAGATCGAAATCGGAACTCACAATCAATGTCTAGGGGTCATGGAAACCGGTTGCGGACGACACTTAAGAATTAGAGACACAGCAAACTTTCCCTGCCTTCCTGCTGACTACCATTCATGATTTTGCCCTCCTCCTTTTATCGATCTGATCTCATGATTTGCAGCACGAGACAATGTTTGGGACGCTTGCCTAGCTACCGCATGAGAAAGAAAGGGAAGGGAGAAGCGATGATTCCCTCACTCGGTTGCTCCTATCGATGGCCATTCCCTTTTTTAGTGAATATCGATTCGTCGATCACTAGTACGCGCCTGGATGTTGTACGCACGCGTATGCTAAGATGTGAGGGGCGGAGGTGTTGCAATCGTGCGAATCCTATTCTCCGCATAGGTCGCTACTTGGCGACCTAGCGCGTACCCCTCTCGCCCACCAGGTACTCTATTGGGCCGGCCCATACCGGTTTTCTTGTTTTTCCTTTCATGTTTTCTTTTTTCCTTTATATTTTTTTATTTTACATTTCTTTTATTTTTTGGTTTTATTTTCGGATTAATTATATTTATTTTAAAAAACATTATTTTTATTTTTCGACTATATTTATAATTTGTAAACATTTTTCGAAATCATGAATATTTTTTTCAAGTTCTGAACATTTTCCAAAATCGCGAGCATTTTTAACAAATTAACGAACTTTTTTTCAAAACATGAACAAGTTTTGAATACGTGAAATTTATAAAAAAACTTGAACATTTTCTGAACCGGGGAGCATATTTTGAAATTTGGGAACAATTCTTGAAATTCAAGAACATTTTTTTCGTTTTGACATGCATTTTTTCAATTCTTGAACATTTTTTGAACCGATGAAGTTTTTCCAAATTTGGTAACAATTTTGAAATTCACAAACATTTTCTGATTTTTGTGAACATTTTTTAAAAATCATGAACCTTATTTTAGTTCGTGAAAATTTGTTAAAATTCATGAACATTTAATCATGAACATTTTTTGAATATGCTAATGTTTTTTAAAAATCATGAACAATTTTTTACTCTATGAATAGTTTATGGTTTCTCAAACATTTTTCAAAACCATGAACATTTTAAAAATTTCATGATCATTTTTGTGATTTCTTAAAAAAATTGAATTCACGAAAAAAATTGTAATTCATGAACAATTTTCGAATTCACGAACAAAAACATAAGCAAAAAACAAAAATTACAAAAAAAAACAAAAACAGGGGATCCCTGCCCTGCACCTGGGTCATCCCAAATTCGCGCCTAGGGGTGTGCATTCGATCGACACTGGCAGTGTATTGCGCGATATAGGAGCTCCCTTTCGATCGGCGGACATGCGCCCAGGCGCGGCAGGAGAGCAGTCGGTAGCGGCCTAGAGCAGAGATCTATACGCCCATTTATCAATAACAATGCCTAGTACTACTGCACACAAAAAAATGAGTGCGGGCACACATGTTGCACCCACGTAGGACCGAGCCTGGTGTGCGATGTACCAAGATCACACCAAATCGGCCACCCTCATACTTGAAGCCGTTTCATTAGGACTTGTGGATTTGACATATTTTCTTTCGCATGCATGGTTCTCACAATGACGTCAATGTGCTCTAGCGATCTCCTATGTTCATGAGACTTTAGAATGGGGAAGCGTCATTGTGCAACTACACTGTCAATGCGCACGACTAAACATGGGGTACTACCTTGCAGATGGTATCCATCCTCAGTAGACAGTATTTGTGAAAACGATATCCGATCCTCATGGCAACAAACAAAGCTACTTTGCAGCAATGCAAAGGAACGGAGAGGATATTCGGACTGCTTCAAGATCGTTGGGGAATTGTTCGGGAGCTGCAATGATGATGGAATCAGAGACTTTGTGGCAGCTAATGAGACATGTTGTGTCATTTTGCACAATATGATCATCAAGAACGAGGGTGAGGTGGCAACCTGAACCCATAATTTTGAGAAACACGAAGAACAAGCCCATATCCCGGATCAAGATGTGGATCAAATTATGAATTTTTTGCCAATGCATCAGAATCTCTGAGATGAACAGGTGCACATGCAGTTATTCAATGATCTTGTAGAGTATATGTGGACCCATAATAAAAAACCAAGGAGTTTAATGTTCAAATTGTGCACTTCAATAAATTTTATGTTTGAACTATGTTAAGTTGTGGAACTACTCAATATATTATGATATTCATGTGTATAGCAGACGTACATGAATTTAAGAATTTAGATATGAAGAGCATGGCTGTCCGACAGGACCATTGAGGGGCCATCCGGCGTTGTCCGGACGCACCCGCGAACGTTTAAGGGGCCTGATTTGCTAGGTTGAACTCACCCGCCGCGGAACGTTTAAGGGGCTTGATTTGCTAAGTCTAGCTGTAGTTGCTCTGAGTTACCAACGTGGGTGCAACATGCTACAGAGGTGGTATACGATTGGCAGAAAATGAAACTAGCAAGGTAGGAGCATGCGAAGCAGCAATAACGACAAACCGCGGCCCCGCCACCCCGGTCAAGATGCGGCGCGGCAATCCCGGGGAGCAGGAGTGGAGTAGGGTTGTCTCATCCGTGCACCGGCGTGGCGGAAAGAAACTCCTCGCTATGTTAAGCCACACCATGGATCTGTATCTGTCCTCACGTGGTCGCATGATACTCCTAACACGACCTATTAGCGCACTGATGCTCGTTTTGCCGGTCGCAAGGTGCATGCTTCACAAATCTGAATCGCAGCATAGTTCAGTCAAAGATGCGTCGCGTGACACACCACCACTTTGCATTTCCATGTTACGAGATGCAAATTACACCAGTATAAGAAAGTGCCATGATCAAGTTTCGACCATTTTTTACAAACAGAGGTTTTGACTGAACAAACCACTCGCTATACTTACTATATGTTGATGAAACAGTCGAATTTTACTCCGTGATCCTTGTCGACCTAGTTAATCTCAACCTATAGCTAGGCGCGCGGCGTACTTGCACATGGCAAGCAAGCGATCGGATCGGCGCCACATCTGCTACATGTGAACTTGCATAAGACGGGTTCCATCGATATCCTTGTTTTATGGAAGTGGCACCACACTTAACCGCATAAATCTACACGATCGTCGGTTTAATCTCGGATCCAGATCACTGCAGCAGGCCTGACCATTAAGCCCAAATCTCATCCACCATCTTCTCGCTCCGTCTTTAACCACTGTGTCCACTGACATTCTCTGCTTGCATGCACACACATCCACCTGACCAGCGAATCGACCGCTCACAGTGCTAGTCATGGCCAGACTCCGATCTTTGCAGTCTGCAGTTCTCCTGCTAGTCTTCACGCTTCTTCTTCTACTGCTGAGCTTGTCGCCGGTGTCGGCGGCAGCGCACAGCTCCTCCAGGAAGCTACTGGTGACCGCGGCACGGACGTCGTCGTCGGAAGGGCAGCAAGACATGGACGTAGGCACCTGGCGGACGGTGGAGCCGTTCAGCGGAGCGGGGGCCGACCTCGGGCGCCGTCGGGTGCCGAAAACCCGTGCAAATCCGTCGCACAACTAGCTAGTGTAGCAGCAGGCAAGTACACCATGACTCTGGATCACATCTCGCTCTTTTGCAAGCCCGTTGTAAAATTGCCCATTTCTCGGCCCAGCTGATCTGATTTCCTTCCTATTGATTTCAGTAGGGCCGAAGGGCGAGCGGTGTGGTGAGATCGATCCTGATCAACCCTGCGGCAGCGGAGAAAGATCATTAAGCTAGGCGGAAGTTGAGCAACCAGGCAGACGTTTAATATAGAGATTTTTACAAGTTCAGTAGCTAGCTAGAGTAGCTTTTTGGTTGTACATCATATTGTACTTTTGACTGACGTATGGATGTATGTATGTGATGTTAAGTTAATTTAACGCCATTTTTACAAGCAGAAGAATCGCTTTGAAATTAGCAAGGCCATGTAACAGTTAATTTTGAGTGTACAACATAATGACCTGATTGTTTCTTGTATCGGCAAATCTGTTTTGTGAGTATGTGTCCACGATATATCTTGATGTGTGGCAAGAGCGGGAGCCCCTTTGGACTGGGCCTGGTTCTCTCTTCTCTCGTCCTGGTTCTCGGATATATGTGCAGCATGCGTGACACTACTATCAGGGTGAAAATAATTCTAAGAGTAATTTTGGAGCAGAGTCTGTTGGAAATATAAGCAATTTACCATATGATTTAATTAACAAAAACATTACATAAAACATGACAGAATGACAGAGATAAGACAAGTCATGCAATCTAACAGAGAGTATGCAAATATCATCACTAGTTGTGAACTTGAACAGAACATGTCTAGTGCAAGTGCTTGAACATCAAATCGAAGAGACATGAGAGCATCTTCAGCGGCGGCCCAAACAGCCCCCCGGCCGATTTTTCAGCGTCGGTGCATAAAAATCAGCCCAGTTGCGTCCTCAGGAGGCCGTTTTTCGCCGGTTTGGGCAGAAACTGGCGCCGGCGGACCCAGGCCGAATCCGACGCGCTGGGGGGTGCCTGGGGGCGCCGGGGCGAGCGATTTTGGCGCGAAAGAGCTGCGGGCCCGCCGAGTCAGCGGCACTCGCCTCGTCGTCCTCAGAATGCCTCGATTTTCCGCGGAGAATCAATGGTAAGGCTGCCGCCGGTCAGCCTTCCATTGATTCCTCACGGGCGGCGCTTCACGGGCTGCGCAGCGATGCCCCCCTCCCGCCACGCGTACACACGGCGCCCGGCTATAAAAGCAACGCCTCCCCCTCGCCTCTGGCCACACCCGCCCACAGCCGCCGAGCTCTGCCTCTCTCCCCGTGCGCAGCCACCACCGACGTTCCTCCCCTCTCTCCCCAAGCCCATCCGCGACTATGGCCGAGCGGTTCCCCGGTGATGGGGCGGCGGCCAACGGCTTCGGCTGCCGCTCGCTGCATGAGTGGGAGGCGTATCTGTTCTTCGAGGCGAACATCCCGACGCCGCCAGACATGCGCGCAGGGCCAACGGGGTGGAGGCTCAGCGCTGGTGGCATCCCATTCCCCCGGTGCCTGACATCGACGTGCGCCCCGACCTCTTCGCCGCCGGGGTCGACCATGTGCGGGCGTCGCTGACGGAGGAGCAGCGCGCCCTCCCACAGTACGCCGCCGACAACCACGAGTCGTGGGCGGCGTACTTCCAGCGCCGACAGGCGCAGCGGGTGGCATCCACCAACGGGGCGCCGGTGGTGGGGGCGTCAAGAACAGCGAGGGGCACCTCCGGCCGCACGCTCCACGAGGTTCTCCAGTACCTCGAGGGTGGCAACGACCCGCCGCTGGTATACCCTGCCGCGGTCGCCGCCCCGGTCCCCCGCCGAAGCGCCGGGCAATGGATGCCCAGGATGTTCGGCTCCTCCTCGTCTTCCTCCTCCCACTCCTTCGACTCGCCGGCGGTGTTCGGCGTCAAGGCCGAGCCCGCAGCGGAGACGCCGCTCGGCCGGCGCACCCGCAGCGCCAGCATCGTCATCAACGAGGGCGGCGGGCGCGCCTCCTCCCCGGCTCCTCCCCGCTACGTCAAACCGAAGACGGAGCCGGGGCTCGCCGTCGTGAAGACGGAGCCAGGGCTCGCCGGTGGCGTCAAGGAGGAGCTCGATGACGCGGCGGCCTTGAAGTGGACGCGTGAAGACTGGACGCGGATGGAGCTGGAGCGCGAGTGCCGCGCCTACAAGCAGTTCACCGCTCGGCGCTGTGGCCGCGACGAGGGAGGCTTCGTCGTCCTCGACGACAGTGACGATGATGCACCGCCGCCACCGGTCCGCCAGGGTGACGCCGGGCAGGGGTCCAGCAAGGGCGGCCGCGTCAAGGAGGAGAAGGCCGACGAGACCGACAGCGAGGATGGCAGCAACGTCGGCCACTTCGTCGCGCTCAGCGCGTTCTTCGACCCGTAGTTGTAGTTGCGGCCTTTTTTAACTTTGTTATGTAATGTCATGTTCGCCAAACTTTAGCCGAATATTTGTCCAGTTTGCGAAACTTTAGTCGAATTCCTTTTTTTTTAACCCGAAAGCCCCCACGCCGAGTTTTAGCGTCGTCTCGCCCCCAGGTGGCTATTTTATGCGCCCCCTTGGGGGCCAACGGCTGGAGATGCTCTGAACACATACTAGCAGAGGAAGCATTAGTGTTGGTGTTAATGTTGTCACCCATGTCATCAAAGAGGTCATCGACGAGAGGGAAGAAGGTGTCGTTGTGGATGTTGGAAATATGCCCTAGAGGCAATAATAAATTAGTTATTATTATTATATTTCCTTGTTCATGATAATCGTTTATTATCCATGCTATAATTGTATTGATAGGAAACTCAGATACATGTGTGGGTACATAGACAACACCATGTCCCTAGTAAGCCTCTAGTTGACTAGCTCGTTGATCAATAGATGGTTACGGTTTCCAGACCATGGACATTGGATGTTGTTGATAACGGGATCACATCATTAGGAGAATGATGTGATGGACAAGACCAAATTCTAAGCCTAGCACAAAGATCTTATAGTTCGTATGCTAAAGATTTTCTAATGTTATCATTTCCTTAGACCATGAGATTGTGCAACTCCCGGATACCGTAGGAATGCTTTGGGTGTACCAAACGTCACAACGTAACTGGGTGGCTATAAAGGTGCACTACGGGTATCTCTGAAAGTGTCTGTTGGGTTGGCACGAATCGAGACTGAGATTTGTCACTCCGTGTTACGGAGAGGTATCTTTGGGCCCACTCGGTAGGACATCATCATAATGTGCACAATGTGACCAAGGGGTTGATCATGGGATGATGTGTTACGGAACGAGTAAAGAGACTTGCCGGTAACGAGATTGAACAAGGTATCGGCATACCGACGATCGAATCTCGGGCAAGTACAATACCGCTAGACAAAGGGAATTACATACGGGATTGCTTGAATCCTTGACATCGTGGTTCATCCGATGAGATCATCGTGGAACATGTGGGATCCAACATGGGTATCCAGATCCCGCTGTTGGTTATTGATCGGAGAACGTCTCGGTCATGTTCGCATGGTTCCCGAACCCGTAGGGTCTACACATAAGGTTCGGTGGCGCTAGAGTTGTTATGGGAAATAATATGTGGTTACGAAGGTTGTTCGAGTCCGGATGAGATCCGGACATGACGAGTAGCTCGAGAATGGTCCGAAGGTGAAGATCGGTATATTGGACGAAGGGTATTGGAGTCCGGAATTGTTCCGGGGTACGGTGATGACCAGCGTGTCCGAAAGGGGTTTGGAGGCCCCAAACAAGCTTTGGGGGCCTTATGGGCCAAGGGAAGAGGGCACATCAGCCCACTAAGGGGCTGGCGCCTCCCACCCCATCTCACGTAACTGGAGAGGTGGGGCGCCACCCCTAGGGCAGCCACCTCCCGGCTTGGGGGCAAGTTTCCTAGGGGGTGGGGGCGAAAACCCATCTAGGGTTTCCCCTATGGCGCCGCCCTTCCCTAGGGAACCCTAGGCGCCTCCCCTCCTCCCTTCCCCTATATATAGTGAGAGAGAGAGAGAGGCAGCCGCACCTTCCCATGGCGCAGCCCTCTCCTCCTCCAACACCTCCTCCTCCTCCGTAGTGCTTGGCGAAGCCTGCTGGGAGAACCACGAGCTCCATCACCATCATGCCGTCGTGTTGTCGGAGTTCTCCTCAACTTCTCCTCTCCCTTGCTGGATCAAGAAGGAGGAGACGTCCCGGGCTGTACGTGTGTTGAACGCGGAGGCACCGTTATTCGGTACTTAGATCGGAATCAACCGCGATATGAATCGCTGCGAGTACGACTCCTTCATCCGCGTTCTTGTAACGCTTCCGCTTAGCGATCTACAAGGGTATGTAGATGCACTCTCAATCCCCTCTCTCTTGTTGCTAGAATCTCCATAGATTGATCTTGGTGATGCGTAGAAAATTTTGAATTTCTGCTACGTTCCCCAACAGTGGCACCATGAGCTAGGTCTATTGCGTAGATTCTATGCACGAGTAGAACACAAGTTGTTATGGGCGTTGATTTTGTTCAATATGCTCACCGTTACTAGTCCAATCTTGTTTCGACGGTATTGTGGGATGAAGCGGCTCGGGCCGACCTTACACGTACACTTACGTGAGATAGGTTCCACCGACTGACATGCACTTGTTGCATAAGGTGGCTAGCGGGTGCCAGTCTCTCCCACTTTAGTCGGATCGGATTCGATGAAAAGGGTCCTTATGAAGGGTGAATAGCAATTGACATATCACGTTGTGGTTTTGCATAGGTAAGAAACGTTCTTGCTAGAAACCCATAGCAGCCACGTAAAACATGCAAACAACAATTAGAGGACGTCTAACTTGTTTTTGCAGGGTATGCTATGTGATGTGATATGGCCAAGAAGAATGTGATGAATGATATGTGATGTATGAGATTGATCATGTTCTTGTAATAGGAATCACGACTTGCATGTCGATGAGTATGACAACCGGCAGGAGCCATAGGAGTTGTCTTTATTTATTGTATGACCTGCGTGTCACTGAATAACGCCATGTAATTACTTTACTTCATTGCTAAACCGTTAGCCATAGTAGTAGAAGTAATAGTTGGCGAGACAACTTCATGGAGACACGATGATGGAGATCATGGTGTCATGCCAGTGACGATGATGATCATGGAGCCCCGAAGATGGAGATCAAAAGGAGCAAAATGATATTGGCCATATCATGTCACTTTTTGATTGCATGTGATGTTTATCATGTTTATGCATCTTATTTGCTTAGACCGACGGTAGTAAATAAGATGACCCCTCATTAAAATTTCAAGAAAGTGTTCCCCCTAACTGTGCACCATTGCGAAAGTTCGTTCTTTCAAAGCACCACGTGATGATCGGGTGTGATAGATTCTAACGTTCACATACAACGGGTGTAAGCCAGATTTACACACGCGAAACACTTAGGTTGACTTGACGAGCCTAGCATGTACAAACATGGCCTCGGAACACAAGAGACCGAAAGGTCGAGCATGAGTCGTATAGTAGATACGATCAACATGAAGATGTTCACCGATGATGACTAGTCCGTCTCACGTGATGATCGGACACGGCCTAGTTGACTCGGATCATGTAATCACTTAGATGACTAAGAGGGATGTCTATCTGAGTGGGAGTTCATTAGATGAACTTAATTATCCTGAACATAGTCAAAATCCCTTTGCAAATTATGTCATAGCTCGCACTTTAGTTCTACTGTTTTAGATATGTTCCTAGAGAAAATATAGTTGAAAGTTGACAGTAGCAATTATGCGGACAATAGAAGGCTTATGTCCTTAATGCACCGCTCGGTGTGCTGGACCTCGAACATGGTCTGTGGATGTTGCGAACATCTGACATACACATTTTGATGACTACATGATAGTTTGGTAATGTTAAATGGTTTAGAATTGAGGCACCAAGGACACTTTTGAAATGTCGCAAAACATATGAGATGTTCCAAGAGCTGAAATTGGGATTTCAGGCTCGTGCCCACGTCAAGAGGTATGAGACCTCCGACCAGTTTTCTAGCCTACAAACTAAGGGAGAAGATCTCAATCATTGAGCTTATACTCAGAATGTCTGGGTACAACAATTACTTGAATCGAGTGGGAGCTAATCTTCCAGATGAGATAATGATGTTTCTCCAAAGACATTGCCACCAAGCTACTAGAGCTTCGTGATGAACTATAACATATCTGGGATAGATATGATGATCCTTGAAATATTCGCAATGTTTGACACCGCGAAAGTAGAAATCAAGAAGGAGCATCAATTGTTGATGGTTAGTGAAACCACTAGTTTCAAAGAAGGGCAAGGGCAAGAAGGGGTACTTCATGAAGCGGCAAATCAGTTGCCGCTCGGTGAAGAAACCGAGGTTGAACCCAAACCGAGACTAAGTGCTTATGTAATGAGGGAACGGACACTAAAGCAGAACTACCCTAGATACTTGGTAGATGAGAAGGTTGGCAAGGTCGATAGAAGTATATTGGATATACATTATGTTAATGTGTACTTTACTAGTACTCCTAGTAGCACCAGGGTATTAGATACCGGTTCGGTTGCTAAGTGTTAGTAACTCGAAATAAAAGCTACGAAATAAATGGAGACTAGCTAAAGGTGAGCTGATGATATGTGTTGGAAGTGTTTCCAAGGTTGATGTGATCAAGCATCGCACGCTCCCTCTACCATCGAGATTGGTGTGAAACCTAAATAATTGTTATTTGGTGTTTGCGTTGAGCATAGACATGATTGGATTATGTCTATCTAATCTGGTTATTCATTTAAGGAGAATAATGGTTACTCTGTTTATTTGAATAATACCTTCAATGGTGTTGCACCTAAAAGGAATGGTTTATTGAATCTCAATCGTAGTGATACACATTTTCATGCCTAAAGATATAAGATAGTAATGATAGTACCACTTACTTGTGACACTGCCATGTAAGTCATATTGGTGTAAAACGCATGAAGAAGCTCCATGTTGATGGATCTTTGGACTCACTCGCTTTTGAAAAGTTCGAGACATGCGAACCATGTCTATTGGTGTATACGCATGAAGAAACTCCTTGCAGATGGATCGTTTGGACTCACTTGATTTTGAATCACTTGAGATATGCAAATCATACCACATGGGCAAGATGACTGAAAAGCCTCGTTTTCAGTAATATGGAACAAGATAGCAAATTGTTGGAAGTAACACATTTTGATGTGTGCAGTCCAATGAGTGCTGAGGCATGCAGTGAATATCATTATGTTCTTACTTCACAGATGATTTGAGTAGATGTTGAGTATATTTACTTGATGAAACACAAGTCTGAATTATTGAAAGGTTCAAGTAATTTCAGAGTGAAGTTGAAGATCTTCGTGACAAGAGGATAAAACGTCTGTGATATGATCATAGAGATGGATATCTGAGTTACGAGCTTTGGCACGGAATTAAGACATTGTGGAAATTGTTTCACAATTAGTACCGCCTGGAACACCATAGTGTCCGAACATCATAGTTGCACCCTATTGGATATGGTGCGTACCATGATGTCTCTTATCGAATTACCACTATCGTTCATGGGTTAGGCATTAGAGACAACCGAACTCACTTTAATAGGGCACCACGTAATTCCGTTGAGACGACACCGTTTGAACTATGGTTTGGAGAAACCTAAGTGTCGTTTCTTAAAAAGTTTGGGGCTGCGACGCTTATGTGAAAAAGTTTCAGGTTGATAAGCTCGAACCCAAAGCGGATAAAATGCATCTTCATAGGACACCCAAAACAGTTGGTATACCTCCTAATTCAGATCCGAAAGCAATAGGAATTGTTTCTTGAATCGGGTCCTTTCTCGAGGAAAAGTTTGTCTCGGAAAGTTGAGTGGGAGGATGGTGGAGACTTGATGAGGTTATTGAACCGTCACTTCAACTAGTGTGTAGCAGGGTACAGGAAGTTGTTCCTATGGCGCCTACACCAATTGAAGTAGAAGCTTATGATAGTGATCATGAAACTTCGAATCAAGTCACTACCGAACCTCGTAGGGTGACAAGGATGCGTACTACTTCAGAGTGGTACAGTAATCATGTCTTGAAGGTCATGTTGCTAGACAACAATGAACCTACGAGCTATGGAGAAGCGATGGTGGGCCCGGATTCTGACAAATGGCTCGAGGCCATAAAATCCGAGAGAGGATCCATGTATGAAAACAAAGTGTAGACTTTGGAAGAACTGCTTGATGGTCGTAAGGCTATTGGTGCAGATGGATTTTAAAGGAAGGCAGACAATGATGGTAAGTATCACCATTAAGACAGCTCGACTTGTCGTTAAGATGTTTTCCGACAAGATTCAAGGAGTTGACTACGGTGAGGCTTTCTCACTCATAGCGATGCTAAGAGTCTGTTGGAATTGGATTAGCAGTTACTGCATTATTTATGAAATCTTGCAGATAGGATGTCAAAACATTGTTTCCTCGACAATAAGAGTCTGTTTTGACAATCCTGAAAGACGCTAACAAGTATGCAAAGCTCCAGCAATCCTTCTAAGGACTGGAGTAAGCATCTCGGAGTTGGAATGTACGCTTTGATGAGATGATCAAAGATTTTGGGTTTATACAAAGTTTATGAGAAACTTGTATTTCCAAAGAAGTGAGTGGGAGCACTATAGAATTTCTGATGAGTATATGTTGTTGACATATTGTTGATCAGAAATGATGTAGAATTTCTGGAAAGCATATAGGGTTATTTGAAAAGTGTTTTTCAATAGAAAACCTGGATTAAGCTTCTTGAACATTGAGCATCAAGATCTATGAGGATAGATCAAAAACCACTAAATGGTACTTTCAAATGAGCACATACCTTGACATGATCTTGAAGGTGTTCAAGATGGATCAGTCAAAGAAGGAGTTCTTGCCTGAGTTGTAAGGTATGAAGTTAAGAGTTAAAGCTCGACCACGGCAGAAGAGAGAGAAAGGACGAAGGTCGTCCCCTATGCTGTGTACCGCACCGGAAGTGTGCCTTGCCATGAGTCAGTCAAGGGGTACAAGAATGATCCAGGAATGGATCATTGGACAGCGGCCAAAATTGTCCTTGGAGTAAATAAGGACATGTTTCTCGATTATGGAGGTGATAAAGAGTTCGGCGTAAAGGGTTACGTCGATGCAAGCTTTAACACCTATTCGAGTGACTCTGAGTAGCAAACCGGATACGTATAGTGGAGCAACCATTTGGAATAGCTTCAAGTGGAGCGTGGAAGCAGCATTTACAATATGACCTAGAGATTTGCGAAGTGCATACGGATCTGAATTTTGCAGACCCGTTGACTAAAACCTCTCTCACAAGCAAAACATGATCAAACCCCAGAACTCATTGAGTCTTAATCACATGATGATGTGAACTAGTTTAGTGACACTAGTAAACTCTTTGGATGTTGGTCACATGGCAATGTGACCTGTGAGTGTTAATCACATGGCGATGTGAACTAGATTATTGACTCTAGTGCAAGTGGGAGACTGTTGGAAATATGCCCTAGAGGCAATAATAAATTAGTTATTATTATTATATTTCCTTGTTCATGATAATCGTTTATTATCCATGCTATAATTGTATTGATAGGAAACTCAGATACATGTGTGGGTACATAGACAACACCATGTCCCTAGTAAGCCTCTAGTTGACTAGCTCGTTGATCAATAGATGGTTACGGTTTCCTGACCATGGACATTGGATGTCGTTGATAACGGGATCACATCATTAGGAGAATGATGTGATGGACAAGACCAAATTCTAAGCCTAGCACAAAGATCGTGTAGTTCGTATGCTAAAGCTTTTCTAATGTTAAGTATCATTTCCTTAGACCATGAGATTGTGCAACTCCCGGATACCATAGGAATGCTTTGGGTGTACCAAGCGTCACAAGTGGCTGGGTGGCTATAAAGGTGCACTACGGGTATCTCCGAAAGTGTCATTGGGTTGTACGAATCGAGATGGGATTTGTCACTCCGTGTGACGGAGAGGTATCTCTGGGCCCACTCGGTAGGACATCATCATAATGTGCACAATGTGACCAAGGGGTTGATCATGGGATGATGTGTTACGGAGCGAGTAAAGAGACTTGCCGTAACGAGATTGAACAAGGTATCGGCATACCGACGATCGAATCTCGGGCAAGTACAATACCGCTAGACAAAGGGAATTGCATACGGGATTGCTTGAATCCTTGACATCGTGGTTCATCCGATGAGATCATCGTGGAACATGTGGGATCAACATGGGTATCCAGATCCGCTATTGGTTCTTGACGGAGAACGTCTTGGTCATGTTCAGCATGGTTCCCGAACCCGTAGGGTCTACACATAAGGTTCGGTGGCGCTAGAGTTGTTATGGGAAATAGTATGTGGTTACGAAGGTTGTTGAGTCCGGATGATATCCGGACATGACGAGGAGCTCGGAATGGTCCGGAGGTGAAGATCGGTATATTGGACGAAGGGTATTGGAGTCGAAATTGTTCGGGGTACGGTGATGACCAGCGTGTCGAAAGGGGTTTGGAGGCCCGGCAAGCTTTGGGGGCCTTATGGGCCAAGGGAAGAGGGCACATCAGCCCACTAAGGGGCTGGCGCCCTCCACCCCATATCACATAATCTGGAGAGGTGGGGCGCCACCCTAGGGCAGCCACCCTCCCGGCTTGGGGGCAAGTTTCCTAGGGGGGGGGCGCGAAAACCCATCTAGGGTTTTCCCTATGGCGCCGCCCTCCCTAGGGAACCCTAGGCGCCTCCCCTCCTCCCTTCCCTATATATAGTGAGAGAGAGAGGGCAGCCGCACCATTCCTGGCGTAGCCCTCTCCTCCTCCAACACCTCCTCCTCCGTAGTGCTTGGCGAAGCCTGCTTGGGAGAACCACGAGCTCCACCACCACCATGCAGTCGTGTTGTGGAGTTCTCCTCAACTTCTCCTCTCCCTTGCTGGATCAAGAAGGAGGAGACGTCCCGGGCTGTCGTGTGTTGAGCGCTGAGGCACCGGTGTTCGGTGCTTAGATCGGAATCAACCGCGATCTGAATCGCTCTGATCGACTCCTTCATCCACGTTCTTGTAACGCTTCCACTTAGCGATCTACAAGGGTATGTAGATGCACTCTCAATCCCCTCTCTCTTGTTGCTAGAATCTCCATAGATTGATCTTGGTGATGCGTAGAAAATTTTGAATTTCTGCTACGTTCCCCAATAGTGGAAGTGATCATCGGTGTCCGTGGCGTCTGTGATGAAGAATTCAGTAGTCGCGCCAAGCGCTCCCCAAAAACCTTATCAATCTTCTCCCGTACTGGACTCGAAGTAGTGGGGTGTCAAAGGCCTATAGTCCCATCCTGCGGTGCACGCCGCAAGTTGGGATGGGTAAGAACCTAGCAGTAGCTGAGTGCTTGGAATTCGATGGCGTGAGGCACCTGATGGTCTGGTGTGTCATTCTGGAGAGGAGCAGCCTCTTTTTTATAGGTACATGAGGAGGAGGCGAAATGAACCGACAGCAGTCGAAGGGTGGAGCGTTCTATTCAATCTCCACTACAGCAAAAAAACGTTTCAGCTCCTATGTGACCTTTCATATATCATTCATGCGTGGCAAAAATTTAGGCAACGACTTGGCTCATTCCCGCAACCCGTGGTGCGTGCACGTCGTGACGAGGCATGGCGAGGCGGGCGGCGGCGAAGGAGGTGAGGGAGTCCTGGTTTAGGGGGTCTTCGGCCTGCCGACCTATCCCTTGTGGGCCGGACTATTGGGCCGCGTTGCCAATGCTAGGAGGCTGAACTATGCGGAGACCCCATATCCGGGCAGGAAGCTTTTTGGTGCCTTGGTGTGTCCTCCAAGTCAAGACGAGAAGAATCAGCATGTTTATTCTTTCCTTGTAAATGGCCATGTATTATCCTAGTACATCTGGTGTCTATATAAACCGGAGGGTTTAGTCTGTGGAGGCTAGAAGAACAAACATCATCCTACTAGTTTAGGGTTTAGTTCATCTCATCTCGTGGTAGATCGACTCTGTAATCATCCTATACACATCAATATAATCAAGCAGGACGTAGGGTTTTACCTCTTCGAGAGGGCCCGAACCTGGGTAAACACTGTGTCCTTCGTCCCTTGTTCCCCATTGATCCAAGATCCACAGCTCGAGACCTCCTACACGAGATCCGCCGGTTTTGACACCGACATTGGTGCTTTCATTGAGAGTTCCGCTGTTGGATCGCCGAAGGATCGATGGCTCGCCTGATCATCGGAGATGGCATCAACACCGGGGACATCTTCGTCCCCGGCCAGCTCTTCGTGTTTGGCAGCGTTGTTCTGCACGCCAACTCGACCAGGTCGACAGTTTCGCCCCTGAGGACCAGATCATATTCGGCAACCTAGAGTACGTCACTAACGCTCGGGGCGACCTAATCTTCACTGGCTTCTCGACCTCATCTGAGACGCCCACGGACCCCGAAGCGTCAACTTTGGGGCCTCTCACGGATCCGACCTCTGGATCGGCCCTTACCTCACTATTGGCTTTAAGCCCGGATGCAACCTCCACGTCCGAAGATCGGGAGTCACCCTCTGCTGGACTCGCCCTCCTCGCCGCGGATCTGGCTTCGAGTCTTTAGCATGATCTCGAATAGAAGAAACATGAACTCATACTGAGCAGCGGAGGAAGAATTAGCATTGGCGTTGACGTTGCCCCATGTCGTCGAGGAGGTCTTCGACGTTGGGAAAGAAGTTGTCATTGAGGAAGTGATCGTCAGCGTTTGTGGCATCCGTGATGAAGAGATCAGTAGTTGCGTAGAGCGCTCCCCAAAAAACTTATCACCCTTCTCCCATACAGGACTCGAAGTGGTGGGGTTTGAGAGGCCTATTGTCCCAATCTGTGGTGCTAGCTGCAAGCCGGGATAGGAAAGAACCTAGCAATATCTTAGTGTTTGGAACTTGGTGGCGTGAGGCAGATGCTAGACGGGAGACAAAACAAACCAGCAGAGTCATCATATTGGCAGATGCTAGACGTGAGGCAGATGCAACCTTCCTTATAAGGAGGTCCAACTCGTACAATATTAGCATTATGAGACTAAACTTTAGTCCCACCTCTTGCCTTGCATGAATGGGATAATTGCGCCTCTAGGGTTTATTAGGAATTCTGAAAATGGTGAAAATGGTTATTGGGCTGGCCCAAAATAGACCAAATTCCAGCAGAGTCATCATATTGGCCCAATCATAATAACTGCCAATATAATGATTCTGACGGATGCTCAAAAAAATATAATGATTCTGACCAAAATGACACTCTCGCAGAGTCACCTTATTTGAGAGAATTGCCATAATTTATGGTGCGACCTTCATATATGGCCTCTCAGCCTCCATATTTAACGACTCGGGGCTGCCTTTTGGATCGCAGTCCATATAACAATTGCATCTGAATGCCCCCATGCCGCTCCTTATGACGACTTGAGCAACCACCAATCCCCGCCGCCAAGGAGGCTCCTGTCATCCCTTCCTTCCTTGTCGTCGCTGTTCGGCACCACCAGGCAAAGCTCTCTGTGGCTGGCGGTGGCGGCGGGCCATCTCGCATCTTTTCCTGCTTTGCAATGGCAATTTCCCCCTATTTTTCTTCCACTTGAGTCGTCTCCGACGGGGTGTCATCCTCCATTGCCGTTGGGTGCTCCCAGGATGGATTACGCCATCCTGTCGGCTAGATCCTCCAGAGGGCCTCCATCGTGGTCCGGCTTGCCCAAGATCCACCCATGGAGTGGTGTAGCGCAAGGGAAGGGGTCGTGGCGACTCCTATGGCAGTTGAGGTCATGTGCTCGTTCTTGTTGCCAGCGGGTGATTCATTCATGTGGCTTTTAATGTATACGAGACCAACAACATAGGGCTCTAGGGCTCCAGACCCGATCATGTAGCTGTTGTGCCCTGGGCGAGGCTCTCTCCCGCGAGATGGCAGTTTGCGGTGGTGTGCTTAGACAGCGGTGATGGTACATGTGATGGCCACTCCAGCTACGGCGAAACCCTTGTTGTTGATTTTGGTTACCATCAAAAGGTCTTTATGAGGTTCCTATCATTAGATTCGGTGTCCGCTGCTGGAGGCTCATACTGACGATGTTGCGGGATGCAACCGAAAGGCTCCTTTGTGGGTTTAAGTGATTCCCACTCCATCTGGTTTGACTTCGATGATGAGATGCAATCTATGGATGATAGATTGACGCAGAGGGTATAGTTGTGCAACGGCTACACTGGGATTTGACACTTGTAGTTACTGGGATCGTGGAAAAGTGGTGGCGACGACACTTTATTGACTTCAATTTGATGGTGCTTCTCGAGTACCTAGTCTCAAGCTCCGCGGTAAAAACCCTAGGTCTTACCTAAGTTAGTTTTACCTGACAATGATTATGTTTTTTCATCGTTACCTTGTTGAAGACATTGCTCGGATATACTCGAACTAGTTCTTCAGGGTGAAAACCCTAATTCTGATCTTTAGTGTCTGGATCCGGCGATGACAACGTTTGAACGTCGTTCCCTTATTGAGGGCGTTGTTCTTGAAGAACCTCATTGTCTTGTGGTGTAAAGGATGGTTGGTGCAGATATGGTGACTGATGTAGTTTGCTAGTTGATGTTTTGATCGCTTCAAGATTATTTTTTTCTCGCTTATGCATATCTTTGGTCTTGTATGACTTTGCTATTTGTCGGTGTGTTTTTGTGCATGTGCATTGGTGTTGGTTGTGTGCATCCTAACTATGTGGAGGCCGGGTGTGCTCATTGTATTTGTATCCACTTGATGCTTTATTTTGAGTCCACAAAATCCACCCTTTATCAAACAAATATTACAGTTGCATGTGGACTACATGTGGTGCAAAACAAAACTTTAGGTGGCCCTTCAAGACTTCAAACACATTCAAATACTTGAAAATGTAAGACATGAATCATTTCCCAGGGACATCAATACTTCTAGAAATTTAAAATACAAGTACCAAAGTTCTTCTTGTGTCGATAGGTTAAAAAATATAATCTCACTAATATCCCAACTAGTTGCCACTTTTAGATTTTATCTCAATGAATTTTCCTTTTGTCTCAATAAAGTATGAGTGACTGTTCAAATCAATTTAAGAACATTCAGACATATTTAATAAATTTTGGAATGATTTAACCAGCATTCCACCCAAATATCAATTATGTTTGTCAAATTTCAAACAAACTTCACACGCGTTCGGTTTCACAATCATTAACAAAGTGTTTTCACTAGTAAATATTATTCCAATGACAGTCCATTTTTTTTGTTCAAATATTTCTTAGTCTGATAAGAGACGGAAACAATTGAAATTTGTGTGATATCACCGTGAATTTTTCAGAAATTGATTCAAGTGTGACTATAATAATCAAATTTTGTGTGAAATCTAGGTGTAACGTTTATGAAAATGATTTGAAATAATTAGAACTTCTATGCATTTTTGAATTCTATTGAAATTAAGAGTGAAGTTATTGATTTTTATGAACATTATCGAAATGCTTTGTAAAATGTTCAAACAATAAACTCCCACTAAAGTAATACAAAATTTAAAAAACATGTCATTTCTTGTAATGCGCCAAAATAACTGAACAAATTTGCATTGAATATTTGATGGAAACTTAAAAAATCAATGAAAATGAAATGTTTAGTACATGTATGAAATGTTTCAAAAATTAATTTGAAATGGTTGAAATAATTAATTATAAACTAGTTGAAACTTAGCCATGACTTCTTATTTCAAAGGCCTTTTCACCATACATGGTTGAAAGTTCATTGTTCCCCAATGGTATTTCGTGTTGATGACAATGAGGTTAGTGTGACTAATGTCAGTTATCTAGTTTATCTCACGACATTGGTTGCTCTGTGGTTATTGAGGGAGATGGGTAGGGCCCTAATTCATAAAGGGTAAAGGTGTCGGTATTATTTGAGTTGTTGGGAAGCTGCACTAGCTATTATATGTATAGAATGACTATCTTGTTTTATTTTCTTGTATTTAGAGTTTCCAAGCATCATATGAATACAAAAGCAAAAAATGGAATGTTGATCTTGTAATCAAGACAATATTCTGGATACCTTATCTTACCTAATATGTATATATGAAAGATTTCGCAGCAGGTGTCGATCTCACTCCCTCGTTAGACTATGAAACTAAATGTCAATTTTGCGTATAAAATGTTACTTATGTTGTGTAAAGACTAGTAGGTGATGCCAAAAAATGTTCTAAATTTGGTTTCTATAAGTGGAAAAATTAACATTGTAACAATGCCTAAAGTTTCATACTAGATTGCAAGATCATTTAAAATCTTTGTGACTGTATACCACAGAAGTGGTAGCTAGTAGAAGACGACCAAATAATTTTTGTGCTTGGCCCCTTATTCATGAGCATAATCAAAAATATAGTGCACAAATTAGAGAACCCACTATTTGATAGCAAACTATATATTAAGTGTTTCGAAACAATTTGTTCGATATTTACATGACCAAATAGCTATGTCTAAAGAACAAGAGACTTGCATGTCAGTTTCTCGAAAAGTTAGTTGACATATGTAAAACCTGTTACATAAAAAATATCTAGTAGTTCAAGCTGACAGTTGTTTCTCGGAAACATGATAATAATGTGAAAACAACATCGTAATTGCGTAGAAAACTGACTAACTATTTTCGGGACCTCTTAACTTCTAAGTTAAGTCTGGAATCCCTCCCGCAAAAAAATAGTCAGAAATTTCAAAAAACCGTATTTTTAAAACTTTATAGCTATCTATAAAAAATTGGCTACCACATCGCATCATCTTATCTATTAAAATCAAATGGCGCCTCACATTTATTTATATTAAAAAAATTACTTGTGCATAGCACATTTCCTAAAACTGATATCTTAATAATTATACATATTTGTTTAACCACATATAAATGTGATTATTTGTTAAGAGATAATATTAGTCTTATAGAGCTCTAGATTTTATCAAATGCCAATACATTACATTTAATTATATTGGAACCATATTTTTCAACAATATTTTTTTTCGCAACTAGATTTATGTTAGTTATCATTGCCGTGAACCTTATTTTGCAACTAAATTTATGTTATTTATCATTGTCCCCCAATTTAGTTTGGTACATTGCCCTTTAATAGAATCATCACTTGATTGATGTTACGTAGATGCGAGTACATAAAGTGCACTAGTATGCATGCAGGTGCATTTGACGATCCTTAAATATTTTATGATATAGAAATGAGAGTGCATTTTGAACAAAATATCTTGGTAGGGTTTCTAGAGTTTTTGGTTGTATATTAAAAAATCCCAATGTATGATGAGCCTATAAGTAGTTTGTCCATATATGAAACATTAGCTTTATTCTTGGTCTTCCAGTATTTTAAAAATATGGCATTCATGTGTCATGATGTTCATATAGTTATCATGAAAGATATGACGCTTAGTATGTGATATAAAAGATCATTGGCAACAAGCACAACATAATTTATTACAAAATATAAGGTTACAATACTATTTATTTTGGATTTTCCTTGGTTTGACCCGCAATTTGCATAAATATATGCAAAGGTATAATTCTATATAATATTTATCCATGGTTTTAGTAATCGCAAATAATATTTCATGTTGTTATTCTTTGAGGATCAGTTTTGGTGTCATTTTTTGAAAGAAAAAAGAAAAGGTAAAAGAAAATCCTATTCAGTTGCAAGTTATTTTCTCATGTTTACAATGCCATCCATCTTTAGCCCGTGTTGTAGTTCTGGGATTGTCATGTTGGGTTATCATTTTATTGGGGGGAGATTAGTAGTTATATTTGCACCTGATATGATAGAATTTTCACACTAGGCCTTGTAAAGATTGAAGGATGTAGCCTATTTGACTCGTCAAGTTTAGTTATGTTCCATGATGTGCTTATGGTGGATGTGGTGAGTCTTGGATAGTACTTCGGTTGCATGTGTGAAAAGTGCAACAACGAAGGGATGGTTTCTATGAGGCTTGCTTCGGCACACCATGTTTTGAGAAGCTTACAACTTTGAATAACAAATCTATGGTGGAGACAATAATGTACTCCTTTAGTGAAAAAACTAGTTTAGTCTGTGTGATATGTAGATGTATTCAAACAAGTCCAATTAGTCACAATAAATGCTGAAAAAACGTTGGTGGATATTAATTGTTCTTTATTTATTTTTGTGGTACCCTAGAATCAATTTGGACATATCATGTTGTTTGATGGCCTTATCTATTCTTCTTCTAGAGATCATCCCTTATTTTTGTTTATGTCTCCCACTCCTCGGATGACACATCATCAATTATGGGAACAGTCTGAATTTTGCTTCACTGAGAAATCAAAGAAGAAACAACACACATGCAAACTAATAAAAAAGACGAAGCACTATTTGTATTTGATGCCCCAATCCATTAGTGGAGACCCATGCGGACCAGAATGCGGCTGACAAGAAATCAAATCAATTAATCCGATCTCCCAATAGAGTTAAATTTAATAACACTAGGCTTAATCAGACCAAAATTAGATTAACCACTCTTCATTAACTACGTAAAGTACAAAAGTACCCTTCGTTAGGTTGATTTAAGATATGTACCATCTTTTTTGGTGGTGGTGGTGGTGTGTGTGTGGGGAGGGTAATAGCAATCTCAGAGCCTTCGTATCATATTGTGTGATTCAAATATATGTTCCATCCTTTGTATAAGTGGAAAACGAAGAATACATCACTAAACATTGTTTTGAGATGGTCAACAATGCAATTTGAGAGTTCATTGAGCTAAAATGGTATGCAAATTTATTTATTTCTTGGCATAACCGTATTTATATGGCCAGTGGCATGTGAATAATGTTGTGAAGAAGGTTCATGGTTTGGTTGGTGCGTATGGAATTCTACATCCGTCCGCTGACTAGTACAATGTGCGCACATCATTTCTTTTTCTTTTTTTTGCAAAAAAACTTTCAATCTATTCATCTTCAATCATGACAATAGAGGACGGGGCGTCGACCCGTTGGCTGGACAGCTGGGGTTGCTACCAGCCCACCCAAATTCAAGTTCCGGCTCGGACGCGTGGTGCTCGCGGAGTTTCTCCTATAAAGAAATGCCAACGAGAGTTAGCCCTTGGGTTGGTCTCATTTTTTTTATCATGACAATAGAACGAACACCATAAATAATAAAAATTACATCTAGGTCCGTAGACCACCTAGCGACGACTATAAGCACTAAAGCGAGCCAAAGGCGCGCTGCCGTCATCGCCCCTGCCTCGTCAGAGCCAGGCAAAACTTGTTGTAGTAGATAGTCGGGAAGTCGTCGTGCTAATCGACCATAGCAATGTTGATCTGGATTTTGTGCTCCAGCTCCGGCCATGTCGGTCTCTAAGCCGATGGGCCTGGGTTGGGCTCTCTCCAGCGAGGTGGTAGTCGACTCCTCCACCATTGGCGTTGGTCCTTGGCGACCATTCTGACCTATGGCGGCGGACTTGTTGCGAATTGGGATGGGTACCGAAAGGTATACGTGACGTTTCATCTCACCAGACCCGGTGGCTAACCTCGGTATGGAGATGCAAACTATGGATGACGGTTTGACGCAGAGGGATGATTGTGCGGCGGTGGCGGTCCACACCGCATGTAGCTAGGATGCGAAAAGTGGTGATGATAACACATAAGTGACATCGATGGTGGTTCTATGCAAGCACCTGGTCATGAGTTCCGGGGTGAAAGCGTAGGTTTCCGTGTTGGATATACCTGGCAATGGCGATGTTTTAAGTTGTTACCTTGTTGAAGACATTGCTCGAATATGCTCAAATTGGTTCTTCAGGGTGAAAGCCTAGACTCCGACCTTGGGTGGTTGGATCCGGTGACAACGACGAATAAGCGTCGCTTTCTTCGTGAAGGCGTTGCTGTTGAAGAATCTCGTCCTCCGTGTGATGTCATGTGATGGTTGGTGCGGATATGGTAATTTCTGTAGTTTGCAGATCGCGGATCGGATTGCTTTGGATTTTTTTTCCTCGCCCATGCATAGCTTTGGTCTTATATGACTTTGCTATATGTCGGGTATTTTTTTGTGTGTGTTTGTAATGTCTGTGTGCATCTTAGCTATAGAGAGGCCGGATGTGTGCTCAACTGCTCATTATATTTTGTATCCTTTTGATGCTCCATTTTGAGCAAATAAAATCCACCCTTTATCCAAAAAAAAAACAATTTCCTAAGAAGAGACAGAAAACGAAGGAATTGTATACGAAGAATCATGCCTTCTCATGTCAAAAAACAGAACGATCAGCCAGCCGTAGCTAGTGGTCGGGACCCTTGGGGCTGGGCCCGGCCGGCAGCCTCCCCAAGAGCATCTCCGCCGTCTCCCTCGCCTTCTCAGCCGCCACCACCGCGGCCGGGTACACCGCAGAGTAGGCCGCACCGTCTTCACTCCTCCCTTCTGGCGCCGGCCGCGCCGCGCCTGCAGGACCGGCTCGGGCGACCAGAAAGACGGCCCCGAGGAAGACGAGAGCCACCGCACGCCGCCTCGACGATGATGCCATCACACAGAAGACAGAACTGCCGACGATTGAAGGTGGTGTTGGTGTGATGTGCGACTGAACAAACTCTGAAGAAACGAGCGACTCTGCAGGGTTGTTTGGTTGGTGTAGTTCGTCGTGTGTGCGAGTGTGGTTTTATAGAGGTGGCGGCTGTCTGAGGATAGGTCGGTGCCGGTGAGGTTGGCGTGTATGCCGAGCTCGCAGAACGGCCATGGAAAAAGACGTGTAGATGTGCTGACCGACCGACGAGCTGAGAATTCTTGCCTCTCCTTGGCCCGCAACTGCAAGTGAAGAAGCCCTGGCATCTACTAACAGTCTCGCAGCTGGGCGTATGCGGATTTGATATCGCTGATGAAAAAAACGGAAGGTCGGAATGGAGGTCTCAAATTCTGTTGCGGTGTGCTGTCCGCGAGGAAGAGGAAAGTTCATGGGCACCGCGCACGTACGTGCGTGTGAATGTAATCAACCGGCCTCGCTGCTCTGGCTTTGCAGAGGCTTCCTTTGCCCAGGCCCTGACTGTCAACTGTAAAACAATCCGGGAGACTAACGAGTCGTTGGTATCAGGCAACCTCGACTTTCTCAGTTTAGTACTGAAAGTTCCAGGCGCCCCCCTGCAGCCAGCCTGCGGATCATGCTTCGTCACTCTGGCCCAGGTCGCCTTCACTTTTCACGTCTTCCCATCGTTAAACGCTGAAACGCGCTAGCCAGCTACAGGGTTTTCGTTGACTTGCCGACTATGTTGTACCACTCCCTCCATTCCATAATGTGCGTCCACCCTTATCGAAATGACAAATTCAGTGGTATAATTTTTGCTTCCGTCGCAGTCGATCTCGTTGGTTAAATTTATGATCAAACTTAAATCTCAGTAAATACGGACGCACTGTATTATGGAATGGAGAGAGTTGTAGCTGCATTCATGGCTTGTCATATACGACTTCTTTCCTCTTTGGATCATCGAACTACTCTTCTCGTCACCAAATTTATTTCCGCATAAAACACGGCATTAACTTAACTTGTCGGCGAAGTGCGGAGGAGGACTTTCCTAACAGAGCCTCCTCCCAACCCCGCGTCGCCCTCTGGCGACACGGGGAGAACCCTAAGTCCCGCCGCCGCCAACCTCCTTTCCCCCCTCCTTGTCTCGTCGCCGGCTAAGGCCGTGCAGCCCAAAGGAAGGTAGTGGCAGGGTGGCTCGCGAGTGTGCGTGCATGTCAGGCCCAGGAGCTTGCTGCCTGCATTGCAACCGCGACCTTGCGGTGAGGTGGCGCTTGCTGGCAGCGCGGCAGTTGTGGCTTCATGATGAAGTGGCGGTGGCGGCGGGCATAGACTGGTTCGACGCGACGGTGCGACTTGGTGGCGCCCAGATCTGGGCCCACACAGGCTCTCCAGCGGTGGCGGCGGCGCTCGGGTCTATGCTAGTGCGCTGGGGCGGCAGCCTCAGGTCGCGGTGGTGTCGTTCTCTTCTTCTTGAGGCGGAGGTGCGGCGGGGTGGCTGGTCCAGGCGTCGCGACTGGATCCGTTGGCTCGGGCCGCCAGTGTGCTCCTACGTCTCAGCGGCTGCGCTGGATACCCTGGCCGTAGGGACGCCGGGGTTGAGGCGTATGGTGGACCCGCCTGTTTCTGGAGGCGTGTGGTGGAGGGTAAGCTATGTCACTAGTGCAGAACCGGGCTATAGCACTGGTTCGTAAGGGCCTTTAGTGCCGGTTCTATAACTGGCACTAAAGGGTGGGGACTAAAGGTCCCCCCCTTTAGTACCGGTTCTGCATGAACCGCCGCTAAAGGGCCATTACGTGGCACAAGCCAGCGCCGGGGGTGGGGAGCACTTTAGTATCGGTTGGTAACACCAACCGGTTCTAAAATGTTTGGGGGATTTTGGATTCATGATTTCTTTTTTTTTATTTTGTGTTTTCCATTTAATTCTTTTTCGTCCATATACGAAGCCATCAAGGCGGAATTCTGTAGAACTGTGTAGTGTGCTTGAGTGAGAGAATGTCCGTCCATACATATTACTTGATCCCCTCCTAGCGTGCCTTTTCCATCCAGTCTGCCCTTATGCCGCGATTCAGGAACACCAATCAGCTTAAGGTCGGGAATAAAGTCAATACAAAACTCAATGACCTCCTCATTTTCATGGCCCTTGGAGATGCTTCCTTCTAGCTAGCACGGTTATGAACATATTTCTTTAAGACTTCCATGAACCTCTCAAAGGGGAACATATTATGTAGAAATACAGGACCCAAAACGTTAATCTCTTCGCATAGGTGAACTAGGACGTGCATCATGATGTTGAAGAATGATGGTGGGAACACCAACTCGAAACTGACAAGACATTGCACCAAATCATTCTTTAACCTTGCTGGATCGATTATCTTCTGAGAGATTGCATTGAGGAATGCACATAACTTCACAATGGCTAATCGAACATTTTCTGGTAGAAGCCCCCTCAATGCAACTGGAAGCAGTTGCGTCATAATCACGTGGCAGTCATGGGACTTTAGGTTCTGGAACTTTTTCTCTGCCATATTTATTATTCCCTTTATATTCGACGAGAAGCCAGACGGTACCTTAATACTGAGCAGGCATTCAAAGAAGATTTCCTTCTCTTCTTTGGTAAGAGCGTAGCTGGCATGACCCTGATGTATGCCGTCTTTTCCGTGCATACGTTGCTGGTCCTCCTGTGCCTCTGGTGTATCTTTGTCTTCCCATACACGCTCAAGAAGCCAAGCGGGGTCACGCAAAGATTTTTCGTCACGTGCATCACGTCGATTGCCGAGCGGACCTCCACTAGTGCAGAACCGGCCTTTAGTGCCGGTTCGTAACGGCCTTTAGTGCCGGTTTGCCAACCGGCACTAAAGAGTGGGGACTAAAGCCCCCCCCCCCTTTAGTACCGGTTCGTCACGAACCGGCGCTAAAGTGACACCACATGGCACGAGCCAGACCCGTGTGCGCATAGGACATTAGTACCAGTTGGTAACACCAACCGGTACTAAATGTTGGGTGGGTTGGCTTTATTTTCCATTCATTTTTTTGTTTGCTGGTATTTCACGATACTACAAATTGTACATGTTATGCATATATATAAATATATTTTCTCATACGTAGAACCCTATATATATATATATATATATATATATATATATATATATATATATATATATATATATATATATATATATATATATATATATATATATATATATATATATATATATCATCGAATGTCTCACAACCAACACCATTAATTATTCACACATACACATATATATACATATACAATTTCTCCTACATATGTTGCCTTTGGTGCCTCCGGAGCACGATGACAAGTGGTTCACGGGGGGTGGTAGCGGGTAATAGTATTCTCCTTTGGGATCTATGACCTGGTCGAGCAAAAATCCGCTATTTCCTCTTGAAGTGCTAGTATGCGGTCCGATGGTAGGAGCTTATCCGCACCTCTCGAACTGTTAAGAAGGAGATCAATATGCATGTGTGTTAGTTGTGTGACTAGATATCGATAATGGTGTGAATAGTGTTCGACAAGCGTACCCAGTCCTGTCTATCAGATCTGCTCCTTTCGCATGTCATCATGCGAATGTTCTATAAGCGTAGAATGCACACAGATTATTCCCGGCTACCTGCTTGGGCATTTACGAGAATGGAATTGAATCAGATAATGATTAATCAAGCATGATAATTAATTAATGATATTGAAACAAGAATTAAAGAGATGGTAGCTAGCTAGTACTACTTAATTACTTACCTTTGGTCGATGCCAAAACAACTTTTTTGCCCACTTGCCTGGAGTCACCTTGATGAACTTTGCCCATGCCCTGCCCGCCGGCAAAGAAAATTAATAAAGGGGTTATTAAATAGTTCATATCAGGAAATGACGAACTAATAATAGGTCGAGATATAGTTAATAATGATTGAAATTACCTGTTGACTATCCCCTTCACGATGGTGAAGTCTTTATCTGCTTTAGTTAGTGAGTCCAGTAATTCAACTTTTCCTTCCTCAACTTTAATGTCTAACAAGACCCAGTGCCAACTATATGCGCACAGTGCCAACTATATGCGCACACGTTTGCATGTCTTAATTAAGCGAGCATGTGCATAAAATTAATCAACTACCGTAAACCGTATACACTTAATTATTAACATCTAGCTACCTAGTAAGCAAAAACAGAATTTGTAGTACAAGACAGTGTGACTCACGAGAAGTTGTAAGGAAGTAGTATATCTTCATAGGTATTGAGGCGCTTCAAGAACTTTAGCATGCTTTCCTCTACACAATCTTGATAATATTCAATCTGCCATATGTCCTCATTAATGGTATTTGGGTCAATGAACCCAACGCCATAGCGTCCAGATTTTTTCATTTCATACATCTTCATCCTGCATATAATACCACAGAAAAAGAATATAGTGAGGATAATTACATGTAATGATTGATCAAAATTATCACTACATAACTAGCTTGAGACTTAAATTACAGAAAGAAATCACTTACAGAGACAATAGCGAGCGATAGACTTGTCGAGTGCGTCTTGATTGTATAACTGAAATAGTTCTGGATACTCAATGGCCAGAGCTTTCTCATGGTAATAATGCTCATGCTTGACATTCACCATGAGGGACTCTCGATTGGAAATCTTGGTAATGTTCATGTACCATTGATGCAATTGATACATTCTCGTTGGGAGGTCCTTTACCTTGTCTGGATGGACCAAAGGTTGGCTCTGAACATATTTCCATGCTATTTTCGATTCTCTAAGCGGAGGCATGAGCTCGATTTCGAGGAGTTGTCCAACAGAGATATTGAGCATTTGAGCCTGCATTACATGATCCTCCATTATTACCACATCGCCATGCTGGGGAACGCTAACGGTTTGCCCATAATAATATTTGGCGCGCGTACTCCTCTCATGTATTGTTGGCACAACAAGCGGGGGGATCGCTTGCGCCGCCTGTTCTCCCAACTGGGGAACGGTTTTCCCGCATTTTTTGCCAGCTGCTTGTTGGCTCGAGCTCAAGCTCGCTTCCTTCTTTAGCCGTTCTCGATGTAGTTTCCTGATTTGGCGCTCATAGTCCGAGTCAACAGGCTTGGGAGCTGGTTCTCTAGCCATATTAATGAAGTGGTCAATTACTTTCTCAGGCACTTTCTCCTTTGGCGGCGGTGCCGGTTTCGGTCCAAAATGGACGTCCACTTGGGCTTGCACTATGGCTGCATTTTGCTCCTTAGTCATGTCGTAAGGCCTCTGAGGAAGAGGAGCGAGGCTTGGACCATATTTATATCGCTTGTCTTCGCCTGTACTTCCTGAACTACCTCGACTCGTACCGCTACGCACCAAAGCTGCGGCATGTCTCTTCTGCGATTGCTGAGATGGCGGAGACGGCTGACGTGGCTGAGTTTGACCAGGAGAAGTGGTCTGACACGGTGCCGGATTTGAAACCGGAGAAGTGGCATGACGCTGTGCCGGACTTGAAACCGGAGGAGTCAGCTCACGCGTTCGGGGACTTGGAGGAGGTGGAGGACTTCGAGGAGGAGTCGGCTCACGCGTTTGTTGACTTGGAAGAGCGGGAGTCTGCTGACTCGGTGGCGGACTTCGAGGAGGAGTTGGAAGACGACGCGGTGTCGGTGGACTTCGAAAGATGATGCAATCATTTCTCCATAGGATGATACGATGTATGGCCTCTCCCAGTGTGCGCTCGTCTTCACCTCCAGGAATGTCAAGCTGTAGCCCCGAATATGGGTCCGCCACTTAATCAACCATGACACGAGCATAACCCTCTGGAATCGGGATGCAATGGAAGGTTGCTTCGGGGGTAACTGGAAAAGCAACGTCGTCCGCCACCTTCATGGATATGTTCTTCATTTTGGAGTGTAGCTCACAGTTAGTGTTCTCTATGATGTCATCCACGAGGTATGTATCCAGCAGTGTGTCTCCGGGGCAGAACCAACGCTGCTTCTCGGCATGGATGGGGCGGTGCTATCCAATGCTGGGCGATCATCCGCTTGCTGCCGCTTGAGACCCCCTTTCTGGCTAAGTGAGTCGATCTGCTGCTGCTGCTGCTGGAATTTGAGTGCAGTCCGCGTGCCTTGCTTCTAGGCCTTGAAGGCGTTCTGCGTCCTGCTTTCTCTGCTCCTCCTCCAGCTTCCTTTTCTTCTCCTCCTCCATCTTCCTTCTTGCACCGGTCCTGTAGTCCTCGTTCCATTCTGAAAAGTCCTCATACCAGGGAATAACGCCCTTGCCTCGTGTTCTTCTCGGCTGTTCAGGATTTCCCAGAGCGCGTGTAAGCTCGTCGTTCTCTCTGTTGGGCGTGAACACCCCCCCCCCTTCGAGCTCCTTCTATTGCGTCAATTATCTTTTGTCCGGCTCCTTTTAGATTTGCCTTCCGCGAAACTTCACGTGTCTTCGGGTCCAACGCCCCCATGCGCCTGAACCAAGTTACGCACAGGGGCAGTTCTAGTAACCGGAGTGACCCTGCATCCTCCATCTCTTGCTCATACTTATCCCACTTAGGCAATCCCACCGCGTAGCCACCTGGACCCAGCCTATGGAACTGCGTCTTTTTTGCGGCATTTGCCTTGTTTTTCATCGACCGTTCCTTAGATAATTCTGAATCCTTGAAGGTCACGAAATCGTCCCAGTGTTCTCTTTGCTTCTCCAGTGTTCCCGTGAAATCTGGAGTCTTCCTTTCATTAGCAAGGTAGTTGGCCCATACAGTTTTCTTGTGGGTGTTGAATGCAATTGCCATCTTCTTAAGAGCAGCGGCCTTGACTTTCTCCACATCTGCTTCAGTGAAATGATCTGGTAGGGTGAAATGTTCCATCAGAGATTTCAAAAGGTCTTTTTTGGCTCTGTCGTCGACCCAAGTAACACCTGGACATTTAGTCTTTGGCTCTTTCCATTCTTGAATGGAGATCGGGAGTTTGTCCTTCACAAGAACTCCGCACTGATGAGTCCACTTGTCCGCAACGTTTTTAGGCGTGAGGGGTTCGCCACTAAGTTTGGTGGATTCGATGTGGTACTTTACACCATCCTTCAACAATCTGCCTGGCCCTCGCTTTGTCTTGCTGTCTGTACAAGCAGATTTTCTCGATCCGGAGGGCTGAAAGAAGAAAGATCGATTCGTTAATATATCTTCAATAAAAAAACATGTGATGATCACCATGATGCATGCTTATATAAATATACCTCACGGTAGTCTTTGTTATTTGAAGATCAGCATTATGCGTGTCATCACAAACATTATGCGTGTCATCATAATCATAATCATAGTTCATGACTTCATCAGCTCGATTAAATCGAGATCGAATATCTTTTCATCACCCTCTCCGGTATTGTTCAGATATTGGGAGCCGTCATCTGCTTCATTCAGATCATCTAGCATGTGAGGGCTGCGTATGATGTCGAACAATTCCTCTTCTCTCTCTCTCTCCCGGTATTGTCCGCCATAGCTTTTACTTTACTAATACAGAAGAAATATAAAACAATTTAGTATTCAAATTACAATGCATGGATGCAATTAATCAATAAGGAAAAACTGAATCTCGAATACATCGTCTCGAATATATAATCTCGAATACATCATCGTCTTAATATATATAATCTCGAATACATCATCGTCTTAATATATATAATCTCGAATACATCGTCTCGAATATTATATATCGAATACATCACTGGCTAGGTACCTAAAAAAGATCGAGTACTACAGAAGAATCTAGGGCGCCACTCGCGGTTCCTGGGGCGCGGGCGGTGCATACCCAAAGAGAAGGAATCATCACAGGATCATATCTCCGGTCATCTGCCCAAAGAACCCGCCAAGTAGTGGAGAACTGGCGTCGTCCATAGCAGCCATGTAGCGATGGGCGTGCTCATCTTCCTCCACGACACGGTGAGGCACCACCTCCGGCGGGGCCGGCTGCCTCTGCACCGAATGTGGCCTGTGACGCCACCAAGAAGATCGAGGTCGACGATGGGACCCGAGGTCGGGTTCCTCACCAAGCGGCGCCCTCCGAGTAGCACCTCCCAATGCCAACCGGCGGAGCCAGGTCCGGACATGGGTCCTCTGAAGCAAGGCGTCATCGCGAGCAGGTCGACGGCGAGGATGCGGGCAGGCATATCGTCGAGAAGAAATACTATATGCCCATAAAAAGTAACATTTTTAAATGATTGGATTGTGATAACTAAAATTTATATATATGCAAATTCTAATAATTTGACATTAATCTAATTCATCTAACTAAAACTAATTCTAAAATTTCCTGATTATATAACTAACATTTCTATAACAATTCTAATATTTATATAACTAAAAACAGAAAAATTGCTAACATTTCTATAAATATTTCTATAACTAAAAACAGAAAACATTTATAACATTTCTATATAACTAACATTTCTAATATTTATATTACTAAAAACAGAAAAATTGTTAACATTTCTATAAATATTTCTATAACTAAAAACATAAAAAATTATAACATTTCTATATAACTAACATTTCTAATATTTATATAACTAAAAAACAGAATAATTTCTAACATTTCTATAACTAAAAAACAGAAAAATTTATAACAAACAAACTAATGTGTGTGTGTGTGTGTGTGTGTGTGTGTAGTGTGTGTGTGTGGACATGGCGGCCGGGGCGAGCTCACCGGCGAGGCGACGACGGGGCGGCGTTGACGGGCCGACAGGATGGGCGGCGACGACGGGCGGCCAGGGCGGCGACGGGACGACGGGGACAACGGGACGGGACGGCGGGCGGCGACATCGACGGGCGGCGGCGAGGGCGGGACGGCCGGGTCGGCGATGAGGGCGGGCGGCGACATCGACGGGACGGCGTGAGATCGGGCAGGCGGGCTTGACGGAGGGAGAAGCAGAGGAAGAAAGCAGAGGAAAGTGAATTTTTTCAACTGGTGTATATATAGGATGGACCTTTAGTACGGTTGGAGCCACCAACCGGTACTAAAGGTATGTTTTGGCCAGCCAAGCGGTGGAAGCGCACCTTTAGTACGGGTTGTGGCTCCAACCGATACTAAAGGGGTCTTTATACGGTTGGAGCCACGACCGGTACTAAAGGGGTGCGCTGGCTTCAGGCGGTGCGCAAGTTTAGTCCCACCTCGCTAGCCGAGGGGCTACCGCACTGGTTTATAAGCCCCAGTGTGGTAGCTCTCTCGAGCTCCTCTCCTAAGCAGGCCTATTGGGCCTACCTGTCCTCTTCTGCCCAGTGGGCCTACTGGGCCTTTGCGGGCCTGCGTCCTGGCCCAACAAAAGGTTGTGTTTCTAGTCGTATGCAGGCCGCTTTGACCAAGTAGGCGGCCTTTTTTATTTTCTTAATTTTTTTTGCTTTATTTATTTTTTTTGAGTTGTTTTTTTGCTGTATTTAGAGTTTCTTTGTGAATATTTTTGCTTTAGGTACAAAAAATTACAAACTTTCTGTTAGTGTCGGTAGTTTTCAAATTTGAATAGTTTAAATTTTGAATTATTTGAAATTTGTGTGAATCACTAATTTGTGAATAACTTAACTTTGAAAAAAGTTTTTCCAGTGATTCTTTTTTCTTATGTTTAATATTAGTGTGTTTTATCATTATATTCAATTTGGTAATGCTTAGGTTATTTAAAAAATGAAATGCCTTTGTAACAGTTGAGTTTTCGTCGGAAACCTTGATACTTCGAAAGAGATTGTCCATTTTGTACATGAAGTGCATCCAGTTTTTGCCGTAACCCTCTCTACTTTTTTGCACATGCTATTTGTATGAAATTATGATACCATGCCAACTTTCAACCTTTTCTGAGTTCATTTGAAATGTTTTTCAATTTCAGGGTCATTTAGCTAGAAAAAATCAGTAAATGCATGAAAAGAATTTGTTTGCACATAAAATTTCTTCGCGTTTCAAATGCCAAAACACATAACTACCCTAACTATTACAGACATTCCCTCCTGGGTGTGAAACACAGAAGAAAGTGATGATAGTGAAGCCGATCACATCCCAGATCTTTGGGTGTGAAACTTTTTCTTCGCGTGTGTCCCTTTGCGCCGTAGCCATGGACAATCTTCATCATTTAACTAGATGCTCGGGTCAATATTCACTGTGAATGGAGCAATTTCATCAATCTTTTCATAATATTCTGACATGTCTGTCTTGTCATCCACTCCCACGATGTTTCTTTTTCCTGAAAGAACTATGTGGCGCTTTGGCTCGTCGTATGATCCATTCACTTCCTTATCTTTTCTTTTTCTCGGCCTGGTAGACATGTCTTTCACATAAAAAACCTGCGCCACATCATTGGCTAGGACGAATGGTTAAATCGCATATGCAAGATTGTTGAGATCCTTGTTGTCATTCCGTACTTCGGGTCTTCCGTTACCCCGCCTCGTGTCATATTGACCCATTTGCACCGAAACAAAGGGACCTGCAAATCACCTCCATAGTTAAGTTCCCATATGTCCTCTATGTAACCATAGTATGTTTCCTTTCCCGTGTTGGTTGTTGCATCAAAGTGGACACCACTGTTTTGGTTGGTGCTCTTCTTATCTTGGGCGATCGTGTAAAATGTATTCCCATTTATCTGGTACCCTTTGAAAGTCATTATATTCGAAGATGGTAAGCGGGACAGCGAGTACAGGTCATTTGAATATCGCCATCATTCAGAAGGCACGTTTACGCAACCAACCGCGAAAGTCCTTGTTTGTTCGCGTGTAATCCGGTCGTCGAGACTTCTCCGGTGTTTGGACTGTAGAAAATTCTTGTGTTCCTCCATATACGGAGCCACCAAGGCGGAATTCAGTAGAAGCTGTGTATTGTGCTTGGTGAGAGAATGCATGTCCATACATATTATTTGATGCCCTCCTAGTGTGCCTTTTCCTTCCAGTCTGCCCTTATGCGCGATTCAGAACACCAATCGGCTTAAGGTCAGGAATAAGGTCAATACAAAACTGAATGACCTCCTCATTTTCATGGCCCTTGAGATGCTTCCTTCGCCTAGCACGGTTATGAACATATTTCTTCAAGACTCCATGAACCTTTCAAAGGGAACATATTGTGTAGAAATACAGGACCCAAAAGCGTTAATCTCTTCAAGAAGGTGAACTAGGGCGTGCGTCATGATGTTGAACAAGGATGATGGGAACACCAACTCGGCCCGACAAGACATTGCACCAAATCATTCTCGTAACCTTGGTATGATTTCTGGATCGATTACCTTACGAGAGATTGCATTGAGCAATGCACATAGCTTCACAATGGCTAATCGAGCGTTTTCGGTAAAGCCCCTCAATGCAACCGAAAGGAGTTGCGTCATAATCACGTGGCAGTCATGAGACTATAGGTTTCGGAACTTTTTCTCGCCATA
The DNA here is from genome assembly GCA_021605205.1 of Aegilops longissima. Classification (NCBI taxonomy): domain Eukaryota; kingdom Viridiplantae; phylum Streptophyta; class Magnoliopsida; order Poales; family Poaceae; genus Aegilops; species Aegilops longissima. Next base: position 513,896,983 of record CM038680.1, read on the forward strand.
TTTATTATTCCTTTATATTGACGAGAAGCCGACGGTACCTTCATGCTGAGGAGGAATTGAAGAAGATTTCCTTCTCTTCTTTGGTAAGAGCGTAGCTGGCGACCACGATGTATGCCGTCTTTTCCGTGCATATGTTGCTGGTCCTCCGTGCCTCTGGTGTATCTTTTGTCTTCCCATACACGCCCAAAAAGCCAAGCAGGGTCACGCAAAGATTCTTCGTCACCTGCATCACGTCGATTGCGGAGCGGACCTCTAGGTCTTTCCAATATGACAGGTCCCAAAATATAGATTTCTTCTTCCACATGGGTGCGTGGTCGTCAGCGTCCTTCGGAACAGGTTGTCCGCCAGGACCCTTTCCAAAGATTACCTTCAAATCCTTGACCATATCATGTACATCAGCACCAGTACGGTGGCGAGGCTTCGTCCGGTGATCTGCCTCACCTTTGAAATGCTTGCCTTTCTTTCTTACGGGATGCCTTGTCGGAAGAAATCGGCGATGTCCTGTACACATTCTTCCTACAACTATCCAAATATATCTTGTCGGTATCATCCAAACAGTGCGTGTATCCGCGGTATCCCTTGTTTATGCGTCACGAAAGGTTCTTGAGAGCAGGCCAATCATTGATGGTCACGAACAACAACGCCTTTAGGTCAAACTCTTCATGTCGTGCTCATCCCACGACGTACACTGTTCCATTCCACAGCTGTAATAGTTCTTCAACTAATGGCCTTAGGTACACATCAATGTCGTTGCGGGTTGCTTAGGGCCTTGGATGAGCACTGGCATCATAATGAACTTTTGCTTCATGCACAACCAAGGAGGAAGGTTATACAAACATAGAGTCACAGGCCACGTGCTATGGTTGCTGCTCTGCTCCCCAAAAGGATTAATGCCATCTGCTTAGACCAAATCATACGTTAGTTGGGTCACTGCAAACTCCTCCGATACTTTCTCTCGATTTTTCTCCCTGCGAACCGTCGTGGTACTCTCAACTTTCTGTCTTTCTTACGGTCTTCTGCATGCCACCGCATCGCCTTCGCATGCCCTTTGTTTTGGAAAAAACGTTTCAACCGTGGTATTATAGGAGCATACCACATCATCTTGGCAGGAATCTTCTTCTTGGGGCGCTCGCCCTCGACATCACCAGGGTCATCGCGACTGATCTTATAACGCAATGCACCGCATACCGGGCAAGCGTTCAAATCCTCGTACTCACCGCGGTAGAGGATGCAGTCATTAGGGCATGCATGTATCTTTTTCACCTCTAACCCTAGAGGGCAGACAGCCTTCTTTGCTTCATACGTACTCTCGGGAAATTCGTTGTCCTTTGGAAGCATATTCTTTATCATTACCAGCACTTTTCCAAATCCGTTGTCAGATACACCATTCTCTGCCTTCTATTGCAGCAATTCAAGTGTGGTGCCCAACTTTTTTTTGTCAGCTTCGTAATTCGGGTACAACAATTTCTTGTGATCCTCTAACATGCGCTGCAACTTCGTCCTCTCCAGATCACTTGCGCAGTTTCTCTTTGCATCGGCAATGGCCCGACCTAGATCATCAGCGGGCCCATCTGATGCCTCTTCTTTAGCTTCTTCCCGCATTGTCGGCTCAGCTTCTTCCCCCATTGTTGTATCATCGTATTCAGGGAACCCATGGCCAGGATAGCCATCGTCGTCCTCTTCTTCTTCATTGTCTTCCATCATAACCCCTATTTCTCCGTGCTTGGTCCAAACATTATAGTGGGGCATGAAACCGGACTTAAATAGGTGGGCGTGAATGGTTTTGACATAGAGTGGCTGTGACCATTCTTACAGCCAGCACATGGACAAGGCATAAAACCATCCGCCCGCTTGTTTGCCTCGTGACCCATGAGAAAAGTATGCACGCCATTAATGAACTCGGAGAGCATCGGTCATCATACATCCATTGTCGGCTCATCTTCATTACACAACACCGAATAGACCAAATTAATACAAGTTCATACATAAAGTTCATATACATCACTTAATTAAATGCAACATACAAATAACTCTCTAGCTAAAGAATTTAAATGCAACAACAAATGCAATGAAGATCGCAACTAAGGTAACAATTGATCCAACAGCATAATGATACCAAGCCACACTATCAATGGCATATTTTCTAATCTTTCTAATCTTCAACCTCATTTTATCCATCTTGATCTTGTGATCATCGACGACATCGACAACATGCAACTCCAATTCCATCTTCTCCCCCTCAATTCATTTCAATTTTTCTTTCAAATACTCGTTTTCTCTTTCAACTAAATTTAACCTCTCAACAATAGGGTCGGTTGGAATTTCCGGTTCACATACCTCCTAGATAAAAATATCTATGTCAACTTGATGGGCATAATTTGTCATAAACACGAAATGCAAGAACTAGTTTTAAAAGAGAATATACCACATCCGAATCATAACAAGGACAAGGGCCGACGGGGACGGATATCAAAACAATGGCACTATGTATAACAAACAACGTACCGGTAAGATAATTACACGAGTAACTATATATCCAAATCACAGAAACATCAATTTGGTAATGTAAAACATTCATGAACAAGAGCCTCACCACAAGGTGGTGCCGCTGACAGAGACGAGTCTTGAGCGATCGGCGGTGGTTCTGACGGAGATTTAGAAGGCACTAAGTAAACCACACCTACATATGCAAACTAAGTGTTATTTTTACCTCAAATTGCATATAAATCAAATACTAGCAAATATAATTCCTCCCAAATTAATCACTATACAAAGCATTGCAAGAGCTAATCTAGCAATGAGAGTTGAAAGGACAAAGTTGCTAACCTTTGTGATCATTTGAATGGATGGGGCCTTCAAATCTTGACAAATTTTGGGCAAAATTCGTGAGGAGCTCGAGGAAGAGAGGGAAGAACAGAGGAAGTGAGGGGAAGGGGAAGAACAGAGTGGCTCGGGTGGGCGAAGGGTTTATGTCGTCGACCTTTAGTACGGTTCGTGCCACGAACCGGTACTAAATGTGCTGGAGGGCCCCAGATCGACAACACCTGCCACCACTCTCTTTAGTACGGTTCGTGGCACGAACCGGTGCTAAAGGTTCGCCATGAACCGTTACTAATGAGAACGGCCGGCTAGCCGTTGGAACCGGCACTAGTGGACACATTAGTGCCGGCTCAAAATCAAACCGACACTAATGTGTCTCATATTAGGTCATTTTTCTACCAGTGCTCTAGGTCTTTCCAATAGGGCAGGTCCCAAAATAGATTTCTTCTTCCACATGGGTGCACGTCCTTCAGCGTCATTCGGAACAGGTTGTCCGCCAGGACCAAAGGCTACCTTCAAATCCTTGACCATATCATGTACATCAGCACCAGTACGGTGGCGAGGCTTCATCCGGTGATCCGCCTCATCTTTTAAATGCTTGCCTTTCTTTCTTACAGGATGCCTGCTTGGAAGAAATCGACGATGTCCCAGGTACACATTCTTCCTACAATTATCCAAATATATATTGTCGGTTTCATCCAAACAGTGCGTGCATGCGCGGTATCCCTTGTTTGTATGTCCTGAAAGGTTACTAAGAGCAGGCCAATTATTGATGGTCACGAACAGCAACGCCTTTAGGTCAAATTCTTCTTGTCCGTGCTCATCCCGCGGACGTACACCTGTTCCATTCCACAGCGGTAAGAGTTCTTCAACTAATGGACTTAGGTACACATCAATGTCGTTGCCGGGTTGATTAGGACCTTGGATAAGCACTGGCATCATAATGAACTTCCGCTTCATGCATAACCAAGGAGGAAGGTTATACATACATAGAGTCACATGTCATGTGCTATGGTTGCTGCTCTGCTCCCCAAAAGGATTAATGCCATCTGCGCTTAGACCAAACCATACGTTCCTTGCATCACCTGCAAACTCCTCCCTGTACTTTCTCTCAATTTTTCTCCACTTCGACCCGTCAGCGGGTACTCTCAACTTTCCGTCTTTCTTATGGTCTTCTTTGTGCCATCGCATCACCTTGGCATGCTCTTTGTTTTGGAAGAAACGTTTCAATCATGGTATTATAGGAGGATACTGTGCGTCTAAGGCTAATGGTAACAGGAGGTGGGGGGCACGATGTTTACCCAGGTTCGGGCCCTCTTAATGGAGGTAATACCCTACTTCCTGCTTCATTGATCTTGATGATATGAGTATTACAAGAGTTGATGTACCACGAGATCGTAGAGGTTAAACCCTAGAAGCTAGCCTATGATTATGATTGTTGTTATATATCTCCTCTATCGACTAGCCTGGCCTCGGTTTATATAATGCACCAGAGGCCTAGGATAACAAGAGTCCTAGCCGAATACGTCGGTGGGGAGGAGTCCTTGTCTTGATCGCCAAGTCTTGTGGAATCTTCCTTGTATGCGGCAGCTGTCCGAACTAGCCCATGAGTATACGGCCATGGGGGTCCTCGGCCCAATCTAACAGACCGGGAGATAACGTGGTGAGTACCCCCTAGTCCAGGACACCGTCAACGGGCACACGTTCAAATCCTCATACTGGTGTCTTCTGGAGGAGTAGCTGGTGTGGGTTGCCTCGTTCACCTCGGCGACGTGGCTTGGGGTGCCAAGTTATCTTGTGTTCGTTGTTGCTATGGGCACGAGCATCCAGGACGCTACACACTCCATCATCGACGCCTCATTTGCAACGTCTTCCTTGAGCCAAGCTAGCTCCTGTTGTCCACTTGTTGATGTCCTAGACGCCATGAACGGATAGTGTGTTGATCTAGTTTGCTTTGGTGTTTGTGTCGTGCTCTGATGTGTTCGGTTCGGTTTGGACGCGGCTTGTGTGCTCTGTGTTCGTCCTCTTCACAATGGTTTGGCTTGAGTTTGGGCAAGGCGAGTCCTGCGGCGGTGTTATTATGGTGGATGTGGTTGCTAACCTCCCGATGTAGCACTTTTTCGGAAGGCATTGTATCTGTCATCTTGGCTACTTCTATGAATATATGATACATTGTTTGTGCATATTCTAAAAAAAACTACCTTCAAGTGCTCAAGTCCAGGGAACTGAGCATAGCTAAGGTAGTAAGTATTTTTGTGGTGAAACCAGCCCACCAAAATTTAAGTTCTAGACTTGACACTGGTGCCGCATTTTTTGAATTTATTTTAAACTTTTTTGGTAATGTCCGTTCAATGGAAGAAAACGTTTCCATCAACTACGACGGTGTCTTCATCAGCCTCAAGATATTGTGTCAGCTAGGTATCTTGACGATACTTGTATAGGTAGAGTGTGCGTGTGTTCAAAGAGGTGCAAGAGCGGAGCCAGATAATTTTAACAATGGGTTCAAACATTGACTCATCAGGAGTAGTGGCATCGCCAGGAATAAAATAAAGAGTGCAGTTTAACACACCACGACCCACGTGGCCTACTGCTGGCTACGCCAAAAACCTATCCCTAATAATAAAGCAAGTATTGCTTCTGATCGTCTGGCTAAAAATTACCCTCAAAGTTGCTATATATTCCCCCCTATGTCACCCATAAGTGAAAACGCTTCGGGTTTTTTTCAAAGTCGCCGTCGTGCTTAGATCTTTTATAGGTATGATACCCAATATATATTATACACACTAGCGACGCAGTGGTTACAGCCTATCCTTCCCACTCAGAACACCATTGTTCGAACCTCAGGTTCCACCGTTTTTCCCCACTCTATTTCTCTCACGCACTTCCTCCCCCCATGTACGTGTTCAAGGGCCAGGGCGTGGCGCCCCTAATATTTTCCATTCTGTTTTTCTGTCTTTCCTTTTATTATTTCTGTTTTTTATTTCTTCTTTAAATTAATCCAAGATTTACAATTTTCAAAAAGTTGCAACCTTAAAGAAATGTTTGAGAAATCATAAAAAAATATGAATTTATAAAATGTTCGAAAATCTTAAAGTTTTCGTGGTTTCAAAAAACGTTGGGGATTTAAAAAATATATTGGCAGATTATTAAAAAAATCACAATTTTGAAAAAAATGTGGGAAATAAAATCATGTCCTTGATTTTTTTTAAATGATCATGTATTCAAAACATATTCATGAATCTAATAAAATATCCATGAAATTTTAGAAAATACTCAAAATATTCAACCTTTTGTGAATTTCAATTTTCTGCCCTAATTTTAAAAAATCATCGAGTCAAAAAATATTCATGAATTTGAAAACTATTCATGTATTCAATAAATATTCGTCTAAACAAAACAAATGTTTGTCAATCTAAAAAAATGCCCAATTTTTTTAAAAAAATGTTTGTCGATTCAAAAAACTGTTCGCCGTTTCGAAAGTCTTTTATGTCTAGGTTTTGATTAGTTTTTGGAAAGTCTTTTTATGTCTAGGCGTTAGGAGTAGTTCATGGTAGATGAGATTTATTTTTAAAGTTTTAAACATTTCATTGCACTACACAATGACAAATGTGTCGTGCGGTGGCAAGCTCATTGCCTTGGGATTTACCATGTCGAATGCATTGCGATCATGTGTGGACATCACGTCCATCATCAATGAGGGTCGGAAGAAAGATAAGTGGCAAAATGATGAGCCACCGTGTTAAAATAGGGGACGCTCATATGTCGGGGTATTGAGTCATACTTATGTGCCCAGTGTGTATTTTTTTTTAATCTATTTCTCTCACGCACTTCCTCCCCCCATGTACGTGTTCAAGGGCCAGGGCGTGGCGCCCCTAATATTTTCCATTCTGTTTTTCTGTCTTTCCTTTTATTATTTCTGTTTTTTATTTCTTCTTTAAATTAATCCAAGATTTACAATTTTCAAAAAGTTGCAACCTTAAAGAAATGTTTGAGAAATCATAAAAAATATGAATTTATAAAATGTTCGAAAATCTTAAAGTTTTCGTGGTTTCAAAAAACGTTGGGGATTTAAAAAATATATTGGCAGATTATTAAAAAATCACAATTTTGAAAAAATGTGGGAAATAAAATCATGTCCTTGATTTTTTAAATGATCATGTATTCAAAGCATATTCATGAATCTAATAAAATATCCATGAAATTTTAGAAAATACTCAAAATATTCAACCTTTTGTGAATTTCAATTTTCTGCCCTAATTTTAAAAAATCATCGAGTCAAAAAATATTCATGAATTTGAAAACTATTCATGTATTCAATAAATGTTCGTCTAAACAAAACAAATGTTTGTCAATCTAAAAAAATGCCCAATTTTTTTTAAAAAAATGTTTGTCGATTCAAAAACTGTTCGCCGTTTTGAAAGTCTTTTATGTCTAGGTTTTGATTAGTTTTTGGAAAGTCTTTTTATGTCTAGGCGTTAGGAGTAGTTCATGGTAGATGAGATTTATTTTTAAAGTTTTAAACATTTCATTGCACTACACAATGACAAATGTGTCGTGCGGTGGCAAGCTCATTGCCTTGGGATTTACCATGTCGAATGCATTGCGATCATGTGTGGACATCACGTCCATCATCAATGAGGGTCGGAAGAAAGATAAGTGGCAAAATGATGAGCCACCGTGTTAAAATAGGGGACGCTCATATGTCGGGGTATTGAGTCATACTTATGTGCCCAGTGTGTATTTTTTTTAATCTACCATTGCAATGCACGGGCATGTTTGCTAGTATGAATTAACTAAGGGTGCAACCAATTTAAGCCTATCGATCTAGTATATAACAAGAGTAAATCAAAGACGACACAACGAATAGGAATGTGATACCACATATCACATATAGCTGTTATATATTAAAAAAACTAAAGAGTGCAAGGTATACCCGCTTGAATGAACTTAAAGAATCACTTGTTTACATACTCCAAAATATAGTACCACTAAAGTAACTTCCTAGCTTCAGGTGTAGCTTTTTATCTTCCTTAAAACATGGAAAAAACGAGAAGTTACTTTGACTAGTTTATAATAAATATTGGGGTCATCAAGCAAAAGAGGCATATAAATCAGAGTGTCTCCATTTGATTTTTCATCATCTTAAAAAGATCAAAGAAAACATGCAAGGCTTCAAAAATTATTTGTAACAACATCAATTGATTTGCCTACATCTAACGGATGACCTTGAAGTGTCTACGTCATTATTTGAATCAAATGATCAATTCTTTTTGAGAAATATCTTTTCATAGCTTAGATCAATCTAAATTTATGAAAAAGGCAATTAGAAAATTAGGGCAAAGGTTATTATCGTGCTAGCTAGACTATTAGGTAAGCAGGACATGCACAAGAAAGGGGAGGGAACTAGTATAGTATCTCACATTAGGTGAGATCAATGAGATCAATTTTTTGTGAAAATACAAAACATTTTCCGAAAATATTGCAGACACATATCAATGTTTGGTACAATCTCAACAAGTTTCATCTTCTACTTCGACCTACAGTAATAGTAGAAACAAAAAAGATGTAGGATCTGAATAGTGTCAAAATACTATTCACCCAAAGCTGCCACTATTCACATTCGAAGTTGTCTTTTTTGAGTCTCTAAATGTACATGAAGTTTCGAGCTAATTTTTTTCCAAAGTTGTAGACATACCCCGCAAGTATGTAGTCAAATAATTTCAGAATTTTTCGGAATTTCTAAATATGAAATTTTGTGATTGATCTCATTGATATCACCTAATATGAAATCCTATACTAGTCTCCCTCATAAAAGGGAGGAAGATGTGGGGATCCGATCTCACTACCTTCAATTTGAACTGCAACCGCCGGCCTGTGTTGGCGAGCAGATGATGCCAGTGGGCGAATAGAGAGGTGAGAGAAGATGCCGAGTTGGGGAAGTGAAAGGCATGCAGCCTGTAGTGTAGGAAACTTGGAACCAAGTGATCAAGCCCGCTGTGGATATAGCATCTCATTTGCTTGTGGGTTTTTTGTCTCAAAAAAAAATTGCTTGTGGGTTTTTTTTTCATGAAACCCTTGTTGACTTTCGGCTGGACTATACTCGTTGTAAAATATAATGGACTAAGTAGTTTTTGGGTTGTTCTAAGAAAAAGAGGCCTTTGGGTTTGTGCACTCACCGATGGGTTCAAGCACTCTTTTGGTCGCTGGGAGCTCCTATATGTCGCATTTTGCAAAAAATTGTCGCCGACTTGCACCTAATATGAAATCCTATACTAGTCTCCCTCATAAAAGGGAGGAAGATGTGGGGATCCGATCTCACTACCTTCAATTTGAACTGCAACCGCCGGCCTGTGTTGGCGAGCAGATGATGCCAGTGGGCGAATAGAGAGGTGAGAGAAGATGCCGAGTTGGGGAAGTGAAAGGCATGCAGCCTGTAGTGTAGGAAACTTGGAACCAAGTGATCAAGCCCGCTGTGGATATGGCATCTCATTTGCTTGTGGGTTTTTTGTCTCAAAAAAAATTGCTTGTGGGTTTTTTTTTCATGAAACACTTGTTGACTTTCGGCTGGACTATACTCGTTGTAAAATATAATGGACTAAGTAGTTTTTGGGTTGTTCTAAGAAAAAGAGGCCTTTGGGTTTGTGAGGAAGATGTGGGGATCCGATCTCACTACCTTCAATTTGAACTGCAACCGCCGGCCTGTGTTGGCGAGCAGATGATGCCAGTGGGCGAATAGAGAGGTGAGAGAAGATGCCGAGTTGGGGAAGTGAAAGGCATGCAGCCTGTAGTGTAGGAAACTTGGAACCAAGTGATCAAGCCCGCTGTGGATATGGCATCTCATTTGCTTGTGGGTTTTTTGTCTCAAAAAAAAATTGCTTGTGGGTTTTTTTTTCATGAAACACTTGTTGACTTTCGGCTGGACTATACTCGTTGTAAAATATAATGGACTAAGTAGTTTTTGGGTTGTTCTAAGAAAAAGAGGCCTTTGGGTTTGTGCACTCACCGATGGGTTCAAGCACTCTTTTGGTCGCTGGGAGCTCCTATATGTCGCATTTTGCAACAAATTGTCGCCGACTTGCACCTAATATGAAATCCTATACTAGTCTCCCTCATAAAAGGGAGGAAGATGTGGGGATCTGATCTCACTACCTTCAATTTGAACTGCAACCGCCGGCCTGTGTTGGCGAGCAGATGATGCCAGTGGGCGAATAGAGAGGTGAGAGAAGATGCCGAGTTGGGAAAGTGAAAGGCATGCAGCCTGTAGTGTAGGAAACTTGGAACCAAGTGATCAAGCCCGCTGTGGATATGGCATCTCATTTGCTTGTGGGTTTTTTGTCTCAAAAAAAAATTTGCTTGTGGGTTTTTTTTTCATGAAACACTTGTTGACTTTCGGCTGGACTATACTCGTTGTAAAATATAATGGACTAAGTAGTTTTTGGGTTGTTCTAAGAAAAAGAGGCCTTTGGGTTTGTGAGGAAGATGTGGGGATCCGATCTCACTACCTTCAATTTGAACTGCAACCGCCGGCCTGTGTTGGCGAGCAGATGATGCCAGTGGGCGAATAGAGAGGTGAGAGAAGATGCCGAATTGGGGAAGTGAAAGGCATGCAGCCTGTAGTGTAGGAAACTTGGAACCAAGTGATCAAGCCCGCTGTGGATATGGCATCTCATTTGCTTGTGGGTTTTTTGTCTCAAAAAAAAATGCTTGTGGATTTTTTTTTCATGAAACACTTGTTGACTTTCGGCTGGACTATACTCGTTGTAAAATATAATGGACTAAGTAGTTTTTGGGTTGTTCTAAGAAAAAGAGGCCTTTGGGTTTGTGCACTCACCGATGGGTTCAAGCACTCTTTTGGTCGCTGGGAGCTCCTATATGTCGCACTTTGCAACAAATTGTCGCCGACTTGCACAGGGGTGCCCCGAATGGGCCGGCCCAATAACAGCAAGCGCTAGCGAGTGCAGCGAGGGATCGAAGGGGTCGAACTCGCGACCTGAGGACCCTGCATTCCTGACGATTGCCAGCTGAGCTAATGAGAATTCATATAAGATAAACACCACAAATCATAATTAATTAAAGAAGAAGAGGTGTAGTAGTGAACGGGCGAACTAGGCAGGTCCTGTAGTGACCGCACTGTGTACCGTAGCGAAATGGACAAGGTATTGTGGCAATTCATTTTAAAACTCCAGAATCTTTTTTAAAACACAAACTTTTTTTGAAAAGTATGAGCAAATTTTGGAAAATTCAAACACTTTTTCGCAAATAGAAAGTTTTGAAAAACACAAACATTTTTTGAAAAGCACGAACAAATATTAGAAAATTCAAACAATTTTTGAAAAAAATGAATAACCATGAACATTTTTCAAAAATAGAACATAAGTTTGAAAAGAAAAATAGGAACACGAACAATCTTTCAAACAGTGAACATTATTTCAAATGCTGAAATTTTTTTGGAACCAAGAACATTTGATGAAATTCCAAACAAATTTTGAACACGAATAGTTTATAAGTTTCTCAACAATTTTGAAAAACAAGAATATTTATAAAAGTTCGAACAAAATTTGAAACCACTAACATTTTTGAATTTCGTAAATAAATTAGAAACATGATTATTTTTGAAATTGAAACATTTTTGAATTTGTGAACAAATTTTGGAAACATGGATATTTTTAAAATTCTGAACAAAATTTTGAAACCACAAATATTATTGGAAATTCTCGATTTTTTTTTTGAAATTGAGAACAAATTTTGCAGATACATGATTTTTTTTAATTCTAATTTTTTTAAAAAAGAGATTTTTTAAGAATTGTTTTTTTGAAAAGTTTCTGAAAACATTGGAAAGGGAAAAGGGAAAAAGTAAAAAGTAAAATAAAAATGAAAATGAAACGAAAAGAAAAGAAAAAAGAAAGAAACTAGCCAAAAAAAGAAAACCAAGAAGAGGTGTATTGGAGTTCCCAAAGCTGAAGCATATCTACCTGCACGAGTTTTTCAAACTACAACAGATATGCGAAGCCAAGATGTTTGCTCCCAAAGCTTGAGAGCACAAGGGTCAGGCGATGTTGGGGTTTGAGGCGCCTCCCGACTGTCGGTCGAGGCAACTCTCCTATCGTGGACTACAAGAAGGAAGGGTGGAAGAAGCTGGCCGTGGGTCGATCCGAATGTATTACAAGAGGCTCCTGCCTAGAGGCTCGGTTCTCCGGTGAGCTGAGCAGGCACTATTCATGTACTCACACTCATGTGTTCTCTTTTGTTTTGGATCTTGTTGTATGCATTTGTCATACTATATGCATGGTGCACACAGCAGGGGCCTTGGGTGATCAAATGGTCTGCTACATCACATACTCACACTCAGTTGTATCACCATTTTCCGTGATGTTTAGGTTAGGTTGTTGCAAGAGGACGGCGACGTGTTGATGTTGTTGCCGCGCCATTTCAGGCGTTTGCCTGCCAGGATTGTGTTGGTGTGTTTTCCTGAGAATAAATTGGTCCATGTTCGATGTTGCATGTGTGCGCATCTGCTTAATTATTTTCCCGTTATGAACAGTATGCCCTATCTGTTGGAAGTATGAGCAATTTACCGAATGATTTTATTAACAGAAATACTACAAAAAGCATGACTAGTATAGCAGTGATAAAACAAGCCATGCGATTTGAAAAAGAGAAGGTAAATAATATCTGCATATATGAGCTAGAACCAATCATCTCTAGAGCAGATAGTAGATCAAGATGCATATATAAAGTAGAGCCTAACATGTCTAGGGCAAACACTAGAAGAAGGAACTGTTGCAGGACTTCTAACAGGAAAGATAAGAACACGTACTGGACAACAGCCGGAGCAGTGCACTGGACTTGGGGTCGGTGTCCTCCATGTCGTCGAGGAGGTTGTCGACGTCGGGGAAGTAGTCGTCGTCGGGGAAGTTGTCGTCGGAGTCCGGGGCGTCCGTGACGAAGAAGTCGAGTCATGTGAGCGCTCCCAAAAACCTTATCACCCTTCTCCCGTCTGAGGACTCAAAAAGGTGCGGTTTTGAGGCTCATTGTCCCGACCTGCGGTGCACGCCACAAGCCGGGATGTGGAAGAACGTAGCAGCAGCGCAGTGCTCGAGAACTTGTGGCGAGAGGAGGAAGAGATTCAGTGCGTCTTCTTTGAGAGGAGCGACCTCCCTTTTATAGGCGCAAGAGAAGGAGGCGAGAGGGCAGCGCCGGGAGCTGAAAGGAACGAGGGAGACGAAACGAACAGACAACAGCCGAAGGGTGCAGCGTTCGTATTCAATATCCACTACAGCAAAAACTTTTCAGCTCCCGAGTGACCTTTCGTATACCCGTAGTGCGTGGCAAAAATTTAGACATCGGCTCGGCTCATTCCCGCAACCCGCGGCGCGTCGTGACGAGGCGTGGCGAGGTGGGCGGCGGAGGAGGAGCGCGCGGATGTCCCTCTTGTTCTCATGCTCATACAAGTGGGGAAGGAGCCTCCCTTATAAAGAGGTCCAACCCCCTCTAAACTAGCAATGTGGGACTAAATTTTAGTTCCACCTCTTGCCTTGCATGAATGGGTTGCGTGGGCCTCTAGGATTTATTAGGAATTTCTGAAACTGCTATTGGGCTAGGCCCAAAATAGACAAAATTCCAGCAATCCCCCACGAGATCCCAGAGGCACACAAAATTTGCCTTTGGTTCCAAAACACTGTTTTATATACCGGTACTGCAGAGGAGACTGTTAAGTTGAACTTCCACCTAGAACTCTATACTACACTAGTAAGCAACTTGAAAAGTGGACTGGGCCTTGAACTGCAAGTTTTCTGTGAATCAAGCTTCACACAAAGCCTTGACCAATACGTGGCTACCGTGGGTCTTCCCCGCGGGTGGAGCTTATGCGTCATACTCCGAGACCTTTCATGAGTTTACTAGAGAGAACCCTACTCTCATAGATTGCGACGTTTAACAATCAGACTCACATAGGTGTGTTCTTCAAAAGATGTTCTGCAGGACAACATCTCTGCTTCAAAGAGCCACTTAGAACACATTAAGATATACATCAACCTGCCATGCAGATTAGGAGAGTATTGCATCTTCATGGAGTGGTATTTTTAACAGTAAGGATACTCTCCTCCCAGTTGTCAGGACCCCGATTCCAAGTCACATCGATCTAGTCGGTAACACCTCATATCACTTTGCGGCCTCACGCATGGTATTCCCACGGGTGTCGCATTACCATGGCCCGGGACCGTTTGCGCCTTTGGCTCACGTATATGATAGTGTCGCTAGCATCCATATGACAGAGAACCCGGGCCGACATGGCTAGTCGTGAACCCAAAGCGGCACTAACCCATGGGGACAGGCATACATGAATCACATCGAGCATGTTGGTCATCAACGTGTGAATCCGGGCTGTAGCACTGGGCTAACAGGACTCCGGTAACCCGGCTATAGCAGCTAGGCAGGACTCGGATGTCACCGCGTGACATTTCCCGAAGGGACGAACACGAACGAAGTGAAACACATGTCGGCCGATCAGCGCCCGAGCGGTAGTCTTTGGGCTAGCAGGACTCCGGTGAACCGGTCAGTAGCGGACTACTATCGCTCAGAAGCACTAGACTACATTTCCCCATATGTGAGGCTGCCAAGGATAAACAACTAGATTGTTGGATCCCACATACCAAGCATTTCAAACATACACACAATATGCTCGATATGTGTAAATACAACATGGCATCACAACATAACTCTCGACTCAAGTATTTATTCATTAGGCCCGAGGAGCGAGATATTACAAACATGGGTCTCATGACCCAACACTCGAAACATACAAGTCAAAGCACAAGAGGAAGCTTAACATGTCCGAAAGTACAGACATCTACAAATGAAAAAGGCCGAGAAGCGACTATCTACGAGATCATGCCGAGGGCACAAGATCGTAGCTGAGGTAACAAGCTAAACGTCGAAGTCCACGCGGAACTATTAGCGAGACTGACGTATCTCGGCAACCTTCAAGCGGAAGCTTTGGCGAGGTGTCGGCCACGGTCTACCTAAACACTCAAGTCCCTAGTCCGGGTTTATCGCCTATTCGGGTTCCATCCATGAGTCCGCCGAGGTTTCCACTAACGGCCCCGAACGATGTGTGCAGGTTCCCGAGACACCAAGCAGGCGAATCGGTACACCGTGCCACATGCCTACCGCAACACAGCCCACCCCTAAGGTCAGCGCTGCGTGCAGCCCCCAAAGATGCTACAAACACGAAACTACTTTGCAACTCCGGACAAAGGACAAGGGTGGTTAAGAAGCCGAGAGAGTCAATTAAGGATCCCAATGTGTGGTAGTAACTGTTTCATGGATCACAAACACGAACTCAGTTCTCGAGGACGGCTGCAATGAGACAACCCACCATGTACTCCTACATGGCCTCTCACCGCTACCTTTACCAAATCGTGTTCACACACTTAGCTCTCAACAGTGAGGACATGTTCACACACCTCCGATTCATCCCGATGAATCGGACTGACTCAACTCTAAGCAAGAGCAGGCATGACAAACAAGCATGAATGAGTAGGCACAACAGGCTCAAACAACTCCTACTCATGCTAGTGGGTTTCATCTATTTCTTGTGGAATGACAGTCATGCAGAGGATAAAGGGGTTCAGCTACGCAGCAAATATGAGATGAATCGTTGTTGTCCTAATGCGAGAAAAGAGAGCAGGAGCGAGAGAGTGGGATTGTATCGGAATGAACAAGGGGTTTTGCTTGCCTCGCACTCCTGAAGATATTATAGCTCTTCATCGGTGTCATCGAACTCATCGTCGAAACCACGTCTATCGAGAAGGGACAAACACCGGCAACTGAGAAAGAACACAATCAATGCAATGCCACAATATGATGCATGATCATGACATGGCAATATGCTGTGATTTGAGCTAATGCATCCAGCTATGATTTAAATGAAGTTGGTTTGAATACATGATTCAAATTCCAACTCCATATATGATTATTTAAATGCCCTTTATTTGTTTTGTCCAAAACAGAGGACAATCATTGTTCAAACATGCATGAAAATGGTACAGATGGATTCCTTGAATTTTCCTAATAATTTTTCATATATAACTTGTTTGATTTGGAGCTACGGTTGATTTTCTATGAATTTTAGAAGTTTTGGGCATTTTCTGGAATTTCTTGTAAAAGAATAAATCCAGAAAATACATATTGCGTCAACATGACATCACCCTGATGTCAGCAGGTCAACTGGGCGCCTCGGTCAAACTGACCGATGGGGTCCTTTGGTCGATGATGGGGCTGGTTAGTGACTTTGCCAGTGGGTCGGTCAGCGACCACGTCGGCAAAGTCAACATGACATGTGGGGCGATCAACATCCACGTCGACGGTCAAAATCGACGCGTGGGGCCCTTGTGGTTATGAATTAATCTAAACAGAGATAAAACTGGGTTTGATTACGGCATGGGCCCGTGTGTCGATGAGCACAGGGTGGGTTAGTGGCGTCATTAGTCGCTAATCGACGCCACGTCGGCTTCGCGGCGTTTAGCCGCCGGTGACCAAACCGTGGCGGAGATCTTGAAATCACCGTCAGCGATGGTTCGACGCGCGGTTGTGCTTGCTCGACTCACAGGAGTGCACCACATCCGGTGGTGCAAGTGGTCGGACGCGGGAGGCGGAAGCGACACCGTGAGTAGCCGGGCGGCGGCCGGAGCTGTGGCTTGACGCGGGTGGCGCTACGGTGCATGGGAAGGGGAGGTGTTCGTGTCTGCGGGCACGTGAGGCCATTCTGAGCTTGGTGGCGTGCTTAGGTGGAAGCTGTAGTGGCTAAAGCCACGGCGGCGGCATGGCCGGCGGAGCCAAGCTCACGGCTCTGGCGGTGACAGCGGCTAGAGGACAAGCTAGAGGAGGAGAGCAAGGGGGAATTGGAGAGGAGCTCACAGTGGAGCTAGCAGAGGCGACGGCGAGGTCGGAGAAGCGTTGTGGTCGGCGAATCGACGACGGCGGCCTTCGGTGCCCGTGGAAGAAGAAGGCGATGGAGCCGACGTTGCAGAGCGTCCGGGCTCGTGGGACTGGTTGTAGAGGTGCGCCGCAGCGAGGCGGAGCTCGTGGGCTAGCTAGCTGGGCGTGGGGATGTCGGTGTCCGCGGTGGTGCTCGTCGGCGTTCTCTGATGCAAACGGGAGAAAACGAGGAGAGAGAGAGAGGAGGGGGGGGCGGGAAGAGTCGAGAAGGAGCAGGGTGTGTGTGGCGTCGTGCTGGGTCGCCTGTGGTGTCGGTGAAGGAGGAGGTGGCAGGCTGGGCGGCCACGCCTCAAATCCTTCTGGCGAGGAGGAAGACGACAGGAGGAGGCGGTCGTGGGCTGGGCGGCCAGCTGCAGTCTTGGGCAGTTGATGGCGCCAGAGTAAGTTAGGTAGGCCTCTGCTCCTTTTTAATTTTTCTTCTGTTTTGTTTAATTAACTTCCTTTTGCCACTGTTTCTAAATAAAACAAATTCAAAAACAGTGACAAAATTCCCCTGAACATTTTATTTAGCACAATGGGATTATACCAAAGCACATAAAATTGTTTCAGTTATTTGAACATATATCCAGTATATATTTGAATATAAGTTCAAATTCAAAAATAGTATTGATTTAAGTTCAAAGTCCCAAATTAATTCCTTAAAAATGTTCCTAAATTTTGGTTTGATATATAGCTCTTGCCAAAATTCTCAAACATTGCCAAAGGACATCTTGGAACAAAGAATGAGATTTCTAGGGTTCTTTGCCCTTCTTTTAACTAAGTTTTTGAGGCTTTCAAAATTCCTCAATTCAAGTTTTCAAAAATTTAGACATGATGCATGGGTGCAAAGCCACTATTTAGAAACATTATTCTAGGGTTGTGACAACTCACCCCCACTAAACAAGAATCTCGTCCCGAGATTCAAGACGTGAGGTAAGAAGACAGAGGGACACAAGCTAATACAATCTTCACCATCCAAGTTGCATCTCATAAGAACGTTGATTCGATCACCATCTTTGTCTCGACGCTTGCTCTGAGAACTCCAGCTATCATGACAACGAGAGGAAAGGGAGAACTCTAGAAGGATCGATCTTCTCGAAGATCGGACAACCGACGATCAACTCACGGAATGAGACATTGATTATTTCTCGAGCTGAGACATAAAACATACATCCAGAGGGATGGAGTGTAACAGATGACGAAGGTTCACTATGTAGACACAATTCCACACTTAAGAAGGTGGTGAACGGTTGTCAACGTAGCGAGGAGTTGAGTTGCCATGATACCATAACAAGACATCTTAAGGAAGGTGACTCGCAGAAATATTCCCTTAAGTGGCAAAAAGAATTACTTTTGATTCGGAGATCACTGAAACTCTTAATACCAGCCTAAGGCAATCACAATCAATCGTTTGGCGGAGTTCAAAGGAATGGCATATTCGGATTCGAATGGATGATGTGGACTACCTTGTTGAAGACAACGCGATGGATGATTTTTCTTATCATCAGAAATTGATGGGACCCATGGTAGGACCACTTTTGAAGATGATCCTAAACAACAATTACTGAGAGGGCAGCCTATGGGCATTGGCACAATGCCGGTGCAAGCTGGGAACAAAATGCAACTGTTGGGAATGTTCCAACCATCATATCTGCCTGAGATTCAGATCTGATTGGTGATAGGATACTTCAGACTCAGCATGTCCGAAAAGAAAGGTTGCAACACAAATTGATGAGATGACGTTGCGAGATTCTTGGGATATGAACTACGATAGCAAGCTCCAAAACATGAGCTGGTTCTGCTACATACATGTGAGCATGTTGTCCAAGACAAGAATGGCCACATAGTAGTCTTATAATAAAACACTATCGAGTTCTGGTCGGGAACCATCATCAAGGATTTCGAAGTCTTTACGCAAGTCCATGGATTAGATCCCAAGCATAGACTTCTTTTCCTTGAACAAGTCAATCAGTGGCTTGGTGTGCTAGGGAATACATATGGAGTGGAGGTAATTAATCTACCAAACCATAGAATACATTCGCACATGCATAACTGACTTGGGATGGTGCCAGAGGAAAACAAAAACAATCTTTCTCAAACTCACGGTGGCAACTTGCACCAAATGCACATGAATTAGAGAAAGTCACTTCTTCCATCCAAGCATAAGCTTCATGAACGGAACACGAAGGCATTGCTTACAAAGTTTCCAACACTACGTTGATGTTCAGCATGAATCATGGGGGAGACAAAATGCTGCTGATGGGTTCAACAACAACTCATCGGAATTTCCATATCACTGGACTTCCACCATCATGTGAACACGGTGATAGCATTGGTCAGACCAAAGGATGTAATGGTGTATGCTCGAGGGATCAACCACGAGTAAGACAACATTACGAACATCGTTGGTTCTGATTTGACTTGATGATGGCCCATACTAAAGTCAAAGTTTTGACAAGGCAATAGATCCAACAACTGATCACGAGGACCAATCGATGGAGATAACATCTTTTTTCAACACACACACACACACACACACACAAGGATATCCCTTAGATGAACTAAATCAGACAAGCTTCCATCTTCCAACTCTCCAAGTTGTTGTTTAGCTTGACCAAACAGCTCAGGGGTATGCAACACAGATTCTTGGAGAAGGGGTGGTTTAAATGAAACCAACTTGATGACGAGCTCAACATAACAGTCGGGTGACGACCTGGTAATACTTCCGAGAAGATATTCGGAAAATCACGAACCACCGATATGTTACTAAGCTCGAGAACAACCTTGCTTTACAGGGCAAGACGATATGATCAAAAAAAAGTGAGGGATTGACACAATCCTAACTCATTGATCGAAGAGTGCGCCAGAAATAAGGACTAGGGAGCACGATCAATCTTAGGATGATGATTTAATAACCAACACGCTAAGAATGAGAATATTGTTCATTTACTACCAAGCAACGAGTTGCTCGAAGTATTGATTTCGCACATCACAGTACACTTGTCGGCATTCCGGTTACAATAACACAGGAACCGAGGAATGAACAATGATGACAAGAAGTATTACTGCGTCAAGAATTCATAAGAGGTGGTGTGATTCTCATGACACTCTTGACATAAAGATGGTAACACTCCAAGGTAGAATAGAAAAAAAGCTGGATTGGCATTTTGATCTGTGGAATACAAGTACTTTGACCCAATCCTAGATATGGACGAGGTACTGGACTTTGTTTCTCCTAGTCATTCCGGAATAGAATGGCTTGACGGACCACAAGAGTAATAGTCATCGACGAACGAATGCACGCATACTCTTGATTATCAATTGATAGATGGAGGTCAGAAAACAACTGAAGAGGGACAACTCAAAGGAACATATGTTTTTTTTCTGAGTTGTGGATGCATAGATTAGTATGTCGAGCGAAGCTCAACATTTCTTCCGGATAACCCATGCGGAAAGGGTAGAACTGGCAGATTCACAATTGTGGATGGAGAACTCCTCAAGAGTATTCTGATTGTGATCCTTCGGTTCAACGAGGAACTTCTGCCATAAGCGGTTCATAGTATTTGGAAGAAGGAAATACCATGGACCTCGAGGACTAACACAAGGTTACTAATATCCTAAAGGAACTAGCAAACACTATCAACAGGAGGTAAGTAGGGTGAATCTCAGGTTCAAGAACCCAGGAATAGAATACCTACTAACTAATAACATCACGGGATGCTTTCGAGAATGGTGGCCATAATCATCACACGGGGAACACAAAACATGGCTAGATTGCTAGGTGACTCCCTAAAACACCTAGGTTCATAATAATAGCTCCAACATATATGCCGAGGCAAGGAGTACCTCAGCAGACGATTAGTGTGCTTATTCTGACCAAAAGGACACCATGAACAGGAAGGAAGAATTTGCAAATGCATCAGATAGTTTAGAAACCTGGGATGACTCGGACAGCATAACGGCTGTAAATGCTCAAAATGATTTGAGACATCCTGCAAAAATGGTGGCATAACCACTCAGAAGCACAATATCAAGGTTCTGAGACCAACTATGAACACACGGAAGTGGTGGAAACCGAACTGAGATTTGAAACCAACAATCCTATAAGTCTATGGATTAGTAACACGCCAACCTAATAGAAAGATGAGAAGCCTAGTTCTTAATCCCCGTAGAAGAGAAGAGGTTGACTCAGTTCAAAAGGCCATGAGGTATAAGGAGTAAAAAGATCCTTACGTTCCCTTCCCCCAATCAATTCCCTTACATAACTAAAGCATTTCTAGACACAACTTCGACCGGTTTGGCTTGGTAATCCTCTGAGCGAAAGCTCGATACCAACGCTGTCGGGACCCGATTCCAAGTCACATCGATCTAGCGGTAACACCTCATATCACTTTGCGGCCTCATGCACGGTATTCCCACGGTGTCGCCTTACCATGGCCGGGACCGTTGCGCCTTTTGGCTCACGATATGATAGTGTCGCTAGCATCCATATGACAGAGAACCCGGCCGACATGGCTAGTCGTGAACCCAAAGCGGCACTAACCCATGGGGACAGGCATACATGAATCACATCGAGCATGTTGGTCATCAACGTGTGAATCCGGGCTGTAGCTTTGGGCTAACAGGACTCCGGTAACCCGGGCAGTAAAGAGCTAGGCAGACTCCGGATGTCACGCGTGACATTTCGAAGGACAGACATAGGAACAAAGTGAAACACATGTCGGCCGGTCAAGCGTCGAGAGTAGTCTGTGGGCTAGCAGGACTCGGTGAACCGGCTGTAGCGGACTACTATCGCTCAGGAAGCACTAGACTACATTTCCCCATATGAGAGGCTGCCAAGGATAAACAACTAGATTGTCGGATCCCAAACATACCAAGCATTTCAAACATACACACAATATGCACGATATGTGTAAATACAACATGGCATCACAACATAACTCTACGACTCAAGTATTTATTCATTAGGCTCCGAGGAGCGAGATATTACAAACATGGGTCTCATGACCCAACACTCAGAGCATACAAGTCAAAGCACAAGCAGAAGCTTAACATGTCTGAGTACAGACATCTACAAATGAAAAAGGCTGAGAAGCATGACTATCTACCAGATCCTGCCGAGGGCACAAGATCGTAGCTGAGGTAACAAGCTAAACGTCGAAGTCCACACGGAACTATTAGCGAAACTGACGTCTCTCTGCAAAACATAAAATAAGCAAACGTGAGTACAAATGTACTCAGCAAGACTTACATCAGAACTAACTACATATGCATCATTATCAACAAAGGGGGTGGTGGAGTTTGACTGCAGCAAGCCAGCTTTGACTCGGTGGCTATCCTAAACTACGACTGCAAGTAAATCTTTTGAGGTGGCACACACGAGTCCACATATTCACCAATCAATACACCACTATGGATCCGATCCCGTCTTCCTACGAGAACGCCATCCATAGCACTCACGCTTATCTTGCACATTTTAGAGTATCCATTTTCACTTGTCTATGAACTGTTATAGGCAACCCAGAAGTCCTTTACCGCGGACACGGCTATTCGAATAGATCATTTATAACCCTACAGGGGTGTACTTCTTCACACACGCTCTCGCCACTTACCGCCATATACACGTCATGTATCTCGGCAACCTTCAAGCGGAAGCTTTGGCGAGGGTGTCGCCACGACCTACCTAAACACTCAAGTCCCTAGTCCGGGTTTATCGCCTATTCGGGTTCCATCCCAGGAGTCTGGCCGAGGTTTCCACTAACGGCCCCGAACGATGTGTGCAGGGTTCCGAGACACCAAACAGGCGAATCGGTACACCGTGCCACGTGCCTACCGCAACACAGCCCACCCCTAAGGTCAGCGCTGCGTGTGGCCCTGACATGCTACAAACACGAAACTACTTTGCAACTCCGGACAAAGGACAAGGGTGGTTAAGAAGCCGAGAGAGTCAATTAAGGATCCCAATGTGTGGTAGTAACTGTTTCATGGATCACAAACACAGAACTCAGTTCCTGAGGACGGCTGCAATGAGACAACCCACCATGTACTCCTACATGGCCTCTCACCGCTACCTTTACCAAATTGTATTCACACACTTAGCTCTCAACAGTAGGACATGTTCACACACCTCCGATTCATCCCCGATGAATCGGACTGACTCAACTCTAAGCGAGACAGGCATGACAAACAAGCATGAATGAGTAGGCACAACAGGGCTCAAACAACTCCTACTCATGCTAGTGGGTTTCATCTATTTACTATGGAATGACAGGTCATGCAGAGGATAAAGGGGTTCAGCTACCGCAGCAAGTAACAGATGAATCGTTGTTGTCCTAATGCAGTAAAAGAGAGCAGGAGCGAGAGAGTGGGATTGTATCGGAATGAACAAGGGGGTTTTGCTTGCCTCGCACTCCTGAAGATATTATAGCTCTTCATCGGTGTCATCGAACTCATCGTCGAAACCACGTCTATCGAGAAGGGACAAACACCGGCAACTGAGAAAGAACACAATCAATGCAATGCCACAATATGATGCATGATCATGACATGGCAATATGCTGTGATTTGAACTAATGCATCCAGCTATGATTTAAATGAAGTTGGTTTGAATACATGATTCAAATTCCAACTCCATATATGATTATTTTAAATGCCCTTTATTTGTTTTGTCCAAAACAGAGGACAATCATTGTTCAAACATGCATGAAAATGGTACAGATGGATTCCTTGAATTTTCCTAATAATTTTTCATATATAACTTGTTTGATTTGGAGCTACGGTTGATTTTCTATGAATTTTAGAAGTTTTGGGCATTTTCTGGAATTTCCTGTAAAAGAATAAATCCAGAAAATACATATTGCGTCGACATGACATCACCGATGTCAAGCAGGTCAAGCTGGCGCCTCAGGTCAAAACGACCAGTGGGGTCCACCGTCGATGATCGGGCTGGTTAGTGACATTGCCAGTGGGTCGGTCAACGACCACGTCAGCAAAGTCAACATGACATGTGGGGCCAGTCAACATCCACGTCAGCACGGTCAAAACTGACGCGTGGGGCCACTGTGGTTATGAATTAATCTAAACAGAGATAAAAGTGGGTTTGATTACGGCATGGGCCCGTGTGTCAGTGAGCCTGGGGTGGGTTAGTGGCGTCATTAGTCGCTAATCGACGCCACGTCGGCTTCGCCGGCGTTAGCCGCCGGATGACCAAACCGTGGCGGAGATCTTGAAATCGCCGTCAGCGATGGTTCGACGCAGCGGTTGTGCTTGCTCGACTCACGGGAGTGCACCACATCCGGTGGTGCAAGTGGTGGACGCGGGAGGCGGAAACGACACCAATGAGTAGTGGGGCGGCCGGAGGCGTAACACGCGGGTGGCGCTTACGGTGCATGGGAAGGAGCTGTTCATGTCTCACGGCACGTGAGGCCATTACGAGCTTGGTGGCGTGCTTAGGTGGAAGCTCCGGTGGCTAAAGCCACGGCGGCGGCATGGCCGGGCGGAGCCGAGCTCACGGCTCTGGCGGTGGCAATGCTAGAGGACAAGCTAGAGGAGGAGAGCAAGGGGAATTGGAGAGGATCTCACGGTGGAGCTAGCAGAGGCGGCGGCGAGGTCGGAGAAGCGTTGTGGCGACCGACGACGGCGGCCTTGATGCCGTGGAAGAAGAAGGCGATGGAGCCGACGTTGCAGAGCGTCGAGCTCGTGGGATTGGTTGTAGAGGTGCGCTGCAATGAGGCGGAGCTCGTGGGCTAGCTAGCTGGGCGTGGGGATGTCGGTGTCCGCGGTGGTGCTCGTCGGCGTTCTCTGATGCAAACGGGGAGAAAACGAGGGAGAGAGACAGAGGAGGGGGGTGGGCGCGGGAAGAGTCGAGAAGGAGCGGGGGTGTGTGGCGTCGTGCTGGGTCGCCAGGTGTCGTGGAAGCAGGAGGTGGGCTGGCAGGCGGCCACGCGCCTCCGTCCTTTGGCGAGGAGGAAGACGACAGGGAGGAGGCGGTCGTGGGCTGGGCCGGCCAGCTGCGGTGCTGGGCCGGTTGGTGGCGCCAGGTAAGTTAGGTAGGCCTCTGCTCCTTTTTAATTTTTCTTCTGTTTTGTTTAATTTACTTCCTTTTGCCACTATTTCTAAATAAAACAAATTCAAAAACAGTGACAAAATTCCCCTGAACATTTTATTTAGCACAATGGGATTATACCAAAGCACATAAAATTGTTTCAGTTATTTGAACATATATCCAGTATATATTTGAATATAAGTTCAAATTAAAAAATAGTATTGATTTAAATTCAAAGTCCCAAAATAATTCCTTAAAAATGTTCCTAAATTTTGGTTTGATATATAACTCTTGCCAAAATTCTCAAACATTGCCAAAGGACATCTTGGAACAAAGAATGAGATTTCTAGGGTTCTTTGCCCTTCTTTTAATTAAGTTTTTGAGGGTTTCAAAATTCCTCAATTCAAGTTTTCAGAAATTTAGACATGATGCATGGGTGCAAAGCCACTATTTAGAAACATTATTCTAGGGCTGTGACACCAGTTGACCAACGGCTTGTCTTCCACATCTAATTCACGGGATCTCCGATCACAAAGAATAGGTTACCACTGTGAACAACTCATATTGTGGGTCTCATACCCATCTCCCTCGATGCATTATCTATCACATTACATGATAGACCCTTAGTAAAAGGATCTGCCATATTTTTAGACATTTGGATATAATCCAATGCAATAACTCCGGAGTTTTTCATTTTTCGAATAGACTTTAACCTTCTCTGAACGTGTCTTGATGATTTCATGTTATCCTTTGAGCTGCTCACTTTAGTGATCACAGTTTGATTGTCACGGTTCATAAGGACACCCGGCACAGGTTTCTCAACTACCGGCAAGTCATTCAAGAGCCGACGAAGCCAATCTGCTTCGACCGTAGATGTATCAAGTGTTGTGAGTTCTGCTTCCATTGTTGACCTTGTTAAGATGGTCTGCTTGCAAGACTTCCAAGAAACAGTGCCACCTCCATGAGTGAATACATATTCGCTCGTGGCCTTTATCTCATCAGCATCTGAGATCTAGTTTCAGTCACTATACCCTTCAAGCACCTTTGGGTGCCCGGTGTAGTGAATTCCATAATTGCATGATGGTTTTCAAATAACGCAAAACTCTCTCTAGAGCTTTCAATGCACATCTCCTGGTTTTGAGACAAACCGACTCGGTTTGCTAACAGCAAAAGAGATGTCGTGTCTTGTAGCACTTGCCTAAGTAAGCGAGCCAATAATCTGAGAATACTTCAATTGATCTCTAGCAATTCTTCGATTCTTCGAAGCAAGACGCTAGCATCATATGGTGTTGAGAGGGCTTGCGGTCACTATAGCCAAAGCGACTCAAGATCTTTTCCACATAGTGAGATTGAAGCAATGTAATCCCACCATCATCATCTCTCAACAACTTGATGTTCGAATGACATCAGCCACTCCTAAATCCTTCATCTCAAAACAGCGAGATAGGAAATCCTTGACCTCCTTAATAACATTCAGATTTGTTCGAAAATCAGTTGTCATCAACATACAAACAAAGCATAACTCCTCGCCCCCACCATGGCGATAGTACACACATTTGTCAGCTTCGTTCACAACAAAGCCTGCAGTTGTTAAAGTTCGTTCGAACTTCTCATGCCACTGTTTGGGTGCTTGCTTGAGTCCATACAAAGACTTCAGCAACTTGCACAGTTTCCCTTCCTGACCATCTATTACAAACCCATCTGGTTGTTCCATATAAATTTCCTCATCCAACTCTCCATTTAGGAAAGCAATCTTAACATCCATTTGATGAACGAGAAGACCATGTGAGGCAGCTAGTGAAAGTAGAACTCGGATAATGGTCAGTCGAGCCACAGGTGAGTAAGTATCAAAGAAGTCTTCACCTTCCTTTTGGGTATAACCCTTAGCCACGAGCCGAGCCTTGTACTTTTCGATAGTACCATCAGGCCTAAGCTTCTTCTTGAATACCCATTTGCATCCTATAGGTTTGCACCCATAAGGACGATCAGTTATCTCCCAAGTTTCATTCGCCAAGATGGAATCCATCTCGCTACGAACCGCTTCCTTCCAGTAGTTAGCATCTTCCGATGCATAGGCCTCCGAAATAGAACTGGGAGTATCATCTATGAGATACACAAGAAAATCATCACCAAAGGACTTTGTTGTCCTCTGTCTCTTTCTCATAATAGGAACTTCATTGTTCTCCTCCACGGAACTTTCAAAGTGTTCCATCGAAATGGCAGGTTCGGTAATTGCAACTGGTTCCTGATTCGATGAACTAGGCATCTCCTGATTAGATGAGGTAGCCATATCCTTCATGGGAAAGATATCTTCAAAGAAAGTCGCATCATTCGACTCCATGATCGTACCGACATGCATGTCAGGTACCTCAGATTTTACAACCAAGAATCTATAGCCAATGCTATGAGAAGCATATCCCAGGAAAACACAATCCATATTCTTTGGTCCAAGCTTCCGCTTCTTAGGAATTGGAACATTGACTTTCGCCAAACAACCCCATGTTCGCAGATAAGAGAGTTTTAACCTTTTCTTCTCCCATTCCTCGAATGGTATCTCTTTGTTCTTTGTGGGGACTCAATTTAGGACATGACATCTTTGTCAATATCGCCTCCCCCACCATGCCTTGAGAGACCCGATGTGTCTAACATGGCGTTAACCAAATCAGTTAGAGTACGGTTCTTTCTTTCGCCACCCCATTTGGTGAGGTGAGTAGGGAGGCGTCCTCTCATGGATTATACCATGTTCCACACAAAAAGCATCAAATTCATTGGAAAAATACTCTCCACCACGGTCCGACCTAAGCCTCTTGATTTTTCGATCAAGTTGGTTTTCCACTTCAACTTTATAGATCTTGAAAAAGTTCAAAGCCTCATCCTTAGATTTCAGAAGATACACACGGCAGTATCTAGTGGAGTCGTCAATTAACGTCATGAAATATTTCTTTCCACCTTTTGTCAAAACACCATTCATTTCACATAGATCTGAATGTACAAGTTCTAGTGGTGCAAGATTTCTTGTCTCCGCAGTCACGTGAGACTTACGAGGTTGCTTAGCATGCACACACACTTGACACTTAGATCCCTTGACAGTGGTGAAACTAGGGATTAAGTTCAACTTCGCTAGTCGCGACATGCAACCAAAGTTAACATGACAAAGACGTGAATGCCACACATTTGATTCACTATTGTTGCAAATATGATTAACAACTTTATTGCAAACGTCTGATAAAGATAAATGAAACAGGCCTCCTGACTCATAGCCTTTACCAACAAAGGTTCCATACTTGGACATTACAAATTTATTCGACTCAAAGACAAGCTTATAGACATCTCTACACACAAGAGATCCGCTAACAAGATTTTTATTGACGGAGGGGACATAATGCACGTTCTTCAGCCGCACGATCTTCCCCGAAGTAAACTTCAGATCGGCCGTGCCAACACCACGAACAGAAGCACTTGAACCGTTGCCCATTAGCACGGTTGAAGTCCCTGCGGTCTGATAAGACGAAAACATGGAAATATCACCGCATACATGCACATTAGCACCTGTGTCAATTAACCAATCAGGAGAATGACATACTGAAAGAATAGTGGGAAATATACCATACCCAACATCCTTCATGTCAGTGTCTCCAATGACAACATTAGCGGTCTTGCCGCCTTTCCCAGGATGACGCTTGTCATAGCGATTAGGACAACTAGGAGCCCAATGATCAGGATCTCCACACACATGACAAGCACCTTTCTTCTTGTCACTCTTCTTCTTGAAGTTCGTGTGTTGTACAGCCTTGTCCTTCCCATCAAACTTTGCTTTACCATCAAGCTTGCCCTTGTTCTTGAACTTGTGGGACTGGAAGTTTTCTTACATACCAGATTGGCACTAGATCCTCCCTCAATACCTCGAGCACATGTGTCCTTTGCTCTCTCCTTTTCTTCCACATCAAGAGTACCAATGAGATCCGGAACGGAAAACTCCTGTCTCTTATGCTTCAAGAGTAGCAAAGTTCCTCCATGAAGGAGGAAGCTTAGTGATGATACCCCGACAACAAACTTGTCCGTAGCATGCAATTGAAGTGCTCAAGCTCTCTAGCAAATGACTGTATCTCATGAGCCTGCTCAACCATGGAGCGCTCTTCAGTCATCATGTAATCATAGAATTGCTCCATGATGTACAGCTCAGTGCCGGCATCCGAGACCCCAAACTTGGCCTCGAGTGCGTCCCACATATCTTTTCCATTTTTGATTGACGCATAAGCATCAACTATATTCTCACCAAGAACACTCAAGAGAGCAGCCTTAAACAGAGTATCCATTTTCTGAAAAGCTTGTGCCTGTTGAGCATCAAGTTCTCCTTCAGGTCTGCCAAGAGTGGCGTCATAGTAACTCATGGTTTGAAACCATAAGACTGCTCTCACGCGCCACCTCTTATAGTGGATACCCTCAAACATAAGAGGTCTCATGGAAGCAGCAAAACCACTTGGGGTAAATTGCCTATAATAAGGTTTTTGGATTGTTGGAAATATGAGCAATTTACCGAATGATTTTATTAACAGAAATACTACATAAAGCATGACTAGTATAGCAGTGATAAAACAAGCCATGCGATTTGAAAAAGAGAAGGTAAATAATATCTGCATATATGAGCTAGAACCGATCATCTCTAGAGCAGACAGCAGATCAAGATGCATATATGAAGTAGAGCCTAACATGTCTAGGGCAAACACTAGAAGAAGGAACTGTTGCAGGACTTCTAACAGGAAAGATAAGAACACGTACTGGACAGCAGCCGGAGCAGAGGCACTGGACTTGGGGTCGGTGTCCTCCATGTTGTCGAGGAGGTTGTCGACGTCGGGGAAGTAGTCGTCGGAGTCCGGGGCGTCCGTGACAAAGAAGTCAGTAGTCGCGCAGAGCGCTCTCCAAAAACCTTATCACCCTTCTCCCGTACAGGACTCAAAAAAGGTGCGGTTTCGGAGGCCTACTGTCCCGACCTGCGGTGCACGCCGCAAGCCGGGATGGAACTTGTGGCGAGAGGAGGAAGAGATTCTTGAGCGTCTTGCTGAAAAGCAACCCGCGTCGTGGCGAGGCGGGCGGCGGAGGAGGAGCGCGCGTGGATGTCCCTCTTGTTCTCATGCTCATACAAGTGGGGAAGGAGCCTCCCTTATAAAGAGGTCCAACCCCCTCTAAACTAGCAATGTGAGACTAAATTTTAGTTCCACCTCTTGCCTTGCACGAATGGGCTGCGTGGGCCTCTAGGATTTATTAGAAATTTCTGAAACTGCTATTAGACTAGGCCCAAAATAGACAAAATTCCAGCACTATCATCTGTGTGTAGTTTGGTTTGCTGGCATGACTACGCTTGTAATAATAAGAAGGGTTTGATGTGGTTGTGGGTGTGGTGTGTCTACCACGGTCACCCAACCCCATTGGTGTGACGAGTGTTGCTTACCAAGGACAGCGAAACAAAGTTAATCTGTGTTGATTGATTCAACTTCAGCGGCATGCATTTCTCTTGATGTGATCATCCAAGAATTTTTCTGGTTCCATTATTGACTATACTATAAATTGCCTTGGGAGGCTATTAATTTCTACAGCTGCAAGCTGTTGGCATCCATTTGCATATATAAGGAGGGCTTCCTCTCCTGAACTTCTATATGCCTTTCAACTTAATTAGCTCTTTTCACCCGCAAAAAAACTTAATTAGCTCTTCAAGTTCAAATATATTTGATACCAATATTTTATTACTCAACTGCTAACTCCCTCTGCACGTATATTATTAATTGATAAATTAATAATCTCCTGAACTAGATTGTTTTGTGCAACTAACGAGACTAGTTCCAGTTTGATAAAGACCCTTTTGATAAAAAATACAGTAGCTCATAGTCATAGTTCGTCTTATCATCAGTAATTTAATTCAAAACCGTGACGCTATCTGCTTGTATACGAAGATCGATGTAGTCCTTATATGCATGAAATCGTAGCGATACTAATTATTTGAAGATCGAAGATATAGTCCTTATTTCAGGTACTCCTACCACGTGCAAGATCGAGCAGAACCTGCCCTGTGGAGCTACATGTGTCCATGAGATAGCTAACGAATTTCGGCCATATTGACATCTTCAAACAAATAAATGACCACCATCTCTACATATCTAACCTCACGGATGAAAGCTGCAGAAACAAATGCCTAATGGCCTTAGACTTTGTCATCCTTGTAGCTAGGATCAATCTGCTGATGGAAACCATGATTGAAAATGATTTGGAGATGCATGCACCATCTGAAAATGACACTGCCTAATTTGTTAGATGCATTTGGCTCGCCGGCAACTCTGGATGGCACCCCTAACATAGTTGTCGACATCAACTACTGTTAAGTACTCCCTCCATAGCATAATATAAGACTTTTTTTGACACTGTCATAGTGTAAAAAAATGTCTCATATTAAGTTACAGAAGTAGTATATGGTATGACGAACCTTTGTTTTTCCTTCGGATGAAGAACCGGTATGATCAAGGCCAGATTTCATAATGGACTTAGGTTAAATTAAACGAGACAGTGTTGAAATATTTTATATGGGTGATGTGTCGTGTATGACTGTCAGGCCCTACCCGGTCATATGGTGCCTCCAGCTCTCCAAAATGGCAAAAATCAGACAGTACAAGAGTAACAATCAAAGCAAAATATGTTGAGGTCGGAGTCATAGGCCTTTTGGACCTGGGCTGCTCCAATAAGTTGGATTAAGGTTAGAAAGGGGGTCCGGAGAAAGAAGTGGGAGGAGAAGGAGAAGCGAGAAGGGACGACGGCCAAGATGACGGAGAGGTTCGAGGATAACTTGGTGAAGAAGAAGGAGGCATATATCAAGCATTATGACATGAAGGAGTAAGATAAGTTTAACATCTTGATGGCGACGACCGAGAAGAAGAACAACCTCAAAGAGAAGAAGACAAAGCTCGAAGAGAGGAAGGTTGTGTGCGGCCGTCTCGAAGGATACCAAAATGTTGACCATAAAGATGAACGAATTGGGTCACTATGCGGCAGTGATCGTGTGCATCGTCTGTGTTAGGATGTTGAAGTGTTTGGCGGTCAAGTAGAAGACGGCGGACAATGAGGCAGCTGGTGAGGAGGAGCTGGCAACAGAGTGAGCGAAGAGGCTTGGACAACCGGTTTAGGAGGGATAAAATGCTCTTTTATTTTGCACGGACTGCTGGACTAAAAAAATTATGATCGAGTGTATGTAAAAACTATTAACATCCGCCTCTTTTTAGTTGTGGTCGTGCACTATGAACACAACACTTTAATTTGTTGCTATGAATTATGCTATTTTATATAATTATTTTAAGTGTTGTGGACTTAAAACAGGGACAAACATGTATAGGTGCCGACTCCCGTGCATGTGTCAGCAGAAGAGTCATGGACCAGTCCATGACAGATATTATATCTGTTTTAGGGGTCCACGTTAGAAATGCCGTAATATTATATACTTTCTCGGTTTCATAATGTTAATATAGAATTTTTTTCAAATAAGTCAAACCTCACAAATTTTCACCAAGTTTATGAAGAAAAATATTTACATCTAGAATGTCAGACATATCTTAGTAGATTCGTCATAAGATTACCAAAAAAAAGATTCTTCATAAGATGTATTTTTTATTTTTTATTTTTTGGTGTTGTAGATATAAATGGTTTTTCTTATAAACTTGGTCAAAATTTGCAAAGTTTAACTTTTCAAGAAAAAAAATTAGGACACTCATAACTGTCGAATGTTCGCTGGAGAGGGTGGTACATGCGAACGTTTTAGGTTGCATTTTTTTTGTTTTGAGAGGGTGGCAATTTCTTCGGAGCGACAACGCGGTTTTTGTAGAAAAGACATTTTTCCTTTAAAGATTGACGTCATTTAATTTTTCTTCACAACTACAACTACCATCAAATGGCGTTCACTTGCCATCCCTACTCCAGCGAACGTCAGCTGGGTAAGGGCATCTCCAACGCCGACCTTTAGACCGTCTGCATACGTTCGGATTGCAAAAGCCATCCAATGCAGTCATGTATCGGTCCGTTCGGCGGTCTGGATGCACTTTCTCCCCCAAAGTGGAGACAAGGTGGGGGGAGAGGGTTGCGGGAGTCCGGACAGCAGCCATGTTGGACTCCGACACTCAGGCCCACTAAATCGGTCCTCTCGGTCCCATTTTCTTCCACTCTGCCACTTCCCCCTTGCATTGCATCCACAACCTCCACCTCCGCCGCCGCCGCTGTACCTCTCTGGTCGCCACACAAACATTGCCAGACGTTCGCAACCAGCACCGATGTGTCCGCTCGCCTTTTATGACGGCGATGTCCACCCTGGAGCCGTTTGTACCCAGGTACACCCCGCCAACCTGTCGATGACCTCCATGGCGGCCCCCACGCCCGACAGATGTTCGATCAAACACCATTCAACTTATTTTCGGACGGCATGTCGTTTTTTCATAGTAAGAACGATGGAGAGGTACTCGACCATGGAGGATGAGTTGTTGTGTGATGTGTGGTTGGCCATGTCCGTGGATTTCGTAGGCAGGAGTAGAGAGGGACCTTCTGGCAACAAGTCCATGAATCGTTTCATGCACAAAAGCACATTGCGCCCTACGACATGCACAGAAAAACTTGTTGGACATTGTGTAGCCCGTACACACATGTGTACAAGACTTATTTGCATGTTATATATGGATGGTTTGTGCTATTTTCTTTCTGAACTTTGATGAATATCAACCGGTTTGTATGAATTTCGTCCGTTAAGTCGAAACCCGACTTGAAATGTATGTGGACGGCGTTGGATGGCCGGCTCCTGCATCGATGTCCGCAGACTAGCCATGTCCGCGGACGGATACCGGAGAAAATTTGCGGGTCAGCGTAGAAGATTCCCTAACATTACCAAAAATCTATACACACGGTATTTTGGAACTGAGGAAGTACTAGCCAACCGGCAAATTTCCTCCTGCATCCGTCCGCGGACTTGGGGGGGACCAGTCCGCAGAGACGGATGCAGGAGCCCGCCATCCAACGCTGTCTGCATACATTTCAAACATTTTTTCAACAAACTAGATGAAATTCATGCAAGGCGGATTTCATATAGACCAGACAAAATTCATTAAATTTTGGACATATTTTAAGTAAAATAGCTAAAACTATGTGCACGTCCAGCCGCGCGGAGCTCCATTGCCACGACACGGATACACTACACTAGTCTACGGCCGGCCTTGGTGGATCCCTTTGTGTTCCCTATGTCCGGCAGTCCGCTCGTCCGACTGCCGTGAGCCCCGGAGGTATATGCTTCTACGCAAAGGGCCGCTCGCTTCCCCATGTTCGGCAACAACGCTCATCGGAGTGGAACCGCCGCGATGTGCTTCAGCAGGAGGGGAAGGGGAAGATGATGGCCTGCGACCGGGCAAGATACCTGTTGTGTACACCGGTGTCGCCTCGGCAATGGCCTTCATGGGACCCAAGCGGCGGTGGCCTCCCGTGTTCTACTTCTCCTCGATGACCTCGGCGAGCGCAGACATGTTGGAAGCCACGTCGCCCACCTCCACCGGCAGGACACAGCCATGGACAAGTTGATGACGGATGGCGCAGTCACAGGCACGGGAGGAGCGGTGCGACACGGCGTGGTACACGGCAGCCACGATGTCTGTGCCGCCGTGGTCCACCATGTGCCAGCCTGAAGCAACATGCCACTCCTCAGCGAGCTGGCTTGAAGCAGCGAGTTGTTGAACGACGCACCGGTTTGGAGCTTTTGCCTCCATGAGCTGGCATACAGCCGCCTGGACCATCGATGAAGGCAGAGCGGAGAGTTGCCTGGCTTGTATCCTGTGGGCTCAACGGGACACCCAATCAACTTGTATGCCGGAGAACTAGGCTTCCTGCTCGCCGGATGTGATGGAGCTTGTGGAGAAAATGGTGTGCAAGGGGGAGTGTGGTACAATTTTTACCCGACGTCTGCAATCATTTAAATAGCGGGGGGGCGACCGAAGCCAACCGGCATTGTGTTTAATGACGGGTGGCTCGCGAATGGACGTGTGGCCGAAGTAGGTATCTTGGCACACGTGCAGGGTTTAATGGAGGAAGCCGGGCAGTCTGTGGGCGTTTGAATGCGGCGAGGAGACGTGTTCAGCCGGGCGAGCAGTGGATGGAGCTCTTTTGGCCGATGTGTCGCTTCAATGGCGGCAATGAGAGGTCACGTCCGTCAGACCCCCCCCCCGTCCGGTCAAATCGCGGATATCAATGTTGGTCGTTGCATGCTCTGGGCCGGCATGAATGCGACGCAGCAAACGACACGGTGCGTGGGATGAAAAGCGCGGGAGGAGCGGGTGCGTGTTTGAGTGGGACAGGGCGGTCGGATGCGGGCATGACAGTGGTCCGAATGCCCGCAAAGCCCCCTTCCCTCTTCCGTTTTTCTTCGGTTTGTGAGAAGAAAAAAACAAATCCGGACCGCTTGACGGACCGATACAGGTTCGTGTTGAATGGCTTTCACGGTCCGGATGTACGCTGGTGATTTAAAGATCGATGTTGGAGATGCTTGAGCAAACGAAATGCAAGGTTGTCGGAAAGAGACAGTGACGTGGACCATAATCCAGGGACCAAAATTTCTCCAGTCGTGCATGGACCCATCGATTAGAAATGGTAAATTTACTTATGCATTGGGTAAAATAGGACTCGTCCTGGTGCAAGTAAGTGGCCCACGCTGGGCCCGGTAGCATTCATCGCGATGGCCCCTACTAACCCAACGCCTCGTCGTAGTTTCGGGCGGCCATCGGCATGCACGCGCGACCGGCTGGTTAGCAAGGAGCCAAGGACCAGCGGTTCACGGTGTTCACACTCGGAAGTGATTTTTTTCATTTCGAAATACTCCCTCCGTCCCGAAATATTTATCATCAAAATGAATAAAAGGAGATGCTTGGGCGTCAAGCATCACCACTGCTCCTTGCTCCCTGTCTTGCCTGCGTGCTGGACACCCCCCCCTCCTACCTTCCCCTTCTTCTTATCAATGAAATGATACGCTCTCTAGCGTATTCGCGAAAAAAAATGAATAAAAGGAGATGTATCTAGATGTATTTTAGTTCTAGATACACCCTTTTTTGTCCATTTTGATGACAAATTTTTTCGGACGGAGGGAGTAATATACTAGATCTATTATCAAAGTACATAGCACGTTAGCCTAAAAAAGTACAGAGCAGTCAAACATAATAATATTACATCGAGATTTTGAAATCACCGGACGGCCACTACCGCACCAGAACGAGCCGCCGGCGCATCACTTAAGAGCCAACTCCCTGGAGCTGCAGCCGTCGTCATTGAACCCTTGAATAGATCTAAAGCATCTTCCACTACATGTCGTCATACAACGAGAAAGGCTAACCTCATCGCCTTGAGAAGACAGGAATATATGACGGAGCTCCGTCGACTATATATGTCCAGATGGACGAACTCGAGAGGATCGGAGCCCGGAAACAAACTCAAAGAAGAAGCGCCGCCATTCATTCGAGCGTCATACCCGCGATGAATAAAAAACCTTAACATAAACTACTAACCGAAACGGAGGCATCGGGATTCCCCTCCCCGCCACCGACTGTCGGAGCGGCAAGCAAAGGGGAGGTGAATCCACGAGCTTGCCGACGAAGCTTGGAGGGAAGAGTTTGCCCTAGCCGCCAATGGGCAGGAAAGGGATACCTTTAATTTAACTTCATGTTGGTCAAAAATAAGGGGAAGTGTTGCTAAGAGTATCTACAACAGGACGCCCCATATCTGCCACAAAACGTTTGGGCGATCTGTCCAGTCACTGTCGGTCAGGAAGTTTCTGAAGGAAATATGCCCTAGAGGCAATAATAAAGTTATTATTTATTTCCTTATATCATGATAAATGTTTATTATTCATGCTAGAATTGTATTAACCGGAAACATAATACATGTGTGAATACATAGACAAACAGAGTGTCACTAGTATGCCTCTACTTGACTAGCTCGTTAATCGAAGATGGTTATGTTTCCTAACCATAGACATGAGCTGTCATTTGATTAACGGGATCACATCATTAAGAGAATGATCTGATTGACATGACCCATTCCGTTAGCCTAGCACTTGATCGCTTAGTATGTTGCTATTGCTTTCTTCATGACTTATACATGTTCCCGTAACTATGAGATTATGCAACTCCGTTTACGGAGGAACACTTTGGGTACTACCAAATGTCACAACGTAATCGGGTGATTATAAAGGAGTACTACAGGTGTCTCCAAAGGTACATGTTGGGTTGGCGATTTCGAGATTAGGTTTTGTCACTCCGATTGCTCGGAGAGGTATCTCTGGGCCTTCTCGGTAATACACATCACTTAAGCCTTGCAAGCATTACAACTAATGAGTTAGTTGTGAGATGATGTATTACGGAACGAGTAAAGAGACTTACCGTAACTAGATTGAACTAGGTATTGATACCGACGATCGAATCTCGGGCAAGTAACATACCGATGACAAAGGAACAAAGTATGTTGTTATGCGGTTCGACCGATAAAGATCTTCGAGAATATGTAGGAGCCAATATGGGCATCCAGGTTCCGCTATTGGTTATTGACCAAGAATAGTTCTAGGTCATGTCTACATAGTTCTCGAACCCGTAGGGTCCGCACGCTTAACGCTTCGGCGATGTTCATTATGAGTTTATAAGTATTGATGCACCAAGGTTGTTCGAGTCCCGGATGTGATCACGGACATGACGAGGAGTCTCGAAATGGTCGAGACATAAAGATTGATATATTGAAGCCTACATTTGACATCGAAGTGTTCCGAGTGAAATCGAATTTATCGAGTACCGGAGGTTACCGAACCCCCGGAACTACATGGGCCATAGTGGGCCTTGGAGGAAAGGAGAAAGGGCCAGCCCTAGGTGGCCGCTACGCCCCTTCCCTAGTCCTATTAGGACTAGGAAAGGTGGGCCAGCCCCCTCTCTCTCTTTCCTCCGGAATCCTAATCCAACTAGGATTGAGGGGAATCCTACTCCGGAAGGAGTAGGACTCCCTTGCGCGCCTCCTCCCTTGGCCGCCACCTCCCCTTGGCTCCTTTATATACGGGGGCAGGGGGCACCCCTTGACACACAAGTCGATCTACGGATCGTTCCTTAGCCGTGTCGCGGTGCCCCTCCACCATATTCCACTTTGGTCATATCGTCGCGGAGCTTAGGCGAAGCCTGCGCCGGTGAAGTCATATCGTCATGAGCTTAGGCGAAGCCCTGCGTCGGTGGAGCATCAACATCGCCACCACGCCGTCAGGTCGACGGAACTCATCCCCGACACTTTGCCGGATCGGAGTCCGGGATCGCCATCGAGTGAACGTGTCTTTGAACACGGAGGTGCCGACGCTCGGTACTTGGATCGGTCGGATCGTGAAGACGTACGACTACATCAACCGCGTTGTTATAACGCTTCCGCTTTCGGTCTACGAGGGTACGTGGACGGACACTCTCCCCTCTCGTTGCTATGCCATCACCATGGTCTTGCGTGATCGTAGGAAAATTTTTGAAATTACTACGTTCCCCAACAGTTTCCACCCAATAGGATCGAGCAAATGTAGCCCAAGCGTCGGGGCTGTCCGGCACCCCATACCCAGCCCATACGTGGGGCGGATATGGGATGCCTAGACTCGCGCATGTCGCTTCCTCATACTACGCGCCAGTCATCTTTGCCGCCTCCCTCGACTCCCTCATATCCCACAGGTAAGGTCACAACCATGGCGGCATGCAGAAGTGCAGCGCGGCCTCCCTATATCCCGCTGACCGCCGCTATTTGGACCTCCTTCTCAGTACCTCGGTCACCTGCCCCATGAGGATGATCTCTTTATCTTTTCCAACGCGTAAACGTCCTCCAGATTCACATTGAGTGCCCCCCCCCCCCCCCACCATACACTTCTTCCAATTTTTCTATACTTTGGGTAATTCGGGATTACCCGAACCCGAATTGTCGGGTATGAAAAACTTCAGGCGGATTTCGGGTTTCATTTCTGAAAACCCAATTTTTTATAACCCGAATTACCCAGACAGAATTTCGGGTAAACCCGAACGCCCAGCGTGAGAGCCAACGAATGCGGATGCCGGAGTCGGAGGTCAAAGCCGCTCGCGCGACATCCATGCCTGTCGACCGGGAGAAGCAGCTCCTCCATGATGTCCTCCGTCGGCCGCAAACGACATAGATGGATGCGAGGCGCCTCCACCGCAAGAACACCAAGGCGCTCTACCTCAGCATCGAAGTATCTAAGCGCCTCACGCCGCAGAAGGAGACCGCCACGCCAAAGGAGGTAGCTCGTGAAGGAGTATGTCCGACGTCTCACCAGCTACATCTTGCATCGTCGGACGGCGGCACGATGACCCACCTCCCGCTGTGGACACCTACACGGAGTACTACCGCTACTCCGGTGGCCGCAAGGGGACATGCTTGACGAGAAAATGGTGACCTTCGCTGCCCCGCTCCGTTTTTCTAGTTTTTTAATCTATGTAGGTTAAATTTGTCCAGTGATGAACTATGTTCGATGAACTCAGAGATGATGAACTATGTTTTTGGGTTGGTGTGCTATATATATAGATAGGTTTGATTTATGTTGCATTGTTTATATACGTTTGCATGGATTGTATGGATTTAAAAGACAACTGTTTGTGAAGCATGACTGTAAACGAGGACAAATAGGTGTTGACCGGTCATTGTCGATGGACACACTCAGACGCGTCCGCAGACTTCTAGAGGGTGAGATTTGTGCTCTAGGCTGTAGATGCTCTAATGCCAACTTCAAATCGCCGACCCAAATAGGCGCATATTCGGTTCGTTTTTTGTCTGTTTGGATTGGTCGTAGGGGCGGCGTCCGGCCCCATACGTGTTTTGCTGGCCAGTGCACCCAACCGAGCGACATAATTGGTCAGCCCGGCCTGTAGGCGACCAGATTTACACAACTGTATACTTGCGTGCATATAAAAATCTAACCAAAAAAGAAACATTGCACATAGACATACTCATTCACAAGATCACTGAGAATTTCATAGGCAAGCATCTTAATTGCCAGCGCAAACCCGACTTAAATTTAGGTCAAAAATGAGTCTTGAACGGACGAAAGATTGACACCGGTCTGTTTGCGTCGGCGTATTGGACCGTGTTTCATGTCGACCCAAATGGACGCGGAAGGACCAGATGGGTCGGCGGATTGGACTTGGACAGTTGGGCTAAGCAGCCGCCACCAATGTATGACTTGGCTTAATTGGCCTCGTGCACCCCGACAGCACATGCAGCAGCCCCACCCCAAAGCGGGCGGGCGCGCGTGCATGGATGCATGGAAGTGGTTTGATTTCCAGCAATCACATACAGGCTACTGTACATGTCAGGGTGGTTGTTGTCCATGCATGGGAATGGGATGGACGAGTGGATCTCCTAGCTAGCCTCGTGCTCATTGGCTGGCGTCATGGATGATGGATGAACTGCATTTGGCCCCAAGAATCCAAGATGCCATCTCACCTCCTTGCTCCATCGAGCAGCCACCCCCTCCCAAAAAGAAAAGGTCCCTCCCGTACGCGCCACACGAGCATCTCCAACGCGGAATCGCGGATCTTCCTTCCCTCCGCTTTTCACACTCACTCCCTCTGCTACAAGCCGCCGGCCTCCCTCTCTCCACTATGTACTCCCTCCATGCCTAAAGTACTAGATCGTGAACGCGCCCCCGACGTTATAATTGAAGTTAAATACATCTACAATACACCAACTTGCGATGCGGGTATAATTTCATAAAAAAACTTAAAAGTTGAGACAAACCAGCCACTAAACATGTTTTGTGGGTTCACTTGTACACAAATCAAGTCCGCAATTGCCACATTGGATGCCACGTTTGTCATAGTCCCATCCACACCCAAGCAATATTTGAAGAAAAGTCCCCTTTTATATATTAAACTAACTGAAACTAAAAGCACTTTATCTGACAATAGCCTAATTGAACTGAAAGCACCTAACTGAAACCAAAAGGAGAGCTCGACACTTCACGAGCACGAACACACTTCACCAGCACGAACAGAGCAGAGCATACCACGGCGGCGTCCTATGGACAGCTACCCGCTTGCCTCCCCTCGATGGCCTTGCGTCCTCTGCTGCCGCAACCTATGCAGCGTATGGCCGGCGGCAACATGTGCTCCTCTGCTGCCGTAGCCAGTCGCCGATGCAGCATACGGCCGGCGGCGAAGACGCTGCAAATAAAAATTAACAGCAAGACATTCTATGTTTTAGCATGATCTATTTTTTAAATCGCAGAATACAAAAAAACTTTCCAACAACAACATTCCCACGAGCACAGAATTCAGGCATAAGTCATAGGAAAATTCATAGGTAAATTATGACATAATTCATAGCTAAATTCAGGAGCTAGAGGAACTGGTTCAGGCAAGATTCAGACCAAACGAAGAATTAAGGTTCAGGCTAAATCTAGAGCTAGCCAAAAGACATGTTTAGATTAGAAACAAACCAACACAGTGCAGGATTTAGAGCATTACAAAATAAAAAGTTCATTCACCATGTGTTGGCATCACAATAGTATTACTCCTCTTGAGTGCTTCAACAAAATGTCCTTCTATCATCCAGCCCACAGAATATGCCACTTTGTTCAAACACCGCTATAAAGAAATTAGAATTTTCCCCTGCAAGTAGAAGTGCACAATTGTTACTTGTCACTAAAAACGCTAACTATTGTTAATGAAAATGCATATTATTTATTGTACAATATTTTACAACAGCACTTCCAAATCTGCATCTAACCATATATCAAGTATTATTCCTAACAAACTACATTACAGTAAATTCCGCCACTCCATTCTGAACCTATATCAAACTACATTACAACATTTTCCGAACCTATATCAAACTACAATACAGTATTTTCTGAACCTATATCAAACTACAATACACATTGATGATAACAGGATAATGCACAGGGGAGCGCACAACGACATCACACATTGATCATAGGCCCAAAGAGGCATATTTACGTGGATGACGTTCATGAGCACATCAGACGATAGACTACAGAGCATGAATAGGTAGACGTCAACAGATTGCAAAGCATGTTTACATATATACAAACAAAATAACCATGGCACCGAAGCTTTATGACCCTCTACACACGGACATCGCCTTCACCGAAACTGAAACATAAGGGGCAAAAGCATTTTGAAGGTTGTTGCAGGTCAGCTGATCGACTTGCCCGTTTCTACTGCAGGCACCAAGTCCAGGATATACGCTTGGAAGGTGTGCACCTACAGCACACATGTAATGGGTAGAGGTCAGTGTACAAAAATATGAGAATTGGAATTAATAAATGGAATGGTTGGAAGGGAATCCAAGTATGTTTTAACCTGACTAAAAGACAGTCTCTCCAAGTAGCCTAACAGTTTTGATGAACAATGACATGGTTCTGATAACAGTCATCGTCGCTCTGAAGCAACCAAGTGATTTGGCAATAAGTGCCTGTGAGCCGGAGCTCAAGCAGAGGAATCGCTAGTACATCCATACTGATAAAAGACCATCCATTTACAGTACTTGTTTCCAAAAGGCTTAGGTCACCAAAATACATCATTCTTCCTGAAATGATGCAAGCAATGAAAATGATATGGTGCAATGTGAAATGATAACAAAGGCCCAAGAAGAGATCAATTAGAAAACATGAAAGGAAGGCATACAGACAAGGTAAATACCTAGTAAAGGGTTCTACTTCTTCCGACTGTTCTTGCCCACAGTCATCGGGCAACAGTAAGCACGGATGGTTCAAACCTGGAAAGAAAGGACATGACAAGCAGGAATAGCATTAGCCATGGAAAAGTTATGCAGTTTCAATAAAAGAGACACTGTGAGGCAAAGGAACAGTAAGAACCTCTTTGCAT
Source organism: Aegilops longissima (assembly GCA_021605205.1). Taxonomy (NCBI): domain Eukaryota; kingdom Viridiplantae; phylum Streptophyta; class Magnoliopsida; order Poales; family Poaceae; genus Aegilops; species Aegilops longissima. Next base: position 513,939,745 of record CM038680.1, read on the forward strand.
TGGTTGTTGCATCAGTAAGTGCCAACCCGTCTTTCTCAATGATGATCAAACTGAGGAATTTTGCGTTTGGAAGCGATCACCTCGTGGGTTGAACCCAGCGTCTCATCAGCCTGTAGGAGCAAATATAAGCAGGAATTAGTACTTTGAAGCATGCAACATAAAAGGGAAAAATAAAATATGTGTTGAAGGATTAAGGAAAGTAAAACCAATATTATGTGTTGAAGGATTAAGGAAAGTAATGCTAAACATGTACCAATAAATGAATCTATCTTTGATAAGAAACAAGGACCGCATCCCTAAAACTGTTTAATAGCAGAGCATACCTTGAAAACAAAATGCTTGTACATCAATGCAGAGTAGACACTGACACATCCGAATAGAAACAGCAATGCCATGGACAGAGCAGAAACACAGAGATTAGGGTTATGGAGAATAGCAGATCATTAATAGCAGAAAAATTGCAAAACAATAAATTTTCTAAGAGTTGTCTTATACATAGGACAACATAAACACGGAGGCATCATTTGAAAGAAAATAAAACCATGGATATACAAATGGAGAAGCTTACCCCTATGTCTTATTATCTTGCAATAAATGATCTTCTTGGTACTTGAAGCATGGGCCACTTTGTTAGCCCTCAAACATATAAGAAGATCAGTCTTCCATTCAAAATCAAAACCTCAACCTTCGCTAGCTTAACCGGACACACCAAACTGCAGAGCGGAAAAATTTAGTGAACGAAATGACAGAGGCTAGGAAGGCACATTAAGGAGGTAGTTAATAAGAGGGAGAGTTGGTTGTTTTCAAGAAACGGAGAGATCATTTATTACAACACAGTACGGCGCTTTTTCTTCCCAAGGGAAGTTTAGCTTGTCTGAAAACTTAAGTCGAAGCACCCGAAGAGGACCATCCTACCCATCAATTAAAAAAATAGTGACTTCAATATTCTGGCCAATTTTGATGTATCATGTTTTTTTTTAAACTACATTAAATGTACCCTGTTCTAGCTGTTGTTGGTTAAGATCTGAGATATACAGTGAAAAGGAGAGCATTAGTCCTAACAAATGCATCTTAGACTCTTAGTGAAGCTCCAAATGAGAATCTCTCATAATTATTTTGAGATGCCTTATTCAGTTAACCAAACAAAGCATGTTCATCTTAATAAAAAGGCAGGAGAGGCACCATACCACTATCCGTGAATTGGGCTGGGGCTCTTTGGTGCTGGCTCTTCCATTTTCAGATAAGTTGCTTGTTGTTCTCTGGGTATCCTGCCATAAACCGTGGATGGCTTTTTTTTAAACAATTATACATACGGATTAAGCATACAATAGCGGCAGCAACAGCATACAAGCCTACAAATAATCAAACCTAGAACAACAACAGTGTTTAAGGAAACACCACACTCTTGCTGTGGAGGAAGGAATAGCACATCAAGCAGTGTAGGGAAGCAATTGGTAGGGAGGAATAACAACAAACCTTAGAAGCCCACTCGGTGTGCTCCCTCTCCGGTCGACCCGCAAGACAGCCCCAACGCCACGCCACCGTCCCAACCGTGAAACAGCCAGAGAAGCAAGGAAGATGGTAAGAAACAAGCGAAATAAAAGGTAGTGCGCTCCAATACAAACATTAACCAGCCTAAAGATGTTGTTATTAGAAACATGACACCGTGGTTTCTGCTGGTTTATCAACAAATTAAAACAAGCCATTGAACCGACAACTTGCTTACTCTTAACCAGATGAAATCAAGGACCAACAATGCACAATAAAAGTCAAGAACAACTTATATGCAATAAAGGTATGAGAGAGAAGAAATATTCACATAAGACGGCTATAAACACTGGAGCAAAATAAGCAACACCTTTAAATACAAATAAAAGGGTTCAGGGTTCAATGCATAGTGGGCTTAGATTTGCCTTTCCTCGATCATATAATCTACCCCGCCATCTCTTGTCACCAGATTAATCTGTTTATAAAGGAGCTGCCCTGGTTATCACTCAACAAGAATGACCATCCAAGGACGAACAATAAGTATCACATGATCAAAAGGATTCTAGAGACAAGAGGAGGACCCAACTTGATACCCACAGTGCCTTGATTGCTCAAAGGCACACTTATTTCAGCCACAATAATCATCATCGCCCTAGCAAGGATGGCTTCCGACCGTGGGGCACGTGCGAATAAAAAGGGTTCAGGGTTCAATGCATATGGGCTCAGATTTGCCTTTCCTCATCATATAATCTACCCCCATCATCTCTTATCACCAGATCAATCTGTTTATACAGTGGAGCTGCCCTGGTTATCACTCAATAAGAATGACCATCCAAAGGACAGAACAATAAGTATCACAGGATCAAAAAGGATTCTAGAGACAAGAGGGAGGACCCAACTTGATACCCACGGCTAATCATCATCGCCCTAGCAAGAATGGCTTCCGACCAATGTGGCACGTGATTCAAACGCGGTGGGGCAGGCTATTTACGCGCGGTGGCACGGTCGAGGTGAAACTGTTCAGTGCAACAGTAACTTTTTTTTATCCGACGGACGAGGTCATTCCAGGGCTCGATCCGACGGCTCAGATCGCATCAAGCAACCAGATCCAACGGCCAGGAATGCCAAGCGGCTGAGGAGGCTGGAGGATGACCAGCATCCTAGAGCAACTGCTTAAACCATTGAGTACAAAAGTCATTCATGCCAACCACAAAAAGGAAATAATCTGCAATGCAAGGCTAATATGATTTATCTATTGCCAATCACCGTATCCATTTAAATTATGATCTGAACATATATACTTTCCAATCACATGGCATCATCTTTTTAACTGAACTAAACCTCCAAAGTTATGTCAATGATTAAATATGGCATTAATGTAAAATATGGTAATAGGGTGGTTTATTTGGGTCAAAAAAGGGCAAACAACACAACACATAGTATCCAATTAAGCATAGCAATTAACAATCAGGGATACTAATGAGGGAACTCTGAAAATGGATAGATCACCTCACATAATGATTATCTCAGCATACCTAGGCTAGGCAAGTGAAACCGACAATAAGGGTAAATAGAGCAGCCGTTCCCTTGGCAGTGGCCAGAAATGCTTAAAACCCACTAAACACCAACGCTGACTATTGGATATTTTGCCAAACGCACCATCTATTCTTCTCTTAATTCATCGATGATGGCACAACAAGTGTATTGCTCAATCTATCTATCCAACTAATGTATAGCCTTCAACCATCTATGTCGATGCATCTCACCTCTAACTGAACTGTTACCACCCAAAACATAAATACACTGCATATGTACCAAGAAAAGTAATCCTTGATTTCTCTTTGCATAGCAATAATGAAATTAAGCAAAGGAGAACATAATGCTTACATAGACATGAAAAGCAACAAAATTAGATATTTTGTCAGAAGCATAGCACGCACATGATAAAGTAAAAGCCCAGGAAAAGAAACAAATTGTGAGAGGTATGGAATATGGAGAGAAACAACCTTGGAATCAGAGTGAGAGGGGGATCACATGTACATGCTGCTTCCAAGGATTGCCTCATTCTTCAGGCCATTGTAGATCTGAAAATAAAAGGCAACCGAGGTTGACATCACAGAGAGAGAGAGAGAGAGATGGCCGGGGTGCTTTGCTCCCTGATAAACCGTGGCGAGCCAGCGTGCTACACGGGAGGAAATGGATGGAATCGAGGCCTTGGCACAAGGCGCTTGTAGGACTGGATGTAGAGGAAGAGGAGCACGTCGTGGAGGTCGGCCTCCCACGCGCCGTCTGGCCTGGGGTCGTGTCGCCGCCGAGGAGCACGGCGGCGAAGCGCCGAGCGCCAGCTCGGCTTGGTCGGCGGGATCTGCAGCTGCTCCATGAAAGCACCATGGCACCCACGCGCCCGCCCCGGCGCCACGAGCCGAGCAGAGGGCTCGAGGAGCCGCTGCGTTCGGGACCAGCTCATGGACGGGAGGCGGGAGCCCACTCGCCGCCGCCTTACCTCTGCTGCTGCTCCTCCGCCGCCGCCGCTGCAGCCTCTCCTCCCTCCGCTTTTGCTCATCGTCGTTAGGGAGGGCTTTCTTGTAGTGGATCTGGCCGACGGACGGCGGAGGCGGCGGCGGCGGCGATGTGGGCGGGAGGAGAGGAGGCGGCGAGGAGGAGGGGTGAGGAGGAACGAGAGAGAGAGAGGAGGCGGGAGGGAGGGAGCCGGCTAGGGTTGCCTCCACGGAGCCGCCCTTTATACCCAGGCGAGTGAAATGATTAAAATGCCCATGGGCAGGCTATTTACGCTGTGGCACGGTCAAGTGAAACTGTTCGCTGTAACAAGAATTATTTTTATCCGACGGACGAGGTCATTCTGAGGCTCGATCCGACGGCTCAGATCGCATCAAGCAACCAGATCCAACGGCCAGGAATGCCAAGCGGCTGAGGAGGCTGGAGGTTCGCTGGATCTCTTATTTCTCGATAAGTCTTTGATTTGTAGAGATTTTATTATGGATTACATACGGATGTATATAGATGCATTTTAGAGTGTAGATTCATTCATTTTACTCTGTATATGGTCCATAGTGAAATCTCGTCCTTAAATTGGTCCATAGTAAAATCTTGTTGCTAAATATAAGTATTTGTAGAGATTTCACTATGAGTCACATACGGATGTATATAGATGCATTTTAGAGTGTAGATTCATTCATTTTACTCTATATGCGGTCCATAGTGAAATCTCGTTCTTAAATTGGTTCATAATAATATGTCGTTGCTAAATATAAGTTTTTGTAGAGATTTCACTATGGACCATATACAGATGTATATAGATGCATTTTAGGGTGCAGATTTATTCGTTTTACTCTTATCTCCAAGAAGATTACGGAGCGAGTATATATATATACCCGTAGCGTGCCCACGAACCACACCACAGCACACCAACCGCGCGCCACTGATCCATCAACTCCACTCCTCTAGCTACGCACCTTCCGACCGACCAGCGAGAGAGATGGAGAGGATGGTGATGAGGCTGATGAGGAACAAGAACCAGTCCCTCCGCCAGCTGCAAGGGGCCGCCGCCGGCGGGCTAGCGTCGTCGTCCTCCGCCTCCTCGGCCGCCGGCGCCGCCGCGTCTCCCTTCTCCACCCTGCAGCAGCAGGAGGACCATCCCGGGGTGCTCAACATCAGGGACACCGCCGCCCACGTGCGTTACCTACACCCCGCTTCCATCTTCTTCCTCTAGTCCATAACTCCATATAGGGAGATCTGATACTCCCTCCTCGGATGTGATGTGTGATATGGCAGCTCATCGGGCGGACGCCGCTGGTGTACCTGAACAAGGTGACGGAGGGGTGCGGCGCCCGCATCGCCGCCAAGCTCGAGTTCCTGCAGCCTTCCTTCAGCGTTAAGGACAGGTTAATTGCTCATTATTACCTTAATTAATCTCCTCTTCACGTGACAGTCACGCACATCAAATCAAAGATCCTAATTTACTTTTTTTTTGAGTGGTAGGAGTAGATCCTAATTTACTACTATAGTATAGTATATAACGTGTGGTGTCAGTGGGCCGTTATCAATCAGTTGTCGATCATATTCCAGTGGCTGCAGATCAATTCCTGCATTTTGACACTTCGCTTCTGAATTCTGATGATAATATCCTGCTTGATTGGTCGGTTGGTGGACAAGAACTAGCAGCTTATCCACTTTTCCTCTAGACTAGACAGTAGACAGCCAAGTGGAACCAATCGAATATCCGGTCTCATAACAATAATATTGATGGTCATAATCAAAACCCCAGATGTGTAACCTGTGCGTAGGCAGGCTCCAACAAGTCTCCATCTATATGAAACCAGAAGATCATCAAACTATTTATTATCATCCATCCCTACCTGAACTAATACCGCCCACGAGCGGCATATATATATATACTATCCATGTCATATTCACCGGCGGGGACTGGTTAATCTATTATTATCATGCTTATATACACACTGGTTGGAGAACATCGATGAAACTATTGTTATTGTTCTGATCTAGACAGCGACCGGAATCGACTAAAATAGCCTCCCCATCGATCGATCCGGTCGCTTTCGTGGGGGGAAATAATAAAGGGACAAGTGGGGATCCAGATCCATATCTTCTTGTCTGCCTCATTGTGATACATCGACAGTGATATGCACTGGGATCCAAGGAAAGAATTAGAGACAGATGCAGTTAGTCTTTTCTGTTATACAAGTCATGATGAGCGACTAGTCCACCTTAATTTTGGTCTTTCAAGTCTTACTACTTTGCAGACTAGTACAATACATTCTCCATCCAGATCTACTCCCTCCGTCCGAAAATACTTGTCAGAGGAATGGATGTATCTAGACGTATTTTAGTTCTAGATACATCTATTTTTATCCATTTCTTCGACAAGTATTTGTGGACGGAGGGAGTACAAGCTAGTGTGGAAGGGACCTGATCTCTATTCTTATTCTAGTGGAGCTGACAACTTGGCATGCTTGATCCTGCTGGGACAATTTGTTTTGTCTGAATTATAAGATCCTTAACTGTTAACAAACCTGAGGCCTACGATTTACTCCGCTTATTTTATTCGCAAGAATATATATACAGCCAAAACAAGCATGTAAAATGAAATAAGAAAATCACCAACCTGTTTATTATCCGTCAGTATATCTGAAGGAAACAAGAATTCTACCTCTGTTTCCTGTGTGAATAAGTGATTAATACGTCTGATGTATGATCCAGGCCAGCAATCTCCAACCTGTTTATTATCCGTCAGTATATCTGAAGGAAACAAGAATTCTACCTCTGTTTCCTGTGTGAATAAGTGATTAATACGTCTGATGTATGATCCAGGCCAGCAATCTCCATGATCGAAGATGCGGAGAAGAAGGGGCTGATAACCCCAGGCAAGGTCAGTCATCACTCATTCTTCAGATAAATCAACAACTGTACTCGGTAAAAAGTACTGTACCTCTTGAGCTAAGCTCAGGCCCATTCAACACCCAAGAGGAAGTAACAACATTGATTGATATAAATAAATAAAATGAATAAAAGAAAACCGGTCATTCATCATTGAGTTCTTATTTCACTTGGAAATGACACTAAGACTGCAAGAATGGCGAAACAATAGAAGGCATGTGCTTCATTGTGTCGGTTTTTGACAAAGATTCAGAGTTTTTGTTGAGAAAACCACACTGTTGTTCTGCAAGAAATCAGTCACACTGTCACACCTGCATATGGATCTGAAACTAACCGCAAGTCGCTTCTGAAATAGACGACGCTGATCGAGCCTACATCCGGGAACATGGGCATCGGCCTGGCGTTCATGGCTGCACTCAAAGGGTACGAGCTCGTGCTGACGATGCCATCATACACCAGCCTCGAGAGAAGGGTGGTCATGAAGGCCTTCGGCGCGCAGCTCGTACTCACAGACCCGGCGAAGGGGATGGGAGGCACCGTCAGGAAAGCAACCCAGCTCTATGAGAACCATCCCAGCGCCTTCATGCTCCAGCAGTTCGAGAATCCCGCCAACGTCCAGGTGCACTACGAGACCACCGGTCCAGAGATATGGGAGGACACGCTCGGGCAGGTCGACATCTTCGTCATGGGAATCGGCAGCGGCGGCACCGTCACCGGCGTCGGCAAGTACCTCAAGGAGAAGAACCCCAACGCAAAGATCTATGGAGTTGAACCTGCCGAAGCAAATGTACTGAACGGTGGCAAGCCAGGTAGGTTATTGGTTTCTGAAAATGATCAAACCTTCTTCTTTGTTTCATGCTACTCCCTCCGTTCCTAAATAATTGTCTTTCTAGAGATTTCAACAAGTGACTATATACGGAGCAAAATGAGTGAACCTACACTCTAAAACATGTCTACATACATCCGTATGTTGTAGTCCATTTGAGATGGCTAGAAAGACAATTATTTAGGAACGGAGGGAGTAGTAGATATCATTTTTAGTTAGTTCCTGACCATATTGCTAACTGAACCTAACTGCAGGGCCTCACCTCATCACTGGAAATGGAGTTGGATTTAAGCCAGATATTTTGGACATGGATATAATGGAAAAGGTTCTGGAGGTAAGGAACCAAACTGGACTTTTTTTTTTTTTGGTAGATAGACTCTGTAGTTCTTACTGAATTCCTGCATGTAATTGACAGGTGAAAGGCGAAGACGCCGTTAAGATGGCGAAGCAGTTGGCACTGCAAGAGGGCCTGCTGGTAAGTAAAAAAATAAACTGCCCCCTACGCAAAAGGAAAGGAATGGTTATATTGGCTCATGTGAAACTGGACTGGTTACATCAAATTTGTGCTGAAATTGATACATTTTCTCAGGTGGGGATATCATCAGGAGCCAACACAGTGGCAGCGATCGAACTCGCAAAGAGACCAGAAAACAAAGGGAAGCTCATCGTGGTACAACATACATACCTATATCTTTATAAAAAAATATGTTAAGATGGATAAGTTTCAGAAGACTGACTGACCAATGCACCTGCCTGTTGTTCCAGACTGTTCATCCGAGCGCGGGAGAGCGATACTTATCGTCGGCGCTATTCGAGGGTCTGAGGAAGGAGGCTGAGGCAATGCAGCCAGTGCCAGTGGACTAAGTTGGAGCTATACAACGCATGTAGAATAAATTCACTGCAACCATGTTGCAAGTGCTAGTCATACCTCCATTTGCAATTCTTCAGTTTGTTCATCATGTGGAACTCGTGTAAACAACAGTTGAAATGGTTGAAAAAAGGACTTTACCTCTCTGGAGAACTATAATGTGCATGTGTTTGAGTTGTGGGGATCATGGGTCAAGTGATACTATGTGCTTCGATCTTGCCAAAGTCGAACAACCTTTTTCCGTTGGTGTGTGCGGCGCCGACATGGCTGCTCAGGCCGCCTCAGGTGATCCACTGGGTCATGTCGTACTTGGGGTTGCACCGGCAAGACCGCTTTGCTGGAGCGGCTTCAACCGCGTGAATAGCCTCGTCCTTCTGTTCTTATGGCCCAGGTTCCTGCCGCCTCCTCTCGCCTTCTCCTAGCAGCAAGGCGGCAGCATCAATGGCCAGTGTTTCACTTCTCGTCCTCCTCTTCCTCGCCCCCCCACACAAGCTGCAGGCCCCACTCGCTGCCGGCTTCTTTCGTCAGGTCAGCTGCAGAATATATACATAACAGAGGGTGATTTTCTTCGTCTCATTTACAATTTCTTTGTGCTGCAAATGATGATTTCGTGCTTCTTTGGTAACGACAATGCATACCTGGTTCTACGTTGAGAATCGCCCGGGAAGTACGGCCTTCACCGTCACTGTCCGGATCGATGATTATTCTGAGTGGTTCCTGCACTTTCAAACAGAAGTACAAAGCCACTATCACACACTCAACAAACATAACTCAAGCGCAACTGTTCAGTAAATTCAGTTGTATGCTTTTTTCAGAACCAGTACTCGGTGGATGTTCACCATGAATTGTGAGCAGTATTGCAACAGGTGCACGTTAATAGGAATCGCTGAAAGCATTCATACTCAGGCTAGCCAACACCTTTAGTTTGCTCGAGGTATCATATACCAATTTGCAATTTCATTGACATAAAGGGCGGTTTCACTGATTACCTTCTTAGTTCGCTCTTGTGGATTGACCTTTCGATCCATCGCCTCTTTCTGTGTAGGTGCCAGCCTGTATCTTGAACCAACCAATCGAGCAGCTTTTACCTTTCCCTGTTCTACATTTGGATTCGGATCTGCCTGAATAAATGTAAGGTGTGGCGAGGCTGGCATTGACAAGCAAGCAGTATCAGAATCCAAAACCTAACAAGAACATAAAGAGCAAAGCAGTGAAGACATGTATATGCAGAGCAGAGTCATAATTGTAATACAACCGAAAGTCAGGAATATAATCTTCCTGAAGATAGAGAAATTGTGTTTCTACTCGCGGAGCAATACAATGTGTTCCATTTCAAGATTTGAATTGCCAGCGTTAACTAGTTCTGCCATGAAAATAAGCAAATTCCAGTATTCCACAAGATCATGCAGATAAGAATGTCAATTTACTCATCTTTTGAGACGATTACCAATGTTTAGCGCTTTTGTTTGAGGTTTTCAGAATTTAGAGTATCAGTAAGCATACTAACAGAAAACATTTTTAACACATCCATGGCGAAAACTGTCACTTCAATGCTCCAGATTACAGGGTATATGTTGTGCTGTAATGCCCCTTCTATGTTCAACAACACCTAGATCCAGTCTGACATCGCGAGATACAGGTTAAGTTGATAAATCTGGCACCATGAGATTCTGGTAAAAAAAAAGGCAGCCCGGTGCATGTAGCTCCCGTTTGCGCAGGGTCCGGATAAGGGTCCAACCACTTTAGGTCTATAGTACGCAGCCTTTCCCTACATTTCTGTAAGAGGCTGTTTCCAGGCACCATGAGATTCTGGTAAAGTATATAAATATTTTATAACATCTCTGTGTGCTTAGCTAAGAACTGAACTCTGTGAAAAACTATAGGTTAGAATATTACGATTTTGTCGCCGGCATTTGTTCCATCTGAGGTCTTCTATTTATCCCTGGTGTTTGGTCCATCTGTGGACTTCCAACTGTTACTGTTGTTTGATTCATCTGGGGCCTTCCATTTCCTGCTGGTGTATGGGTGATCATGGGGCTTCCATTTGCTGCTGGTGTTTGGTTCATCAGGGGGCTTCCATTTGCTTCTACATCTTGGTTTCTCTGTGGTCCTTCAGCCAAGACAGAAAAATTAGTGAGACAAGGATAAGGGAAGACTTATGGATTCAGTTAGCCGAGTGATGAGCAAACATAGTTGCAGCATTTCCATTGCAGTAGGCCTAGTATTCAGAGACCTGATATCTCTAACAACCCCCTGCATGAAGAGACTTGTGAACTTGAGATACCAGTACATCAATTACTTATATGCACATGTCAACCATCCGGATAATTCCGAAAGATAAACGAACCAAAAGACTGTATCACAGCTAGTGGTAGATCATAGCAGCAGCAGAAGTACCTCCATATCCTTTGTAAGAGAACCCTGAAGATGTCACCATGCAGTTGCCTTAAATCTGCTTGCAATTGTTCTGGGCATACTGAAACAACCAAAGACATCTGATTCAATTTGCTGGTGCGAGAGTTCATAAGATTAAGCTGATCAGGGTTTCTCTTCGTGCTGCCTTCAGCAAGTACTTTGAGATCATTTAGCTTTTAATCTGCGATAACATGTTAGAATATATCAAACTTTGTTGTCTTTGCAAAGAACGAAATAATAGCCCGATTATAATAGATAATCAATCAGCTTGTGGATTCGAAATGTTCATTCCACGCATGATACATCATCACATCAACGGTGATTCATCAGAAGCGGAACTTAACCACCGAAAACACACCGGATCCACAGACGAATTCAGTGGCAACAGCTACCTAGCCTAGCAGGCTCCTACCAAAAGCTCTGCTTCCCCTTACAATTATGAGTTCCTACAGCCGATAAAGGTTACAGAAGAAGAAACTCTCTATTGTTGTGCCTACACTCGGGCGACAGCAGAGCAGCGAATGCCCTCCTCCTGCCGTTCATGTTACATTGAATCTCCTTCGAGAACGAACAAAACTGCGGGACAAAGCAACCGGGGAAGGAAGATGGGAGGCTAGAGATTCCGCTGCGGCATGACCCTTCCTTCCGGTACCCTTCTGTCGACACGGCCTATCTTGCTCGGCGGCCACACCACGTGCGTCACCTTCCCCTGCACCAGACCAAGCGGCACCTGCATGCAGCAGACAGCAAAAGGATAATAAACATGTTCATCATGACCAGGACTATATCAAATACACAGGTGTGCTCTATTTTCCCACTAGAATTGTGCAACCCAAGACATCAAACATTTTCCTGACTTAACATCAGCCACACATGTAAGTTACCCTTGCATGTGTGCTGCTACTTTTCAAAGCAAAAATACTAAAAGACAGACCAGTATTCTAGATTCAGACTAATTTCAAACTGCTGATGGACTGTACTTCAATTTCAATGGTGACAGTAACCAAATTGGACACGGCACCATAGCAGTATCAAAAATAGCACCGAGACAAGTGCAAGCCCCGCTCTGCTAAGCTGGATTCGACACTTATTCCATTGAGCTAATGCAATACTGTTTGATTTACTATAATACAAGCTGGAACTAGATCAAAGCAGCAGATATAAACAGAGGAATACAAGATAGCAACACTCAGCAGAGGAGCGGCTTCATGTTGGCTCGATTCCATGCTTAAGCCCGAACCGTAATGGGTGATATTTGGGTTTTATTAGAATAAGAAGTGCAGGGGGGTTGCTGGATCTGATGGAACATACAGTTTTATCTTAATTAGGTTCTATAATACATTTAGTTCAATGGTGTATAATCACTCCATAAAATGATTTTTTGTCCATGCAAACACATCTGTTTATCATGCATCAGAAAATACAATGAGTTACACTGCACGAGTTCTCAAACAAAATTAGATTGGCACTTCTCACCGCTTCCTCCCTGTCATGGCACTAATAACTTCATGTGTACCCGGAGCATGACTTGTAACAAAATGAGAAAATGAATTATGACGGGGTATCCTTGACTCCCATGAATTTACAATGAAGTGTTCTTTGGGTCCAACACTAGGATCTGCTAGAAGTTGTGGGTGTAAAGATAAACATCATATGGCCTATGAGACATGCGCTCACATCCACCCAGAAGCACAACAAATTCTGCCATGTTAGCAACAGCAATTTCTAAGCTTTCCAAGGCAGCATGTGACTCGAGGTGCGTGGCCTTATAAGTTGTTCGAGAACGCTTGGCAAGATACAAGCCGCTACTGGATAAGTCATTACGGCTAACCTTGTCAAAGCCTGCATCATCCTGAAGGACCCGGTACCTCAAGTTGTCCAGCACACTGTGTCCTCGGTACATGGCCTCTGAAAGCGTCTTGAGCTGCATCATCATCCCGAAGTTGGTGATGTATCGCGTGTCTGCCTCCTCGACAATGGTGCAAACTCTCATTAGGAGATGCTGCAACCTCTCCACCGCCTTCCCTCCAAGCGTGGACAGCTCGAATGGTACTTGTTCAGCAGGAAAGAGGTGAATCGGCTCACAATTTCTCCTGCAACTGCAGACATGGCAACCTCCATGGCTGGGATTGATGAGGTAAGCTGCTGGTTGGCCTCTGGACAAATTTAACTAGGAACGCATCTGCCAAGTCTCGCAAAGACTCTTGGAAAAATAGAAAAGTCTCCAGAGATGACTTTGACTCTGACGACTGAAGAGTGTGCCGATGACTCACGGATAATTGTCTAAACGTTAATACATGTGATGTGGACAAGCCAACTGTCCAAGCAGCATGCAAAAATGCACCAGTATTTGATATTCACGGTGGGTCCATGTTTGTTAACTATATTTGTATTTATCCGTTGGACTCTTTTCACACTTTACATATGACTGGATGATATCCCAGTATTTTAGTCACGGTAATAAATATTAACTGCTGTCAATTATCTTTGCACGTGTCTGTACTTGGACACCTTCTATACTTTGCATATGTGCACTCTGTTCTAGAAAAGTTTGGCCATGAAAATTGTTTGGGGTTTTCCAGACGAACTCGGTGGAGAAAGCAGGGGGGCAACTCATTGGCAAAGGGACTCTTTCTTGGCCAGTGACAGTGATGGTGAGAATCACAACTCCATACTTAAATCATCTTGATATTCACTTTGATATGGAAGTCCAAACTTTAGTACTAGTAATCTTCCAGAGGACATGTAACCAGTTTATTTGTATATTTGCTCTGTTGGTTAGTTCTTCCTAATCTAATGCATTCTTCATAGTTCAGGCTTGGCCTGATGGTAATCCTATTTGAAACAAGTCTCTCAGGAGTCAGGACCAATTGAGTGGCCTCTGCCAAACAAGTTTCGGAAGAGACTCTTCGCAAAACAGAAAAGTCTCCAGGGCCAGGGGTGACTAAATCGTTGACGGCGATGAATGGGTGGGTGACATTCCAGGGGAATTCCAGGACTAAAATATTTACAAAAAAGATATTTCTAGCAAGATGACACCAAATATGGGTAAATTCAAGGGAGCAGTAGAATGTCTTACAGGGCCGTAGGTTCTCGAGTCCCGGCTGACGCTGCCATTGTCCCCTTCGACCCAGCAGTGGCCCTCCGGTATCTTCCGGATCTCCTTCGTCTCCGGGACGCTGATCCAGTCGCCGGGCAGCCCAATCACCCTCTTGACCGCCTTCCTCCCGTGGTCCACCGGCGTCCTGCATACACACATACATACACCAGCACCAAGAATCAAGACCCGGTATATATCTGCACCACCACACCACACCCATGACCTACTGGAAGCATCAGGGAACGCCCTGGAAGCAGTCCGGCCGGGGCGTCGGCGGCGGAGGCAGCGAGCGAGCTTACACGAAGGTGACGACGTCGCCGCGGGAGAAGTCATAGCGCTCGAGGCAGAGCCGCTCCACCAGCGCGTATTCACCTGGCGGAGACGCCAGTGGCGGTAAGAAATCGAAGAAGAATCCGGCGGGTTGTGTCCGTGGCCCGTGGGCGAAGAGGGGAGAGGTGGGGCTTACCTGTCGTGCCCTCGAAGGTAGGGTGCATGGAGGCGCCTCGGACGGCGGCGACCGAGAAGTAGCGGTCGGAGACGGTGAGGCCGATGAGGGAGCCGGTGATGCAGGGCTTCACGACCGACCTGAACGCGGCCCACGCCCCCGCCGCCATGTCCGGAGCTCGGCCCTGGTGGTGGTACCCTTGCTCAGACCGCTGCGACGCGGCTGCTCGCCGTCAAAGTTGAGAAGGCGACGGCGGCGGCGGCGGCGCGGTCAGGGTCGTAGCGGCGAGGAGTACGGACTACTAGTATTCCGCTAAGAAAAAAACGAAACTCAGAAAAAAAAACCCGGAAATCCAGCTCGGTGCCCAGGCTCAGGCCCTCTTTGATTCACAGGAATTTCAAAACGTAGGAATAGGAAAAGTATAGGGTTGGAATGGCATGCACACATGAATCCTATAGAATTAGCATGGAGTGTTTGATGACACAGGAAAAGCAAAGGAATTGTAAAAAGAGGTTGAAGAGGATGTTAGATTTTCTATGAAATATAGTATAAAAGATTCCATAAGAAAAATTCCTATGAGATCCAATCCTATGAATCAAACGACCAACATAGAAAAAATTCTTAAGGATTTTAATCCGAATTCTTTTGAATCAAAGGAGCCCCCATCTGCTCCTGGTCCGAAAAAATCAAAATAAATACTGCAAAAATTCAAAAAAAAAACTATTTTTTTGTGTGGTAGGTAAATTTTTTTAGAATGTGTGGTAGGTTTTGTTTTTTGAGGGAATGTGTGGTAGGTATTTTGATGCGTGAGGTCCGCTTTAAATTTCAATCCATTTGGACATCTGAGCAGCTCTTGTCAAAAAAGACAAATCGGGTCAGAACAGTGCGTGAACAGTAAACTATTTTACAGATCCTAATTTTGTTTTTTTTTTACCGAAAGCTGCTCAGATGTTCAAATGAATTGAAATTTGGAGCGGACCTCACGCATCAAATTATCTAACATACAAAAAAAATTAGAACTTTTTGAATTTTTCTAGTATTTGTTTTGATTTTTTTCGTCAATGCGGATGCAGATGAGCTCGTGAGCAAAAACTCCGCATCCAAAAACCCCTCCTTTTTTCTTGTCTTTTCTTTCTCTTTTTCATTCCCGCTTTATTTATTTACCGCCTCTTTTTTTCAACTGTTTTGTGTAGACAATTTTATTCCAAAAATATATTTTTTACCTTTTTCTGATTATATATATATATATATATATATATATATATATATATACACTCCCTCTTACGAGTTAACTAATGTGAATGGTCATCTCAGCTAATTCAAAAATGAATAGCTTTGCAATGAAGGAAGTATGTAATTTATAATTTACATATTTACTAAAGTAGTGATCTAATGCTCTTATATTTCTTTACGGAAAAAGTATATACTAATACATCCTATAACGTTCCTTTTACAATCCCGAACACAAGAGATTATAGGAGTATTAGTAAAACCTCTCACTGTCGCATGCGTGTTGCAAAAACGAACAATACACAATTAAACATTGTTTCGGGAATAGAGGCTTTCTGCGCCGTAAAAAGTATTTCGTGGACTCTCTGGTAGGTTTCCTGATTTTAGAGTATTTACAGAGGCGGAGTTAGGTCAAATGGAGGCTCATGGGCCCCATTACCCACCAGGGCGGGCCACTCCTCCATCTTCTCGTGGCCTCCCCAAGCTTTCAGGGTTTCTTACCGCCAGAAAAAAAATCTCTAAAAAGTTTCGTGGCATTTTCACTTCGTTTGGTATATATTGATTTTCTGCAAAGTCAAAAACAATCAAGAAACAGCAACTGGCACTGGGCACTAAGTTAGTAGGTTAGCCTCAAAAAATGATATAAAGTTGCTTGTAAATATACATAAAATATCCATTGATACTATAATAGCACGAAACAATCAAAAATTATAGATACATTGGAAACGTATCACGGGCACACGCGAAGGAGGTGCGACGCCGGCGGTAGCAGGTCACGCTAGAGCAGAGCCTCAACCTGGCCTACGCCGGCGGCTGGCGGAGGCCATGGCGCTCTCCGCTGCCGGCAACCGCGTCGTCCCGCCGCTGGCCCCGCCGTCCCCCGAGCCGATGTTGACCTCCGTCATCAAGCTCGAGCGCTACACATGGACCGGGTACGTCTGCGAGTGGGTCAACGCGCCTCCCGTCTGGTTTGGGCAATGCCGACCCAGAAGCAGATGTACTTGGAGCAATGGCGGCAGCGCAGGATCGCGGAGGAGCACCGCGAGGGCGAGTACCTCGAGCAGCTGGAGCGCGACACCGAGGAGGAGCGTCGCGAGGCGACGGAGGAGGAGGGCCTTGCTTGCGGTGGCACAGCCCAGCCACCGGCGGATGACGTCGCCGCAGCCTGGGAGACGGCGTTCCCGTGCGCTGGCCTAATACGTCTCCAACGTATCTATAATTTATGAAGTATGCATGTCATGTTTATAATATTTTTACATGTTTTTGGTATGTTTGATTAGAACTAACCCGGACTGACTCTGTTTTCAACAGAACTACCGTGGTGTTGTTTTTGTGCAGAAATAAAAGTTCTCAAAATGCGTTGAAAATCAACGGGGAATATTTTTGGAAAATATAAAATATACTGAAAAGAAAAGCTACCGGAGGGGAGTCCCGAGGCCACCACGAGTGTGGAGGGCGCGCTTGATACGTCTCCAACATATCTATAATTTTTTATTGTTCCATGCTATTATATTATCTGTTTTGGCTATTTAATAGGCATTTATATGCTACTTTATATTATTTTTAGGACTAACCTATTAACCGAGGGCCAAGTGCCAGTTTTTGTTTTTTTTTTCCTATTTTAGAGTTTCGCAGAAAAGGAATACCAAACGGAGTCCAAACGGAATGAAACCTTCGTGATGATCATTCTTGGACCGAAAGCAAACCAGAAGACTTGGAGAGGCAACAAGGCGACCACGAGGCAGGAGGGTGTGCCCAGGGGGGTAGGTCGTGCCCCCACCCTCGTGGGCCCCTCGTAGCTCCCCTGACCTAGTTCCTTCGTCTATGTATATTCTTATACCCTGAAAACATCCAGGAGAGCCAGGAAACCACTTTTCCACCGCCGCAACCTTCTGTACCCGTGAGATCCCGTCTAGGGACCTTTTCCGGCGTCCTGCCGGAGGGGGATTCAGTCACGGAGGGCTTCAACATCAACACCATTACCTCTCCGATGAAGCGTGAGTAGTTTACCACAGACCTACGGGTCCATAGCAAGTAGCTAGATGGCTTCTTCTCTCTCTTTGATTCTCAATACCATGTTCTCCTCGATGTTCTTGGAGATCTATTCGATGTAATATTCTTTTGCGGTGTGTTTGCCAAGATCCGATGAATTGTGGATTTATGATCAAGATTATCTATGAATATTATTTGGTTCTTCTCTGAATTCTTATATGCATGATTTGATATCTTTGCAAGTCTCTTCGAATTTTCGGTTTAGTTTGGCCTACTAGATTGATCTTTCTTGCAATAGGAGAAGTACTTAGCTTTGGGTTCAATCTTGCGGTGTCCTTTCCCAGTGATAGTAGGGGCAGCAAGGCACGTATTGTATTGTGGCCATCAAGGATAAAAAGATGGGGTTTTCATCATATTGCTTGAGTTAATTCCTCTACATCATGTCATCTTACTTAATGCGTTACTAAGTTCTTTATGAACTTAATACTCTAGATGCATGCTGGATAGCGGTCGATGTGTGCATTAATAGTAGTAGATGCAGGCAGGAGTCGGTCTACTTGACACGGACGTGATGCCTATGTTCATGATCATTGCCTAGATATCATCATAACTATGCGCTTTTCTATCAATTGCTCGGCAGTAATTTGTTCACCCACTGTAATATTTGCTATCTTGAGAGAAGCCACTAGTGAAACCTATGGCCACCGGGTCTCTTTTCCATATTATTAAATCTCTTTTACATCTTACTAGTTTCTGATCTACTATTTTGCAATCTTTTACTTTCCGATCTATAAACTAAAAATACCAAAAATATTTACTTTACCGTTTATCTATCTCTATCAGATCTCACTTTTGCAAGTGACCGTGAAGGGATTGGCAACCCCTTTTATCGCGTTGGGTGCAAGTTGTTGATTTTTTGTGCAAGTATTCGGTGACTTGTGCGTTGTCTCCTACTGGATTGATACCTTGGTTCTCAAAACTGAGGGAAATACTTACGCTACTTTGCTACATCACCCTTTCGTCTTCAAGGGAAAACCAATGCAAGCTCAAGAGGTAGCAACGCCCTACCCCCGGGAGGGTGCTCCTACCTCGTGGACTCCCTGTGGGCCCCCTTGACGTGAGACCAACGCCAACCCCTCCTATAAATCCTAAAAACCGCAAAACAGAAGAGAGACCGAAAATTCCGCACGCCGACCCATCATTACTCCACACTGCTATTTATAATACTTAAGTAATATATTATAACTTTATGATAACAACACCTACTTATATATTTTAGCTCTCCGATATCATGCAAAGTTATCCTCTTCATACCCACAACATAGCCCTTCATTGATTTATAGAATGATTCATGTGCTTCATTTATATCTTTTGAGTATGACCTTATAGAATGCTCTTTGTGCTTCACTTAAATATTTTGAGTATGGTTTTATAGAATGCTTCGTGTGCTTCACTTATATATTTTGAGTTGGATAATTGTTAATCTATATTAATTGTAGAATGCTCCATGAACTTCACTTATATCTTTGGAGTATGAATAATACTATCATCGAGAGTGGGTTTGGAAGAGTGTCAACTTTAGGAAGTAATGATCCCACTATTTTGGAGGGTGTTGAATCTTAGTGTGATATTTATGAAAGTGGATTTGAAGAGGTCTTGACTTTATTTAGTAATGATTCTACTATTTCGGAAGAGATTCCAATTGATTACGAGAAAAAAGCTACTATCTATGATGATTATTGTGATGACATGTATGCTATAGAGAATAATGTTAACCATGAAACTTATCATCATGATTTTATTTTCAATTGGGTTATGCCTCACATGATAGTTATTTTGTTGAGTCTGCTCCCACTATTCCGAATGAGAAGAATTTGCTCATGTGGAGAGTAGTAAAATTTCTATGCTTGTAGATCATGAAAAGAATGCTTTATGTGATGATTATATTATTGAATTCATTCATGATGCTACTGAAAATTATTATGAGGGAGGAATATATGCTTGTTGAATTGCACTAATATTAAGTTTCCTCTCTATGTACTTAAAGTTTTGAAGTTATGCTTGTTTTGCCTTCCTATGCTAGTTGACCCCTTTTTGTTGGGAAATGTAGCATGCAATTTCAAAAAAATCCTACGCTCACGCCAAGATCTATCAAGGAGATGCATAGCAAAAAAGGGGAGAGTGTGTCCACGTACCTGTAACATCCCAATTTTCAATTTGGATGTTATTTATAGATCATTCATATGCATCCATGATTTATGCATTTGCTTCATTTGTTTTAGTTGAATTTTGATCCAAGAGACCTTAAGCAACTCGAGGACCAAATTGAGAGAGTTGGAGGTTTCCCAAAAAGTCCATTTTTGATTTATCAAATTTTGGAAAACTGGATCAATTTTTTTATTCAAAATTCTTTTCCAATAATTTTTGCAAATAAGTAAAATAAAGAGAGAAGATAAAAGGACTTCTTAAAAAATAGCAAAGAAATATTGGAAATTTAATTTTGAATTTTTGGATATTTTATTTAATTTTATTTGCAAGTTTATTTATTTTTATTGCCGAGTAATTAGTACTACTAAGTTTGTTTTTAGTTTAGGCATTTAGGCCCAGAAAAATGTTCACTAGGTCATTAATAAGGCCATATTAATATGTGAATTTTTCTGGTATTTTTAGATATTTATTTACTTTAGTTTTGCATGTTTTTCTTCTTTGGAAAAATGTTTTAAAAAGTCTCCATTGAATGGGCGGCCCGGCAGCCAGAACCATGCCCAGCCTGCCATGATCGACCCTGCCAGAGTCCGCCGCGCCTCGCCATCCCCGCCGCTTGGCCCTCCTCCAAGCCAAGGCCCCGTCTCCTTTAAATACCGGAGCCCCGGCCTCTCTCATCCACATCGCTCCGCCGCCGCTTCGCCACCGATGCCGCCCCGCAAGTCATCGTCGCCGCTGACCCCGATGCCGTCGCCCCGCTTAAGACAACGCCGCTGCCGCCGTACGTCTCGCCGCCGTCAACCACCGCCGCCGCCGGTAGCCCCCGATCCCCTCTCGCTCGTCCGATCTAGATCCAACGATCCAGATCGTGTCTGTTTTTTTGAAACGTTTTTTATTTAGCGGACGTTCTTCCGTTAGTCTTCGGTAGCGAATAGTTTTCGTTCGTTAGGTCTCTATAGTGAACGTTCATTCGTTAGATTTCTCTTCTTTTTTTATTTAGCTGCCAGGGACCTATTCGTTAGTTCCATTTACAATTTAGTCCCTTGTTTCAAACTAGCACAACTTTTTGCTTTTTTGCCCAAATTCGACGAAACCAACGCCAAAATCTTCAAAGCGATCTCATCTATCCAGTAAACCAACTTAAACATGTTTTTGAAAGTTTAAAATTTGAATTTGTTCAGATTCGAATTTGAACTTCTTTTGATCGTATCTTGAGTTTCTTAGCTCCGTTTTAGTTGATTCTTTTTGCAAATTGAAGCTAATAACATGTACCTTCTGTTAAGATCTAATCCTCATAATTATAATACTGTTAAAAATTGTTTTGTGTTTAGATTAGTTATTTGCTTGTATTTGAAATTTTCGAATCCTTTCTTCGATTCTCTTTGCATCTTTTGCTTGAGTGCTTATGTATGCTATTGTTTGTTTACGATAGATTTTCTGGAGTGCGAAGATTGTTACTACAAATCTCTAGAGTTTTTCGAAGCAAGGCAAGTTACACTTTGATCATACTATTTTATACCCAGTTTTTACTATGCATTAGTTACACCCTCACAGATTTGCATGAGTAGGTTTGGGAACATGTGGTTTGGTTGTTGTCGGTGTCAAAACCGGCGGATCTCGGGTAGGGGGTCCCGAACTGTGCGTCTAGGCGGATGGTAACAGGAGACAAGGGACACGATGTTTTTACCCAGGTTTGGGCCCTCTCGATGGAGGTAATACCCTACTCCTGCTTGATTAATATTGATGATATGGGTAGTACAAGAGTAGATCTACCACGAGATCAAGGAGGCTAAACCCTAGAAGCTAGCCTATGGTATGATTGTTGTTCGTCCTACGGACTAAAACCCTCCGGTTTATATAGACACCGAATAGGTTAGGGTTACACAGAGTCGGTTACAATGGTAGGAGATCTACATATCCGTATCGCCAAGCTTGCCTTCCACGCCAAGGAAAGTCCCATCCGGACATGGGACGAAGTCTTCAATCTTGTATCTTCATAGTCTCGAGTCCAGCCGTGGCGATAGTCCGCTATCCGGACACCCCTAGTCCGGGACTCCTCAAGAGCTCCCTGAACCAGGCTTCAATGACGATGAGTCCGCGCGTTGATTGTCTTGGCATTGCGAGGCGGGTTCCTCCTCCGAATACTTCATGGAAGGTTTTGAACACAAGGATAGTGTCCGCTCGCAAAACAAGTTCCACATAACACCGTGAGAGAGAATAATTTCTGCATAGATCTGCCGACGTATTCCGCGGGCGTGACATCACACCACGGCAAGGCCTTTATATGAATCGCTTTTTCTGTTCCCACCTCGGCATGTTTAGCGAGGCGGTTTCCTTGCACGCCTTATCAAAGCATAGATCGTGCCCCTTATTCCAGGATTCTCATTAATACGGACGTGGGTAACCCATCCGCGCCATTGATTACGGCGCTTGGGAAATAAGCGAGTTTTACCAGGTGGTGGGGACGATAGCCGTTCGTCTATATAAGGATAAGGATCCACCTTTTCACCTATGCCTTCTTCCTCCTTTGCTTATCCATTTCACAAGACTCGAGCTCCAGCGCCCAAGTCCGCACATCCCACCTCAACCTTTATCCAATCATGTCGAGCGGAGGCAGGTGGATGACCTCCTCCGTCACGGAGGGGCACATCGCCAGATCAAGGGAGGCCGGATACTTGTCCGCAACATCGCCAAGACTGAGCTTCCCGACGAGGGCAGCTCATTCCAACCCCAGGGCCCCGTGAGAGGGTGGTGTTTCTCCCCACTTCCTCCATGGACTAGGCTTTCCTCTTCATCCATTTGTCCGGGGCTCATGTTCTACTACGGTCCGACTTCCACGACCTGGCCCCAATTTCATCCTCAACATCTCGGCATTTATCGTCGTGGTGCGAGGCTTTCCTCGCATCCCGCCCACTTCGCTTATGGCTGAAGATCTTCAACGTCCGGCCGAAGGTAGTGGGCGGCCGTCTGTTGAGTGCGGAGGCGCCATGGTTGGCAAGATGGCCAAAGTCCCATGGCTCGAAGGCGCCTTCGTGGAGAAAATAAAGGGGTGGCAATCGGGGTGGTTCTACATCACCGAGCCCCGCAACACCAAATGGGTGGCGGCCCCCGAATTCAGATTTGGCTTCCCCACACGGCTCTCGTCATGGAAAGAGACGGGCCTGACGTGGGGGAATTCGGACGAGACATCCGGACTACAAACATGCGTCCGAAACCTGGTGGCCAAGAATCTTAGGCTGGTCGACGTAATCCAGGTGATGCTCATCCGCCGGATTCTCCCATGCCAACAACGGGCTTTTAACTTGTGGGAGTTCGATCCGGCAAAGCACCAAACCTTGAGTCGGCTCTTCGACACTACATACGAAGACGCCTGGAAGGTGCTGTTCAAGGGCGCTGAAGCCCCAGCATCCGCTACCAAAGATCGCGGATACAGCTCGCAGCGTCCAGCCGGCGAGGTAAGTCATTTTACCCTTTACGGGACTCTTTTTTCATAGATTGACTCTACATGGGATCTAAAACTCCCTAATCTTTGACAGGACTGGTTGAAGACGCCCGACAGATTAACTGTCCGGCTCCTTTGCCGGAAGATCTGAGAACGCCCGATTGACGGATCGCTGGCTCCGGCGCTATCGTGGTGCCGAGAAGAAGGCTAAGAAGGAGGCCACGGAACTCAAGGAGCTCCTCACGCCAAAGTGTTGTCGACACGGCGGAATCTTCTCCAAGACGAGGAGGAAGAAGAAGAAGCTCCTCCCGGGGGAGGAGAAGAAAAGGAAGGCCGCCTAACCGGGAGGCCGGAGGGTCCAAGAAGGGGAGAACCCTTCCTCCGGACTTCTCTGCCAACGTCGACGATGACGAGGAGGACTGGCCTACAAGGGCCAAGCCCCTGGCGAGATCGTAAGTGTCCGAATACCCATGGTTTTTTTATTATTGCAGAGCGTTCTCTAATGTTGAACAACCGTGCAGCCCGCCCAAGGGCGAGTTCGCCGATTCATCGAGCGGGTCCTGGGCTCGTCGGAAATGGAGAGTACTCGCTCGACCGCCTCGCCTCATCTTGTGGGCGACGCCATGGGGGCCCCCAAGGGGGCTTGGTCAAGAGGAGGTAGCGCAGAGGTGCCACAGGCGACCTCCCGGACTCAGCGCTGGGGCAAGATCCCCAGGGGCTCTAAGCCCGACCCTCGTCCGGACTCCATGCCGGAACCATCAGCTGTCCCGGAGTCTGGAGAGCGGATCCTTCGCAAGAAGGGTAAGACGCCAATTGAAAGATCGTGGATGTCGCCTAGAGGGGGGGGGGTGAATAGGCGTTTTAAAATAATTACGGTTGAGGCTTGAACAAATGCGGAATAAACCTAGCGGTTAATTTGTCAAGCACAAAACCTACAACAGCTAGGCTCACCTATGTGCACCAATAACTTATGCTAAGCAAGAAAAACTACTTAGGTGATAGCAAGATATATGACAAGAAACAATATGGCTATCACAAAGTGAAGTGCATAAGTAAAGGGGCTCGGGTAAGAGATAACCGAGGCACGCGGAGACGACGATGTATCCCGAAGTTCACACCCTTGCGGATGCTAATCTCCGTTTGGAGCGGTGTGGAGGCACAATGCTCCCCAAGAAGCCACTAGGGCCACAGAATCTCCTCACGCCTCGCACAATGCAAGATGTCGTGATTCCACTAAGGGACCCTTGAGGGCGGTCACGAACCTGCATAAATGGCGACCCTTGGGGCAGTCACCGAACCAGACACTTTGGAAACCCTTGGGGCGGTCACGGAACCCGTCAAATTGCTCGGGGCGATCTCCACAACCTAATTGGAGACCCCGACGCTTGCCCGGAGCTTTACACCACAATGATTGAGCTCCGAACACCACCAACCGACTAGGGCGCCCAAGCACCCAAGAGGAACAAGCTCAAGGGCACCAAGCACCCAAGAGTAATAAGCTTCTCAACTTGTAACTTCCACGTATCACGTGGAGAACTCAAACCGATGCACCAAATGCAATGGCAAGGGCACACGGAGTGCCCAATTCCTTCTCTCCCAAATCCCACCAAAGCAACTAATGCTAGGGAGGAAAATGAGAGGAAGAACGAAAGAAGATCACGAAGAACTCCAAGATCTAGATCCAAGGGGTTCCCCTCACTTAGAGGAGAAAGTGATTGGTGGAAACGTGGATCTAGATCTCCTCTCTCTTTTCCCTCAAGAACTAGCAAGAATCATTGGAGGGATTAAGAGTTAGGAAGATCGAAGAAGGTCAACAAATGGGGAAGAACACGAGCTCAAAAGATTAGGTCTCAAGGGGGAAGAAGACCCCCTTTTATAGGTGGGGAGAAAAACCAACCGTTATCCCCTCACTCAGCCAGACGGCGCGGTATTATCAAGACGGAGCTGCGGTACTACATGTCGGCAGCGGTACTACTCGCTGCAGGTTGCGGTACTACCGCAAGTGCAAGATCGCCGATGAAGGCTGTTGCATTGTGGCAACGAACGGTAGAACCGACGGAGCGGTACTACCGCGCGCCCCTACGGTACTACCGTAAGGCAGGCAGCACTAGCCGCAGAGAAAGCACGGAAGTAAAAAATTACTTCCGTACCTACTTCCGCCGAGGGAGGACCTGCGCAAAAATCCGCACGGCATTATCAGACACGAAGAGCGGTATTATCAAGATAGGGCGCGGATGTAAAATTACATCCGCCCTACTTCGCTCATGCTGCTAAGCCTGGCCAGAGCCCACGGTACTACGGCGCCGCGCATCGGTATTATCAGCGAGGGCACGGATGTAAAAAATTACATCCGTCCCTACTACCGCTCGAGTAGTTGCGCCTGGCCTGAGGCCACGGTACTACCGCTCCCACAGAGCGGTACTACCGTGAGCACCTGCAGATTATCGCGGTGGACTGCGGTACTACCGCAAGGGCCTGCGGTACTACCGCTCCGGAGAGCAGTACTACCGCATGCCCCAGATTAGCAACACTAGGAGTCCTTCATTTTGCAGAGAAGACAACAGAGGGAAACAATAAAACCAGAACTGCCATAACTTCTACAAATGAGCTCTGAATTGAGCAAACTCAAGCTTGTTGGAAACAAGACAACGAGTAGCATCGAAACAACATAGGAGGTATGCCTAACAAACAAAGGAGTGAAACCTCCAATAGAGAGAAACGGCATATCCTCCAACATCGAAAACATCATAGAAGATGCATGTGAACTCCGTTTTCGATGAGCTCGAGCTTGTCATAAAAATGACCATAAGCTCCAAATCTCACAAGGAGAAGAACCAAACAAGAACACAAAAAGATGATGCAAGGATGCAATGGTTTGAGCTCTCTACGAATGATACGATCAAGCTACTCATCGAGAGCCCCCCTTGATAGTACGGCAATCGATCCTATAACCCGGTCTCCCAACTACCATCATGAGACTGGTAAAATAGAAAACCTATCAAGGGCAAACCTTTTGTTTGCACATGGTCCACTTGAGCTAGACGATGACGATCTTGACTCCCTCAAGTTGGACCACCTTTCTTGATTATGCTGGCTCAAGAAGACTAGTTGATTGCTCCCCATACTCCACTATGGGTGAGCCACTCTTCCAAGACATCTTCACAAGTCCATTGTCACCAAATGGACGGCAAGCTTCAAGCATTTGATCTCTTCGTGATGCTTCACTTGAATTTGCACACCGCAACCTAACCCCACAAAGAACTCTCACGAAGACCATGGGTTAGTACACAAAGTGTAATGGACAATGCTTACCATACCATGGGATCACTTGATCCTCTCAGACATCTTGTACGCTTTGTGTGTTGAATCTTTCCAACTCTCTTCATTTGGATGATGTCTTGAAGGTGGACATGAATGATCACACAATCTTATTCTTCAAGACATGCTTGCAATAAGCTCAACACTCACATGACCAATCTTTGGATAATTCCTTGAATAGCACCTTGGTTGACACAAAACTCTCCTTGAAACCAACACATGTACTCCAAGAAAAGCCTATGGACAAAACCTTCAAATAAACTCAAGGCAACCATTAGTCCATAGAGAATGTCATCAATTACCAAAACCACACATGGGGGCACCGCATGTCCTTTCACCGGTGTCCTCCGTCCAACCGGAGGCACCAGATAGCTTACAGGAGGCGCTTAACAGCGCTTCCATCAAGGAGGAACACCGCACTGTCATGAGTGCGGTGATCCGGACAGTTCAGTCCACCAAGAGCGGACTGACCGAAGCCTGTACCAGCCTTCTAACAGGCTTTGAGGTAAGTTTTAGAATATGTAAAAAATATAACCGCATAGACAGTAGCCCCTGATGTTGGGGAACGTAGTAATTTCAAAAAATTTCCTACGATCACGCAAGACCATGGAGATGGCATAGCAACGAGAGGGAAGAGTGTCCGCCCACGCCTCGTGAGACCGAAAGCGAAGCGTTATAACAACGCTGTTGATGTAGTCGACGTCTCCACGATCCGACCGATCCAAGCACCGAACGACGGCACCTCCGAAGTTCGCACACGCTCAGCTCGATGACGATCCCGGACTCCGATCCAGCAAAGTGTCGGGATGAGTTCCGTCAAGACGACGGCGCAGGACGGTGATGATGCTCCACCGACGAGGGCTTCGCCTAAGCTCATGACGATATGACTCTCCGCAGAGCTTCGCCTAAGCTCCGCGACGATATGACCGAAGTGGAATATGGTGGAAGGGGCACCGACACGGCTAAGGAAAGATCCGAGATCAACTTGTGTGTCTTGGGGTGCCCCTGCCCCGTGATATAAAGGAGACAAGGGGAGGTGGCGGCCCTATAGGAGGCGCACTAAGGAGGAGTCCTACTCCCAGGAGTAGGACCCCCTTCCTAGTTGGACTAGGTTTGGAGGAGGGAGAAGGGGAAGGGCGCCCCTTCCTTGTCCTATTCGGACTAGAGGGGGGGAAGCGCAGCCCACCTTGGGCTGCCCTTCCTCTTCTCCTATGGCCCATTAAGGCCCATTGACCTCCCGGGGTTCCGTAACCTCCTGTACTCAGTAAATCCGATTTCACCCGAACATTTCCGATGTCCAAATGTAGGCTTCCAATATATCAATCTTTATGTCTCGACCATTTCGAGACTCCTCGTCATGTCCGTGATCACATCCGGACTCAACAACCTTCGTGCATCAATACTTATAAACTCATTATGAACTGTCATCGAAACGTTAAGCGTGCGGACCCTACGGGTTCGAGAACTATGTAGACATGACCTAGAACCATTCTCGGTCAATAACCAATAGCGAACCTGGATGCCCATATTGGTTCCTACATATTCTACGAAGATCTTTATCGGTCAAACCGCATAACGACATACGTTGTTCCTTTGTCATCGGTATGTTACTTACCCGAGATTTGATCGTCGGTATCCAATACCTAGTTCAATCTCGTAAGTCTCTTTACTCGTTCCGTAATACATCATCTCACAACTAACTCATTAGTTGTAATGCTTGCAAGGCTTAGGTGATGTGTATTACCGAGAAGGCCTAGAGATACCTCTCCGACGATCGGAGTGACAAAACCTAATCTCGAAATACGCCAACCCAACAAGTACCTTTGGTGACACCTGTAGTACTCCTTTATAATCACCCAGTTACGTTGTGACGTTTGGTAGTACCCAAAGTATTCCTCCGGTAAACGGGAGTTGCATAATCTCATAGTTACAGGAACATGTATGGGTCATGAAGAAAGCATTAACATACTAAACGATCAAGTGTTAAGCTAACGGAATGGGTCATGTCAATCAGATCATTCAACCAATGATGTGACCTTGTTAATCAAATAACAACTCCTTGTTCATGGTTAGGAAACATAACCATCTTTGATTAACAAGCTAGTCAAGTAGAGGCATACTAGTGACATACTGTTTGTCTATATATTCACACATGTATTATGTTTCCGGTTAATACAATTCTAGCATGAATAATAAACATTTATCATGATATAAGGAAATAAATAATAACTTTATTATTGCCTCTAGGGCATATTTCCTTCAGTCTCCCACTTGCACTAGAGTCAATAATCTAGATTACAAAGTAATGATCCTTACACCCATGGAGTCTTGGTGCTGATCATGTTTTGCTCGTGGAAGAGGCTTAGTCAACGGTCGCAACATTCAGATCCGTATGTATTTTGCAAATCTCTATGTCTCCCACTTGGACTTGGTCCCAATGGAATTGAAGCGTCTCTTGATGTGCTTGGTCCTCTTGTGAAATCTGGATTCCTTTGCCAAGGCAATTGCACCAAGATTGTCACGAAGATCTTCATCGGTCCCGATGCACTAGGTATGACACCTAGATCGGAAATGAACTCTTTCATCCAGACTCCTTCATTCGCTGCTTCAAGCAGCTATGTATTCCGCTTCACATGTAGATCCTGCCACGACGCTTTGTTTAGAACTGCACCAACCGACAGCTCCACCGCTTAATAAAACACGATCCGGTTTGCGATTTAGAATCGTCGGATCAGTGTCAAAGCTTGCATCGACGTAACCATTTACGACTAGCTCTTTGTCACCTCCATATACGAGAAACATATCCTTAGTCCTTTTCGTATTTCAGATGTTCTTGACCGCTGTCCAAATGATCCACTCTCGATTACTTTGGTACCTTCCTGCCAAGCTTACAGCTAAGCATACGTCGGGCCTGGTACACAGCATTGCATACATGATAGAGCCTATGGCTGAAGCATAGGAACATCTTTCATTTCTCTCTATCTTCTGCTGTGGTCGGGCATTGAGTCCGACTCAATCTTACACCTTGTAATCTGGTAAAAACCTTTCTTTGCCTGATCCATTTTGAACTTCTTCAAAACTTTATCAAGGTATGTGCTTTATGAAAGTCCAATTAAGCGCCTTGATCTATCTCTATAGATCTTGATGCCCAATATGTAAGCAGCTTCACCGAGGTCTTTCATTGAAAAACTTTTATTCAAGTATCCTTTTATGCTATCCAGAAATTCTATATCATTTCCAATCAATAATATGTCGTCCACATATAATATTAGAAATGCTACTGAGCTCCCACTCACTTTCTTGTAAATACAAAGCTTCTCCAAAAGTCAGACAAACCCATATGCTTTGATCACACTATCAAACGCTTATTCCAACTCCGAGAGGCTTGCACCAGACCATAAATTGATCGTTGGAGCTTGCACACTTTGTTAGCACCCTTTGATCGACAAAACCTTCTGGTTTCATCATATACAACTCTTCTTCCGAAATCCATTCAAGAATGCGGTTTTACATCCATTTGCCAAATTTCATAATCATAAAATGCGGCAATTGCTAACATGATTCGGACAGACTTAAGCATCGCCACTGGTGAGAAAGTCTCATCGTAGTCAACCCCTTGAACTTGTCGAAAACCTTTTGCAACAAGTCGAGCTTTGTAGACAGTTATATTACCATCGGCGCCGTCTTCTTCTTAAAGATCCATTTATTTTCAATGGCTTGCCGATCATCGGGCAAGTCAACCAAAGTCCATACTTTGTTCTCATACATGGATCCTATCTCAGATTTCATGGCTTCCAGCCATTTTGCGAATCTGGGCTCACCATCGCTTCTTCATAGTTCGTAGGTTCGCCATGGTCAAGTAACATGACTTCCGAATAGGATTACCGTACCACTCTGTGCGATTTTACTCTGGTTGACCCACGAGGTTCAATAGTAACTTGATCTCAAGCTTCATGATCATCATCATTAGTTTCCTCACTAATTGGTGTGGTTGTCACAGAACCATTTCTTGTGATGAACTACTTTCCAATAAGGGAGTAGATACAGATTATCTCATCAAGTTCTACTTTCCTCCCACTCACTTCTTTCGAGAGAAACTCCTTCTCTAGAAAGGATCCGAATTTAGCAACGAAAATCTTGCCTTCAGATCTGTGATAGAAGGTGTACCCAACAGTCTCCTTTGGGTATCCTATGAAGACACATTTTTCTGATTTGGGTTCGAGCTTATCGGTTGAAGTTTCTTCACATAAGCATCGCAGCCCCAAACTTTAAGAAACGACAACTTTGGTTTCTTGCCAAACCATAGTTCATAAGGCGTCGTCTCAACGGATTTTGACGGTGTCCTATTCAACGTGAATGCGGCCGTCTCTAAAGCATAACCCCAAAACGATAGCGGTAAATCGAAATAGACATCATAGATCGCACCATATCTAGTAAAGTACGATTCGACGTTCGGACACACCATTTCTCGTGGTGTTCCGGGTGGCGTGAGTTGCTAAACTATTCCACAATTTTTCAAATGTAAACCAAACTCAGAACTCAAATATTCTCCTCCACGATCAGATCGTAGAAATTTAATTTTCTTGTTACGATGATTTTCCACTTCACTCTGAAATTCTTTGAACTTTTCAAATGTTTCAGATTTGTGTTTCATTAAGTAGATATACCCATATCTGCTCAAATCATCTGTGAAGGTGAGAAAATAACGATACCCTTGGCGTGCCTCAATATTCATTGGACCACAAACATCAGATGTATGATTTCCAACAAATCAGTTGCACGCTCCATAGTTCCGAGAACGGCGTTTTGTCATCTTGCCCATGAGGCACGGTTCGCAAGTACCAAGTGATTCATAATCAAGTGATTCCGAAGTCCATCAAGATGGAGTTTCTTCACACGTTTTACATCGATATGACCTAAACGGCAAGTGCCACAAATAAGTTGCACTATCATTATCAACTCTGCATCTTTTGGCTTCAACATTATGAATATGTGTATCACTCTCGTCGAGATTCAACAAGAATAGACCATTCTTCAAGGGTGCATGACCATAAAAGATATTATTCATATAAATAGAACAACCATTATTCTCTTCTTTAAATGAATAACCGTCTCGCAATAAACAAGATCCAGATATAATGTTCATGCTCAACGCGGCACCAAATAACAATTATTTAGGTCTAAAACTAATCCCGAAGGTAGATGTAGAGATAACGTGCCGATCGCGATCACATTGACTTTGGAACCATTTCCACGCGCATCGTCACCTCGTCCTTTGCGGTGCTCGCTTATTCCGTAGTCCCTGCTTCGAGTTGCAAATATTAGCAACGAACCAGATCAAATACCCAGTGCTACTACGAGCTCTAGTAAGGTACACATCAATAACATGTATATCATATATACCTTTGTTCACCTTGCCATCCTTTTATCCGCCAAATACTTGGGGCAGTTCCGCTTCAAATGTCCGGTCGCTTGCGGTAAAAACACTTCGCCAGGCTTAGGTCCAGACTTGGGTTTCTTCTCTTGATCAGCAACTTTCTTGCTGTTCTTTTGAAGTTTCCTTCTTCTTCCCTTTGCCCTTTTCTTGAAACTAGTGGTCTTGTTGACCATCAACACTTGATGCTCTTTCTTGATTTCTACCTCCGCAGCTTTTAGCATCGCGAAGAGCTCAGAATTGTCTTAGTCATCCCTTGCATATTATAGTTCATCACGAAGCTCTTGTAGCTTGGTGGCGTGATTGGAGAATTTCATCAATGACACTATCATCCGGAAGATTAACTCCCAGCTGAATTAAGTGATTGTTATACCCGGACATTTTGAGTATGTGCTCACCGATGTAACTATTCTCCTCCATCTTGCAGCTATAGAACTTATTGGAGACTTCATATCTCTCAATCCGGGCATTTGCTTGAAATATTAACTTCAACTCCTGAAACATCTCATATGCTCCATGACGCTCAAAACGTCGTTGAAGACCAGTTCTAAGCCGTAAAGCATGGCACACTTGAACTATAGAGTAGTCATCAGCTCGCTTTGCTGACGCTCATAACTTCTCGCTCAAGATTCCGCAGCGAGCTCGTCACCCGGCGGTGCTTCCGGGACGTAATTTTTTACGTGCAGCAATGAGGATAATCCTCAAGTTACGGACCCAGTCCGTAATTGCTACCATCATCTTTCAACTTTGCTTTCTCAAGGAACGCATTAAAATTCAACGGAACAACAGCACAAGCCATCTATCTACAGTAAACATAGACAAGCAAAACACTATCAGGTACTAAGTTCATGATAAATTTTAAGTTCAATTAATCATATTAAAAAACTCCCACTTAGACAGACATCTCTCTAGTCATCTAAGTGATCACGTGATCCATTTAACTAAACCGTGTCCGATCATCACGTGAGACGGAATAGTTTCAACGGTGAACATCACTATGTTGATCATATCTATTATATGATTCACGTTCGACCTTTCGGTCTCCGTGTTCCGAGGCCATATCTGTTATATGCTAGGCTCGTCAAGTTTAACTGAGTATTCGCGTGTGCAACTGTTTTGCACCGTTGTAGATGGACGAGAACTTATCACACCCGATCATCACGTGGTGTGCGGGTACTACGAACTTTGGCAGCGGTGCATACTCGAGGAGAACACTTCTTGATAATTTTAGTGAGAGATCATCTTATAATGCTACCGTCAATCAAAGCAAGATAAGATGCATAAAGGATAAACATCACATGCAATCAATATAAGTGATATGATATGGTCATCATCATCTTGTGCTTGTGATCTCCATCGCCAAGCACCAAATCATGATCACCATCGCCACCGGCGCGACACCTTGATCTCCATCGTAGCATCGTTGTCGTCTCGCCAACTATTGCTTCTCGACTATCGCTACTCCTTAGTGATAAAGTAAAGCAATTACATGGCGTTGCATTTCATACAATAAAGCGACAACCATATGGCTCCTGCCGATTGCCGATAACTTGGTTACAAAACATGATCATCTCATACAATAAAATATAGCATCACGTCTTGACCATATCACATCACAACATGCCCTGCAAAAACAAGTTAGGCGTCCTCTACTTTGTTGTTGCAAGTTTTACGTGGCTGCTACGGGCTGAGCAAGAACCGTTCTTACCTACGCATCAAAACCACAACGATACTTCGTCAAATAGACTCCGTTTTAACCTTCTCAAGGACCGGGCGTAGCCACTTTTCAGTTCAACTAAAGTGAGAGAGACAGACACCGCCGGTCACCTTTAAGCAACGAGTGCTCGGGCGGTGAAACCAGTCTCGCGTAAGCGTCTGCGTAATGTCGGTCCGGCCGCTTCATCTCACAATACCGCTGAACCAAAGTATGACATGCTGGTAGGCAGTATGACTTGTATCGCCCACAACTCACTTGTGTTCTACTCGTGCATATGACATCAACGCATAAAACCAGGCTCGGATGCCTTTGTTGGGGAACGAGTAATTTCAAAAATTTTCCTACGATCACGCAAGACCATGGAGATGGCATAGCAACGAGAGGGAAGAGTGTCCGCCCACGCCCTCGTGAGACCGAAAGCGAAGCGTTATAACAACGCTGTTGATGTAGTCGACGTCTCCACGATCCGACCGA
Source organism: Aegilops longissima (assembly GCA_021605205.1). Taxonomy (NCBI): domain Eukaryota; kingdom Viridiplantae; phylum Streptophyta; class Magnoliopsida; order Poales; family Poaceae; genus Aegilops; species Aegilops longissima. The sequence goes on from CM038680.1 coordinate 513,974,114, forward strand.
TCCAAGCACCGAGCGACGGCACCTCCGAGTTCTCCACACGCTCAGCTCGATGGCGATCCCGGACTCGATCCAGCAAAGTGTCGGGATGAGTTCAGTCAAGACGACGGCGTGGACGGTGATGATGCTCCACCGACGCAGGGCTTCGCCTAAGCTCCGCGACGATATGACTTCTCCCGCAGAGCTTCGCCTAAGCTCATGACGATATGACCGAAGTGGAATATGGTGGAAGGGGCACCGACACGGCTAAGGAAAGATCCGTAGATCAACTTGTGTGTCTTGGGGTGCCCCTGCCCCTGTATATAAAGGAGACAAGGGGAGGTGGCGGCCCTATAGGAGGCGCGATTAAGGAGGAGTCCTACTCCCACCGGAGTAGGACTCCCCCTTCCTAGTTGGACTAGGTTTGGAGGAGGGAGAAGGGGAAGGCGCGCCCCTTCCTTGTCCTATTCGGACTAGAGGGGGAGGGGGCACAGCCCACCTTGGGCTGCCCTTCCTCTTCTCCTATGGCCCATTAAGGCCCATTGACCTCCCGGGGTTCCGGTAACCTCCGGTACTCGTAAAATCCGATTTCACCCGGAACATTTCCGATGTCCAAATGTAGGCTTCCAATATATCAATCTTTATGTCTCGACCATTTGAGACTCCTCGTCATGTCCGTGATCACATCCGGACTCGAACAACCTTGGTGCATCAATACTTATAAACTCATTATGAACTGTCATCGAAGCGTTAAGCGTGCGGACCCTACGGGTTCGAGAACTATGTAGACATGACCTAGAACCATTCTCGGTCAATAACCAATAGCGGAACCTGGATGCCCATATTGGTTCCTACATATTCTCTGAAGATCTTTATCGGTCAAACCGCTAACGACATACGTTGTTCCTTTGTCATCGGTATGTTACTTACCCGAGATTTGATCGTCGGTATCCAATACCTAGTTCAATCTCGTTACGGTAAGTCTCTTTACTCGTTCCGTAATACATCATCTCACAACTAACTCATTAGTTGTAATGCTTGCAAGGCTTAGGTGATGTGTATTACCGAGAAGGCCTAGAGATACCTCTCCGACGATCGGAGTGACAAAACCTAATCTCGAAATACGCCAACCCAACAAGTACCTTTGGTGACACTGTAGTACTCCTTTATAATCACCCGATTACGTTGTGACGTTTGGTAGTACCAAAGTATTCCTCCGTAAACGGAGTTGCATAATCTCATAGTTACAGGAACATGTATGGGTCATGAAGAAAGCATTAACATACTAAACGATCAAGTGTTAAGCTAACGGAATGGGTCATGTCAATCAGATCATTCAACCAATGATGTGACCTTATTAATCAAATAACAACTCCTTGTTCATGGTTAGGAAACATAACCATCTTTGATTAACAAGCTAGTCAAGTAGAGGCATACTAGTGACATACTGTTTGTCTATATATTCACACATGTATTATGTTTCCGGTTAATACAATTCTAGCATGAATAATAAACATTTATCATGATATAAGGAAATAAATAATAACTTTATTATTGCCTCTAGGGCATATTTCCTTCACCTGATGCTTAGTTCGGTGTTCGGAAAGAAAAGCCGGACTAAGGATCTAAAAAGATATACGCAGGAGTCTAACATAAGTATGTCAATATGGGAATGCAGGCTGCGCTGCTGACCTCTGCCGCACTGACTGCGGAGGTCAATGTATTGAAGCAGAACCTCGAGCGGTCCGAGAACGAGCTCGGACAAGCCAAGAAGGAGCTCGAGGACAAGGAAGGTAAGTAAGACCTTATTAAAGAAATACCTTATAGAAAAGGTTTTGGTTGCGAAAAATAACAGGAATAACATGGGTACTGCAGGGGCCACGAACGAGGTGGCGGCCCTTAAGGAAGCGGTGTCCGTGGCCGAAAACAAAGCGGCTGCAGAACGCACCGAGCGAGAGAAGGGGGAGGCGCAGCTGGCCAAGGTACGGCAAGAGCTCCAAGCTCTCGTGGAAAAACACGAGAGTTTGGTGCGTGACTCGAAGACTCGAGAGTCCGAGCTCGCCTCGGCTCTTGAAAGTGCCAAAGCTGCTAAGGCCGAGGACCAAAAAGCCCTCCAAGAAATTGAAGCACTAAAGAAGATAGCGGCGTGTAAGGCATTCTTTATGCAAAGCAAGAATGTAAAAGTCAATTACCTGTTACTTACCCGGATTCGGAGCTCTCCAAGAGCATTCGCATATTTGCCCCGTAGTGCGTCTGATGCTGCCGCATTCTACCGCGCCCAGGAGGGGAGCTCCATGGAGAAGGTGTTCGGTCTCAAGATATGTTGAGGCCGACCATCAGTGTGCCTCGAGCGACCAGCTGAAACAGCTGGTCGAGCTCCATAAGGTCGCCGAATAGGCCATGAAGGGCCTTATAGCGCGGCTGTGGCCATTGGAGGCCATGCCCGGGAGCTACTTCGGCTTGGTGCAGCGGCTGGTGGATGCCTGCCCGCGGCTTGAAGTCATCAAGCGCTCCGTATGCATTGAAGGTGTCCGTCGGGCCCTTGCCCGTGCTAAAGTGCACTGGGGCAAGCTGGATGCGGAGAGGCTTGTGACGGACGGGCCACCGAAGGACCATGAGCATCGCACGCCCGAAATGTACTATGAGGGCCTCCTGAAGGGTGCCCGCCGAATAGCGGATGAGTGCTCCAGAGATGTAATTTTTGAATAAACTCGCATTTGTTATCCTGTACGCTGAAAACTTGTTCATATGCGCTAAGCAACGCTTATTAATTTAAAATATTACCTTATGTGCGGCCGTTTATCAAATTTGAGAGATGGCAAGTCGTTGGCTTCAGCCCCATGCCACAGTCTTTGGGGTGTTCGGGATAAACTTGAGCACTCTTGTTCCCATTCTTGGGTCCATCTAGGGAGGCGCTCAACACAACGAACAAGGAAACCGGACTTATAATGCTTGAACACTCTCACTTAGCCATAGAATTCTATAATTTTAAATTTCGTGAAGCCCCTAGTATTCGAAGACCGAGTTCGGGCGCTATCCACGCCTTGGCGGACAATTCGATTCCTCGCTCTAAGCGGCATAAGTCTTTAGGGACCGAAAAACCTCTCGAACAGCGATCGGCTCTCGCCCTATCATGACGGTCAGTTTTAGCTTTCTCCATCGAGGTGCTCGACCCAGCATAAGCTGGGGCACAATCGCAGATGGTTCTCCCGTGCTACCTTAGCCGATATAGCGGAACGTAAGGTACCAAAACACGGAGCCGGCAAACCCAACTATTGACCCAAGACATGATTCGGAGCCAATTCATATAATGCTATAAGTTCGGGGTGCCGCACTTATGAAAGTGTTCGGACTGATCACACCATAATTTTGGGATACTTAAGCCCCTGGTGTATTGGCCGTACCAAAGCGTACGGTTGCAACATGTCATGAAATGAACACATGTATAAAAAAAGGAAATAGAGCAATAATAAGCAAAAGCTGTGTATTGTTTATTCAAAAAGATACTGCAATGGAAGCAGAACGATACAAATAGTGCGGTAAGCAAGGGATGGGACTATCTAACATGTCCCCCTCCAGGGGTAAGCTGCTGGATGATATGTAAAACAGGTATAATGCTCGTAATAGAGACCACCTGAACACTTGACGTGGCTTTCCGCTTCCCTGGCTGTTGCATCGGGAGTTCAGCGATTCGAGTGCCGGACAGGACTTCTCAAAGACGGAGTCCTGGAAGTAAAAAAAAGGAAGAAAAAAAAAGAAAAAGGAAGTGACACAAACGGGAGCCCGTGGTGCGGTCGAGCCGCATTCTTGGCGTGCCGTTGTCATGCCCCTCCCCATGTGCCCATGGTATCTCCAAAGCGTAATTATGTACGCGTAATACTGGCATCGCAATTCCGCGAGGGCTGGGGTTGGGGCCGGATTGCTACTCGTGCTTGAATCGTGCCAGGTGGTCTTGTTGCAGGTTACTCCGGGCGCGCTTGGCGGTGTCCAAACGCTTAGTGGCCGGACTCGAGAATTGCCGTGAGAGGCTGCTTTGCACCTCCACTGCGAGGGCCGCCGTGTACTCCTCCGTTCGGAGAGAGCTTTTGGTGTTTCCATTGACCGTGATTACTCCTCGAGGGCCTGGCATCTTGAGCTTGAGGTATGCGTAGTGCGGCACCGCATTGAACTTTGCAAATGCGGTTCGTCCGAGCAGTGCATGATAGCTGCTGCAGAATGGGACGATGTCGAAGATTAACTCTTCGCTTCGGAAGTTGTCCGGAGATCCAAGACCACTTCGAGTGTGACTGAGCTGTGCAATTGGCCTCTACACCGGTATGGCGCCTTTAAAGGTCGTCTTTATAGGTTTAATCCTTGAGGGTCTATGCCCATTTTGTGCCTTTGTATCCCGATAAAGCAGGTTCAGGCTGCTACCGCCGTCCATCAGGACTCTGGTGAGGTGAAATCTGTCAATAATTGGGTCAAGAACCAATGCGGCGAAGCCGCCGTGACGGATGCTAGAAGGGTGGTCCCTTCGATCGAAGGTGATTGGGCAGGAAGACCATGGGTTGAACTTTGGGGCGATGGCTCCATCGCATATCGCCCCGCGATGCATGCTTCCGCTCCCTTTTGGGTATGTGGGTTGCGTATATCATGTTCACCGTCCGCACTTGTGTGGGAAAACCTTCGTCCTCTATTGTTCGGGCGGCGGGCTCTTCCTCGTCATCGCTATGCAGCCCCTTGTCATTGAGTTCGCACTTAACTTGCTCGCTTGCTTGAACACCCAACAATCCCTGTTGGTGTGATTGGCTGGTTTTTCGGGGGTGCCATGTATTTGGCACAAGCGATCGAGTATGCGGTCCAAGTTGGACGGGCCCTGGGAATTTCTTTTGAATGGCTTCTTCCGCTGACCGGGTTTAGAGCCTCTGAATCCGACATTGACAGCCGTATCTTCAGTATTATCGCCATTAATGCGGCGCTTATTCTTGTTGCGACGCGACCTGCCATTGCTGTCCTTGGTATCCGGACTATCCAGATGTTTGGCCAAGTTGTTGCTTCGAGCTAGCTAGCTGTCCTCTCCCGCACAAAAGCGAGTCATGAGGGTTGTGAGGGCTGCCATAGATTTCAGCTTTTCCTGTCCTAGGTGCCGGGCAAGCCACTCGTCGCGGATGTTATGTTTGAAGGCTGCAAGGGCCTCTGCATCCGGACAGTCTACGATTTGATTTTTCTTTGTTAGGAACCGAGTCCGAATTGTGCGGCCGATTCTTCCGGCTGCTGAATTATGTGGCTAAGGTCATCGGCGTCTGGTGGTCGCACATATGTGCCTGGAAGTTATCAAGGAATGCGGCTTCCGTGTCCTCCCAACAACCAATTGATTCTGGCGGCAAGCTATTGAGCCGATGTCGAGCTGGTCCTTTGAGCTTGAGTGGGAGGTATTTGATGGCATGTAGATCATCACCGCGGGCCATGTGGATATGGAGGAGATAATCCTCGATCCAGACCGCGGGATCTGTGGTACCATCGTATGATTCGATGTTTACGGGCTTGAAGCCCTCGGGGATTTGATGATCCATTACTTCATCTGTGAAGCATAGTGGGTGTCTTGGCGCCTCGTATTGGGCTATATCACGACGTAGCTCATATGAGCTTTGTCTACTGTGTTCGGCCCGGCCGGTTTTGCTGTATCCGGCGTGACGGTAATCATCCCGCATTGCTGGGTGCCCACGCGATCCGTAGATCGATCTTGTATGTTTTGCTTTATCCTCCAATATATCTCGCAAGTCCGGCGCGTTTTCCCGTGCCTTGGTACTTTTTGAGCGGCGTCGGGGTGTGGCTTGAGCGGAGGGTCTAGAGGCCTCTCTATCGCGGCCACGGGGTGGCCGGTCTGCCATGTCATGCGCTGGTGACTTGGGTGCTTCTTCCTCTAGTCGAGGCAAAGGCCTGCGTTTGGGGTAGCTTTTGGAGGGGCGTTCGAGTTCATACTCTTCGGCCGCAAGGACTTCAGTCCACCTGTCAGCTAGCAGGTCTTGGTCAGTCTCTAAGCTGTTGCTGCTTTTTCTTGAGGCTGCTTGCCGTGGCTATAAGCCTGCGTTTGAAACGCTCCTATTCGGCGGGATCCTCAGGCACGACAAACTCATCGTCGTCGAGGCTTGCCTCATCTTCGGAGGGAGGCGCATAATTATCGTCCTCAACCTTCTTTACGCGCAGACCGTCGTGCGGACTTGCTTCTCCCTCCTCCCGCGCCGAGTCCTGCTGGAGGGGTTCTCTTCGCACTTGTCCGGGTGTTATTATCTCCGTGTCGGAATCACCGTTTTATTGTGGCGGGATTTAGCGGCGCGCCACGACGTCGGGCGCTTGGCTGTTTCTTGGAGGGTCATCCTCCGTTGTTCCCTCGTCGTTCCCATCTTTTGTGATGTCCACCATATATATGTCATATGACGAGGTGGCCTTCCAGTGCCTCTGTAGGCTGGGTCTTGATCGTCTCCATATCGCCGTCCATACCGTCGATGTCTTGAGTCGTAGTCTAGCATGTCGGTTAAATCATCGGCGGTGGCTACAAAGTGGGTGGTGGGTGGGTGTTGAATTTCTTCGTCGTCGCATCCCAACCTTCCTGTCCGTAGTCGGCCAGGTCTCTCCGGATAAAGAGAGAGACTTTAGTGAATTCAGGATGTCGCCAAGGGCGAAGTGCTGAAAAATGTCATGGCAGTGAACTCCATGACCGGCGCCCAATCGGATTTGATTGGCAGGGGCGCGGAGGGTTCGGAGTCCGGGGAGGAGTCCGGCACCCTGGAGTCGAGGACTTCGCAAAGGACAGGGATGGAGTTCGGCTCGATCGCCGTAGAGATTGTAGCCCCTGAGGCGGTGTCCAACCACTCATCCTCGATCGGGGAATCCGACTCCGGATTAAGGGTCGGAGCGGATACTGGTGCGGCCTCCAGGGCACTGTTCGGCTGCAGAGCTAGATCATGCACATCGAGACAGTGCGGCGTGCTTGGCTGCGGCTCGAATCCGTCGAAGATCAAGTCCCCGCGGATATCGGCTGTATAGTTTAAACTTCCAAATCTGACCTGATGGACAGGGGCGTAGCTTTCGATCTGCTCCAGAAGGCCAAGCGAATTGGCCCGCAGTGCAAAGTCGCCGAACACGAAGATCTGTCCGGGGAGAAAAGTCTCACCCCGGACCGCGTCGTTGTTGATGATCGAAGGAGCTATCGGGCCTATCGGTGACGACATAGAGGAACTCTCAATGAAAGCACCAATGTCGGTGTCAAAACCGGCGGATCTCGGGTAGGGGGTCCCGAACTGTGCGTCTAGGCGGATGGTAACAGGAGACAAGGGACACAATGTTTTACCCAGGTTCGAGCCCTCTCGATGGAGGTAATACCCTACCCTGCTTGATTAATATTGATGATATGGGTAGTACAAGAGTAGATCTACCACGAGATCAAGGAGGCTAAACCCTAGAAGCTAGCCTATGGTATGATTGTTGTTCGTCCTACGGACTAAAACCCTCCGGTTTATATAGACACCGGATAGGTTAGGGTTACACAGAGTCGGTTACAATGGTAGGAGATCTACATATCCGTATCGCCAAGCTTGCCTTCCACGCCAAGGAAAGTCCCATCCGGACACGGGACGAAGTCTTCAATCTTGTATCTTCATAGTCTCGGAGTCCGGCCGTGACGATAGTCCGGCTATCCGGACACCCCCTAGTCCGGGAGTCCCTCAGTTGTAGTACATGAGGCAGGAACCTATTACCCTTGATCACCCGGGAATATATGTTACGCTCATAAATTGCTTAGCCATGCTCGTAGACGGGAATTGGTTCATGAGATTCATGCAAGTTGCGAGAGATAATAATTTTGGACAACATTAAGGTGGCAACTTTAATACACATCTGGGTGGATTGTTTGGGGCACCTGAAGAAACTAGTGCTTGCCCATGGGAATCCTGGAGTACTCGTGTGATTACCCTAGGTCCGCCACCCAGGCTCAAAGGGATCATATGATATTTCATGCCTAGAAACTTCCGTGTGCAGCCACAAGCCATTATGGGCTCTGGCATAGTTGAGTAAGTTGTGTGACCTCTTTCAGTGGTAGACTAGCAGATGTAGGGGAAAGTAGGTGTACGGGCCTACCCAGAATAAAGAGTTAATTCTTCAGAAAGACTATGTTTCGATCTTCCGATCATGGATGCGGTCGAGTCTTATGGGAAAAAATGCGCAAACCTCTGCAGTGTGGAAACTAATCATGGTTAGCCGTGTCCCCGGTTATGGACAATTTGAGTACCTAGAAGTGAATTCTTTGTTGATCTTATCACTCTATTCACAAGCATGTCTTGGTTGAGATTGCTGCTCCTAGGGCCTGCGTAATCATCACAGAAGGGTTAAAAGCAGATAATATCATCAAGGAGGATATTCAGATTTGACAATCATAAGGCGACTTACCAAAGATAGCAGACACCATCTGAGACACCTGGCGTTTTAAGCCGGTAAGTTCAGTGGTTGTTTCCTGGAGAGCCGCGTCCGCTTTTTCCGCCCGTTGTGTCAGAGCAGTCTTTTCTTCTGCCCAGGCGCTTTTTCAGCTTCAAAGTCGGTTCTCAGTTTTTCTGCCTCACCCACGCTAAATTCGTACTTTGAGTTCACCTTCTGGGTCTCAGCCTCTTGCAGCTCCAGACGGGTCTTCAAGTTAGATAGCTCTGTTTGAAGTTCAGAGTGGTGGCCTGTACATACACCGGATTAAATTCATAATTTAACTTCAGTTCAACATATTAAGTCCCAAGCCTTTTGCAAGCAACAACACTTGGCACTTGGGGGCTAATGTCTACCGAAAGCTCTATTTATGTGGCGGCTTATGTGAATAAGTCCCAAGCACTTTCCGAGCAAGAGTACTTGGCACTTGGGGGCTAATGCATATCGCTTGTCTTGTTGCAATTTTATGATGATACCTTGGTGCTACAACCGGCCATAGCCGGCTCATGAGAACTACACAACTTTAAGCCGGAATTTGAAAGGATTATTTCATAGATTATTATTCATGTTCATGGTGATCAAGTCTACAGCATATTAAAGATAAGCAATAAACTTGGGGGCTGGCAGGATATGCATAACTTAAGAATGGAAGAGATCATACCTCAAATTTGTGGTGCATTTGCTTCACCATGTCCACTTCAAGGTCACGGCTGTTGTGTACTTGGCTGAGAAAGCCAGAGTATAGTTCACCAATGCCCAGTTGAGCATAGTTGGCGACATCAAATCATACTTTGCATGGCTCAACATGTTCTTCCTTGGCAGAATGCTTGGCCAGCACAGTAGGTCTCCCCGGTTCAGTAAAGGCGGTCTTGGTGATCTCTAAATCATCATCTTGTGTATTGGTTGTCTTGACAGGGCTTGAAGTTTCAGGATTTAAAGAGTCATCAGTGGCTTGATCAACTGGCGGGTCAACAGTCATTGTTGGAATATCATGAACCGGCTCAGACGGTTCAGGAACAGAGGCCTCAGCCGCTGCGGTTTGGAGCTCCGGCTCATTGACTGTCGGTTCTTCGTTCGTCTTGTTCTTCTTTGCCCTCTTGCTGGGCTTTGCTTTTCCACTGCATAAGTCAAAAGGTCAGTATAAGTATAAAAGAATTATAATGAGTAAATGATAGGTAAATCATCATTACCCAGGAGCGGTCTTGAAAGCCGTCATATTAGATTGGATTGAGTCACTGGAAGAGGAATGAGAAGTTTCCTGGTAATTTGAGTCGGAAGAATTGAGTGGCCGGCGAGTGAGACCTACCAAAGGATAAAAAGAGTTTAAGTCAGGGGTGACCTCATTTTGACGCTTCCTCGGCGTGTTCGATAAGCCGGAGGAGAGTTCCACATCCTTGCTCGTCCGAGTCTGTCACCGGCTCTCATGCTGCTGTTGCTTCAAAATAAAGTGAGGATCTAGATGAGCTAAGGGGTGTGAAAATCTTACTTTCCGTGTTACTCTTTGGATTTTTTGTCTTGGCAAAGGCTCGGAGTCGGAGGAAATAATAGTTACCTCTTCTTCCACTCCCTGACTCATTCCCGTGTCATCCTGATGATAGTCAGTGTCAATAAGATGGTTGAAAAAAGAGCCAAGAGAATCAAGGGCTACCTCCGACTCAGAGGTGTCCTCCAGCTGAAGTAAATCGAAAGCGCTGGGCTTCTTTCCTCTCTTCTTGGTGGCTCTCCTGGCGGCTTTCTTGGCCTTCCTGGCTCTCTTTGCAGCTTCATGATCATATTCCTTTTTCCAAAAGACGTCATCAGCCTACAGAAATCATCAAGGTTGAATTGAAACAAAGTATTAAGGGTGAAGGTAAAATAGCTAGTTCGGCGGCTTACTTTTGGTGCCGGGTTAGACTCGCAGAAAGGGCTTAGGCCCACCTTGCTGCAATCAGCTAGGCTCTCATTCAGAAGGGATTCATTCAGAAGGGATTTTGTCATCTCATTGATAAGGTCATCAGTTAACTCCTCGGAGCTGTGGCGCAGTGGACCCTTTGTGCTACCGGTGTAAGTGCACATTAAACCGGAGCAGTGACTCAAGGGGATGATATCCGCCATGCGACCCAGCATCGAACCAAGTCAATACCGTTTAAGCCGTTCCCCGACAGAGCCTTGACTTTGGCAATGGTAGGGGCGAGCTTCTTATGTTCGGCAGCTGTCAACTTGTCGGGGAGATGGTTCGATTCAAGACGAAGGGCGCGAAAGCCGGGCAGTCCATTCTCATTAGCCGGAGAGGCATCCTGGTAGTAGAACCATGTTTGATTCCAATCCTTGGGATGACTCGGCAGCTGCGCATAAGGGAAAATGGTGTCTCTTCTTCGCTAAATTGAGACCCCATCGAGTTCCAAACTAGGTCCATCGGAGTACTTGTTCTGGTGGTTCAAATAAAAGTACTCTCTGAATAACTCCAAAGTGGGCTCCTCTTGAAGTTAGACTTTGCAGAACACTTGGAAATTACATATGTTGGACACGGAATTGGGTCCGATGTCTTGAGGATGGAGGTCGAAAAAGTGCAGAACGTTCCCGAAGAACTTAAAGCCGGGCGGTGAAAAGCCCCGGTTCATATGATCAACAAAGACAATAAGTTCCCCTTCTTTGGGCTGAGGTTTCTCTTCTGTCTGTTTAGGGGCACGGTAAGAATTGACAGACTTCTTTGGCAGATAACCGGTTTTCACAAAGTCTTCAAGTGTATTTTCCATGACGATGGAGCGAACCCAGTTACAGGAAGTGGTTGTTTTGGGCGGCATTGTGAAGAAGGAAGCCTAAGAAGAAAAAAGAACAAAATTTCTGGTTCAACTTTAAACCGGAAGGAAAGTATTACAACACTTATTCAATGGCGGATTAACAAGGGGCCTAATGGTATATGACTAACTATAACAGGTTATCTAAGCCACCATGAGCAGTTTGGTGTTTATCAAAAGCGAAATCTGTTGAGCCTTGCAATTTACTACAGCCGGTGGTATGAGCCGCCATGACTAGATGGATGTATCAAGGTGCAGTTTTTGCTAAGTACGGTACAAACAGGTTTCACAGATTGCAATTATTATTTTGGATCAGTGGAAGTTCAGAAAAAGGAAATAATTCAAGACCTAAAACCAGCACAGGGGAGTTCATAAGCTATAATGAGATCTCTTTCCAAGGAAAGAGGGTCCGTTGGTATTGAAGGCGAAGGCAAAACAACTACCACATAAGTTCTATATTGTTTCTAGATCCAGAGGTGCTATGGTGGAAGAACTAAGAAGTACGAAGAACATGAAGAAAAGTTCAGAAACCCTAATGCAGATCTAAGGTACAGAAGAGCGAGCACTTACAGATGCGGATCAACTGCGGAGGAGCGCGGCCGTTCTCTGGTTCATTCAGGGTGATGCAGCGGCCAAGGACGAGGACGACGGTGTGCTTCGCGGCGACGGCGGAGCTCGAGTGGCAGACAATCGGGAGAGGAGGAAGACGATGGAAAGGGGGGAGAATGAGAAGAGGTCGGTCGTGGATATTTATAAGGAAAGACTAATAAGTGGGCGCGAAAAACGAGGAGGCCAAAACATGGTTATCCAGCTACCCAGATGCCTCGATTTTCGGAACGGTTATTAAGATAAAGATCCGTTGAGATATGTTGGATAAAGTGGGAATTAATGGCAAGTGACGTCATGGCGGGTTATCACAAATCCAGAAGATGATGTCATGGCGGGTTATAAACTCTCGCACAAATGAAGAAGAGAAGATTTTTTCTAAGTATTGAAGATTGACATGAACAAGTTCAAATCAATCTGGGGCCTAATGTTGGGGACATAACTATTAGTATAACCCGCCCAGGAGGGGCCGGGTTATACCTATGGCGATTCATCATATGAATCCCATGAGGATATGGAAGATGGCGGTTCAAGATAAGGGCCCAAGGCCCAAAGGAGACTTAAGGCCCGTAGAGATAAATGATATGTCTCCAACGTATCTACTTTCCAAAACACTTTTGCCCTTGTTTTGGACTCTAACTTGCATGATTTGAATGAAACTAACCCGGACTGACGTTGTTTTCAGCAGAACTGCCATGGTGTTGTTTATTATGCAGAAAACAAAAGTTCTCGGAATGACCTGAAAATCCACGGAGATATGTTTTGGAAAATATAAAAAATACTGGCGAAAGAATCAAGTCCAGGGGCCCACACCCTGTCCACGAGGGTGGGGCGCGCCCTCCCCCCTGGGTGCGCCCCTTGTCTTGTGGGCCCCCTGATGCTCACCGACCTCAACTCCAACTCCGTATATTCCGTTTCGCGGAGAAAAAAATTAGAGAGAAAGTTTCATCGCGTTTTACGATACGGAGCCGCCGCCAAGCCGTAATCTCTGTCGGGAGGGCTGATCTGGAGTACGTTCGGGGTTCCGAAGAGGGGGATTCGTCGCCGTCGTCATCATCAACCATCCTCCGTCACCAATTTCATGATGCTCACCGCCGTGCGTGAGTAATTACATCGTAGGCTTGCTGGACGGTGATGGGTTGGATGAGATTTACCATGTAATCAAGTTAGTTTTGTTAGGGTTTGATCCCTAGTATCCACTATGTTCTGAGATTGATGTTGCTATGACTTTGCTATGCTTAATGCTTGTCACTAGGGCCCGAGTGCCATGATTTCAGATATGAACCTATTGTGTTTTCATGAATATATGTGAGTTCTTGATCGTATCTTGCAAGTCTATAGTCACCTATTATGTGTTATGATCCAACAACCCCAAAGTGACAATAATCGGGTGTGGTTTAAATACTTTGCTATCATACTACTTTGCTAGTGTGACCATTACTATCATACTACTTTGCTACTAAATACTTTGTTGCAAATACTAAGTTATCCAGGTGTGGTTTAATTGACAAATCAACTGCTAATACTTGAGAATATTCTTTGGCTCCCCTTGTGTCGAATCAATAAATTTGGGTTGAATACTCTACCCTCGAAAACTGTTGCGATCCCCTATACTTGCGGGTTATCAAGACTAATTCCTGGCGCCGTTGCCGGGGAGCATAGCTCTATTCTTTGAGTCACTTGGGATTTATATCTGTTGATCACTATGAGGAATTTGAAAGACGAAAGAACTAAGATTTTTCCCTCAACTACGAGGGGAGGTAAGGAACTGCCATCTAGCTCTGCACTAGATTCTCCTTTCGTTATTAGTAAGCTTGCGACACCTAAACCTGCTACTACTTTGAATTCTGATATGTCGCATGTTATTGATGATGCCACTTCTGCTATGCATGATACTTATGATGAAACTACTTCTATGCGTGATACTACTGTGCCATTAGGTGAATTTCTTGATGAACAACTTGCTAGGGTTAGAGAGAATGAAATTATTGAAGATCCTATTATTGATGATAGTGATGATGAAAGTTCTCCCCCTGATTATGAATTACCTGTTGTTCCTGAGGGTTATGTTATGAATGAGGAAGCTGCTAGAGCTATTTTTGCTTGCAGAGATAGATATGATCTTAAGAAGTTATTAGCTAAATGGAAGCAGCAATCTCTTAATGCTAGAATGAAACCTGACCCCGCTTTTGCTACTTCACCTATCTGTATTACTGATAAGGATTATGAATTCTCTGTTGATCCTGAAATAATTACCTTCGTTGAATCTGGTCCTTTTTATGGCTATGAATCTGAAACTGTTGTGGCACATCTTACCAAGTTGAATGATATAGCCACCCTGTTTACTAATGATGAGAAGTCTCGCTATTATTATATTCTTAAGATATTACCGTTCTCATTAAAGGGTGATGCTAAGACTTGGTTTAATTCTCTTGATCCTGGTTGTGTGCGTAGTCCCCAGGATATGATTTATTATTTCTCTGCTAAATATTTCCTGCTCATAAGAAACAAGCTGCCTTATGGAAATATATAATTTTGTGCAAATCAAAGAAGAGAGCCTCCCACAAGCTTGGGGGGGGGGGCTTCTCCGATTAATTAATGCTTTGCCTGATCATCCTCTTAAGAAAAATGAAATACTTGATATCTTTTATAATGGACTAACCGATGCTTCCAAGGACTACTTGGATAGTTGTGCTGGTTGTGTTTTCAGGGAAAGAATAGTCCACCAAGCTGAATTACTATTGAATAATATGTTAACTAATGAAAATAATTGGACTCTTCCTGAGCCAATTCCTGAGGCAACCCCTGAGCCAATTGAGCCAACTCCTGAGCCTGTTCCTAAACCAACTCCGAAGAAGAGGGGAGTTCTATTTCTCAGTCCTGAAGATATGCAAGAGGCAAAGAAATCAATGAAAGAAAAAGGTATTAAAGCTGAAGATGTTAAGAATTTACCTCATATTGAAGAAATACATGGTCTTAATATACCGCCTGTTGAAGAAACACATTGTCTTGATAACCCGACACAGGTAGTAAAGGTAAATTCTCTCTATAGATATGATAAAGTTGAAATTCCCTCTACTAAATTTCATAGACCATGCTTAGATGAATTTGATGAATTTATGGCTAGACAAGAAAATTTTAATGCTTATGTTGGTAGAGAATTAAAGAATAATGCTTTCGAGATAGACCACTTGAGTGATTATATGGCTAGAGTTAAAGATGAACTTAAACTCATTAGAAAATATGCTTCTATGGTTACCACTCAAGCTGAGCAAGTACTTAAAGCTCAAATTGATTTGCTCGATGAATTAAATAATGAACCTGAATTTGCTGTTAGAGTGGCTACTAGAACTGGTAGAATGACTCAAGAACCTTTGTATCCTGAAGGCCACCCTAAGAGAATCAAGCAGGATTCTCAGAGAAATAATTTAGAGGTACCTAGTTCTTCTAAAAAGAAGAAAAATAAAAATGATAGGACTTTGCATGCTTCTAGTGAACCTGTTGTAGACACACCTGAGAATCTCAATGATATTTCTATGTCTGATGCTGAAACACAATCAGGTGATGAACATGAACCTAGTGATAATGTTAGTGATAATGTTCATGTTGATGCTCAACCTAGCAAAAATAATACTGATGTAGAGATTGAACCTGCTATTGATCTTGATGACCCACAATCAAAGAATCAACGTTATGTTAAGAGAGATTTTGTTGCTAGGAAGCACGGTAGAGAAAGAGAACCATGGGTTCAAAAACCCATGCCCTTTCCTCCTAAACCATCCAAGACAAAGGATGATGAGGATTTTGAGCGCTTTGCTGAAATGATTAGACCTATCTTCTTACGTATGCGCTTGACTGATATGCTTAAAGTAAATCCTTATGCTAAATATATGAAGGATATCATTACAAATAAAAGAAAGATACCGGAAGCTGAAATTTCCACCATGCTTCCTAATTATACGTTTAAGGGTGGAATACCAAAGAAACTTGGAGACCTCGGGGTACCAACTAGACCATGCTCCATTAAAAGAAATTATGTTAAAACTGCTTTATGTGACCTTGGAGCCGGTGTTAGTGTTATGCCTCTCTCTTTATATCGTAGACTTGAATTGAATAAGTTGACACCTACTGAAATATCTTTGCAAATGGCTGATAAATCAACTGCTATACCTGTCGGTATTTGTGAGGATGTGCCTGTTGTGGTTGCGAATGTCAGTATCTTAACGGACTTTGTTATTCTTGATATTCCCGAGGACGATAGTATGTTGATTATCCTTGGTAGACCCTTTTTGAATACTGCAGGGGATGTTATTGATTGCAACAAAGGCAATGTCACTTTTCATGTTAATGGTAATGAGCATATGGTACACTTCCGAGGAAACAACCTCAAGTTCATAGCATCAATTCTATTGGAAAAATTCCAACTATTATTATTGGAGGTTTTGAATTTCCTCTTCCTACTGTCAAGAAAAAGTATGATATTCTTATTGTTGGGGATGTTCATATCCCCGTTGAGGTAACTTAGTGTTATTCGAAATTTCTCCGGTTCCGTGTTATTCGGAATGAGTTTGTTAACAAAACTTGATCAACCTTGTTAGTGGATTCATTTTGATGATCATGATGTGGATGAAACTAGAAGGCACAACCTTCTGTACCCTCTTTTTACTTTCTGTTATTTAGAATAAATAAAGCAAAAATAGAATTATATGTCTGTTTTCTGAATTACCCTTCAATAAAAAATATCCGAAAAATATAAGTGCTCCAAATGCCCTGCAAATTTAGTATGATTTTTTATGGAATATTTGAGGATTTTAGGCACTGAAAACACTGCAGGAGGGGCAAGCACCAGGCCACGAGGGTGGAGGGCGCGCCCACACCCCCTGGGCGCGCCCCTGTCTCGTGGGCCCACGGTGGGCCCCCTCCACTTATTCTTGCACCCACACACTCCATCTTCTTCTCAAAAAATCCCCATCCAGCTCAAGCACGAGTTCTAGCTCATTTTGCTGCGATTTTTGATCTCCTTGCTCAAAGCCCCATTCACAAAACTGCTTTGGGAGATTATTGCTTGGTATGTGACTCCTCCATTGGTCAAATTAGTTTTTGTTCTAGTGCTTTATTCATTGCAAATTTTTGCTGCATAGGTGACCCTATTCTTGAGCTTGCATGTCAAATTTATGAGGTCCCAAGTAATTCTAATGCATGATATAGGCTCTAGGCACTTGTAGGAGTAGTTTCTACCAATCTTTTTTAGTTTTATTCACTTTTATTTTGAAGTTACTAAAATTTCAACAAATTTTTCAGAAAAAGAAATATGTCTAGGAGAATGTATCAAGGTGGTTCCTCAATAAAGAAAGGACCCAGGCGTGCTATGCGTGAGCAAGATGATGAACTACTAAGGGATGCCGAAGTGCAAGATCGTGAGTGTCCATCAGACGAATTCATGGTTAATGCAGGCATCAAGGATGAATTTGACGCATATGTGCGTAATGCCGATCTTGAGGACTTCTTACAAGATAAGTGTCCTCAGTACTATCAATTGACTGATTCATTTGTGAGAAGGTTTAAATATAAATGTTCACGTAATTCTCAGAGTGTCCTGTTTGATATTTATGATAAATCTTATACCATGGACTTAGAAGATTTTACGACTGCTTGCAAACTCCCGCAGTTGGGCAATGTTAATGATCCCCACAAATCTGAATATAAAGACTTTCTTGCTAGTATTACTGTGGGAGAATCTAGGGATATAGCACAAGCTACCATAGGGAGCATTCATTTTCCTGCTATACATTATTTTGCTCTCTTCATTGGTAGATGCATTAATGGTAAAGATGAATCATGTCACATGTGTGTCCTTGATCTTTGTGTCCTCAAGAGTGCTGTGTTAGGTAATAAAGATTACAACTTGGGGGAAATAGTTGCACGTAGGTTGCATAATAATGGTATGTCTGGAGATTTATTTGGAGGTATTTATGCGACCCGTGTTGCTAATTATCTTGGTATAACCCCACGAGAGGGGATATGGTGTTGCCTCCTGCTTATTTAGATTATGACGCGATGGTCAAACATCGTTTTCTTTTGAGGAATGAACAATTCCTCCAGTATCGACTAATCTTTGACACACATAGCTCTGTCCATGTTACTCTCCCTGCTCCTTTCCTTTTTGATTACCAGGCAAAACGAAGATATGTTGTTACCAGGGAGGAGGCAGCTGAACACGAGGGGAGAGCGGAGGTGGCTCGCCAACATGCCGCAGCTCAGGAGGCATTTGCTGCTGCATCTCAGTACGATCCCAGTTACAACTACGGATATCAGCCAGACTACCCTTGGCATTAGACCAACATAGGCCAAAAGCCTAAGCTTGGGGGAGTACGTATTTCTCACCGACTTTACATTCATGTTCACACACTATTCTAGCTGTCGGTGCTCATACTCTTTCATTGTATTATCCATGCTAGTTTAATTTTCTTTTTCTAGCTTTCTTCTTGTGTGTTTGATAAACCTTAAGAAAAAATAAAAAAATTAGTTAGTTTAATTTCCATTCTTGTAGTAGAATTAAAATGAAAACCCAAAAAGATTTCTCGTTCTTCTTCTTGCTTGTTGGGAGCTTTCGCGTGTAAATAGTTTTCTTTTCTTTTCTTTCCTTTGGGGGTCGAGAGTAGAAGACCATATTGAAAATGTTTAGTGGCTCTCATATGCATGATTATTTATTTAACTTAGAGCCCATATTATTTTGCCTTCTCTCTTGAGTTGAATGCTTACAGATTCCGGCTTAGTCCAATGCACGTGCACTATTATTATTATACACATCGTTCGGTCGTGCAAGTGAAAGGAAATAATGACGATACATGATGGACTGATTGAGATGAGAGAAGCTGGTATGAACTCGACCTCTCTTGTTTTTGTAAATATGATGAGTTCATCGTTCCTGATTTAGCTTATTATGAAGTAAACATATTTGCAATGACATTTAGAGATTATAGTTGCTTGTGCCATGCTTGATTAGCTATGAGTTGTAATGGGTTACCTTGCGTGCCAACATGCTATTAAAATGATTGTGATGTGGTATGATGGGATGTATCCTCCTTTGAATGAATTGAGTGACTCGACTTGGCACATGTTCACGCATGTAGTTGAAACAAATCAACATAGCCTTCACGATATTTATGTTCATGGTAGATTGTATCCTACTCATGCTTGTACTCGGTGTGAATTAATTTTAATGCATGTTCATGACTGTTGTCGCTCTCTCAATTGGTCGCTTCCCAGTCTTTTGCTAGCCTTCACCTGTACTAAGCGGGAATACTGCTTGTGCATCCAAACTCCATAAACCCCAAAGTTGTTCCATATGAGTCCACCATACCTTCCTATATGCGGTATTTACCTGCCGTTCCAAGTAAATTTGTATGTGCCAAACTCCAAACCTTCAAATGAAAATTTGTTTGTATGCTCGAGCAGCTCATGTTTCAGCTAGGGCTGCCTGTATCTTCCATGCTAGGTGGGTTATTCTAAAGAGGAGTGGACTCCGCTCCTCATTCACGAGAAAGGGCCGGTATCCGGGATGCCCAGTCCCATGATCCAAAAAGATCAAAGCAAATCAAAATAATTAAACAAAACTCCCCCAGGGCTGTTGTTAGTTGGAGGCACTCGTTGTTTCGAGCAAGCCATGGATCGATGCTTGTTGGTGGTGGCGGAGTATATACTTTTACCATTCTATTTGGGAACTGCCTATAATGCATGTAGTATGGAAGATATCGCCATCTCATAGTTGTTGCGTTGACGGTGAAAGTATGTCGCTCAAAAATGTTATTCATCTCTATTTTAAAATCGAGCTCTGGCACCTCTACAAATCCCTGCTTCCCTATGCGAAGGGCATATCTATTTACTTTTATGTTGAGTCATCATCCCTCTTATTAAAAAGCACCCATTTGGAGAGCACTGCTTGTCATTTGCATTCATTACTATTGTCTTATATTGGGTATGACTTGACTGGATCTCTTTTACCATGAATTACAATGTTTAGTCAGTCCTTGATCTTTAAAGGTGCTCTGCATTTATGTTTTGCGGTATCAGAAAGGGCTAGTGAGATACCATTTTGTTATATCATATTATGATTGTTTTGAGAAAGTGTTGTCATCCAAGTTTTATTATTATTGCTCGCTAGCTGATTATGCCATTTGATATGAGTAAATGTGAGACCTAAGTGTTATTGTGAGTATGGTTAGTTCATAATCTTTGCTGAAAACTTGAATGATGGCTTTACATATTTACAACAACAAGAGCAAATAGAGTTTGTAAAAGTTTTTCTTTATCACTTTCAGTTTATCAATTGAATTGCTTGAGGACAAGCAAAGGTTTAAGCTTGGGGGAGTTGATACGTCTCCAACGTATCTACTTTTCCAAACACTTTTGCCCTTGTTTTGGACTCTAACTTGCATGATTTGAATGAAACTAACCCGGACTGACACTGTTTTCAGCAGAACTGCCATGGTGGTGTTTATTGTGCAAAAAACAAAAGGTTTCGGAATGACCTGAAAATCCACAGAGATAAGTTTTGGAAAATATAAAAAATACTGGCGAAAGAATCAAGTCCAGGGGGCCCACACCCTGTCCACGAGGGTAGGGGGCGCGCCCTCCCCCCTGGGCGCGCCCCCCTGTCTCGTGGGCCCCCTGATGCTCCACCGACCTCAACTCCAACTCCATATATTCCGTTTCATGGAGAAAAAATTAGAGAGAAAGTTTCATCACTTTTACGATACGGAGCCGCTGCCAGGCCCTAATCTCTCTCGGGAGGGCTGATCTGGAGTCCGTTCGGGGCTCCGGAGAGGGGGATTCGTCGCTGTCATCATCATCAACCATCCTCCATCACCAATTTCATGATGCTCACCGCCGTGCGTGAGTAATTCCATCGTAGGCTTGCTGGACGGTGATGGGTTGGATGATATTTATCATGTAATCAAGTTAGTTTTGTTAGGGTTTGATCCCTAGTATCCACTATGTTCTGAGATTGATGTTGCTATGACTTTTCTATGCTTAATGCTTGTCACTAGGGCCCGAGTGCCATGATTTCAGATCTGAACCTATTATGTTTTCATGAATATATGTGAGTTCTTGATCCCATCTTGCAAGTCTATAGTCACCTATTATGTGTTATGATCCGACAACCCCGAAGTGACAATAATCGGGATACTTCTCGGTGATGACCGTAGTTTGAGGAGTTCATGTATTCACTATGTGTTAATGCTTTGGTCCAGTACTCTATTAAAAGGAGGCCTTAATATCCCTTAGTTTCCACTAGGACCCCGCTGCCACGGGAGGGTAGGACAAAATATGTCATGCAAGTTCTTTTCCATAAGCACGTATGACTATATTCGGAATATATGCCTACATTACATTGATGAATTGGAGCTAGTTCTGTGTCACCCTATGTTATAACTATTACATGAGGAATCGCATCCGACATAATTATCCATCACTGATCCAGTGCCTACGAGCTTTTCACATATTGTTCTTCGCTTATTTACTTTTCCGTCTCTACTATTACAACTACTACAAAACTGCTATCTTTACTTTTACCACTATTGCCATTACTATCATACTACTTTGCTACTAAATACTTTGTTGCAGATACTAAGTTATCCAGGTGTGGTTGAATTGACAACTCAACTACTAATACTTGAGAATATTCTTTGGCTCCCCTTGTGTCTAATCAATAAATTTGGGTTGAATACTCTACCCTCGAAAACTGTTGTGATCCCCTATACTTGTGGGTTATCAATAAACCGCCATATATGTATGACTTGTATTGTAAGGCATGAATAGATAGTCACCGAGACGGACAATGTTTATGAGCCGGCCGGGACTCTGTGAGCCGCTGGGCATCAACCTATGTATATACAGGGACGACCCACCACCTCAAACTGGATTAGGCCTTTACCCTCACCGCAAGGGGCCGAACCAGTATAAACTCCCGTGTCCTTTGTCCCGTTTAACCCCTTTAAGCTACCTAGTTGCGATGGCTCCAAGACTAAGTCCTTTTGCTAGGACATCTGTCGTGATCTTTCCACAACAATAAGTGTGCGAGTTCTTTATGAATAATGTTGAGTCCATGGATTACACACACTCTCACCCTTCCACCATTGCTAGCCTCTATAGTATCGCGCTACTTTCGCCGGTACCATACACCCACAATATGTCTTCCTCAAAACAGCCACCATACCTACCTATTATGGCATTTCCATAGCCATTCCGACATATATTGCCATGCAACTTTCCACTGTTCCGTTTATTATGACACGCTCCATCATTGTCATATTGCTTTGTGATAACCCACAAGTATAGGGGATCGCAACAGTTTTCGAGGGTAGAGTATTCAACCCAAATTTATTGATTCAACACAAGGGGAGCCAAAGAATATTCTCAAGTATTAGCAGTTGAGTTGTCAATTCAACCACACCTGGATAAATTAGTATCTGCAGCAAAGTATTTAGTAGCAAAGTAGTATGATAGTAATGGTAACAGTGGCAAAAGTAAAGATAGCATTTTTGTAGTAGTTGTAGCAGTAGCAACGGAAAAGTAAATAAGCAAAGCACAATATGTGAAAAGCTCGTAGGCATTGGATCAGTGATGGATAATTATGTCGGATGCGATTCCTCATGTAATAGTTATAACATAGGGTGACACAAAACTAGCTCCAGTTCATCAATGTAATGTAGGCATGTATTCCGAATATAGTCATATGTGCTTATGGAAAAGAACTTGCATGACATCTTTTGTCCTACCCTCCCGTGGCAGCGGGGTCCTAGTGGAAACTAAGGGATATTAAGGCCTCCTTTTAACAGAGTACCGGACCAAAGCATTAGCACTTAGTGAATACATGAACTTCTCAAACTATTGTCATCACCGAGAAATATCCCGATTATTGTCACTTCAGGGTTGTCGGATCATAACACATAATAGGTGACTATAGACTTGCAAGATAGGATCAAGAACTCACATATATTCATGAAAACATAATAGGTTCAGATCTGAAATCATGGCACTCGGGCCCTAGTGACAAGCATTAAGCATAGCAAAGTCATAGCAAAGTCATAGCAACATCAATCTCAGAACATAGTGGATACTAGGGATCAAACCCTAACAAAACTAATTTGATTACATGGTAAATTTCATCCAACCCATCACCGTCCAGCAAGCCTACGATGGAATTACTCACGCATGACGGTGAGCATCATGAAATTGGTGATGGAGGGTGGTTAATGATGACGATTGCGGCGATGAATCCCCCTCCCCGGAGCCCCGAACAGACTCCAAATCTGCCCTCCCGAGAGAGGTTAGGGCTTGGCGGCGGCTCCGTGTTGTATAACGCGATGAAACTTTCTCTCTGATTTTTTTCTCCGCGAAACGGAATATATGGAGTTGGAGTTGAGGTCGGTGGAGCAGCAGGGGGCCCACGAGACAGGGGGCACTCCCAGGGGAGGGGGCGCGCCCCCAGCCTCGTGGACAGGGTGTGGGCCCCCTGGCCTTGATTCTTTCGCCAGTATTTCTTATATTTTCCAAAAGTTATCTCCGTGGATTTTCAGGTCATTCCGAGAACTTTTGTTTTCTACACAATAAACAACACCATGGCAGTTCTGCTGAAAATAGCGTCAGTCCGGGTTAGTTTCATTCAAATCATGCAAGTTAGAGTCCAAAACAAGGGCAAAAGTGTTTGGAAAAGTAGATACGTTGGAGACGTATCAACTCCCCCAAGCTTAAACCTTTGCTTGTCCTCAAGCAATTCAGTTGATAAACTAAAAGTAATAAAGAAAAACTTTTACAAACTCTGTTTGCTCTTGTTGTTGTAAATATGTAAAGCCAGCATTCAAGTTTTCAGCAAAGATTATGAACTAACCATATTCACAATAACACTTAGGTCTCATGTTTACTCATATCAATGGCATAATCAACTAGCGAGAAATAATAATAAATCTCGGATGACAACACTTCCTCAAAACAATCATAATATGATATAACAAGATGGTATCTCGCTAGCCCTTTCTGAGACCGCAAAACATAAATGCAGAGCACCTTTAAAGATCAAGGACTGACTAAACATTGTAATTCATGATAAAAGAGATCCAGTCAAGTCATACCCAATATAAACTAATATTAATGAATGCAAATGACAGTGTGCTCTCCAGCGGGTGCTTTTTAATAAGAGGGTGATGAGTCAACATAAAAGTAAATAGATAGGCCCTTCGCAGAGGGAAGCAGGGATTCGTAGAGGTGCCAGAGCTCGATTTTAAAATAGAGATGAATAACATTTTGAGCGGTATACTTTCACTATCAATGCAACAACTATGAGATGGCGATATCTTCCATGCTACATACATTATAGGCGGTTCCCAAACAGAATGGTAAAGTTTATACTCCCCCACCACCAACAAGCACACTCCACAGCCATCCGAAACAACGGGGTACCATCCATACCAACAACAGTCCTGGGGGAGTTTTGTTTTAATTATTTTGATTTGCTTTGATCTTTTTGATCATGGGACTAGGCATCCCGGTTACCAGCCATTTTCTCGTGAATGAGGAGCGGAGTCCACTCCCCTTGAGAATAACCCACCTAGCATGGAAGATACAGACAGCCCTAGTTGAAACATGAGCCGCTCGAGCATACAAAACAGAATTTCATTTGAAGGTTTGGAGTTTGGCACATACAAATTTACTTGGAACGGCAGGTAGATACCGCATATAGGAAGGTATGGTGGAATCATATGGAATAACTTTGGGGTTATGGAGTTTGGATGCACAAGCAATATTCCCGCTTAGTACAGGTGAAGGCTAGCAAAAGACTGGGAAGCGACCAACTGAGAGAGCGACCACAGTCATGAACATGCATTAAAATTAATCAACATCGAGTGCAAGCATGAGTAGGATATAATCTACCATGAACATAAATATCGTGAAGGCTATGTTGATTTGTTTCAACTACATGCATGAACATGTGCCAAGTCAAGTCACTCAAATCATCCAAAGGAGGATACCATCCTATCATACCACATCACAACCATTTTAAAAGCATGTTGGCACGCAAGGCAAACCATTATAAGCTCCTAGCTAATTAAGCATGGCATAAGCAACTATAATCTCTAAATGCCATTGCAAACATGTTTATTCATAATAAGCTGAATCAGGAACGATGAACTCATCATATTTACAAAAACAAGAGAGGTCGAGTTCATACCAGCTTCTCTCATCTCAATCAGTCCATCATATATCGTCATTATTGCCTTTCACTTACACGACCGAACAGTGTGTATAATAATAATAGTGCACGTCCATTGGACTAAGCTGGAATCTGCAAGCATTCAATTCAAGAGAGAAGACAAAGTAATGGGCTCTAAATTAAATCAACAATCATGCATAAGAGAGCCACTAAACATTTTCATTATGGTCTTCTACTCTTGACCCCCAAAGGAAAGAAGAGAAAATAAACTATTTACACGGGAGAGCTCCCAACAAGTAAAAGAAGAACGAGAAATCTTTTGGGTTTTCATTTAATTAATACTACAAGCATGGAAATTAAACTAACTAATTTTTTTGGTTTTTCTTAAGGTTTATCAAACACACAAGAAGAAAGCTAGAAAAAGAAATTAAACTAGCATGGATAATACAATGAAAGAGTATGAGCACTGACAACTAGGATAGTGTGTGAACATGAATGTAATGTCGGTGAGAAATACATACTCCCCCAAGCTTAGGCTTTTGGCCTAAGTTAGTTTATTGCCAAGGATCGCGGCTACTCTCCCCGGTGTATTGAGGAGTATCATCTGGATACCACTGGCTGGCGATCTCCTCCGGATCCCACTGATAACAGGATGAACGCTAAGGGTCTAGTGGAGGTTCCGGCTCAGGCTCTGGAGCGGATGTCTGGCCTCGATGCGTGATACGTCTCCAACGTATCTATAATTTTTGATTGCTCCATGCTATATTATCTATTGTTTTGGACTATATTGGTCTTTATTTTCCATTTTTATATTACTTTTGGGACTAACCTATTAACCGGAGGCCCAGCCCAGAATTGCTGGTTTTTTTGCCTATTTCAGTGTTTCGAAGAAACGGAATATCAAACGGAGTCCAAACGGAATGAAACCTTCGGGAACGTGATTTTCTCATCCGATAAGATCCAGGAGACTTGGACCCTCCGTCAAGAAAGCCACGAGGCGGTCACGAGGGTGGAGGGCGTGCCCCCCCTAGGGCGCGCCCCCTGCCTCGTGGGCCACCCGAGGCTCCACCGACGTACTTCTTCCTCCTATATATACCTACGTACCCCCAACAGATCAGATACAGAGCCAAAAACCTAATTCCACCGCCGCAACTTTCTGTATCCACGAGATCCCATCTTGGGGCCTGTTCCAGAGCTCCACCGGAAGGGGATTCCACCATGGAGGGATTCTACATCATCGTCATAGCCTCTCTGATGAAGTGTGGGTAGTTTACTTCAGACCTTCGGGTCCATAGTTAGTAGCTAGATGGCTTCTTCTCTCTTTTTGGATCTCAATACAATGTTCTCCCCCTCTCTCGTGGAGATCTATTCGATGTAATCTTCTTTTTGCGGTGTGTTTGTTGAGATCATTGAATTGTGGGTTTATGACCAAGATTATCTATGAGCAATATTTGAATCTTCTTTGAATTATTTTATGTATGATTGAGTTATGTTTGCAAGTCTCTTCGAATTATCCGTTTGGTTTGGCCAACTAGATTGGTAGTTCTTGCAATGGGAGAAGTGCTTAGCTTTGGGTTCAATCTTGCGGTGTCCTTACCCAAAGGATGTAAAGGGTTGCAAGGCACGTATTGTATTGTTGCCATCGAGGATAACAAGATGGGGTATTTATCATATTGCATGAATTTATTCCTCTACATCATGTCATCTTGCTTAAGGCGTTACTCTATTTTCATTAACTTAATACTCTAGATGCATGCTGGATAGTGATACGTCTCCAACGTATCTATAATTTTTGATTGCTCCATGTTATATTATCTAGTGTTTTGGACAATATTGGGCTTTATTTTCCACTTTTATATTACTTTTGGGACTAACCTATTAACCAGAGGCCCAGCCAGATTTGTCATTATGCCTATTTGGTGTTTCAAGAAAAGGAATATCAAACGAGTTAAAACGAACGAAATCAATTGGAGAAGTTATTTTTGGAAGGAAACCTACCGGATAGACTTGTACCCTACGTCAGGAGATGAGGGAGGTGCCCACAAGGGTGGGGGGCGCGCCCCCCTAGGGCGCGCCCCCTGCCTCGTGGGGCCCCCGAAGCTCCACCGACGTACCCCTTGCACCCATATATACCTACTTATCGTAAAACTTCCAGAACAGAGAATAGATCGGGAGTTCCGCCGCCGCAAGCCTCTCTAGCCACCAAAACCCAATCGGGACCCTGTTGAGGCACCCTGCCGGAGGGGGGGAACCCTCACCGGTAGCCATCTTCATCATCCCGACGCTCTCCATGACGAGGAGGGAGTAGTTCACCCTCGGGGCTGAGGGTATGTACCAGTAGCTATGTGTTTGAGATCTCTCTCTCTCTCTCTCTCTCTCTCTCTCTCTCTCGTGTTCTTGATTTGGCACGATCTTGATGTATCGCGAGCTTTGCTATTATAGTTGGATCTTATGTTTCTTCTCCCCCTCTACTCTCTTGTAATGGATTGAGTTTCCCCTTTGAAGTTATCATATCGGATTGAGTCTTTAAAGATTTGAGAACACTTGATGTATGTCTTGTCGTGTGTATCTGAGGTGACAATGGGATATCACGTGATTCACTTGATGTATGTTTTGGTGATCAACTTGCGGGTTCCGCCCATGAACCTATGCATAGGGGTTGGCACACGTTTTCGTCGTGATTCTCCGGTATAAACTTTGGGGCACTCTTTGAGGTTCTATGTGTTGGTTTGAATAGATGAATTGAGATTGTTAGATGCATATCGTATAATCATGCCCATGGATACTTGAGGTGACATTGGAGTATCTAGGTGACATTAGGGTTTTGGTTGATTTGTGTCTTAAGGTGTTATTCTAGTACGAACTCTAGGGCTGTTTGTGACACTTATAGGAATAGCCCAACGGATTGATTGGAAAGAATAACTTTGAGGTGGTTTCGTACCCTACCATAATCTCTATGTTTGTTCTCCGCTATTAGTGGCTTTGGAGTGACTCTTTGTTGCATGTTGAGGGATAGTTATGTGATCCAACTATGTTATTATTGTTGAGAGAACTTGCACCAGTGAAAGTATGTACCCTAAGCCTTGTTTCCTAGCATTGTAATACCATTTACGCTCACTTTTACCACTTGTTACCTTGCTGTTTTTATATTTTTCAGATTACAAAAACATATATCTACCATCCATATTGCACTTGTATCACCATCTCTTTGCCGAACTAGTGCACCTATACAATTTACCATTGTATTGGGTATGTTGGGGACACAAGAGACTCTTTGTTATTTGGTTGCAGGGTTGCTTGAGAGAGACCATATCCATCCTACGCCTCCCACGGATTGATAAACCTTAGGTCATCCACTTGAGGGAAGTTTGCTACTGTCCTACAAACCTCTGCACTTGGAGGTCCAACAACGTCTACAAGATGAAGGTTGCGTAGTAGACATCAAGCTCTTTTCTGGCGCCGTTGCCGGGGAGGCTAGGTAAGCGGCACTCACTCACACCCCGCCAACTAAGCACTTTTCTGGCGCCGTTGCCGGGGAGGCTAGGTAAGTGAAGGTATATCTTTAGATCTTGCAATTGAATCTTTTTGTTTCTTGTTTTAGCACTAGTCTAGTTTATAAAAGAAAATTACAAAAAAAATGGAATTAAGTTTGTCTCATACGCTTCATCTTTTTAATATCTTTCGTGAGTATGATGGAAAGGAAAATTGTGCCAAAGTGTTAGAAGAAGAATGCATTAAATTGTTTGGCACTAAATATTTGAATGATGAGCATGATTGCAATGTTGTTAGTATGAATTCCTTGAATATCCATGATGCTAATGATATGCAAAGCCACAAGCTTGGGGAAGCTATGTTTGATGAAGATGATATTTTTTGTTCCCCAAGCTTTGATGAGAAAATTTACTATGATGAAAGCATGCCTCCTATCTATGATGATTATTGTGATGACACGTATGCTTTAAAGAATAATGATAACCATGAAACCTGTCATCTTGATCTTAATTTTCAATCACATGATAGTTATTTTGTTAAGTTTGCTCCCACTATTATCCATGAGAAATTTGCTTATGTGGAGAGTAGTAAAATTTCTATGCAAGTAGATCATGAAAATAATGTTTTAGGTGATGGTTATATTGTTGAATTCATTCATGATGCTACTGAAAATTATTATGAGAGAGGATCATATGCTTCTACATATTGCAATAATATCAAGTTTCCTCTCTATGTGCTTAAAGTTTTGAAGTTATGCTTGTTTTACCTTCCTATGCAAGTTGATTCTTGTTCCCATAAGTTGTTTGCTCACAAAATCCCTATGCATAGGAAGTGGATTAGACTTAAATGTGCTAGTCATATTCTTCATGATGCTCTCTTTATGTTTCAATTCTTATCTTTTATGTGAGGATCATTGAAATCATCATGCCTAGCTAGGGGCGTTAAACGTTAGCGCTTGTTGGGAGGCAACCCAATTTTATTTTAGTTTCTTGCTTTTTAGTTATGTTTAGTAATAAATAATCCATCTAGCCTCTGTTTATATGTGGTTTTGTGTTTTAATTAGTGTTTGTGCCCAGTAGAACCTTTGGGAAGACTTGGGTGAAGTCTTTATGATCATGCTGTAAAAACAGAAACTTTAGCGCTCAAGAGATTAGCTAAAACTTTTTACTAGAGAGTGATATTTAGTTGATTCGTTTTGCAGATGATTACTAGACAAATTCCTCATGTCTACCAATTTATTTTAGAATTTTTGGAGTTCCAGAAGTTTGCGTTAGTTACAGATTACTACAGACTGTTCTGTTTTTGACAGATTCTATTTTTCGTGTGTTGTTTGCTTATTTTGATGAATCTATGGCTAGTAAAATAGTTTATAAACCATAGAGAAGTTGGAATACAGTAGGTTTAACACCAATATAAATAAATAATGAGTTCATTACAGTACCTTGAAGTGGTGTTTTGTCTTCTTTCGCTAACGGATCTCACGAGTTTTCTATTAAGTTTTGTGTTATGAAGTTTTCAAGTTTTGGGTAAAGATTCGATGGACTATGGAATAAGGAATGGCAAGAGCCTAAGCTTGGGGATGCCCAAGGCACCCCAAGGTAATATTCAAGGATAACCAAGCATCTAAGCTTGGGGATGCCCCAGAAGGCATCCCCTCTTTCGTCTTCGTTCATCGGTAACTTTACTTGGAGCTATATTTTTATTCGCCACATGATATGTGTTTTGCTTGGAATGTCACTTTATTTTGTTTTTCTTGCTGTTTGAATACAATACCAAGATCTTAAATTCTTAATATTAGAGAGTCTTCACATAGTTGTATAATTATTCGACTACTCATTGATCTTCACTTATATCTTTCAGAGTAGTTTGTTGTTTGCTCTAGTGCATCACTTATATCTTTTAGAGCACGGTGGTGGTTTTATTTTGAAGAAATAGATGAACTCTCATGGTTCACTTATATTATTTGATAGTCTTAAATAGCATCGTAATTTTCTTTAATAATCTTAATATGCTAGGTATTCAAAAATAGTTAAAACTTTCTTATGAGTGTGTTGAATACTATGAGAAGTTTGATGCTTGATAATTGTTTTGAGATATGAAGATAGTGATATTAGGTTCATGCTAGTTGAGTAGTTGTGAATTTGAGAAATACTTGTGTTAAATTTTGTGATTCCCGTAGCATGCACGTATGGTGAACCGTTATGTGATGAACTCGGAGCATGATTTATTTATTGATTGTCTTCCTTATGAGTGGCGGTCGGGGACGAGCGATGGTCTTTTCCTACCAATCTATCCCCCTAGGAGCATGCGTGTAATACTTTGCTTTGATAACTTGTAGATTTTTGCAATAAGTATATGAGTTCTTCATGACTAATGTTGAGTCCATGGATTATACGCACTTTCCCTATCCTTCCACCATTGCTAGCCTCTCTAATACCGCGCACCTTTCGCCGGTATCATACACCCACCATATCCTTCCTCAAAACAGCCACCATACCTACCTATCATGGCATTTCCATAGCCATTCCGAGATATATTGCCATGCAATTTTCCACCGTTCCGTTTATTATGACACGCTCCATCATTGTCATATTTCTAGCATGATCATGTAGTTGACATCGTATTTGTGGCAAAGCCACCATTCATAATTCTTTCATACATGTCACTCTTGATTCATTGCAAATCCCGGTACACCGCCGGAGGCATTCATATAGAGTCATATCTTGTTTTAAGTATCGAGTTGTAATTCTTGAGTTGTAAGTAAATAAAAGTGTGATGATCGTCATTATTAGAGCATTGTCCCAGTGAGGAAAGGATGATGGAGACTATGATTCCCCCACAAGTCGGGATGAGACTCCGGACAAAAAAAAGGAAAAAAAGAAAAAAAGAGGCCATAAAGAAAGAGAAAAGGCCCAAATAAAAAATGAAAAAATGAGAGAAAAAGAGAGAAGGGACAATGTTACTATCCTTTTACCACACTTGTGCTTCAAAGTAGCACCATGATCTTCATGATAGAGAGTCTCTCATTTTGTCACTTTCATATGCTAGTGGGAATTTTTCATTATAAAACTTGGCTTGTATATTCCAATGATGGGCTTCCTCAAAATGCCCTAGGTCTTCGTGAGCAAGCGAGTTGGATGCACACCCACTTAGTTTCTTTTGTTGATCTTTCATATGCTTATAGCTCTAGTGCATCCGTTGCATGGCAATCCCTACTCACTCACATTGATATCTATTGATGGGCATCTCCATAGCCCGTTGATACGCCTAGTTGATGTGAGACTATCTTCCCCTCTCTTATTTCTCCACAACCACCACTCTATTCCACCTATAGTGCTATATCCATGGCTCACGCTCATGTATTGCCTGAAGATTGAAAAAGTTTTGAGAATGTCAAAAGTATGAAACAATTGCTTGGCTTGTCATCGGGGTTGTGCATGATTTAAATACTCTGCGTGGTGAAGATAGAGCATAGCCAGACTATATGATTTTGTAGGGATAACTTTCTTCGGCCATGTTATTTTGAGAAGACATGATTGCTTTGTTAGTATGCTTGAAGTATTATTATTTTTATGTCAATATTAAACCTTTATCTTGAATCTTATGGATCTGAATATTCATACCACAATTAAGAAGATTCACATTGAAATTATGCCAAGTAGCACTCCGCATCAAAAATTCTTTTTTATCATTTACCTACTCGAGGACGAGCAGGAATTAAGCTTGGGGATGCTTGATACGTCTCCAACTTATCTATAATTTTTGATTGCTCCATGCTATATTATCTAGTGTTTTGGATAATATTGGGCTTTATTTTCCACTTTTATATTACTTTTGGGACTAACCTATTAACCGGAGGCCCAGCCCAGAATTGCTGTTTTATGCCTATTTCAGTGTTTCGAAGAAAAGGAATATCAAACGGAGTCGAAACGGAACGAAATCAACTGGAGAAGTTAT
The DNA here is from genome assembly GCA_021605205.1 of Aegilops longissima. NCBI lineage: Eukaryota > Viridiplantae > Streptophyta > Magnoliopsida > Poales > Poaceae > Aegilops > Aegilops longissima. Next base: position 514,006,583 of record CM038680.1, read on the forward strand.
TTTTGGAAGGAAACCTAACAGATAGACTTGGAGCCTACATCAGAAGATGAGGGAGGTGCTCACGAGGGTGGGGGGCGCCCCCCCTAGGGCGCGCCCCCCTGCCTCGTGGGGCCCCCGAAGCTCCAACGACGTACCCCTTGCACCCATATATACCTACGTATCGTAAAACTTCCAGAACAGATAATAGACCGGGAGTTCCGCCGCTGCAAGCCTCTGTAGCCACCAAAACCCAATCGGGACCCTGTTCCGGCACCCTGCCGGAGGGGGGGAACCCTCATCGGTGGCCATCTTCATCATCCCGACGCTCTCCATGACGAGGAGGGAGTAGTTCACCCTCGGGGCTGAGGGTATGTACCAGTAGCTATGTGTTTGATCTCTCTCTCTCGTGTTCCTGATTTGGCACGATCTTGATGTATCGCGAGCTTTGCTATTATAGTTTGATCTTATGTTTCTTATCCCCCTCTACTCTCTTGTAATGGATTGAGTTTTCCCTTTGAAGTTATCTTATTGGATTGAGTCTTTAAAGATTTGAGAACACTTGATGTATGTCTTTCCGTGCGTATCTGAGGTGACAATGGGATATCACGTGATTCACTTGATGTATGTTTTGGTGATCAACTTGCGGGTTCCGCCAATGAACCTATGCATAGGGGTTGGCACACGTTTTCGTCGTGATTCTCCGGTAGAAACTTTGGGGCACTCTTTGAGGTTCTATGTGTTGGTTTGAATAGATGAATTGAGATTGTGTGATGCATATCGTATAATCATGCCCACGGATACTTGAGGTGACATTGGAGTATCTAGGTGACATTAGGGTTTTGGTTGATTTGTGTCTTAAGGTGTTATTCTAGTACGAACTCTAGGGCTGTTTGTGACACTTATAGGAATAGCCCAACGGATTGATTGAAAAGAATAACTTTGAGGAGGTTTCGTATCCCACCATAATCTCTGCGATTGTTCTCCGCTATTAGTGGATTTGGAGTGACTCTTTGTTGCATGTTGAGTGATAGTTATGTGATCCAACTATGTTATTATTGTTGAGAGAACTTGCACTAGTGAAAGTATGAACCCTAGGCCTTGTTTCCTAGCATTGCAACACCGTTTACGCTCACTTTTACCACTTGTTACCTTGCTGTTTTTATATTTTCAGATTACAAAAACCTATATCTACCATCCATATTGCACTTGTATCACCATCTCTTCGCCGAACTAGTGCACCTATACAATTTACCATTGTATTGGGTGTGTTGGGGACACAAGAGACTCTTTGTTATTTGGTTGCAGGGTTGCTTGAGAGAGACCATCTTCATCCTACGCCTCCCACGGATTGATAAACCTTAGGTCATCCAATTGAGGGAAATTTGCTACTGTCCTACAAACCTCTGCACTTGGAGGCCCAACAACGTCTACATGAAGAAGGTTGCGTAGTAGACATCAGATAACGGTCGATGAGTGGAGTAATAGTAGTAGATGCAGGCAGGAGTCGGTCTACTTGTCTCGGACGTGATGCCTATATACATGATCATACCTAGATACTCTCATAACTATGCTCAATTCTGTCAATTGCTCAACAGTAATTCGTTCACCCACCGTAAAATACCTATGCTCTTGAGAGAAGCCACTAGTGAAATCTATGGCCCCCGGGTCTATTTTCATCATATTAATCTTCCTATGCTTTATAATTGCTTTGCTTTTTTACTTTGCCTTTTTATTTTACTTTGCATTTTTATACCAAAAATACCAAAAATATTATCTATCATCTCTATCAGATCTCACTCTTGTAAGTGACCGTGAAGGGATTGACAACCCCTATTCGCGTTGGTTGCGAGGAGTTATTTGCTTTGTGTAGGTACGAGGGACTTTGCGTGGCCTCCTCTTTGGATTGATACCTTGGTTCTCAAAAAATGAGGGAAATACTTACGCTACTCTGCTGCATCATCCTCTCCTCTTCGGGGAAAACCAACGCAAGCTCAAGACGTAGCAAGAAGGATTCCTGGCGCCGTTGCCGGGGAGTCTACGCAAAAGTCAACATACCAAGTACCCATCACAATCCCTTATCTCTCGCATTACATTATTTTCCATTTGCCTCTCATTTTCCT